>OZ007493.1:6070937-6805273 GCA_963931815.1 Caenorhabditis plicata | reverse complement strand
ATTTAAACAGCCTAATTATAAAATTTTCTTGAAATTGGACTTTTAAAAGGATATTTATTCCTCTTAAAAAACACTCAAATTAGGTCACTTCTTACCTCTCCATACGATAGTTTTTTTTTGAAAAAAAACTTTCTAACACCGATCATTCAACTCTTCAAATGTAAAGAAAAAGAAGTACCTAGGTATTAATAAACCGATTATACGAATAGAATTGAATGGTGTGTTGAAATTGAATTAATTCAATGTCACAGAGCATTTACCTATCAATTCGACACTTTGTACACAAAAGGACCTTGTCTTCTTCACAACAAAACCACTTGGCAAACCGAAATTAGTCTCGATTAGGGTCCCAGTGGTCGAGTGTATTGTAATGGCTGCCGAACAACAATCAGTGGTCCCGTCAAGTGCTTGTTTAATCGAAATACAATAACTTTGGCATTGTTATTTGTTCGAAACTTGTAGCTTCGCACGCAAACAATCAAAACCGATTTTATTAGCCATTCAACGACACGAGAAACTGATACTTGTCGTCGATCGACCTCGTCTTCATTTTTTATTTCTAATTTAAATACCTGGGTTCTATTTTCGCCGTTTATCCACAACGACGAAATGTTTTATGAGTCATTTGAAAGAGAAATCGAGGTGGAGGAGGAACTGTCATCATCGGATTCAATCTTCTATTCGCTGCGGCACTCCAAAGCGCTTATTATTCCCAAATTCTTATTATTAATTCAAACGCACAAGTTGAATATTCAATGGTTTATTGTCTATAGAAGCTAGGTAGTAAATGCTTAGCCCAATTAGTCTATTATTAATTCAAACTAGACCAGCTCCTAACGGAAACCGTCTCGAGTCGATAATTAACACCAACCACAGCACATATGTACACGCGAATTCTAGTGGTGCACTCCCCACACGTTTTCGCCAATTTTAAGGACCTCCATAAACCACTTGACGTACACATTTAAGTGGTTCGACACATTCAACTTGCAAATTACTTGCCAAATCCATTGAAAGCATGTCTTCCGGCCGGTGCCGCTGCTTGTGAGCAAGACAGGTAAACGATGACTCTTCTTCTTCTTAATTACGTACCACCGTCTGCCGCGTGTTTATTGACAATTCCATTAAACGTGCCACACTTTGATTGTGCAATCAATATTGCTTCAGACAGGTGTTAAGGTCGTCACAGTTCCAAATCGCCTCCCAACACCCCAATAACTTTCGATTTGTTTATACAAAAATACACTGCCTTTTTAATTGAAACAATAGACGTTAAAATTTTCCGCCAAAACCCATATGGTTGGCATCAAATTGCCTCATATATATCGGCTTCTGTTTGTCACCATTGTTATTATGGTTCGGTAATCCGCAGATGTAGTGAAAACCGATATTGGCTACGAGCTCCCTCCCCTCCCGTCCCATCTCTAATCAGTTGACAACTACATCTGTGTCAGCATCTGTCTCCTAGTGGTTGTTACTGTTTATTCAACAAAAACAAAAACAACAAACTGCAAGCCAAAAAACGGCGCTATTAATCCGTATGGCAAGTTTTAGGTTATTGTGGTCATTTTAGATGACAGACTGTCACCTTAATTCCCATAATTATTGTTCCGTTGTTGTTATTATGGTTGTATTTATTATTATTATTATTATTATTAAACTATTTAGGTATATAGAGCCGTTCTCTTAATAGGATTTCTTAAACTAGGACATTTAATAGGATTATTTCTTTCTCACAGTGGAAACTTGCTGAAATTTTTATTCGAGTCATTTGCAAGGATTTACCTAGTTTTTTAACTCGTGAATTAAATTAAATTAGTTAAGCCGTCACTCATTTAATCCAAAAAAGTTACTGAATGGAAGATTTCTATAATAACTTTAAAATCTTCTTGATCAGTGAATCATAATATATTATGATTTCAGCAGTTTTTTTCCTTTTTTCTTTGTGTGATAGCGTACACCAGCACGCCAACTGGTTTGCTAAGAAAATTAGCTAAGTAAACGAGCTCAAATTTTACTTTTTGGAAGGGTATTAATATTTTTAGATAGATTGAGACACTCCTGATTAAATTGTAATAAAAACTTTTTTGTTAGAAAAACGCAAAAATTTTCAGGCACGCTTAAAAATCGGAAAATCGTTATTTCCAGTTGGTGTGCACCAGAGATGGATTCCTCATTCCGAAGTTTTATATTTTATTACCGAATTTCGAAAATTGACTTTTCATAAAAACGTTAGCTTACGTTCGAAATTCCGGATTCCGTATTCTGTCCATACATTCCGGATACCGAAATTCAAAAACTGCTATTCCGCCCATCTCTGCCAGACACACAATCTCTCCCAAATCAATAACATTTCGAGAAACTTAAAAATTCCTGATTACAGACATTTTATACTTCATTTGCTCTCGTTTCTTTGAATTACTAAAACATTTATTTTTCTTCACTAAAAGTGCAAAACAAGATTCACAACAACTTGAATCCTAATAATACGAGCTCAGAAAACGTGCTCAAACATAAAATTGCGTTAATATTTTAATAATTTTCAATAGTTTAGGAAAATGCTGACCAACTGGCGTATATTTGGTTTTTGTGCAATACATGGAAAAATTGTAAGACGCGCGTAAACTTCCGTAAATCATTATTTCAAATTGGCGTGCAAGATTTATTAAACGATTCTGTTCTCGTTGAGTTACGCTCAAATCATGATGTTAGCACAATCACCCGAGTAGTCCTCAACTCTTAATAATAAATAAATAAATAAAGAAGACAAATGAGAACTTTAATTTTACAGTAGTCCGAAAAAAACATTATAAAAGATATTTAGTATTGACCCATTGAACATTTTGACGATTTTCTAAAGTTACAGTACACATAGCGTATCATAAAAATAGAATTTATTATGAGCAACACATTAGAAATAAAATTCCGGCGTACAATTTGAAGAGTTACGGTTTATTTTTGGTTGAGCGAGGTACATTCTGGCATTTGGCCATCATATATTCTGGCCATCATAGTGAATATTTAAGTGCATCAGAAGAATCACATGGGATAATAAAATAAGGACCAATGTAGCTTTTAATTTTCATTTTTTCACAAAATTGAATCTTTAAGAATTATTTTTCTTTAACTAGGATTTCATAGACTTCCCCGTTCTTTAACAACAAGTAGCCAATAAGAAGATTATTATAGCCATTAGAACATTAATTATGGTTTTTTGTAGTTTCAAGCGTAAGCTATGAATATTTTTCTAAGGCAAGAATAAACGAGATAATCCCAAGTAATATTTTCTTTAGATTACTTATTCTAATAATTTCTATTTTAATAGCTTGACGAGAGAATGTTGGATTTTTCAATCCAATGGCTCCACTTCAACCCATCATCCATTCCTGACAGCGCACAATTTTTTGCATAAATTTCGTCATCTCTCCCAACTACTACCATAAAATCGGATTAAGCCATCACTGGCCATCATTTATAAACATCTTAATTTGTGGCCACGCCAAATTGCAACTACTTCTGACTGCCAATAATAAAAACTCATACATCAATTGTCAGGCACGCGAGCCAAATCGGGCATGTTCATTGTGCAATCCAGACGACTGTCAACGCCGAGCATTGGCCACAATGAGCACTCAAGATATGCATCTTTGCACTGTTGATGAATTGCCACGCATGCCAAGTGGGAGGGCGAGAGGGGTGCAAATGTGGGTGTGGCTGGTTCGTTACGTGATGGGCACCCAATTCTGTGCGGTGCGGATCGCTTCGGCCATGTGTGGACGACGCTGTCTCGCAACAATTTATTCAAATCCGAATTTACTATTGTTAATTCGGATCCTCGAGAAATCACAAGATTTGCCTCATTTATTATTCAAATTCTATATTTATTAATTCGTATTGTTATTGCTCCTCTTGTCCATATTGTTACACTTGATATTTTTCAATTCCTTTTTTGTTTGCAACTACAACGAATTACTAACTAATGTAATTATTGAAACGGAAGAAAATCTTGTCTTTGTCTTCAAATCTCACGCATTTTTTATTTCGTCATACGATACGATTATTTAAATAGATCGAGTTAAACCAGATTATTTATTGCAGTTACCCAAATGCGACGTTATTCCATCCTATTAAGCTTTTGCCTATTATTATCGCTAGGTACGTTCCAAATTATATGTTCATAATCGTAATTATAACCATTCTAAAGGATTCACCTATGACATCAACACGTACACGCCAGATCTCGGCAATTATATCGGCGAGTTAATTGGAAGCGAAGTTGAAGTGACGGGACAAGTCTTCGTTGTCAATGCGACCACCATTCAAATCTTCAACTTCACGATGAGCCCCATCGAGCAAGACGTCTATTTCTGGTTCGATACCAAAGAATCGCCGACGCGTGATGGTGTCAAGGGTCACACGTTCGAGTATGGTATTACGCCGATCGCCGCGTTCCCGCACTCCGATAGAGTGGTGGTTCACGTTCCGGAAAAAAGACGCATCGATGATTTCAAGTCGTTTTCGATTTATTCCTTCAAAACTGATGTGGGAACCCATTTGAAAATGTTCAATAATTAATTTTGCTTTGCAGAAAGTCGTCGCCTCGATCATTCTTCCAGAGAGCCTCAAAATACCAAAGTCTGTAGCCTTGTCTGGAGAATTTGCGGGAAAGAGGTACAGTCTCCGCTCGGGCCCGCTGTTCGTCCTCAACCGCCGAACCATCAAAGTCTATGGATTTACATTTGAAGGCAATAAGGCTCCGAGTAAGAGATGTTGTTTGCATAATAATCCAATGTGTTTTTGTTAGAAACTTATTTCTACGCTGGCCGTGGTGCGACAGTTTCTTACGCTTCTGGTGTCAAGGTTGGCATTCGCGGAAAAGATGGCGATGAGTAAGTGATTTTCCTTTATCGATTAGAAAAAAAAACGCATATTAAATAATTTCCTTATCAGTCAAACCATTAATGATTTGCATTCAAGCATGTCCGTCAATCAATTTGTTATCTAAGAGCTGGAAAAAGGTTTCTCTGAAACAATGCTGACGAATCGCTTTTTCATTTCATTTTTCTGATTTTACATCTATCTATCTCTCAATCGTCGACAACAATCTAGCGCAATAGGCTATTTTGTTACCCAACAATCATTTTTTTCTCTCAAACAACTCTTCCTTCCTATTTACTCTCGGTTTTCCTGGTTGCGCCGTCTGATAAAAACTTTTTGAAGACCAAACAATCGCGCCATCGTTTATAGATGTTTTGAATAGTTTTACTCACTTTTGAACCCTTTTCCTATTATTCCCAATTAACTATATTTGCTATGCGTGTAACTATAGGAAGATATAAATTAAAATTCCGCGAGAAGTCGCTTGAAAAGTTTTGCACCGCGTTTATCTTGTTCAGTTATTTGTAAGTTTTATTTGACCATAATCGATTCCAATTAACTCAACCAACCACAATTTAATTGCAGCATCTCGGAGATCAACGAAAACTACCGAGGCGGAAAGGACATCATACTCGAACTGCCCGAAAACTACGACATCTTCCATATCGATTGGATATCCGTCTATTGCACAAAGTTCCGCGTGAACTTCGGCTCGGTACTCGTGCCCAGCGATGACACGCTCTCCTCCATCCCGCCTTACGTGCCGCAGCCAAAGTCCAGCGACAACTCGACGACAACGATGCCGCGCGCGGTGTTGCGTGGAATCGCACAACGCCGCAACTTTACCTTCCAGATAGCCGACACGGAGCATGTGCGACCGAACAAGGTTTGTTGTTAGGCACACATTGTTTGCATTGTTTTACTTTCTCTAGGGCTACCCGTACATGCGTCCACCAAAGTATGTATGGTACGTCAATAGTGTGATGACCCCGGATCTTTATTTGCAAAGGAACGTGACCTATACATTCAAGTAAGCTAACATACTTTTTAACAATGCATCATCAAAAAGCGACAACAATGTTCTTTATTTGAAAATGGTTTAGTGTGGAAGGAGGACGAGACAAGATGATCGCCGAGTTTTATAATCCTCTCTACATTGGCGATGATGTGAATGGTGGATATAGTCAACTCTCGCCAAATGAGCTCGAGGTAATTCTTTGTCTACTAGCTTCATGTCTATTTTGTTTATATTCATTTGGTGTCGCAGGCCACTAATGCTCTAGATATTCAATTAGCTTCCAAAGAGTAATATTTCGAAGAACTCTCCTAGAACAGCAATTGTCAAGACAGTCCACGTAGACTGATCTTTATCGTTTTGTGATATTGTAGGCACTAAAGTTTAATCAATCCATATACACTCAAATTCTTGAAGTTTCCATAACTATAATACAGAAATAAAGATAGTCTTGAATATTAGCTTAATCACAGAATCCTCTACTGTCCACCATTAATCTCTTCTGCAATTTTAAATAACCAGTTTTCAGCGAGTCAAAGTCTACTCAAACGGAGGAGCCGAGAGCAACGCCGGCCCCCTGTGCTTGTGGATGCACTCTCCCGAAAACAGCGACGACATGTACTTGAACTGCGATGGCTGGCCGAAAGACGAGCACACGTTCACGTTCACTCCAAATGAGACGACGCCGTCCGTTCTTTACTACAACGTAATTTATAACAAACTTCAGAAATTAAAAAAAGAAAATTATTCTTAGAGCGCCAATAATTTCAACATGGGTGGCCGGATATTCATCGTGGATGAGATTCCAGAGAACCTCAATGACTCCACTGAAACTCCATATAGCCGCGAGAAATGGAGGACATTGGCTTTAACTAGACAACACGAAGATAAGGTTAACACCACTCCACGGGCTACGATAGCTGCAATAATGCTCATTATTTCGACTATAATCATGGTTTAATATTTGTTATTTTATGGTTCTAATTTTTATTGCACACACTCGAAGTATTAATAGCGATCTCTTGGACAGTTATAAATAATAAATAATCGTCATTTTATTTATTTTCGGGGTAGTTGATATTCATTTAGTTTCTTTTATTTGCTTCATTTTTTGGCCATACAAGTGTTTTTGTTTTTTTTTTTTGTTTCTCGATTATTTGGTCTAAAGTTAGTATTAATATGCAATATTTGATTCCATTTTTATTGGGATTTAACTTATTTTTTAATTACTTTCACTTTCACATCACTTATGCATTTATTGTTACTTTTAATCAATAATATGATTGTTTTTTTGTATGTACAATTTATATGTGAGTTTATTCAATAATTGATAAAACTGTTAAATGTATTTCAAATTTATTTTACTTATGCTGCTCTGTGTCGTATAAAATATTCATTTTTATTTTTTTTTGTTAAAAGGATATCCAAGTTGAATAAAGCGGACACATTTAACAATTCATACAAGAGTGGTCCACGACGGGTTGATTACAAAATTCACGTCAATTTAATTATAAAAAAGCATTCTCAGATCCTAGCATCTTTTTAATTTCATAGGGAAAGTTATAGACAAATGTAGTCATTTTGGTTAACGAAAATCTTCAGTCTTCAATATTCCCGCGTCATTTTAATTTGGCGAGCAAAATGTTTATTATAACCTTCACAGATTAAAGTCCGCACAACTTTGAGTTGAACTACCTTATGCATCTGTACATTATAAACATTTTGTTCGTTTTGATACCTTTTAATATTATTAATGGTGAACAAAATTGTTTTCCGATTTCCTATATCTCTTTGTATAATTGTTTTTTTTTCCAAATAACGAGTTTTATATACATGTGTTACAGATATTTTTATAGCTATTGAACAGCTCTATCATAATATATACTAAAATTTTTAATTGGTATTTTATTTTTAAAAATTTTAACTTGTAGAAGAAACATGGAAAAATCCGAAACTCGTGTTCTTTTACGCCTTTACTGGAAACAAGGCTTCAATGCAAATGCAGCAGCAAAAAAGATTTGCGAAGTTGAAGGCGACAAACGGTCTCGGATCGTGCTGTGCGAAATTGGTTCAAAAGATTTAACGACGGCGACACTGATCTCGAGGACAAGACACATTCAGGCCGACCTACGACAATTCGGGAAGCTGTGAAGACCAACCCATCAATAAGTATTCGCAGATTGTCGGCCGAGCTCGATATTCCTCAAACTTTTTTTGCAATATTGGGCGGCAAATGACAACGACGTCGGCTTTCCTCTGCTGGCTCGCGAAGCTAAGAAGTTCCTCTCTGTTCCTGCGAGTTCATCCGAACTGGAGAGCGGTTTCAGAAATTTGCACCATCTGATTTCGAATGAGAAACGTGTGAACCTTGCCATTTCCACCGTTCAGGACCTAATGACCGTTCGCCAACACTTAGCGATGTAGAAGATGGTACCTAATAATACCTAATACCTAATAATAGCGACAATATAAATTATGAACAAATAAGAAACTCGTTATTAAGAACACTTTTCAATTATTTCCAAAACTGATCCTGTTGAAGCAGACGGAATGAATCTGAAAAAAAACATTGATTAAAACATCTACCCAGTTCAATTTCTAGCAATAATCCAAGAGCATAACCCAAATATGAATGATAAGAGCCCATTTCCCAAAAAGATCGAATATCCGAGAGGGAGAGACAATCACTTGTTCTGCTCCATTCACAATTTGTTATTATTTTTATAAAATAAATACTAAAATTACCATTTTTTAAACAAGCGCCGAATATTCATTATTGTTCCAAAAAACTGGATGAATTCGAAACGTGAGAGGCCCCATATTCGAAGCAGCGAGAACTCCATTAATTTGCCGATTGAATAAAAATCGAGAACAATTCTGACTTTTATCGCCTTCCAACTTTCCATCCGAATTTTCCTTCTAATCTACAATATTATTAATTTTTATTATTATTTAGGTGCGAATAATTTCAAACCTTGATTGAACTTTAAACAATTCTCGTTTACTTTTGAATGTTCTTCAATCCACAACTTCCTTGAATGGAAAAAGTCTCGTTTCATTTACAACTGAAATCCAATTTAATCGTCGATTTAATATTTCGATCGGAATCATCACTTGATAGCTGGAACAATTAAAAACAAACAAACAAATAAAGATCATACCCGATTGTTGAATTAAATCCTTTTTCCGATTTCGGAGCCACTCAAATCATAGAATATTCACTTTGGTAACATTCGCAGATCCTCATCGTAAATTGGAACTACAATCATGTTAATTAGTTCCATTCTCCGCATTTCACGTTTTCTTGATTAATTGTGAAATCAATCAATAATTCACGGTCTAGCAGGTTATTTTCATTCGTGCTGCAATTATGGTGATTCCAGATTTATAGCAAAAAAAGAGATACCGTTTAATTAACCCTTAGCAACTGTCGTAATCCAGCAAGCTGTCGATGGATTCCACTGAATCGTCGCTTTCACGTTTCCTTCTTCAATTCTTGTAAAACTATCATCAACGAACGCTTCATTCATCGTTTCCCTTGTTCATTCTTCGTCTAAAATATTAAATTTATTTTAAGCACAGTCACTCACTTATTGGAAGATTCTTACCAAATATTATTGCGTTAGAGAATATGGAAAATAAATGTTGCTCGTTTAGTTTTTGTCGACGATGTGCGATCGAGAGAAAATCAATATCATGAGCTGCCTCATTCCACCATAATAGTATCGCATAGTATCGAATGAGCACAACCGAATTGCTTCATATTCGACTCATCGAATCGCTGGTTATTTTGTGTGGAGCACGAGACGTAACTTTTTTCTATTCGACTTCACACTAACTGAAATGAGAAAAAGATGAGCTCAGTGAAAACACACAATTATTCCTGAATAATATTATAATTAAAACAAAATTTTGGAAAGACCTATGAATTGGACATGTAAAAATGAGTTAAGATTATTTACGTGGAAGTTAGGGCGACTCGGTTAAAAATTATATTTTTGCAATTTACAACCTATCCATTCCGACCATGGCAATAATTAAATGTGGAGGATTATCTGGTTATTCTAATTGCACGCTTATTTCGCCGTGACAGTCAGCTTGCAGCTGAATTTGCCAGATATTCAAATAGTATAAATATTTTCTTATTTTGTGGTTAAAAATTTTGTTAGTTAAATTACAGTGATTATCTTCTCGAAGAAATCTTTTATAATTTAATTCTGAAAATTTGTAAAACCAGAGATGGGTGGAATGGGAGTTTTTCATTTTCAATAATCCGGAATTCCGCCCATATCTGATGTAAACTGAAATATTTAACAAATTTAAAATTACGTGTGAGCTATTTTGCTGCCGGTTGCTTCGAACTCCAATGTATCCAAGGTAAGAAGGGATAATTCGGAAATATTTCATCTATTTTGGCTCAATAATCCCTCCTGGTTCTTCCGCCAACCTTAAAAGTATTTGACAAGAGTAAACTTTATTCGAGTAGATCTACGATTTCGTAATTAACAGAAAATTAATAAACAAAATTAAAATTTAGATCTAGTTGCGGGATTGATGAGGGGAGCATCAATAAACATTAGCAAAATATGATTTCTGGCATTAATTCGTCTTGATTAAAATCAACTAATAATGGAATGATGATTGTTTACTTTGTTTACTTTGTTTACTATCAAATTAATAATTCACCTTCAATGAATTCGCCAATAACGTGTTTTCCCTATTCCAACTCATTGTTCCATCTATATTTCACATCGGATCTGATTGTGATCATAAATGACCATTCGTTAGTTCAACACGACTGTCTGAAGGGAAAACGTCCCGATTTCCAGGTAAACCGCTCAACTAAATTATAAAAGACATGTGTTCTCTAAAATAAAACCGAAATACCTTCTTGCGATCGTCGTAATTATTCAATGAGCCAACTCCTTACATGCGGGAAATTATAGTGTCTTCAAAAATCAACCTATAAAGACATAAATATTAATAATAATAATAATAACAAAAATTTAATGACCGTGTGACCGAGCGTTCAGTTTTCTTCCACAGCCGTTAAATATTACAATAACCTGTTATATTCAGCTTCTGCTCTAATCGACAAGCTAACTCATTTTCCTCCATCTCTAATTAATCGACGTCTTTATTGGCTTCAACATTCTAATCATAACTCATTAATCAAAGAGTATCGAATGTTTCGAAATAATTACATTTAAGGGTGTTTGCTATTGGCTGTGTCGTGAATTGGAGGCTATTGGGTGGAGCAATACTTGCGATACATTACATGATGCACACAACAAAGGACCATAAAAGAAAGAAACGTATTTATACCAAGAAGGTGAGGTTTTTCTATGGTTTTTTTTAAAGAAAAACAATGTTTAGGAATATTTCAGCAAGTAACTGCCTCATTTGTCGGTCTCATTTGCTCGTAAATATCGGATTCTTGCTCCCTCAAATAGCTTATATTTCAAGTTAACCACGTTGGAAAAGGTAATATTTTATTTTAAATTTATTTTGAAGCTGAGAGCTCTAATCGACTTCGTAATTAACTCTAATTCGATTACGAAACTATAGTTATCGTAATAAGAAACGTTTTTATCCCTGAAAGCTTTCATGGTTCACACAAAATAACCAGCGATGCGATGAGTCGAATATGAAGCAATTCGGTTGTGCTCATTCGATACTATGCGATACTATTATGGTGGAATGAGGCAGCTCATGATATTGATTTTTTCTCGATCGCACATCGTCGACAAAAACTAAACGAGCAACATTTATTTTCCATATTTTCTAACGCAATAATATTTGGTAAGAATCTTCCAATAAGTGAGTGACTGTGCTTAAAATAAATTTAATATTTTAGACGAAGAATGAACAAGGGAAACGATGAATGAAGCGTTCGTTGATGATAGTTTTACAAGAATTGTATGGAAACGTGAATGCGACGATTCAGTGGAATCCATCGACAGCTTGCTGGATTACGACAGTTGCTCAGGGTTAATTAAACGGTATCTCTTTTTTTGCTATAAATCTGGAATCATCATAATTGCAGCACGAATGAATATAAATTGTTATAGCTTGAAATATTGTTTGATATCACAATTAATCAAGAAAACGTGAAATGCGGAGAATGAAACTAATTAACATGAGCTCCAATTTACGATGAGGAACTGCGAATGTTACCTAAGTGAATATTCTATGATTTGAGTGGCTCCGAAATCGAAGAAAGGATTTAATTCAACAATCGGGTATGATCTTTATTTGTTTGTTTGTTTTTAATTGTTCCAGCTATCAAGTGATGATTCCGATCGAAATATTAAAGCGACGATTAAATTGAATTTCGGTTGTAAATGAAACGAGGCTTTTTCCATTCAAGGAAGTTGTGGATTGAAGAACATTCAAAAGTAAACGAGAATTGTTTAAAGTTCAATCAAGGTTTGAAATTATTCGCACCTAAATAATAATAAAAATTAATAATATTGTAGATTAGAAGGAAAATTCGGATGGAAAGTTGGAAGGCGATAAAAGTCAGAATTGTTCTCGATTTTATTTTAATCGGCAAATAAATGGAGTTCTCGATTCAAATATTGGGACTCTCACGTTTCGAATACATCCAGTTTTTTGGAACAATAATGAATAATCAGCGCTTGTTTAAAAAATGGTAATTTTAGTATTTATTTTATAAAAATAATAACAAATTGTGAATGGAGCAGAACAAGTGATTGTCTCTCCCTCTCGGATATTCGATCTTTTTGGGAAATAGGCTCTTAGAATTCATATTTGGGTTATGCTCTTGAATTATTGCTAGAAATTGAACTGAATAGATGTTTGAATCAATGTTTTTTTTCAGATTCATTCCGTCTGCTTCATCTGGATCAGTTTGGGAAATAAATGAAAAGTGTTCTTAATAACGAGTTTCTTATTTGTTCATAATTTATGTTGTCGCTATTATTAGGTATTAATGATCTGAGATGGGAAACGAACGAAATCTTCGTTTAAACGAAAACGAAAACGAAATTTTTTGTTTATAACACGGTGAAATAACTGCAACTGACACGTAACAATTTTAAACAACAATAACAACAATGAAAGGTCTTCTACCTCGTCGAAGTTTCCGTTTTCATCGCAATCTTCATCCGAATCCTTGTCTTCCGCACTTTGATCACACGCAAAGTCCATCTTCTTCATCGCTAAGTGTTGGCAACGGTCATTAGGTCCTGAACGGTGGAAATGGCAAGGTTCACACGTTTCTCATTCGAAAGCAGATTCAACTGGAATAAAATATAAGAAAAAAATGAATATATGGCTACATTTAAAGATAAATTTTAAACTAATGGAGTGGTAATGGAAATGAAACACTCTTGATAGTATAGTAGATAAACAACTGGAGGGTTGAATAAAGATGAGATATCTTATTAAAACTTCATAGGGAGATTTACGATCAAAAAACTGACAAAACCAATATAGGCCCATCAAAAGTGCCGGGCCCATAAAATGTGTTAGGAAAACGTAAGGATGACACGTATGGAGCATGCTTATCTGACACCACTCTGCTTTGCCTAAGGGATTGGATAGATAACATTTGGAGACCAATTTTTTTCTTAAAATCCGTTAGCAGTTATACCGGGTGGACTGACTAAGTATCTTTAACCATTGCGCGTTGCTGTGAACAAACCATTCAAGGATAGATTAAGGAGCTGCTGGGAATCTTGGATGACCGATTAAAGCCAAGAAACTTTCACTAGAAATGGGAACCGAAAGAGACTGTCGTGCGCAACATTGGCTACCGCAGGCTACCGTATCTTTATGACACTTTAAAGGTCATTCCGTTTTTCGTTTAAACGTGTGTGAGATCCTCATATGTTTCTGCCTTGTTTATAAGCTGAGCCAGAGTGACATTAAAGATGGCTTCGTTGAAATATTTTGGAGATGGATTCTTAGAAGATAATAATTGTTTCTTCTTCTTCTTCATCCAAGGTTTGGCCTTACGTCTCGAAATGTTCCATCTCGAGCGAGCCATTACATGGTCGCTGACGTTGAACTAGTGACTAAAGGTCTCCACATCTTCAATATATTTCAAATAGCGCGACAGGACAAAGTCGATCTCAGAGTTGCCCTTATCCGCATGAAAGGTTATTTTCCTATTTTAGGTTTCTGAAAAAGGAGTTGAGGAGTTTGAGCTGATTTCATTCCAGGAAGGAGTGTAAGACGTCTCCGTGAGAATTCCTTGTTCCAGTTGAGAATCTTCCGATGTGTGGCAGAAGGTTTCCATCTACATTTTGGCCGATGTTCGCGTTGTAGTCACCAATGAGAATGGTAAAGTCATGATGTTGCTTTTCTTGGCGATAGTGCCTTGATAAGGATTTAAAGTACTTTTCTGATTTGATTACGTCCCTGTTAGTTCCTGCAGTTGGCGCGTATGAGTTGATGACCGCAATTCGATGATTATTGTAAGAGATTGTTAGACGAATAGTTCTTGCGAGTGATTTAAAATCAATTATTTAGTCGATCCAGTCTCCTTTCTATTTCATGGCATGTTTCTTGCAAACCCACTATACCGCAGTTTGACTTGGAGGTAATTGAGCGTTCCTTCCATTCTCTCGAACTGGATGGATCTGCAGTTCCATGTGCCGATGGTAAGCTGGGAAGCCTTCATCTTTTTCATTGAGTCGCGAGTAATCGTAGTGTTAGTAGATATTAGGGCGGGTATTCGTGGTGGTTCCGTTCCTATGATCCTCTTTCCGCAACACCCGGGCCCCCTCCTACGCGGGGATCTTGGCGGCGATGGGGGTATATCCCGGGCTGAATCCTTCGGTTTCTTTTTTGAATTATTTTGGAGTTATAGTAGAGTTCCCTGGTATTCCTCGGGTTAGCTTATCATTCCGTCGAGGACCAATCCGTTGCTATGACCGATTCTGCATGCGGTTGGGGGGTTTGGTTCTGTTAGCCTACTCCTTGACGCCCGGCCTGATGGATTAAGAAAAAGGAGCAGTTACCACTCTTCACCACGTGGAGGTAAAACCATGAAGAGTGAACTCAGCTAAAGCATCAATTTAAAGGATAAGGAACATAACTTTTATTTAGTGTATTTAGAGGGGGGGGGTGTGCGAATTTTATTTTAACTACGAAAAAAATAAGTCAGAACGCGGAAAGTGGAAAATGCCAATAAATTCGAGATTTGTCAAACAATATCGCCTTTATGGATGGTCATGTTATCTATCAAGTTGCACGCGAAATAAACCCGCTCTTTCGCGAGTGAAATCTTATTCGATTTTAAGTTTTCAGGAATAAATTCAATACCGACGTGTTCTTTCTTTTTTTCACTAGCGGGAGTTCAACATAGAAATAATTCACGATTTAACCAATATGAGTGATTTGAGGTAATTGATGAACTTCTGTTTATTTTAATTCATATTTATTACAATTTTAACATGAGAATCTCCGACAATAATAAACCAAACCACTTAAGTGCAAAAAAAAACAATTATCTCGCAGCGCAGCGGTTGCGGCAACAAAAATTTTCATTGATTTTATGTTTGTTCTTGAAAGACGAAACTAATTATTAGATATAGCTCAATATTGAACACTGTTTTCGACAAGTTTTCTAAAGATTGTAAATTGAAGGTTTTAGCTTAAAATATGCCAAATTCTATCACGGAAATGAACTTGGTGATTAACATTGAAGAATTCCATAGATTGGATAAGAGATAAGATCACAACACAAGATTTGCTTGTTGTTGAACAGAGTTTTGAGACAATAAAAAAACAAGATTCCAATACAAAAATTTTATCTAGAAAAAGCGAATTGATATCTATAATCTAGTGGAGTACGTATGCATCATCTCCTTCTTCTTCCTCCTCTTCACGCTCATCTTCGTGTGGGCGTTGTTGGACGTCTTGATTCATACCTTCTTCGTCATCGACGACGCCATAAGCTCTCCCATAGGAGAAACGTTCACTCAAGCCGAGATCAATGTTATCACGAAGGCTAACCTTCATATACTCCTCTATAAACAAAATTAAACAATTGTTAAATTATTAAGGTTGTTGTCAGATACCCAGAAGAACAAAAATCTTGATGTATTCGAAGACTATATGTTCTGCACGCGTTTGCTCGTGATCTGCAATTGATGATTCATTCGAGACATGTTGTCGGCTTACTTTCGAAAAATTCGACGAGTTCAGAGCCGCCGATTCCTCTAATGGGCATGTTTTCCGACTCTTGCTGAGTTATTAGATTCGCTTGAACAAGCCTGCTGAGAAGCAAATCGATGGGATCATCATCGTCTCGCTGATTGGGGAACAAGTTATAGCCAAAGATGGGGAGGGGACGGTAATATGGGCTCACTGGCTGTTCTATTTCATCGAACACTTCGTCATCGTCGCCAAGTGAGCCATAATCGGAAACAATTTCCCGGTTCAAATACCCGGAGTTCTCGGACGAACTGGTGTTGGGAGGATTGACACTCTCGAGGCTCAACGTTGATTTTCCGCTGTCTACCGGCATCTCAGACAGTTCATCATCTGCTTCTCCATTCCATCTGAAATTATGAAAATTATAAACAAAAAATTAAATCTGATTGAGTTACTGGTTCTCGCTCGAGCTATCAGAATTTGCTCCTCCTTCTTCAGGTTGCACTTCTTCGTATTTAATGTCGTATTTTAAATAGATGTGTTGATAGTACATCTCTTTGAAAATGAGTGCCGTGTCACTTTGTGATTTTCTTGTTAACAGCAAAGATTGATTGTAGTTTTCGCACATCTTTCTCTCGAACACAATAGACCAGTTAGTCTGAAAAAATGTATTTGATTATAACCTGTATATTAATTTAAAGAAGTCATAAATCTGAAGGCATCTGAAGCGAGGTGGAACTATCATTTGAACTATAAGCGTTCAACAGAGAGCTCCTACGAGTTTGAAAAGATTTCGTCCAACCGCCGCTGCAGAGCCAGACGCGAGCACAAACTGATTGATGAATAGATTAATAAGATCCATTTTTGAAAAAAAGGACACGTCACCAAATGGGACACGTAACGTTTTCTAGAAACTCTTGCAGTTTTTGCCGTGTAGCGCACTTTCTTACACTTTCTTGCAATTTACTGCATCTCGGGTATCGTAAATATATTCTATCATTTTGAAGACAAAGTAATTTACATAATGGTTCATGTTTATTTTAAGCGTAAATTATCAATTAATTCTTTCAGTTGCTCATTATAATGTTCAACCAACAATTATTATATAGTCCTACAAAATAATTTATATCATTTGAGGAAGAACTGCACACAACAAGATGGTCTGAATAATAAATTTAAGATTTAATATTAGTTTAAATTTCTTTTCATTCTTTTCTAACATCAAAAATATTATTTCTATCATTCTATTTTGAATTAATTTTAAGCGGAACCGGAACGTTAATTTTTAATTCAACCAACTAAATTAATCTTATTTAATATCCATAGATAAGAAAATAATTTAAAACATTTTAATCTTTTAATTAGCCTGAATCACATTACAATTCTCAAATTAAGTTTATTTCATTCCGAATTTACAAAATATCCGTCTTCGCATTCTTCGCAATAATAAATTGTTATACATAACCTATAATAATTATTCGAAACCGGAATCTGATAATTATTCATCTTCGATTTCAAAATTTTGATGGCAACTAGCTGTCATTTTCATTTAATATCAGAAATAGCAATAATAATAATTTAAATAATGAACAAATAATAAAATCTTTATTAAGAACACTTTTCAATTATTTCCAAAACTGATCCTGTTGAAGCACGCGGAATGAATCTGAAAAAAAACATTGATTAAAACATATATTCAGTTCAATTTCTAGCAATCATTCAAGAGCATAACCCAAATATGAATTCTAAGAGGAATTTCCCAAAAAGATCGAATATCCGAGAGGGAGACAGAGACAATCACTTGTACTGCTCCATTCAACATTTGTTATTATTTTTATAAAATAAATACTAAAATTACCATTTTTTAAACAAGCGCTGATTATTCATTATTGTTCCAAAAAACTGGATGTATTCGAAACGTGAGAGTCCCAATATTTGAATCGAGAACTCCATTCATTTGCCGATTAAAATAAAATCGAGAACAATTCTGACTTTTATCGCCTTCCAACTTTCCATCCGAATTTTCCTTCTAATCTACAACATTATTAATTTTTATTATTATTTAGGTGCGAATAATTTCAAACCTTGATTGAACTTTAAACAATTCTCGTTTACTTTTGAATGTTCTTCAATCCACAACTTCCTTGAATGGAAAAAGGCTCGTTTCATTTACAACCGAAATCCAATTTAATCGTCGCTTTAATATTTCGATCGGAATCATCACTTGATAGCTGAAACAATTAAAAACAAACAAACAAATAAAGATCATACCCGATTGTTGAATTAAATCCTTTCTTCGATTTCGGAGCCACTCGAATCATAGAATATTCACTTAGGTAACATTCGCAGTTCCTCATCGTAAATTGGAGCTCATGTTAATTAGTTTCATTCTCCGCATTTCACGTTTTCTTGATTAATTGTGAAATCAAACAATATTTCAAGCTATAACAATTTATATTCATTCGTGCTGCAATTATGGTGATTCCAGATTTATAGCAAAAAAAAGAGATACCGTTTAATTAACCCTGAGCAACTGTCGTAATCCAGCAAGCTGTCGATGGATTCCACTGAATCGTCGCTTTCACGTTTCCATACAATTCTTGTAAAACTATCATCAACGAACGCTTCATTCATCGTTTCCCTTGTTCATTCTTTGTTCATTCTTCGCCTAAAATATTAAATTTATTTTAAGCACAGTCACTCACTTATTGGAAGATTCTTACCAAATATTATTGCGTTAGAAAATATGGAAAATAAATGTTGCTCGATTACTTTTTGTCGGTGATGTGCGATCGAGAGAAAATCAATATCATGAGCTGCCTCATTCCACCATAATAGTATCGCATAGTATCGAATGAGCACAACCGAATTGCTTCATATTCGACTCATCGCATCGCTGGTTATTTTGTGTGAACCATGAAAGATTTCAGGGATAAAAACGTTTCTTATTACGATAATTATAGTTTCGTAATCGAATTAGAGTTATTTACGAAGTCGATTAGAGCTCTCAGCTTCAAAATAAATTTAAAATAAAATATTACCTTTTCCAGCGTGTCTAACTTGAAATATAAGCTATTTGAGGGAGCAGGAATCCGATAATTTACGAGCAAATGAGACAGAAAAATGAGGCCGTTACTTGCTGAAATATTCCTAAATATTGTTTTTCTTTAAAAAAAACCATAGAAAAACCTCACCTTCTTGGTATAAAGACGTTTCTTTCTTCTATGGTCCTTTGATGTGTGCATCATGTAATGTATCGCAAGTATTGCTCCACCCAATAGCCTCCAATTCACGACACAGCCAATAGCAAACACCCACCGAGTGCTGTCCGAACGACTATAAATATCATTTGTCTCTATCTCCAACATTATTGATCGAACTACCGTCTGTGTTCATTCTTCCCCCATTATGTGTGAGTCCTATAAATCAATCACATGACATTAAAATGTGCATTTGACAAACAAAAATTAATATATTCGAGCTCAAAAACTCCAAAAAAAAAGAAAAATAGTAAACACTGAATGGCCGTGGAAGAAGTTTCTCACAGTTGTGGTAGAACGGCCATTAAATGTAATTATTTCGAAACATTCGATACTCTTTGATTAATGAGTTATGATTAGAATGTTGAAGCCAATAAAGACGTCGATTAATTAGAGATGGAGGAAAATGAGTTAGCTTGTCGATTAGAGCAGAAGCTGAATATAACAGGTTATTGTAATATTTAACGGTTGTGGAAGAAAACTGAGCACTCGGTCACACGGTCATTAAATGTTTGTCATTATTATTATTATTAATATTTATGTCTTTATAGGTTGAATTTTGAAGACACTATAATTTCCCGCGTGTGAGGAGTTGGCTCATTGAATAATTACGACGATCGCAAGAAGGTATTTCGGTTTTATTTTAGAGAACACATGTCTTTTATAATTTAGTTGAGCGGTTTACCTGGAAATCTGGACGTTTTCCATTCAGACAGTCGTGTTGAACTAACGAATGGTCATTTATGATCACAATCAGATCCGATGTGAAATATAGATGGAACAATGAGTTGGAATAGGGAAAACACGTTATTGGCGAATTCATTGAAGGTGAATTATTAATTTGATAGTAAACAAAGTAAACAATGGTCATTCCATTATTAGTTGATTTTAATCCAGACGAATTAATGCCAGAAATCATGTTTTGCGAATGTTTATTGATGCTCTCCTCATCAATCCCGCAAGTAGTTCTAAATTTTAATTTTGTTTATTAATTTTCTGTTAATTACAAAATCGTAGATCTACTCGAATAAAGTTTACTCTTGTCAAATACTTTTAAGGTTGGCGGAAGAACCAGGAGGGATTATTGAGCCAGAATAGATGAAATATTTCCGAATTATCCTTTCTTACTTTGGATACATTGGAGTTGGAAGCAACCGGCAGCAAAATAACTCACACGTAATTTTAAATTTGATAAATATTTCAGTTTACATCAGATATGGGCGGAATTCCGGATTATTGAAAATGAAAAACTCCCATTCCACCCATTTCTAGTTTTACAAATTCTCAGAATTAAGTTATAAAAGATTTCTTCGAAAAGATAATCACTGTAATTTAACCACAAAATAAGAAAATATTTATACTATTTGAATATCTGGCAAATTCAGCTGCAAGCTGACTGTCACGGCAACGTAAGCGTGCAATTAGAATAACCAGATAATCCTCCACATTTAATTATTGCCATGGTTGGAATGGATAGGTTGTAAATTGCAAAAATATAATTTTTAACCGAGTCTCCCTAACTTCCACGTAAATTATCTTAACTCATTTTTACATGTCCAATTCATAGGTCTTTCCAAAATTTTGTTTTAATTATAATATTATTCAGGAATAATTGTGTGTTTTAGTGAGCTCATCTTTTGCTTATTTCTGTTGGCGTGAAGTCGCATAGAAAAAGGTACGTCTCGTGCTCCACACAAAATAACCAGCGATGCGATGAGTCGAATATGAAGCAATTCGGTTGTGCTCATTCGATACTATGCGATACTATTATGGTGGAATGAGGCAGCTCATGATATTGATTTTCTCTCGATCGCACATCGTCGACAAAAACTAAACGAGCAACATTTATTTTCCATATTTTCTAACGCAATAATATTTGGTAAGCATCTTCCAATAAGTGAGTGACTGTGCTTAAAATAAATTTAATATTTTAGACGAAGAATGAACAAGGGAAACGATGAATGAAGCGTTCGTTGATGATAGTTTTACAAGAATTGTATGGAAACGTGAAAGCGACGATTCAGTGGAATACATCGACAGCTTGCTGGATTACGACAGTTGCTCAGGGTTTATTAAACGGTATCTCTTTTTTGCTATAAATCTGGAATCACCATAATTGCAGCACGAATGAATATAAATTGCTAGACATTGAAATATTGTTTGATTTCACAATTAATCAAGAAAACGTGAAATGCGGAGAATGAAACTAATTAACATGAGCTCCAATTTACGATGAGGAACTGCGAATGTTACCTAAGTGAATATTCTATGATTCGAGTGGCTCCGAAATCGAAGAAAGGATTTAATTCAACAATCGGGTATGATCTTTATTTGTTTGTTTGTTTTTAATTGTTTCAGCTATCAAGTGATGATTCCGATCGAAATATTAAAGCGACGATTAAATTGAATTTCGGTTGTAAATGAAACGAGGCTTTTTCCATTCAAGGAAGTTGTGGTTTGAAGAACATTCAAAAGTAAACGAGAATTGTTTAAAGTTCAATCAAGGTTTGAAATTATTCGCACCTAAATAATAATAAGAATTAATAATATTGTAGATTAGAAGGAAAATTCGGATGGAAAGTGATTGGATGACATGACAATTATAATTGGAAGACGAGAAAAGTCAGAATAGTTCGATTTTTGTTTAATCGGCAAATAAATGGAGTTCTCGATTCAAATATTGGGACTCTCACGTTTCGAATTCATCCAGTTTTTTGGAACAATAATGATTATTGGGAGCTTATTTAGAAAATGGTAATTTTAGTATTTATTTTATAAAATGTAATAAATGTTGAATGGAGCAGTACAAGTGATTGTCTCTCCCTCTCGGATATTCGATCTTTTTGGGAAATAGGCTCTTATCATTCATATTTGGGTTATGCTCTTGAATGATTGCTAGAAATTGAACTGAATATATATTTTAATCAATGTTTTTTTTCAGATTCATTCCGCATGCTTCATCTGGATCAGTTTTGGAAATAATTGCGAAGTGTGATTAATAAAGATTTTATTATGTGTTAATTATTTAAATTATTATTATTGCTATTGTTGATATTAAATGAAAATGACAGCTAGTTGCCATCAAAATTTTGAAATCGAAGATGAATAATTATCAGATTCCGGTTTCGAATAATTATTATAGGTTATGTATAATAATTTATTATTGCGAAGAATGCGAAGACGGATATTTTGTAAATTCGGCATTCCGAAAAATAAACTTAATTTGAGAATTGTAATGTGATTCAGGTAAATTAAAAGATTAAAATGTTTTAAATTATTTTGTTATCTGTGGATATTAAATAAGATTAATTTAGTTGGTTGAATTAAAAATTAACGTTCCGGCTCCGCTTAAAATTAATTCAAAATAGAATGATAGAAATAATATTTTTGATGTGAGAAAAGAATGAAAAGAAATAAGAAATTGAACTAATATTAAATCTTAAATTTAAAAAATTTATTCAGACCATCTTGTTGTGTGCAGTTCTTCCTCAAATGATATAAATTATTTTGTAGGACTATATAATAATTGTTGGTTGAACATTATAATGAGCAACTGAAAGAATTAATTGATAATTTACGCTGAAAATAAACATGAACCATTATGTAAATTATTTTTGTCTTCAAAATGATAGAATATATTTTCGATACCCGAGATGCAGTAAATTGCAAGAAAGTGTAAGAAAGTGCGCTACACGGCAAAAACTGCAAGAGTTTCTAGAAAACGTTACGTGTCCCATTTGGTGACGTGTCCTTTTTTTCAAAAATGGATCTTATTAATCTATTCATCAATCAGTTTGTGCTCGCGTCTGGCTCTGCAGCGGCGGTTGGACGAAATCTTTTCAAACTCGTAGGAGCTCTCTGTTGAACGCTTATAGTTCAAATGATAGTTCCACCTCGCTTCAGATGCCTTCAGATTTATGACTTCTTTAAATTAATATACAGGTTATAATCAAATAAATTTTTGCAGACTAACTGGTCTATTGTGTTCGAGAGAAAGATGTGCGAAAACTACAATCCAAAAAAAGGAGGAGCAAACTCGGATAGCCCGAGCGAGAACAAGTAACTCAATCAGATTTAATTTTTCGTTTATAGTTTTCATAATTTCAGATGTCAGGAAGCACATGATAAGCTGTCTGAGATGCAGGCAGACAGCCGAATATCAACGCTGAGCCTCGAGAGTGTCAATCCTCCCAACACCAGTTCGTCCGAGAACTCCGGGTATTTTAACCGGGACAGAGTTTCTCCCCTCCCCGTTTCTGATGATGGCTCACTTGGCGACGATGACGAACCAGCGGCTGCGGCTGCGGCTGTGCCCGATGACAGAGAAGAGCCAGTGAACCCACATATCCGTCCCCGTCTACGCCCCATCTTTCGATATAACTTGTTCCCCAATCAGCGAGACGATGACGATCCCATCGATTTGATTCTCAGCAGACTTGTTCAAGCGAATCTAATAACTCAGCAAGAGTCGGAAAACATGCCCATTAGAGGAATCGGCGAAGTTGAACTCTCGGACTTTTTCAAAAGTAAGCGGACAACGTGTCTCCAATGAATCATCAATTGCAGATCACGAGCAAACGCGTGCAGAACGCATTGTCTTCGAATACATTATGATGTTTATTAGTTTTGGTAACTGACAACAACCTTAATAATTTAACAATTGTTTAATTTTGTTATAGAGTTGTTTATGAACATTAGCCTTCGTGATAACGTTGATCTCGGCATGAGTGAACGCCTCTCCTATGGGGTTGCTCATGGCGTCCTCGATTACGAAGAAAGTATGAATCAAGACGTCCAACAACGCCCACACGAAGATGAGCGTGAAGAGGAGGAAGAAGAAGGAGATGACGCAGAAGAACTCCACTGATTAATAGATATCAATTCGCTTTTTCTAGATAAAATTTTTGTATTGGAATCTTGTTGGTTTTATTGTCTCAAAACTCTGTTCAACAACAAGCAAATCTTGTGTTGTGATCTTATCTCTTATCCAATCTATGGAATACTTCAAACTAAATCACCAAGTTCATTTCCGTGATAGAATTTGGCATATTTTAAGCTAAAACCTTCAATTTACAATCTTTAGAAAACTTGTCGGAAACAGTGTTCAATATTGAGCTATATCTAATAATTAGTTTCGTCTTTCAAGAACAAACCTGCTTCGGGTTCCTGAAATTTTACAATGTCATGGTTCGATCAAGCAACAAGGGTAGATACAACTATCTTTTTGGTGAAGAAATTCGAAATTAACAATAACTCATAGCATCTTCAACTTTTCAACGTTTTTTTTAATTATACAATTTATTTGACAGAGGAAAGATCAATCAGGTTGATTTTGTGGAAATTAAATTTACTAGGAAGGTCATTTTTGGATCCAAAAGGTTTCGGGCTGAAACTTTGCAGGGTGATAGCTGAGAAAATTTTAATAGTGCACACAAAAAATTGTCCTGCACTGGGGGGTTTAAGTGGGGTAAAAAAAGGTGCAAAGTTACCAACCTCAAAATTCCTGTAGAAAACAGTAAAAAACCATCAAATTTTGCAGTCAACAATTTATTCAATTATAACGAAGGCAGCGGCAGCAGCATCGGTGGTCAAGTGGTTAAGCGGTTCGTCATTCAACAAAAAGGTATCAAGTTCAATTCCTCACGTCGGCATTAAATTTATTTCATTTGTTCATTTCGATTCACAAATTTATTGAAAAAATTTACAAGTTTTTTCGGTCTTTTGGACTTATGATGATAACATCCAAAAAAAAGTTAAAATTTTTTAAAATTTCATTTTAAGAGACTGAATAGTGTATTTTCCAAAAAATTTCATTTTTTTGGCCCTCTGGAATTTCCGCTGTTTGATGACTGGAATGGCCTGGAGGCGGGTTTGCGTGTCTTTTCATAACTATTTTGAACAATATCAGTGCTGATCAGTTCGGTAATCAACATAATTGAACAGATAGTTTACAGAAACTTCACGAAAAAACCACACATCGTCCGAGCAGGTGCACCTTTCCTGCGCGACACAGTCACATGTATCGCCACGAAGGATGTGCAGAGTCACATGGACAATTTAAATCGCTTACTATAGTGCTGACAATGCTATTCAGACTCTTAAAATGAAATTTAAAAATTAAAAAAAAATTTGGGTTGTCAATGTCAGGTCCAAGGGTTAGGGTTGATGTTTGGACGGTTTATGAGTTTTCGAAAAGTTGCTGAAAATTGTTAGGAATCTGTTCGATAGCTGTGCCGATATGTCACCGTATCGATAACTGCACTGATTTTGTACGAAATTGTTATGAAAACACATGCGAACCCCCCTCCAGGCCATTCCAGTCATCAAACAGCGGAAAGTCCAGAGGGCCAAAAAAATGAAATTTTTTGGAAAATACACTATTCAGTCTCTTAAAATGAAATTTTAAAAAATTTTAACTTTTTTTGGATGTTATCATCATAAGTCTAAAAAACCGAAAAAAAACTTGTAAATTTTTTCAATAAATTTGTGAATCGAAATGAACAAATGAAATAAATTTAATGCTGACGTGAGGAATTGAACTTGATACCTTTTTGTTGAATGACGAACCGCTTAACCACTTGACCACCGATGCTGCTGCCCCTGCCTTCGTTATAATTGAATAAATTGTCGACAGCAAAATTTGATGGTTTTTTACTGTTTTCTACAGGAATTTTGAGGTTGGTAACTTTGCACCTTTTTTTACCCCACTTAAACCCCCCAGTGCAGGACAATTTTTTGTGTGCACTAATAAAATTTTCTCAGCTATCACCCTGCAAAGTTTCAGCCCGAAACCTTTTGGATCCAAAAATGACCTCCCTAGTTAGCTTACAACACATTATAATATAGTCGTCGCCAAATGCGATTACCACCGCAAAATGTGGCGCACTTTTTTAAATATTATTTTTTCATTTAATTTTTATGATTATATTCTTGTTTATGCTCGTTATATACTGTTTTTGCTTAAATAAATTGAAGAATATGTTTTAGATGTTGTTTAAATAGTGGAATAATTGTGGAAAATAATAATAATCATTAAAATTAAATAAAAAAATAATATTTAAAAAGGTGCGCCACATTTTGCGGTGGTAATCGCATTTGGCGACGACTATATTAATTTTTAGTCCATGTCGTATGATTTCAGATCGAAACTGAACGCAATTATTTTTGGTTTACAGGGAAAAAAATTGTGGAACATTTTCACTGAAAAATACTGAAACGAATGACTAATTTCCAAACATTAAATTCACTTAAAATAATTACCCTGAATTTTAAAATTTCCACTTGAAGACATGACAAAGTATAATTATGCTTAAATTTTTAATTAAAAAAAATTTTGGCTCATCCTAATATTAGAAGAAGTTTAAAATAATAGTGCTTGAATACGGGAAAACGCTAGAGAAAATTTCAAAATAATTCAAAAAATGTCCACAATAGTCGCGATCAGCTGAAATTCCACAAGATCGAAACCTACAAATTTGAATTTTATTAACCTACTATTTCCAGATGTTCGCCGTTTACAAGAAACTAACTGATGTCATAGACATTACTTCGTGCAAGGTTTTAAGGTTCAATTTCAACTCTTATATTAAACTATCATGTCTTTGAAACTCACCTACTTCGATATTAGAGGACTTGTCGGCTCTTGCTCGTCGACAACAATCTCCCATTTGAGGATCATCGCGTTTCAAAAGAAGAATGGGCTGAAATAAAGCCAAAAATGGCTTTCGGCCAATGCTCATGCCTATACTCGGGCGACGAGGTCCAATCTTGTGCCATCATGCGTCACCTGGCTCGCATTCATGGCTTGTATGGCAAGAATGAATCCGAGGCGACATTCATCGACATGTTCTATGGGGGTCGTCGTGATCTTCACACCAAATACGCCAAAATGATCTATAAAAATTACGAGAATGGTTAAGACGAGTTCATCAAGAATGTTTTGCCGAAAGAACTCGTCAATATCGAGAAACTCTTCCATAGATACAAACGAGGAGAGCATTTTGTTGTTGATGATAAGGAAAGCTTTGCCGACTATGCCTTGTTTGAAGAGCTCGACATAATTCTTATTTTGAATCCAACTGCTCTTGATGAAACTTTGAAAAAGTTCCACGAATGTTTTTTGACTCGGCGAAACCTTAAAAATTACACACCAAATTGAATGGTTAAGTTGGGGTTTCAGAAAAGATGCTCATAATATAAGTTTCGGCAAAAAGCGCATGTTTTTAGATAGTTGAAGACGGGTAATTAACAGATATGTCGTTTTCGTTTTTCGTTTTCGTTTTTGGACCCCTCGTTTTCGTTTTTTCGTTTCGTTTAAACGAAAACAGAAAACGAAAACGAAACGGAAAACGAATTGAGGTTCGGTCCCGCACGGAATGACGTTAAAGTCCTAAAACCCTCTTCTGCCAACGCAGTTTTCCCGCGAAAATATCGTTGTTGTGCCGTTTTTAAACGTGTACAATGCGGACCTATATTTACCAGCATTATCGGGAAAGTGACGAACCAGGCAAGCTGACTTGAAAACGATGTGGTACGAAGATGAAGAAACGTCCTGACAAGTCAATCGGCCCCTTCTTGAACCACAAGAAGCTCTGCGAGAAGAAAATTGAAGCTAACGGCGAGCCTTCTTGCAAGAAGCAGGCTTTTTTGAAAGACCACACTGAGGCCTGATTATTCAACCCGCTCGTCTGAAGCTCTGATACCGTTCTAACTGCGCCGCATTGATTCATTCTGCAAGGAGCCAGTTGAATCCGCGTTGGGTCGAAGCTTCATTTCCGCGTTCGTCTCCGCACTGGATGGCCCAAGACAAGAATACTACGACTGCGATCTCCTGCGCAAAGCTGCATTCTTCGATCCGCGCTTTGTTGGAAGGAACGAACTTTTCGACGACGATGTCTGGAATGAAGTACGACACGCCGCAGAGATGTCATTGGCAAGCAATCAATTTCAAGATTCAACGCCATCCTCCTCTTCGCGGAGCTCTGATACGCACTGTACCAGCTCTGCTGCAGCCCTCAAGGCGAAAATCTGATCTCAAGAACAAGATGCAACTGCGATGTAAACTGAAATAGCTGCATATCTCAGAGAGAAGCGTTTGAGTCCGCCAGGCTCGGCTGCTGACAACAGTGAAGCTGTTCTGCAATATTGGGCGGCAAAGGACAACGATGTCGGCTTTCCTTACACGTTGAATTTTGAAAGACGCGCTTAAATATTGTAGAATTGTCATCAGCCTTATGGTGTGCTAATTAACAATTGTTTCGTAGAGTTTATTTCACAAAGATTTATTTAAACAAAAAACAATAATTATAATAATAAATTAATCAATTATTTAGTCCCACTTCCAGATCAATTTGTTCGGTCTGCTGTCGAAGAAGTTGTTGAGCCAGTTTTTTAGATCCTTCGAAGGTAACACCCCTTATTTTGTTTGACAGAGAGCGTAAAAGGTGAAACTCGGATGGCGCAAGGTCTGCCCGAGCTCTTGAAGAGCGGTTTTGCGCAGCTGCGCAAAATAGGATCCTTTGTTGACCGCGACGTTTCTTGCAAGCATTTCCCAGTGTCTTCAGATAATCTTCGTCTAATTCTGCAGGTCGTCGGCTTCGAGGCGTGTCTTCAAGGTTAAAGTCGCCGTTTTCAAACTTTGCGAGCTATTTTTGTGCAGTAGACACGCCTCCATACATACTTCATATTTTCTGAGCGGCTTCCGATGCTTTTTGCTTTCGATGAAAAGCCAAGAAGAGCAGATGTCGAAAATGCTGATTTTTCTTCTGTGATTGTTTATTTCTAAGCAAAATTATGAAAATTTAAAACTTCAGAACAAACTAGAAACACAGTTTTGTAGAGCAGAAAAAAGCGCTATCAGATAATCAAACAAACATTAATTTCAACAACTATCATGCTCGAGTTAATGTGCCCCTCTTTTGCCGATAACTATGTCTTATTGCGAAGGTTAAAATTATATTTTGTTTAATATTAGATCCATTAAAACGATACAGAAATGGAGCCAACTAAGTTCTTTGTTTGTGCATATTTTGTATTAAAATAATCATAAAATTTATTTGGATTTAAATAATGAAATCAGGAATATTCATGTATTGTAAACAATCTTCTGACCATTCCACCTCCTTGGAACGATACTCTTCTGAATTGTTTATCAGCTCCATCTGGAATGTTGGTTCATTAGATAGTTTCATTTTGATAGATACCGGTAATATTCATTTAAATATCTCACTTTTTGTACAAATCTCCTTTTACCAATATTTATTACAAACCCTCGTTTTCACATTTCACATCAACAAAAAAAAACAAACAAAATTCTTGAGCACTAAAGAAAAGTGAATCAATTTCAAACAAAAAACGTCAATAAGTTATTATAAAAGTACTATGATGACGGAACATATGAGTCGGTTTTGGTTCTAATATCAAGGTCACTTAAAAAAATGAACTCATTTCAAATGGAAATGACAGTTGAGCTCAAGTCTCGAAAATGAACCGTGATTTTATGATGGCATTATGGATGAAAAGGACATTTTGTTATTTTATCGAAACAAAATAGTATTTGAAAGGAAATCAGCTAGCGGTGTTTGATATATCACGTTTGTAATAATTCATATTTCAAAGGAAGGTACCGCTAATGTTCCAATTTTCATATGGAATATATAAAAACTTTATAAACAAGACCAAGTTAATTATTTCAAAAGAAAATTATTTGTTGATTTATTTTGTGTTTGTAACAAGGTTCTAACAACTGCACTTAACTTGCAATTTCAGCTCATCGACATTGTGATGCTCTCTTCCAATATTATTAAATTGATAACCGGTAGATATGTGCCAGCTTATTTGAATTATGAAGATGATCGACAATTAAACGTGCCTTCATGACTCTAAAATTGAATATTATTTTTCCATACGGTAGCACGCCGATTGAAAATTAATATTTTTCAATATTTTAATGTGTCTTACTAATTTACACGTTTAAATTTCACATAACTTGACACGTTATTTTACAAGCATGTCTAGAAGTATGTGCTTCTTATTGAAATATGCTATATGAGCATATATTGTAAGAGTCCAACCTAACCGTTTCATTTGGAGTGCGGTTGTATTAATCAATATTAAATACTTTAAAATGATAGAATCGTAAGACATTTTTTTCAATTTCGGGAAGTCTGGAAAAATAGGTAGTTTGACTCTTTGAATTGGCCTTAATATACACTAGCTGACAAAAGTTTTGTCACAAATGTTTTTTCGGGTTTAACTTTTTTGTGACTTGACCAAATTGGCTGATTTTTTGATATGATAGATTCATATAATTTTAGATTATTTTACAAATTCCCGCTTGTGATTACGATGATCCGTTTTACAGTGACAAGCGTTTATCGTAAAACGCGTAGCTCAAAGATATTACGCACTTTTCTTGCACTGCATTTTTTAATAATTTTTAAAGTTTAGTAATTTTTTAAATTATAATTTTTTTCATAATTTATTGAAAATAGAAGTAATTGGCAACATTTTAGAGATGACTCCACGTAAAGAAACTCCAATTGCCACCCGGCAAGCTGTTATCAATATGAGGGAAAACGGAATGCGTGGTACCGAAATTGTCATGGTAATATAAACCAAATTTTGCTACTATAACATTTTAAACACCGATTCACATAAAATATCAAAAAATCAGCCAATTTGGTCAAGTCACAAAAAAGTTAAACCCGAAAAACAATTGTGACAATACTTTTGTCAGCTAGTGTATATTAATTTCGTGATTTTTCTTTTTTAGCTTGTTGTTTTCAGACATTTCGATTAATTTTCCATAAAAAGGTGAGTTTCATGTTTTCGAGAACGGTTAAGGTAACAAATATTTATTTATTTATTTAATTACACTATGCGTGCTAGACACGTGAATATAAAATAACAACTAATTTAACAACTAACAGATAATTAAAAAAAAAGAATATTAACAACAATAAATACGGTATAATGTCTAACTAATATGCCAAAGTTTTTTTGGTAAGAAATAAATAGTTTGATATAAATATAAAACAACTAAATAAGGATAACAGTTGTATTTGTCTATTTGATAAATATAAATTATTTAAGGAAACTTCAAGACTCGCCAATTGAAGCTTTCTTTTCAAATTCTCCGATAAACTCTTACATCTTTCATTGAATAAAATATTTAAAGTAAATCGTAAACTTGATGCTCGAAATATATACACATTTTCTCTTTAAAATACTATATATATTTAGAAGAATATATTATTCCTCTTCTTAACAAACAAATCACAGACTCCAAAGTTAAAATGAAAGCAAACTCCGAAACATAAAAATTGATAATATCTAAAACAACTAAGCGTCAATTAGAATAAGAGCAATATGAGAGCTTAGTTATATCAGATCTCTCTAATGAAATATTTAAAGTGTAAGAGAAATTTGCTTAAAAAAGGAGGTAACGAATTACCTCTGAAAAAATATAAATACGCTTTATTTTAAATAAAAGCGGCTTGACATTTTCAAATAAATTAAATCCTAAGAATTATATTTTTAAATTTAATAAGAAAACCCAATTAATTATTTAAAGAGCCTATTGTGATAATAGCAGCTTATTATAGTCAAACATATTTGAATTATTATAATTGTAAATACAATTTTATTTCAAATTTCACTTTTTTAAATAGAAAACTTGCCGTCAATCATCATCGTTAAAATAAAGAGAAATATCTATTTTCGATTGAAAATGAAACATTTTTTAATATTTTTCCATAACGCAAGCCTCAACTTTTATATAATATTTAATAGATTTAATAAAAAGTTTTATGCTTATTAAACAGAAAACAATGGTAATACAGAGAATAGACTATTTTCCCTTTTTGGACAATTTAATATTACATTCCAATATTTTATTTAATTTATGATATATTTTTTAAAACATTTTAGACCTATGCACTCCACTGCCACGAAACCGCGCCGCATTGCAAGCTCAACATTTTAATTTATTATTTCTATGTTCAATATTTACAAGTCCCTTATATTGACGATGAAGACTCTTCTGTTACATTAATTGAGGTACTAAGAATTTATTTTCTTAATTCATCAGGATTTCTGCAGAATTAAACGTTTACTGGTAAATAAAATGTTGAAAATAATAATAAATTAAAAGGTAATGTTTGCAATTGGTGCGAAGTCTTTTTCCATACGGCGCGGTTTCTTGGCAGTGGAGTGCCTATGTTATAATAATGTCCACTTATTGTGAGTGATATTTTATTCTCGTGTCTGGTATTTTCAATAAATAAATATGACCAATTTCCGATAAATTAACTGAATTTTATATCCCGTCAGAAGTTGAAATATTCACATGACATATGGCAAGTTCAAACTTTCCCGCATAAAAAAGAGAAAAAGATATATTGTTCTTCTCAGAGATCGATGCCTCATGGAAGAGAAATAAAAGAAGAGAAAATGATGGGCGGAAACACGGCCACAAACAAAAATTTTCTCAATATATATGCTGCCCATAATTTTGTATAAAAGAATGGCTGTCCAAACGAGAACCTCATTCCATCCTAAATTTTTTCCTCTTTCATTAGGCAGCGATCTCTGAAAACGACAATAAGTAAAAACAAGAGAATTAAATATTTGGACACGAATATTAGAAAATGAATAATGTTCAGTTTTTAAAAGTGTCTTACAGTATTTAAATCTACTTTATAATAAATATTGAGAAAAGGTGTTTCTTAAATTATATTAAAATCTTAATATCTTCTTAGAAAATATGATGTCAGTATGCGGTTGGCGTGTTCGTATATTGTAATCCTTTAGTAACCCAAGCGACAAAGTTTGCAGTCCGTAGACAAGTACGATACGCGGCCGTAGCAGCGCTCTTCCTCGGTCACACTGGTGTTGTGTTTGATGAGTGTAGTAAAACCTCAAACATGGTTAATTAAAGCTTGGAAATTAGTGATAGATCTTGATGCTATATAGATTTTCTGACATTAATTTCCTGCAATTCGCTTAATTCTGTACAAAACAGTTGAAATTGTGATAAATCTTAACAAAAATCAAATTTGAGAGTGGTGTGAAATAAAGTAATACTCTTAAATATACAATAAAGTTCATGTATAAATATAATGCGCTAATTTTTTAAAATCGAAATCTCCTTCAACAAAAATCTTAACCGGGTGAAAAAACAAGATAATCAATGCGAAAATTGAAAAATAATGCCTAAGGAAGAGCTCTCCGGCGACTAGAAAAGGAGAAGATGTTACGGTAGTATTCTTATTTGAGAAATATAAAAGACCGACAATTTATAATATAAATTGAAAATATAAGCAACATTAAATCGAATTTTATTTCTTATAAGAACTTTGCATGAAATAGTTTACGCAAATTAAGTGAATGAAACATAGCGCAGACTTTAGCCTATTTAATGCACACCAAATATTATTTAAAAATGTTCTAAGGACTTTCGTGAACTCTTCTCATTGAGAAGACATTTCTTTAGCTACACGGGTGTCTTGTGTTCTTTGGCAAATTTTCTTTTAATAGCATGCCAACTGAAAATAACAATTTTCCGATTTTTAAGCGGGAAAAAATATGTACGTCTCTTCAGTAAAACCTTTTCAATGAAACTAGTGAATCCGAACGCGTCGGCTTCGGTCGCGGACAAAAAAGCTTTTAATAAGAATTATTAAGATTCTGACAGGCCAGGTTCCCTCGCCACAATTGAAATAAAACATAGAACTAAATTAAAGTCTAATGATATAAAAACTAAACTTTTTTCAAGCTCATTAGAGCCAAGGTCATTAAAATAATTTAAAATTGAAATAAAAGGATTTTTAAACAACTTTGGAATGTTTAAGAAACATTTACGGTAGGCTTAAATGTTTCAACTATGTTGTATAGAGTAAACATAATTCTTTTCTCTTAGCCTTCTTCTGAATACATAAATCGAGGTTTTTAAGATTTCGAAGCGTGGTTAGTTCGCGGCGGACGAATTCGGATTCACCAGTGTGAAAAGTTAACTAGGCGCTCCTTAAAATATCTTTAAAAAATATCAATATCTTTCCAAAAATATAGATTTTATCACGTTTACTGAGCTCATTTAATTATCATACCAGTTGGCGTATTATAATAGCAAACAACAACCCTTGTTTATCTTTTCAATATATTATCAAAATCTAGGAAATTGACAATTCCAATTTTCTTTTCATAAAAAATAAAAGAAATAAATCTGATTTGATCAAGAAATTTTGAAGAAATATAATGAAAAACAGAGAAATTATTAGCATAAATTGAATATTTGTTTCATGTTATCTTTGAGACCATTGAGAACAATTAAAAATGATCAAATCAAACCTTTCATATTCTTAGATTTTGATAATATTTAAGATTAATTCCCAAAAAAATAAATCAACGAAAAAATGCAAAATGAAGACGAATCCCACGAGTACGATTATGTTCTTCGCATATATCTTATATAGGACTGCGAGTGCGACGGACATTATATTGTTTATGCACTCCATTTCACACATAAAAGAGCCGGCCGGTGCGTGGATACTAGTCCGCGGCCAGTTTCTTTATTTTTAATATTAACAATGTAAAATAAAGTTAAATATGTACTGAGCATACTGTTCTTTCGAGAAAATATACCCATGGAGACATTCTTCACTCGTTTATGGTTATGGACTGAAACAGCTTCATTCTTTCCAAAACCGCAGCGGCGTAAAGTATTATCAAAATATAATAAATAGACAATTCCAATTTTATTTCCATAAAAAATAAAAGTAATAAATCTGATTTGATCAAGAAATTTTGAAGAAAAACAGAGAAATTATTAACATAAATTGAATATTTGTTTCATGATCTCTTTGAGACCATTGAAAATAATTCAAAAATGATTAAATTAACCTTTCAATTTCTTATATTTTGATTATAATTTGATATGCATTTTGGTTTAAATAAACGTTTGATATATAAAATTTCACAACAATTTCTGACTGATTATTGAGTTCTCCCAGTTTCCCCATCAAAATATACAAGTTTTCCATTATTTCTTCCCAATTGATACCCACTATCCAAATATTTTACAATAAACTATCAATTTTGACTTGAACAGAAATTGCAAAAAATAAAACTGGAAAACGGACACAAAAATGTCCGATCAATTCTCATCGAATGACAAACATTCACATCATATCAGTTGCCTTCATCAAAAACTATTTCAGAAATCATCAAGAAACGCATCCGATTCGAATTTCCTACCGTAATCCGATATATATCTCAATAAATAACATACAATTCATTACATTTCAGATTTTTATTATCTTTTTCAAGTGTAAAAGGAGGCAAAAATAGCATTCGTGTGCTGCGAATACATAAAATGGCAAGAATGATGATGATGTTGATGATGATAATCGAGAAAAGAAAAAGAAAAAACAATAAAAATGAGATAAATTCATTATGAATACGAGTTTAGGGGGTAGTTGATCGACCGAGAATATAACCAAAATGGGCTCATTGTGACTAGTCTAATAATAGATTAGTTTCATACTCATTTTTACAAGTTTAAATGATTATACTGCTACTGACAATTATAATAAACAAACAATGAAACAAACAAATAAACAATTAAATGAACAATAGCATGTACATATATAATTTTATTAAAATTGGAGGCAGGGGGATATTTTATTACATTGATCATATATATATATATATATATAGGGGGACTTGGGGGACGAGTGATTTAACATGTAACCATTGCTGAGATTCTCATTTGAAGTGTTTAAAACAATACAAATAATAATGTATATATATAATATAAAACATTAATAATTAATCATTTAACAATTATGCAATAATTTGTGGAAAGAAAGAGCATTGGTCCATTATATCCATATCCAGACGATTATTTCATCGGCAAGGCTTTTCGGTGTTCAAATAAAACACCAAAAATAATACAAAAAATCAGTAAAGCTTGATTGAGAAATGGATTAACAAGGAATCCAGACAAAAAACAATAATAATCGAATAAATCCAGGGGGTAGTATCTGTATAAAACAAGAAGAATCCTCAAAAAAAAAACAAAAACAATTTTCAAAACACCATATGACACAGTGGATCAATGAGGTCCGACGATTCTATTCAGCTGTTTGCAATAAATGACCCTGATGATGGTGTTGCGCCAAATCTGATAACAGTGGCACGTTCGAGAGCGTGTTCAGGTCTATCTGAAATACGGTTACTTCTCCAATTACCCAGAAGCTCTCTCGCAAACCTGCGGCGCATTAAAGTTGCCATCTTCACTCCACGACGAGTCCTTCTTCTTCATCATCGTCTTGTACTCATTTATCCGCACTTTCTTCCCATCCACCAGACACGTGCGCTTCGGCCGCGGCCGGTACCGGTAGTCGGGGTGCTGTTCCATGTGCAATTTGCTGAGTCGCGACTGCTCCTCATAGTAGGGCTGCTTCTCCGAGTTGCTCATCGCTTTCCACCGGGTGCCGAGAATCTTCGAGATGTTGCTGTTGTGCATATCCGGGTAGGCTTTCAGGATTTTTCGGCGCTCGTCTCTCGCCCACACCTAAATCATCACAAAATCCACGTATCACTTCCACTCTGGCACGTACCATGAACGCGTTCATCGGCCTTTTGATATGATTCGGCGACTTGGCTTGCGGGCGCGGCGTTGTCACTTCACTCGTCACTGACACGTTGCCGGGTGTGCTCTTGCCACTTGACGCCGGCGAGATGTTGTTATTCATCAGCGATACTGCAAAACTCCTGATTAATGCACATTCGGACGCCTGACTACCTTCTGTGCCAAAGCTCGGCTGCACATTGTACGGAAGACGGAAGTTGGTGAGCGGCGACTGCGGAACGGTGCCGATTGGCGACGGCGACTGCTCGTTGTTGCTCTGAAGCTATTACACATTGTTTATCGCGATCTGAAACATCTCCAACCATCCTACCTTGGACAAGTTCAGCGGCGTCTCGGCCTTCTCCATCGGCGGCCCACTTGGCATCAACTTGGTGGCGATGGACCGCTGAAGAGCCGTGGCCACTCCCGACGCGAATGGCGTCTGTAGTTGCGTTAAAATCGCCGGGTTCAAGTTTGCCGAGCCGACCAGTGAGTCGTAGCCGAAACCTGCAAGTTTCATCAAAATGCTCTTTTCCCCAAACCAGCCTCAATTACCGCTAAATAAGAATGGGAATTGGGTGTTGTTGGCGAGCATCTGAGCTAGTGCTCGACACTGCTGCTGCTGCTGGTGCTGATGCTGCTCCTGTTGCTGCTGTTGCTGGAGCAGTTCTTGCTGCCGCACCAGTGTCTCCGAATCCAAATTGGTGTTTGGTATCATCTGAAGAGACACAATAGCAATGTTTGTGACGGGAATGGAGTCAAAAACAAGAAAATATGATAACGAATTGATTGCAATTAATTGTCTTTGATTAGAGCTGACAAAAAAATAAGCGATTAATAATTGAGCAAACAATGAAAGTGAAATGTTGCAATAATGCTTGAAAAATTCGCGGCTCCGTTCGGTACGAAAAGAGGATCGTTTCATCGGCCCGCCCACCAAAAAAACAAATTTTTCTGTTCGATTACGCAACATTCATCGCTACGGTATTCAAGCTGTCGTTGGCGTGCTCTATACAATCAAAGCCAACAATCAACAACAGAACGACAACAAAAAAGTTGCGACTTTCTCACCGAATTGATTTCTTCTTGTTCGTCTTTCAATTCGTCCTTTGTCGGCGACGCGAGCTCCTCGGCGCGTAGTCGTTCTTTCAATGTGTTCAATTGTCGTATAATGTTCGAAATTAAATCGATTTTTGACTCTTGTGGCTCCACCGATCCCAGCACCTCCCTGAACAATCAAATCGTCAGCGTTGACAATTACGCAGCCATCCTACCGTAAATGGTTGCCGTCGATGATAACACTGCAGCCGTGTTCGGTTTGAGCGAGAATGTCGGGATAGTCGGCAAGACCGGTCGTCGCTGACGTACTGTAAACGTTCATATTCAGATAATTGAACTCTGTTTATCAATAATAACATGGCATTTGTCATGTGTCGGTCGGTGTGGAGGTTCTTTTTTGTTACCTAGTTTTTCATGGTAATTGGCCATTCTAAATAAAACATTCTTATCGCTTGCCTAATTCAATTGTTGCATACAAAAGCTACATGGCTCCTTGACTTTATCAAAGGTTATCAATGGGTTTTTTAAAAAAATCGCTGCTTAACCTATCAAACAAGCCATAAACAAATAAACAAATAAATAACAGCTAATTTTTGCTCGACAATCTCTTGATATTTACCAAAACAGGTGATTTCTCCAAAATCTGCCCCCAATTCAGGCGATCATCCAACTAACCCCCAGTGCTCATTTGTTTATTCATTCGACTATTTTCCAATTTTGTTTTCAATTAGCAGAACAAGGCGCGAGTATCATCGGAGGCCGGATGCTCATCAAATGCAGTTTGACTGTCACGTAATTTCAACTCATCACTCAACTCTTTATTGTCGTTTAAATATCCGTTTGTGTTCAACGAGCACACAAACACACACACACAACCACAGCTCGCCATACAACAATTTCAGCTGTCAGCCGCTTTTCCATTGACAACCAGAAAAAGTTTTTCGACACAAAATGAATTTGAATGATGAGCCGCCGCCGCCTCAATTGTTTTCTCATTCTATTCATACAGTAGCCGAATTGTGCATGAAGGCTGAACCGCCGCTTTGATGTTGCTAAAATGAAATCAACTCGAGTTGCTCCTTTCTGACCTTCCCGACAACAAGTGCTTTAATTGACACAAAACCGTTTTATTGTTAATATAAACAAATGAATGAATAAAACATTCAACAGTTATCAAGGGTTTGAAATTCCAATGGCATTTGTTTCTGATCACCCACCATCTTCCACGAACAACGGCAACAACAATAAAGTCGCGCACATTGTCCGTTTGATTTATTTGATACTCACAAGTTGATGGTTGAAACAAATGCTCATTATCTGAACACACAAAGGAACAAAGGGTCGACGTTTTCGCCACACACACGCTTTTATCCCAACATGCGCTACCGTACGCGTTGATAAAAATATTCCGATCATTCAATTATGAATCGATTTGCACTTTGAATGCGGCTTACTGTAACATGAAATTGTTGCGAACAAGTTATTATTATTGTTATTATTAAACTATATTTTCGCAACATTTTGAATCATCGATGAATGAAAATAAAATGCGAAGACGATTTACACGAAACAAATGCGATTCAAAACAAATTCTCAACACAAAAAGGAAGCAATAATAACAAATTGAGACGAGGTGTTACTTTTGGCAGTTGATTGAAACACTCGTTTCAGGTCATTTGATAACAAAATCAATGAAATCACTATTATTGGCTGAATTTTTCGCGTCAATACCCCCTTGATAACGATTAATTAAAATAATTGTCGCGTCTTCCTTCGCCAACACTTTTTTCGTTTCCAATTATTCGAGCCAAAACAACACAGGCTATCAACACAGGCAGCAGTAAAAAAAACAACACAGGCAGCAGTAAAAATGACAAAAATTATCTCAATTGACCTCTTTGTAACTCGAATAATTAAACAAACGCCTGCACATTGAATGAAAATAAATAAACATCAACGAACCTGGTATTATCTGAAACTGTGCTCGAGCTCGACTTGACAGACGCATTGTGTGGTGAAATCGCTGGGTTCGGGTTCTCATCCATATTCTACAAAAACAATAATGAGCACGGTAATCGATTAGGAATAACAATGGCAAGAATACGAAATGGAATGAATCAAATCATCGCGGCTGAAAATACACTCAAATGAAATAATAATAAAAGATGTTGTAAATTTGAGAATATTGCTAATTGTGCATTGCTTATTATTATTCAAACAAAAAGCAAGAATTTGTATAAGAAGGAGACGTTGATGATGATGAGTGGTGCGATTTGTCGCGTCCTTAAATTAGCAAGTGATTTCTTTCAACACTTTTTCAGCGCCTCCTCATTACCATAAATGAATACCGGTGAAATCAAAGTGCAAATGAGCTAACCAAATACAATTGGCAACAAAATAAATAAACTTTTTCGTGTCATCAAAAAAAGAAATGCAAAAGCATCGCTCGCTCGCTCGCTCGCTTCGAGCAAAAAAAGGAGAAGCGCATCATCCAAACGATTGCCTTTGATATTATCAAAATGATAACAAATACCCAAGGAGGAGTGCATTTTGAGAAGCGCCGTGCTCGATTGGTAATTAAAACGTTAAAACGAATGCAAATGAATCCTCTCGAAATTCAATACCTGATGATGGTGGCGGAGGAGAACGGTGATCAGGATTGCAACAAATTGAGATTATAATAATTATAATATGAAGCAGAAGAAGATGAAGATGAAGATGAAGATGAAGAAGAATAACATCAACAACAACAACATCAACAAATGATAATTGAAATCAAATACTATTGAAGCTTACGGGCATGCGCGACAACTGAATGACAAACAAGCTCACGGTGTCCGCACTGGCTCCGCCCACATGAGCCTATTATTCGAGCTCCATGTTGTTATGGGAGGAAGACCAGTCAAAGAAGAGCGCATGGATGGACAACATGCGCTTCTTCCCCCCATTTACACACCTCCATTATTCGAATAATTCGATAATTGATGTGTTGGTGTTGCGGGATACGGTACCGTGTGGATTTCAATTGATATATTAATCCATTTACATACAAACTCCAATAGAGAGATAAACGAATAATAGTCGAAATGTGCATTTGTGATGAAAGAGTTGCTGTCGTAATTGAACGCGGGGAAAAACTGGGAATATTTTTGAGTATTCAACAACGGTGATTAAATGTAGATGGAAAACTCTTCCAGAAAAATACAGAGGGCTCAGAAGAGATGCTCATTTTGCAAATTTCTGTAATAAGAAGCACATGTTTAGTTTAAGAAGGACTAGTATCAATGAGATGTCTAGTTATATGAAAATAATACGTGTAAATTAGTAAGACACGTTTAAATATTGAAAAATTGACATTTTCATTTACCGTGAAGATTGAATGCATTCTTAAGGTTATGCTTTCTAACAACTGACAAGGATTAATAGTTTTTACTGTTAAAAAGAAAGCCACACATTCCCGGAGAGTTTTAGATTATATATCAAAACCACACGTGAATTTAACCCTTATATTTTCTGTCAAATGATAGAATTCAAAAGAATTGTTGTTTGATAAACGTATGCAAGTTACCTAAAATTTTTGCTTTTTTTTCAATTTATACAGAGCTAGACGCAAATATTAATTTTACTGTAATAAACAAAACCTCCAGCTTCAACTTCAACTTCTAATTTCTGAATATTAACCAATCAAGATAATTCCAAATTTAGATAGAAAGTAATACTTTAAATACAATTAAATTTCGACTATGGCTTGTTGCAGATTCTTGGGTTTGGGTAATATTTGAAAATATAACTTTTCAACAAATCAAATTAAAACATTATATAGTTACAATTTAATAAAGACTTGCAAGATGTTTTGTGTTTAAATGTTCGAAAAGTTGCTGAGTTGACTACAATATATTATACGTTAATATTTTCATTGAAGATTGCGAGACAGTTATCGAAAAGAATTTCAAGATTCTTTAATAAATCAATGATAAAGTCTATTCAATAGATAGTTTTGTAGAAAATAAAAGCAGGAGCAAAATATCAGCTATAATAAATATAGACTATTTCAAATTTTTTGACGACGCATTGCAAAAATCATTATGAAAACAGAGAGTTGTCTTTTGTGTCTCTCTAGTTATAATATTCCTGCTGCGAAGCGGTTCGCAATGCGTCTTCAAAAAATTTGAAATAGCCTATACAAAAAATATATTTTCCCCTGATAATCGAACTATTCCTCGTCGAGTTAAAATCATTTTACTCAACATTTTTATAGCAAAGTCGCCTCTACATCAGAGATTGGCTGAATTCCGGCTTGCACATTCCCGAATATTATATTTTTATTCCAAATTTGTAGAAATGCACTTTTATTAATACCAGATACTAAACGTGATTCCAAATTCCGACTATTTTTCTATTCTGAATTCCGGGTTCCAACATTCAAAAATTGTCATTCCGCCCATGCTATTCTATATTGAGATTATGAAATATTTTAAAATAGTATCTACCTATCTTATTAGATTGTTATTTACACGTCCAAGAACCGTGTAACTATTTTATCTTTGAATTCCATAATGCTGTAAACCTCTTTACTAGATATCCTCTAAATTATATGGAACATTTTATATAATTTTGATTATAATAATGACTGTAACTAATTTTAAATAAAAATCAGTTGAAAGAAAACAAACAAAAGCAAATTTTGAAAAGTCCGTTTTATTTTCTCAATGTTTCTTAATAAAAAAATTGTTTTTCATAAAATGGTATTGGTAGTAGCTCAAGCTATTAGAGACTATAATTTTAAGGAAAATGAAGAGCACGCCTAATGAAAATTACGATTTTGCAACATTCATTTGCACGTTTTCCAAGTTATAACCTTTTTTTACACTTTGCGTAAAATATCTTTTATGCTTTAAATTTAAACGAAATTTGGTCTTAAAGTGGCTATTTTAAAATCCTGTTGTTAAGAATTAATTTAGTAATAAAGAGTGTAATAAGTTAATTTAAAATAAAGATATTTAGAAAATCTAAAGAGAGAATATAAAATTGTCTCGATATAATCAGAAGAAACAAATATTAGTGGATTTGTTAATTAAAATAGTTTACTAATTCAATAACAAATAAAATTCAGAGCGTGCCCTATTCTTACCATAAATGAATGATTATTAAAACAATATTCTAAATATTTAATTCCAAAAATAGTTAACACTTTGACATCATATTGATCTTTATTCGTTTTCATCCTATCCAGCAGATTAAACGACGGCTCCAAGAATACAAACAAACACCAAATCCATCATCTGGCAATTAAATCGACTTGCATAACTGACGGCATTACGCAACATTGCGGTAAAACCTGACAGCTCTAATTAAACGGCGACGTCGACGTTTCATTTTAATTACAAGGAAGCGAGTGGCACTACGGTATGTAAACAAGCACAAACAGTGGAAGGATGTGACAATAATCGAAAAGAACATCTGTCCACTCACCATGTCTGGAATGACAAAACTCGACGTCTGCTGGATCATCTCTCGGCTCGCTTGATTCTCAATCACTGGCTTGATCGGATTCGTTTCCCTGCTCATACTGCAAAACAATTCATGTTTCAATTAATTTTAATTGGCTCTTGAAACAACTATTTTTTCAAAATTATTTTCTATTCTTTCTATTATACTTTTCTTTTATTATTATTTTTCTGATTATTATTCAAAAGAATTAGAAACCAACACGATTCTTTCTATCATCTCAAAAAGAGGAGCTGAATTAAGCGCACACAATGCAAATGCACACGCGCGAAACATGAGTGTATTAATGAGGAATCTCGGCGGGGTTCGGAAAATGTACTCCGAATAAGAAGATCAAATGCTTATTTTGCATATTATGGATGCTTTTAAAAGTCTCTCGCTGAGCTACCTGACGGTGCTCATCACGGAAGCCGCTAACCGGAAACACACAGCACTTAAAATCGAGCCTATCTAATCCAATTATCGATATATAATTCTTTACTAACATATATATAACAACCACAACAAGAAATATAATAATAATAATAATAGTTAACAATTACTTCATAAGTAGATCGACAACGATAATGATAAATAGGATATCAATTACCATTTGAAATAAAAGAAAACACCGGGAATGATTTGCAAATCAAGCTGCTATCATCAAACAGATTAGAGACGTTTATATGGGGGTGTGGGTGAAGAAAGCAACGAGCAATAATACAGCAATCCGCCTTAGTTAGCTCAACTGTTTAAAGCGATTGGTATTTTCAGATCAGCTAATCTCCGCTCAGCTCATATGAACAAAAACTGCGCGATTTATTTATAACTCGAATTTACAACAACAATGAAAATGAGACGATTAATGGCTAATCCAAACAAAATTATGATTCTTATTAAAACTAACTAACCAACTAACTAATAATAACAATAATAAATAATAATTAGGAAATGACGTTAATTATCGCTTCTCCGAAAATTAATGTATACTGTATCATACATTAATCATGGATGCAAGCATATGCAATGAATTCGTTCGCAACATCTGTTGAACGAACTTAGCAGGTAAGATCATCCCCAATTTTCTTGCTTGTTATTAATATGCTGGTGGGGAGTGATTATTGTCGCACGCACCATTAATCTATTAAATATGGCTCGTGCGAGTCAACCGGAAAAAAGGTGGAATAAGACGTGAATTATTTGTTACTCCCCCCCCCCCCCCACACACACAAACACACAAATCATACCGTATGCTGTCGTGTGCGCTGCATTATCTTTATTCATGAGCTCTGATCACGCAATGCTTCCAACCAACAAATATTATGAATATTATCAACAAAGTAAAAGACATAAAGTAGGAGAAAAAAGAAGACCAAATTTCTTTGTCCCGCCGGTGCTCACTCGGGGGAACTCATTTCCAAAGAATCAATTATTAGTTGTGCGAAATTCAATTATAAGAAAGCAGCCTAAATACATGACTAATGAATGATCAACAATAAGGCTCATTGATAAGAATCTGGGAAAATTGTGTTCCGAGCAATGCTATTGTAGAAAATGACCCGCTTTGCCAATAACAAACAACAACAACAACAATGAAAAACGCATGCTGTAATCAATGAGAAACAAGACACCAATTTGATCGATGTATAATTGAATATTCACTTTACAATTATAATCCTTTTATCAATTCAAGTGTCAAGTTACCATCTTCGACAGCACAAAACCGAACTCGGCTTACTCCCACTTCCTCCTCTTATCACTGAAAGACGAGAATGTTTAAATAACAGACAGTAGCAACTTAAATCAAAAAAAAGAACGACAACAAAAAAGTTACGCTCATTTTGTGACCATGGCACGACGCAACAATCAACCAAAAAAAAAATGGCTAGCTCAAACAAAAGATATGTTGGAAGAAAATGACAACGATGATAAATCTTAAAACGGAACCCCTGAACACTCGTTCTCGACGCGAACGCAACATGTTTCTCCATGTCGTACGTTGACAACTGACCTCGCGGATATTTGATCATCTCATCTCTCAAAAAATTGTTTCCGACTTATTTTTTGTGCTCACTAGGCTGGTTTTTCCGCGATAATGTGCAATTCACAATGGGAGCTACAATGGATGTGCACTTTCAGACAATTCATTATTATTATTATCTCTTGTTGCTCACCACGATATCATTTCTTTTGTGATGCACAAGCTTGAGTTGTTCGTGCCGTTCCCGGCTCGATTGTTGTTCCCCCCACTCCCCTTACCTCTCTTCCAAACAATCCGCAATATCGGAGTTCATGATTAAAAGAAAGACATCAATTCAATGATAAACAATAAGAACCAACTAAAATTTTATACGAAGGACACATTGTATTCGATTAACACTTATCAGTTCTAGATTTTCAAAAAGATTATCCGATTAAATGACCTAAAGCTTCGAGCCACATTATTATTATGATGATGATGATGATAATAATAATAATGATGACGATATTTGAATGAAGCAGACTTTATTCGGAACAAATCAAACGTTCAAGTATCTTCGCAATTCAATATTGAGCTCATTAGATGAATAATTGATAAGTGTGCCATATGAATTTTGTGGATAAAAAAACATACAACAACAATGACAATAATACAATGTCAGTTCGAAAAGCTAATTCATCATCGTTTCAATCATCCGGTAATTATCTTTCTCTCTCTCTCTCTCCCTCTTTTCTTTCACTTTGAGCCAATTTTGATGGGTTTGGAATTCATTAACTCACAATTTCAGGGCAATTGTGGACCATTATTGTTATGAAAATAGAAAGAAATCGTTTTATTAGAAGTTTTACGTTGTTACATGATAAGGTGGTAGATAATAGGGAAAATATTCTCAAATGATTCTAACAGTTACTGTTCCTGTATCTAGGAACGATAATAGTGAGAAAATATACCTGCAAGAAACAAAGCAAGCACGCGTTCTTAGAAAAAAAGGATTTATCAGAAAATTTTCTAACTTATTTTAAGGTTTTTAGATATTTGAATTCAAGATTCTTAAAAATACGTAAAAAACTTTTTTTATTACTACGTGGAAATTCAAAAATCGCGCTTAAAAATGCGAATAATGTTGTTTTCATTTAGCAAAATAACATCTGCCAATTAAGAAAAAACCCATTAATCAATATATCATAAACTTTCACGTATTTACAGTGAAATTGCTACCGTGTTTGCTTGAGCAATGCACAAAATTTTGATTTCTTTTACTGAAAAATACATTCTAGAAATTTGATTATTTAAAAGTTTAACATTTAATGTCATTTTATTCCGATTATTGACGTTTTACCTTGTAACGTGTGGAAAAAATATTTTATTTACTGTTTAATATAGGGATTCTTACAATAGAAAAACCATGTTAGTTTTATTCCAAGAACGAAACAATTGTAGTCCAATAAAATATTAAGGAATTTAGAGAGCACGCCAAATGGAAATAATTATTATCTTATATTTACCCATATCTTGCAAATTTCACGTGAACTTTATACAAATATTGTCTACTCCAGTATGTCAGCTTTTCTTTAAACTCTCTTAAAATATTAAAATCATCAAAAGATATTAGTTTTGAGCACGTTCTTTGAGCTAATTTTATTAGTTGAGATCTAAATGCGAATTCGGAGCACTCTAATGTATCCCTCGATACTTTAATTTCTCGGTGTCTTATTCTTAAAAGTTTATTGCGTATACTCACGTGGAATAGTGTAGGATTGTCTAAAAATAGTTTTATGTGGAACAGAGGCAACTTGAGTGGTTTATTTCGAATATCTATCTGGATCTCCATTATTTGTCGCATTAAGAATTATGCTACAGCAGAAATATTAAAATGTTCACAAAATAAGGTTAAAAAAATCGTCCTACAGCTTACTAGATTGTACAAAACTTTAACCAAGCGTTAAAAGAAGATGATGGACATCATTTTGTTTTTGTGTCTGGATGAGCTGCAAAACTGTTAGTCTTTTTCTGTAATTTAGAAGAATATATGGGCACTTTTTAGAATACATGGCTTAATGTTCGTCCTTAAACGTCCTTTAAAAAACATTCCACAAATTTTTTGGTTCGGTATAGATAATTATTAAGAAAAATCAAAAAAACAAATCTATTTTTATTGAGCTTTTCAAAGTATTGTAACACAGAAATATTTTATTTGGTTTTCAGAACCTTGACAGAAATTTTGTTCATTTAAGTGTTGATATATTAGTTAGAAAACCAACCGAAACTGTATTTATTGTAATCTAATCAAAACCCCTTTTTGATATTTTATTGATTTTTTTCTAAACAACCTAAAATACATTTAAGCCTAAAACGTGAACCAAAAGTAGAAAATTTCAATTCGCCTGTTGCACTCCAAACGGAAATTGAGCGTGTCTGACAACATTTACGTCAACAAAACCATTTTCAAGACAATTGAACTCGGCTTGTCTTAAACTATCTAAATAAATTAATATCTTTATAAAAAGTTTTATTTGAGCACGCCTACTGAGCTCATTTTACCAGTTGGCGTGTTGACAATAAATAAATTTCAGAAAAACTCCAACAATAGTAAAATCATTTCCCGATATAGGAAAATTTGTGGGCTGCTTGAATTAAAATATCTAATATTTATTCACGCCAAGGCTAATAGAATTAGAAGGACTTAGAAAATGCGCGCAAATTTAATACTTTGTGAACATTTTAATCTTTCTGCTGTAGCATAATTCTTAATGCAATAAATAATGGAGATCCAGATATTTTACTATAAATATGTGGTCAATATTCAATCCATCTATTGTACCTGTCGTCAATAAATCTATTACTCATACACTGTTTTCAGCTTCGCAACAATTTCCAAAGAGCTTAACGAAAATCTGATAAATTATCGTTGATTATATTTTGGTAAATATACGTGAAAAATAGAAAAAAAATTGCATTTGGCGTGCTTACTAACCGGAAAACTGTAAGTCGAGTTCACGCTAAATGACAATCATTTTCAACTTCTAATAAATTTGATTCAAACATTATTTTACTATCAACCTTTAAGTTTGTCTTCAACTATCTAAAAAACTTTATTAAAATTTGAAAAAATAGCTTTCGTATATTATTTACGTGCGTAGAGTGCTCCAATATTTAATAACATTCTCACTCCAAATGAATTGTTAAAAACAAAAGCTTGGAAAAGCTATTTAAACTTTACCGATCGTACAAATTTAAAGCCCAGGAGGTACTTTAAGAGTTTCCCGTAATTTTACCGTAAAAAATAGGGGCTTGTTTTCACGTGGATTTTAATAAAATGTGTTTGAAACTTGCAAAATCGCTATTTTCATTTGGCGTGCATTCTTCTTCTTAAGAAATTTGTTAAATAGATTTCGTTAACTCAACTTAGATTAGTGGAAATCATAAGGTTTCTTGATTTAAAAAAAGTTAAATAAATATTTCTCTCTTTAAAGTGTAATTTATTGATTCAATGTAGTTCTTAATTCCTTTAGAGCGCCTTAAAATAACTATTCTTTCTAGATTTTTTTGTACTTTCATAATTAACACGGTTTATAGTAAATCTTGAAGAAATTAACACAATTTCCACAGCATTTACAACAAAATACTACCAACCTTTTAGGAGTTTTCCATTTCTTCCTCTCATCACGCGATCACCGCGGAAACACCAAACAATAAATTATTAACCATTTATCAAGATAGAAATACCACATTCAAATATTAGGGCCAAAAATTCCAAACTCAATTCTTTTATGAATCATACAAATGCACAAAGTCAAGAAAAGAAATTTTTGAAATTCATCCTTTTCGTTTTCTTGCAAATATCATTTGCACGACTGATTTAATTTCCAATAATTCTTATTGAGGATTAATGGATAAGCTGTTCACAATAATTGTTTGGAATTCACGGTATTCCACGATTTTAAAGACAGATTTTATTTTAGAAAAAATAAAGAAAAAAGAGCTAGAAAAACCATCTATGCCAAGGTTCTTATGAAATGTGCAAGATGTTAGTTATCCGCTAGCTCCACCCATAATTTCGATCATTTTCTTATTAATAAACAAGACAAACAGATGAACAGAATCGAGTATTAACTTTTCAATACTTTTTTTTACTTATTGATACAAATGTTCAACAGTTCTACTGGTACCAGTCTCGAAGAAGAAGAATAAGAAGAATAGGAAGAAGAGGAAGATGATGAAGAAGAAGAAAAAATTATTCGCGCTCGCTCATTATCTGTCACCCATTTGCTAAGGCTTTGACAATAGTGCAAACTAACCACTAAAAATGCATTCGATCCCGTATTGTGCTTGCTTGTAAGAAACTGCTTGGATAAAGTTTGTGAGGTGCTCCTTCTGCAACAAGAAAAAAATCAAACAAAACTCTATAAAAGTGCGACGATTAATAAAGAGTTTCAAACCGATGAATTGAATATTAAATGAAATATCTCACGATTAATTGTATATTCAATCTTATTCCAAAGCATTCACAGCTTTGTTTTAAATGCAGTTTTACTCAAAATAAATGAAGAAGCTCACATAATGTTAAAGAAGAAAAAGAAGAAGAAAGAAAGAAACGTTGCTCACAGTATCTTGAACAATGCAATCACAAAATAATGTTGAAGTATTGACACAAATAACAAGAACCGAATTATTTAAAGAATAAAAAAAACCCCTACAGGACAGCAAAAACAAATTTTTTGAAACAAATATATAATTTACTTTCTCCTTTTGTTTAAAATGTTTTCAATGAATGAAACGATTTTTGCAAATAGTGGGTGGTGGTCGCCGAAGAACAACCAATTCGAATCTTTAATTTGATGAAGAAGAAGAAGAAGAAGATGGAGAAGATGGACATGAAGAAGGAGGCAAAATAAAAAACTGTTTATTGTGATGGTAATGATAAAACAACAACAACGGCATCAAACGACAATTACTTTAAAACAATAGTGACCAGAATGACCACTGGCCACTTAAAAACAATAATACTAGACGGTGTAAAACTAATAATTAAAACCACCTAGGTGGGTGGTGCAAAAATTATTAACAAAAACCAATTAACCTCCCCCTTGGCTGTAAATAAAATATTTGTTTGTCCGAAATGGCGCTTCAGTAAGTTACAAAACACACTTGCCCCCCGTTCCACGCTTCTTCTAAAAACGTACTTAAACCAATAAAAAAAGTGTCAGCGAACGACGGACGATTGAATTGTAATAGGTCGAGAACCACTTGCAACATTCACGTTTCACTTCCAATTCACAATTACAACAACAATACCGAAAAGCAGAATTATCTCGTTACAATGGGTCCTCAACCTCTTTTTTCGTGTGATCGATGTGGTCAATTAAAGATCATTAGGGAAATCACTTTAACACTTTGAGAGAATATTAAAATTGCACATATGTTTATTATAGGGGAGTTTATATGTATAATCAAGTATTTGTTTTGATCAAACATCTTCAATTAATATTCTTTATTAGTATTATAATCCAATACCTTTGGGGGTCTACCTAGTCTGTGTTGAAACTTGCATGGAATGTTCCCATAATTTTGTATTTTCTATAAGAAGTTGTTTGTGTTCATCTACAGGGTTTCCGTTAAGATAACAGGAGTTCACAAATTGTTTTATTCTGGATAGTGTGCTCAATTAGTTGCATTTTCCTTCGAGCATTTGACGCCAAATTGTATGGTTATAAAAAGAGACGAGTAACCGAGTTCAAATCTCATTTTGCAGAATGATATTAATATTATAAGGTTGTTTAAGAATAACTTGTCTAAATTGTCGATAACAGAATTTTCTAGAATGGCAATAAAAGTTTAAAACACTCTTAAAAACTGAAAAATCACTATTTAAATTTGGCGTGGATCGGTTTTATGAAATGTGCACTTCTCCCTGAATAGTAAACTAGCGACTTCTTGGGAACTTTCTATTCATTTAATAATTTAAATTCCCTCTCAATACATGACTACAATATTCTGCCAAAAATCACGTAGTAATACTTTCCTAATATCGATATAATTGATAATGAAAATTATCATTTTTGTTAAATCGAATTTTAAACACACATAATCCACGCAAAAAATGGAAAAACGGGATATAATTTCGTTTGACAGACGTGGAATGAAGGCTGTAACAGAAATTTCGTATTAATTGTTTTTACAGAAATATTCAAACTTCAATGCAATTATGAACTAATAGTGAAAGAAGAAAATTTAAGTTTTACGATTTCTTGTAGATTTACTAATAAAATTTTATTAAAAAAATTTTTACATCATACAACTGAGCAGTATTTAAATTGACTAGAAGGTGGCATTATTATTAGAATAATGTTTCTTAAACTATATGGAAATATAAATATCTTGACAAAAAATTAGATTTGCACACATTTATTGAGATCGCTTTATTATCGTTCCTGTTGGCGTGCAGATATGCTGCGCTTTTGGATTTTAAGGGACGCTAAAGTCAGGTTTCAAGAGACTAGAGAAGATATTTTAAATGAGACGAATCATATAATCAAAATAATACAAATTTGCGACATTCATTAATTGACGCCAGGCAGTAGAATTTCAGGTAAGAATCTATTGCGGAATACTGTATTAAGCAGTTAATTATGATTATATGTTAAGTATCCTAGTTTGATAAATCAAGTCATTATTAACTTGTTATCGGATCGATTCGGTGAAAAACATTATTGATATTTGACAATAAAAATTACAGTTAAAACCGTCACGAAAAAGTCCTAAAACAACTAGAATGAAACGTAAATTTCAAAATGATAACACTTAAATAAAATCAGAAAAGCTTCTATATAAGAACATTGTTAAGATTTTGATTTTGTTTAAAACAAGCGAGTAAAAATATTTATTAATTTATTTAAAACTATACACTTGATAGTAAAATTATAATACCAGAGCGTAACAGCTATTCAACCATTCAATAAATTTGATCAATTGTGATATATAAATTAGAGATTGCACGCCAACTGGAAATAAGCACCCCAAATCGAATGGTTAAGTATGCTCATTTCGCTAAAAAGCGCATGTTTTTAGATAGTTTAAGACGGGCTAGTAACAATGAGATTTCAAGTTATTGTCCTTTTCAGAGATCGGTGCCTAATGGAAGAATGGAAGATAAAAGAAGAGAAAATGATGGACGGCCACACGGCCACCAACAACTTTTTCGTCAATTTCTCTTCAATGTGTGCTGCCCATTATTTCGAAAAAAAGAATGGCCGTCCAAACGAGAACCACATTTCATCCTAATATTTTTCTTCTTCCATTAGGCACCGATCTCCGAAAAGGACAATAAATTAAAAAAATGTTTGTAAATTAGTAATGGACTTTTAAATATTAAAAAATAGTCATTTCCATTTGACGTGAATAAGCTTATTTTCCGATTTTAAGCGTGTCTTTTTTCTTTTTCTTAATAAATTGGTTTTTTAGTTTAATAAAAATAATAATGATAATATAATTGCTTGTGTAATTTTATTCTTTCAAAGTTCGAAAATGACAAAAGATAAGTGAAATAATAAACAAATGCACGCCAACTGGAAACAACGATTTTCCGATTTTTAAGCGTGTCTGAAAACTGTTTCTTCTTTTCAATAAAACATTGCTTATGAATATTTAACTAAGCTTGTCTTAAACTATTTAAAAATAATCTTATCTCTCTAAAAAGTTAGATTTGAGCACGTTTATTGGGCTCTGTAGATTTTTTTGTACATAATTTTATTCTCATAACCTATCATAAAATTATTTTAAGAGAAGATCAAAACTTTTCCTACAGAATCAAGAGTTGAATTTCCAAATTCAGTAAGTTGGAATTAAAGAAGAAAAGACCAGAAGAAAAACAAAATTAATGCCTGTAATGTGTTCTTATTTGAAACTAAAAACTTGATTGCTCCTTTTAAAAACCTTGCTAGAAACCCTTTTTAAATAATCATTACTATTCAATTTTCCCAGTGAAAATGGCAATTCAGCAATAAAATCAGCAAATTCAAAAGTAATTTTGTTGAAATCCACGTGTAATTTAATAACAAATTTCTACGTGAATATTACAAGCTTCTCTTAAAATATATCTTATACTCTAACATTGTGTTAGGTTTGAATGACTCTTCTGTTTTTACAAACGCATTTGACTTGAATCCGTAAAGTTCATAAAATAATTAATTTTAACACAAGACAACAATTACCTCGATTTTAGAAAAGAAACTGATGGTATTGGGTAAATTGTGTTACTCAACAATCGGTTCAAATTAGAATTCGGGATAATATAATTCTACTAATCTTACGTTTTTTTTAAACATTTTAATTAAAAATGAGTGAATATCATAGATTAATGATATAAATCACTAATGCAATCTTATAATACAATTTCACCTTAGAGGATAAAAACCGCATCAGAATTTAATCGGCAAAACTTTACACTTTCGATCACTTTTTAACCGAACTACAGAAAGAATGCCAAACTTATACAATGCTTATCATTGAGAATAGGACTAAGTTAAAATTTTATAGAGAAAAATAACTCAATTTTATATGGAGAGAATTCTTTTAAAACTATACAGAGAATCAAATAAGAAATCCGTGATTACACTTTGGCCAACGAAAATTTTCGAGTTCAGTGCAGCAAACATTTTTTCTTCTCTATTTAAGCATTTCTAGATCCACGTAAAGTTTAGAAACTCTAAACCAATTATAAGATCAAAAGCAAGTTCTCAGTAATAATTAATTCACACAAAAATAGTATAAACTCGCCAAATATGTGATGTTTCTCGATCAAAACTACTGTAGCTTCGATTAGAATTTGATTAGAATTTGGGCGTTACCGTTATCGTACACCCCTCGTTCAGGTTCCCACCGTTCAAGGAACCAAAGGGGGATAATCGTAGTAACAGTGCCTGCGCCCGGGGACTGACCTGTCAGCAGAGTGTAAGCAGCTCTTTTGTGAGCACAAACTCAATTCCCTTTCCTCATCATTCTCTCCTGACTCGGATGATCGGTCATCATCAGAGGTGATTGGACTAATCTTTGACTATGCAGGCGCGCCACAATTATAGATCTCCTTAAGTGATAATCGCGAATAATTAATTCAATTCTAAATTATAGTTATCTTTAGTTTAAAATTATTTTTAAGTCGATTTTTCAAAGAATATTTTAAATTTAATTTATATGATAATAAAAGATAAATGTATCGAATAAATTATCCAGGAAAACAGTTAATAATCTAATGAAAAAGGTTAGAAATACCTTTGTTGAGAGCTGGTTTAATATTTTGTAATTTCTGTAAGAGATAATTTCTTCCAAATGTCTGGTTAAGTTCTCCCATCTTAACAAAAAACTTAATTCTTATATACAAATATATAAGAAAAGACGCCAACTGGTATGCTAATAAAATGAGATGAGTAAACGTGCTAAAATCGAAGTTTTTGGAAATGTATTAATATTTTTCGATAGTTAAATCGTAGTTCCCACTTGGCGTGCTTATATACTACTTTTTAATATTTTAAAATCTAAGGGGTTAATTCGTATAAACTTACAATATTCATTCAAATATTATCAAGTTGTGAGAAATTGATAATTTTCATTAAAAAAATAAAAGAAATAAATCTGATTTGATATAGAAATTTTGAAGAAATATAATGAAAAACAGAGAAATTATTAACATAAATTGAATATTTGTTTCATGATCTCTTTGAGACCATTGAAAATAATTTCAAAAATGTTGAAATTGTATTTTAAATTTCTTATTTTTTATAGAATATTTAAAACTTGTATTTTTTGTTCAAAAATGTGTATTCTAAATTTCCGGTATTACTGTAATTTTATATCAAATACTCTGAAGAACGTTCAAATCTATTTTATTATTTTGAGAATTATAATCCGATTCTAATCATTTTATTCAAATACTGTGAATCTTAGAGCTTTAGGAAAGTTTGTCTTATTTTTAGGCATTTTTAGAAAAACCTACTGTTACTTCCATAGGAAAGAATTTTTCACAGCACAAATGATTTCAGCGTCAATTCAACGAACGTCAATAAACCATTTTTTGGTATTTTTGGCAGACAAACTAACTTATAACCTTGGTTCAGAGAGAATCCGTCCGTTTTAACTTTTAATTTTAAGCATTTCATTAAACGTGCAATATTGGTGGTCTCTGTGGTTCTAGTCAAGGGTTACTGTATTTCGGTATACTAAATAGAGCAAAATTTAAAGCCGTTATCTCGTTAAAGTAAGTGTTGTGACGGAAGGTTAAGCTAAGAGCCAAAGCGCACACACCAACAACCCCCTGATGCGCGTAACTATTTGTAACTTAAACTATCTGAAAAAGTATCCTAAAAAATAGTTTTCTATTTGCTAGATTCGAGAGACTTCTCCATATTTAATGATAAAACAAGAATAAATACTATTGAACTTTGTTCAAGATTTTTCAGCAACAATTTGAAAGAACGTCTGAAAATAGAAATAACTATTTTTAGATTTTTAAACGTGTATGGAAGTTTTTACATCTTTATAAAAGCACATTTCTCACGACTATTTAAATAGTCAAGTCTTAAACTATCTGAAAGCATTAATATCTTCTCAAAAAGTTGGATTTAAGCATTCGTGTTGGGCTCATTCTTGTTGAATTGAATATGTGCTAAAAATTTACTTTTATTTAGCTTCAAAAGAGAAATTATAAATCGAATTAAATTGATAATAAATGAAATAATTCAATTCAACATTTCTATTATTATGATACTTTACAATAACCTGCTGTAATAATATGTCAAATTGCTCTTTTTTTAATATAATTATTGACCATGTCCATTTCCTTGCCTAATTATTATTATTATTAAATTAATATAAAGCAATGTTCATTAATTGAACACAAAAAAGTAGCGGCGAAATAGTAAATTGTTTTACGGCCATTATCGTACAAAATTCATTCAACTGAGCGAATTAGGTAATAAATACAAATGAAACGAACGTGAGATAAAAGCGCCCCCCGGACATCGTCATCAACAACAACAACAACAACAACAACAAAAGAGTGTCAACATAATGACGGCGATTTTTTACACCAATAAATACAGTTGTGGGTTTAGGACACAGAGGTTATGGGGTTTTTTGGTCTCCTAGGGCCTTATTCGTCCACATCAATGTCAGTTCGCAGACAATTTTTGGCGCTAATTCATTTATTGACATTCGAAAACCTGTTTGATTAGATTGCCATTGGTCACTAATAATAAAACGGTACGATGATGGCTGATGTTGATAATTGTTTTTCTTGTTGTTGTTGTTGTTGTTGTTGTTGACAGCGAAAACAATGCGAGGTGGATTGGTTGGTTTAATGATAATGGGCTAAAACTTTAACAAAAATCTCCAAACTTCTTTAAAACAAGCAAAGCTTCCTTTCAATCCATAATCGGGCATTTATGGAATAATTCTAACTTCTTTATTTATTTATTTACAGTAGGGGGACTAGCTTATGACCATTCAATTATTAATTTTCTAATTTTTTTTTGTTCAAAAAAATGAATAAACAATAGCACTTGGACAGCAACCAAACGAATTCTACCAACAACTATAAAAATGAGTGTCTTGCAATTTAGTATTTAATTGGCCAATTGAAGATAACAAGGTGTGATTTATTGAAGAGTTGAAACCAATGATACCATCAATGGTTTTACTCACATGTCGAAACAGAATTAATCAAGAGTAGTTGGATGAGACAATGGTCGACCTTGTGGTCACTTCTCGTCCTTTCTTTGTGTTGTTTCGCAAAATACCGACGAGTTAAAGCAAGAAAAACCAGTCTGATACAATTCAAAATTGCAATTTTTATCGAACGGAAGATGGCAAAAAAAACGTGTCGTCACAAAAAGTTTAACGCGATTGTGGGGTAGGTGGGGGTAATTAGCGAAAACAATGAAAAGTCATTGATACGGTTATAAAAAATATTATTTTTATATGGATAAGGACTCTGCAGCTGCGATGTGAATGGGATGTCGCTGTGTGCATGATATTGGAATAAAAATGAGCTCAGTAAACATGCTCAAATCTAGAATAATATTAGACTTGGAATATTAGACGTAAAAAATAAGAAATTATTATTTGGAGAATTGGAGAACCTTTCTTTAAAATGCTTTTTAATTTCAGAATTTTCTTCACATAATTTATCACGAATATAGTTTAAACTCTTTAAAAATACTTCATATTTCCAAGTAACCCTACCTGAGCACCTTTTCTGAGCTCATATTTGGCGTGGAGCCAGCTTTCTTACTTTTATTATGTTGTCGGCTATTAATCTGTATATACTTTAAATGAAAATTATCATTTCACATTAATTAAACTCTTCTTATTATTTTCAACGTGTAAAGTAGGAACCACTTTTTCACGTTAATTTATCAAATATTCCCTAAACTATCCGTAAGCAATATAACATTAAATGCACTTCAGAGTGAGCTCTCTAATTTGCTTCTTACACCACCAATCGCACTCCACTTCCAAGAAACCGCGCCGCATTGCAAAAGACTTCGCACCAATTGCAAATACTAACCATTTAATTTGTAGTCGTCGCCAAATGCGATTACCAATATTGTTTTTTCATTTAATTTTTATGATTATTTTCTTGTTTATGCTCGTTCTATACTGTTAGAGCTCAAATAAATAGAAGAATATGTTATAGATGTTGTTAAAATCGTGGAATAATTGTGGAAAATAATATAAATCATAAAAATTAAATGAAAAAATAATATTTAAAAGCGCGCCACATTTTGCGGTGGTAATCGAATTTGGCGACGACTATATTATTTTTATTTTCAATATTTTATTTATCAGTTAAGGTTTCATTCTGCAGTAATACTGATTAATTAATGAAATGAAATTCTTAGTACCTCAATTAATAGACCAGAAGAGTCTTCATCGTCAATATAAGTGACTTGTAAATATTGAAAATATTGAAAATAATAAATTAAAAAGTTTGTAATTGGTGCGTAGTCTTTTGCAATGCGGCGCGATTTCGTGGTAGATGAGTACAATCGTAGTATACATTTCTTTGCAAATGATAAGACAACTAATCTCGTGTCCCGCGAACAGAGTTTTAAGCAAAATTAGATGTAAATTGAAAAAAAATCGTGTGCAATAAAATCTAATAGACAAAATAACAAAAAATATTTCCTGAAAGTTTTTTGCCAAAACGCAAGCCCCGCCTGCAAATTTTGTTTTTTTTTCTTTCAAATTTAGAAACTATACTTTTCTGGTTTTGTCCTGGAGTGCGCACCCAATTGAATTGTTAAGTTTGGGGCTCAAAAAATTTGCTAATTTTATAAATTACGGGAAAAAGCACATGTTTTATATAGTTTTAGACGGGCTAGTAACAATGATGTGCCAAATTATACTAAAATAATACGTGTAAATTAGTAACACACGTTTAAATATTTAAACATTTGGCGTGTAGAGGAAAACTAATAAGGTAACGCATATTTAATTTTTATTAATTTTAGTTTAATCGAAACAGCCTCATTTTCTAATATTTGAATGAGTCTTACAAGTTGATCGGGGTTAATTTCAAAATAACTTTCTCACAAATTAGAAAGAAATGTTTTAAATAAGACAAATACCCGCTTTTATGATCAAAAATCTCCATCTGAGCATCATTTCTGAGCTCACCATTTAGCGTGCAAGGGGCATTAAAAATGAATTGTTCTCTTCAATTGAAATATTTTCAATTGACGTGGACACGTTTTATTGTTCAAATATATATATAGAATTTTTACTCACTTAACAGGCTCATGGAAAGCGTTTCCTATACCACGTGAATGAAAATGTACAACTTGATACTATTTTCCTTTTCAGATATCGGTTCCTAATGGAAGATGAAAAAAATAGGATGGAATGAGGTTCTCCTTTGGACGGCCACATCAATGTGTGTTGCCTCAAAAAAGGGCAGCCCAGGCAGCCCACATTGAAGAGGAATAGAAGAAAAAGAAATCGGTCTGTGGCTGTCTGACCGTCCATCCTAAAATATCATTTTTCTTTTTTTTTAATCTTCCCCTAGCCACCGAAAAGGACAATAGTAAAAAAAGCAATTTTAAGAAAAACGTTTTTAAATTTACACATAAACATTTTAAACGTTTAATTTAATATTGACAAATAATTCGATATAATTTTCTGTGCCTATCAGTACTAAATTAAACCTGGATTTAACACATTTTTTATTTTCAATGAAAATTCATTTTCAAATTAAAAAAATAGATGTCTGTTGCAATCCATATTTTCTAACGATTATTTCCGTTAAAAGCAATTTTATATAACGCCGAATGCGATTACCGCTTCAAAATGTCGCACTTTTTTCATTTAATTCTTCTGATTATTATTTTCCATATTTATTCCACGATCGCATTTGGCGTCGACTATGTATCATTTGTCGTTAATTTTCCCCTTATTTTCAGTGTTTTGTAAAATATAAATTTTATATAGTAGTTAAGTAAGAAGTTACTTTCAATTTTCCGAAATGGGAGAAGAATTTCTGAGCTTCTTGACCGGTTCTGTAACTTTGAAATATTCACAAATTGTTACTCCTTATTCTCTCTATTTAAATTGATTGCAATAATTTCAATAAAGCAAATTTTAAACATTTTACAGTACTTGAAATAAAGATTATGACCAATAATTATTTCTGATAATCAAAACAATCCACATTTTCTATTGTACCCTCTATATATAACTGAAAAACAAAAACCATTAAATTTGAAGATTAAGAGGCAAACCTGCAAACAAGAAGTCTTATATTTTATTATCGTCTAATAAATGCAACTTGTTTGAAAGATTTTAAAAAATCTCGTTTTGCTCCAAAACTAACATTGATATATAATTTATAGAAAAGAAATCTGTTACCTTTCGTGAATTTACGTGCCAACGAGATTCTAACAAAGTTAATCTTCAAAAATATGCCTTTATAATTCTTATTTATCTTACGTAAACTTTATCCAAAAGGCGAATTTAGACAAATATTGATTTAGTAAATAAACAGGACTGTGTCTATTAAATTGCACAATCCTTGGATAAAGAAAGTTATACTTAAATTACGATTAGTTTTTCAGAGAATATTTCACCGCCTTATGGTCATGTTTTGATATAGATAAAATTTATATCAACCTAACAATTTTTACTACTCCTTTCGAAGTATTTCACTTAGGGAAGGTTATGCTTTACAATTTTGTTAAAAGCTACTGATTCTCTCCTTAGTATTCAAGACAAATTAGAAAAATGCAAATAGGTTTTCATAAAAAATTTTTATGTACAGTACTTAATCTTTAGATGAAATTATATTTTCAACCTTGACAAGTAACAAAATCTTATTTAGGATAAAAGTATATTGGTCTTTAACATTAAATTCAGATAATAATGTGAATTTAGTTTTAAAAATGAAAATAATCCAGACTTTAAATTCCTATTCTTTCTAGATTTTTTCATTTAGACTTTTGTCAAGAAATCTCACTTTATAAATACACTAGAGTAAATTTCCGATGAAACATATCATTCAGATACGTTGACAAATAAGGACATTTGTGGATTATTTTCAATGGTCTCAAGGAGAACATGAAGCAAATGTTCAATTTATGTTAATAACTTCTCTGTTCCCCATTATATTTCTTCAAAATTGAAGAATTTTAAGTATAATGATGTAATAATCCGTGATTTTTTTTTAATTTTTCGACGGGAGAAAATGATATCCAGACTGACACTTTTCGATTTATTCATCATTAATTGCACGAAAATTAAATTTTATATAGGAATTTCATCAGAATTTTGAATAGGAGATTTCATAGTATTCATAAATATAACAACATGTGAAGTTCTAGAATACGGTAGATAAAAACCATATTATAGACTATCCTGAATTGTTTTACTGCTTTATTTAGAATATTTCAGCGCCTTTGGCTGTTCCCACATTACTATTTGTTTGTTAACTCGCAAACTTTTAAAATTATTGTACAGGGAAACCTAGACAATACGCTACTCTATAAATAAGGATATTTCCAAGTACAGTCATACTGATAGTAAAAAGTAGGCTGGAAATTTGATTACAGATTCGGTATGTAAGATTAATACACATATTTATCAATCAATTATTGTCCTTTTCAGAAATTGGTGCCTAATGAAAGAGGAAAAAATAAGAAAAAATGATGGACGGCCACCCGGCCACAAACGACTTACGTCAGTTTGTAAGCTGTTCCTTAGAATTTTTAAAATTATTAAAATCTTCACAAAATATAATATTTGAGCACGTTTTCTGATTGCATTTAATTATCCTTCAAATTGGCGTGACATATAAATACTTACTTCAGATGAAAATGGCAACAAAAGGCAAACAAACACAAATTGGACGGTCTAATCAGTAGAGTTAAGCAAGAGAGTCAACATGGTTTGCCTAATCGACATACAAGCAAAATTCTCATGAGCTATTCAAAAAAGGTTCGTCACTTGATACATTATAATAGCATACCAACTTGTTACCCAATAGAGTGATGCAAATAAAAGAGTCTGGATAATGGCGCAACAATGCGAATAATTCTAATTGCATTTAATTCAACACCCTGAGCCCTGAGGATAAACACACGCGCACATACAGATGATAGACTAATAAAAAATAAATAAAAATAAACCCAACATCCGCCACACAAAAAAAAACAGCAACAAGTATAATCCGCGAGGGCACATTGTGCAATTACAAGCAATTTCTCTCAAAAACAATAGCAACAACGAAACGGGAAAAAAAATTGTCATCGGCGGGTCGTCTTTTGGCAGCGGCTATATGGAATCGCCTCGAATCCACTCCCACCCGTCTCTTCCCCCCTCCTTCATCAACAATAGTGGCAATTCGAAAGGTGACCAACTCGCATTTGGCAGTTCAGAGACTTTTTTGAGATCCGCGCAGTGCCGCAAGGCCTCTAATAGACACTTGAGATCCTGTTTTGGCGCGCCGTCGTTTTTTTCCCCATGCCAAAAGAAAGCGAACTATTTCCATTGCGCAACTACCGGTTTCAAGTAAGTGAATATGGAAATTGACGTCCGATGGCATGACAAAATAAACAGAAATGGACATTGACAGGACTAGACCATTCGCCAAAACTAAATTAAAACAACAGAATAAAGAAAACAACAACAATAACAATAACAATAATAATTATAATAAGAGCGTCGTACATTTCAAGCATACAAGGGTAATCAAACTATTCGGAATCGCAAACAAGATCTACTCAATCATAATAGGAAGAGCAAGTAAATAAATAAACAAAAGCACAATAAGCTGAACGAATCGAATCAAAAAACTAATTGTGACTGGTATATTTGCCACAACTATAAAAGGCGTTTTGTTCTTCTAAGGAATTATTCGCCCTTGGGGCAAAAATCGCGATGCCTCTTGTTAAGTCTCCAAATTGTCTTTATTGCTAATATCGCATTCAATAAAGCTCAACGGAAGGATAAACTGCTGTGGGCCCTCGTTTCGACACGGCGCATCATCCACCATATTCGTTTGGGGTGGGGCGATGCCTTATTTATTTATTTTCATTATTATTATTATTATTATTGTTGTTATTATTAAGAATTCATTCATCGCTTATTAATAATTGCGCTTGCGCATTATTCTCCTCTCTTTTCTTAGTGATAAACAATGCAAGATTGGGTTTGGAGCTAAAATCATAATTAGCCGTTTGGAATAAGCAATGACTGACACTAATGTTTTTGCAAAATCCTAAATGAGTTGAAACATTTATGCGCAAAATGCACCATTGCGATAATTAATAAAAACGTTTTAGTATTTGATTGGCAAAAGTGCGATTACGAGTTGGTAAAACTTAATTTTAAGGTGAAAGTATCAGTGCGTAAGAGCACTTAATTTAGTGACCAAATTTTAGTTAGAAAAACATTTCAGTATATTCGATACTACCTGAAACACATCAGAACGCCCACTGGAAACAACGAATTTCCGATCTTTAAGCGTGTCTGAAAATTGTAACATCATTTCAATAAGAATTTGGTTACGGCAATTTAACTCGGAAATACTAGCAAATACTAGCATTTTGTCAAATAGTTAGATTTGAGCACGTTTACTGAGATCATTTAGTAGCTCTTATATGTAAATTCCTAGTTTTTATTTAAAATTTTCCTTCCTCTGGCATGTTTATTATTATAATTTCCTTAGGTTCCCACTTAATCGAGTAATTGATTTAAATTTTCTGGTTTTTGTTAGTTTTTTTTTCCTATGGTTTCTTTTTTTGTATCTTTTTGTGGTATTTTAACATTACTTTTCTTCGCGTGTCTAGTACACGTATTTTAAATAAATAAATAAATCATATCATTACCATATCAGTTTCCGTACATCAGGACAAAACAATGTTCCACTTTTTGAAAATAAAAAATAAGCGCGTGGTAAGAGTTTTATATTACAAACTGTGCCTACTTTCCAATATGTTAATTTTTACATTCAATCAATCAGATTTCAAATTAAAGCAATACAAAGCGTTTTTTTGCATCAATAATGTATAAAAAATATTAGAATTGGGTGCAAAGATTGCAAATTCGGAAAACTTTTAATTTAATGCCAACATTTATAAGAGTTAATGGAACTCGGTTTTTTAAAAATTATAAATGTTCTTTCACCTCCTAAAGTCAGAAGGAAAGGTTGCGTATTTGCGTTAAATGGAAATACAAAACTCTGGCATATTAGTTATCTATCCATCCACCCTATTTTTATGTTTTTATTATTTATTTTTATTACTATCCTTATTCTTTTTTTGTTTCAGGTTTTTATTTTGTTTTAATTTATGGGTCAATTATTTATACACTAGCTGACAAAAGTTTTGTCACAAATGTTTTTTCGGGTTTAACTTTTTGTGACTTGACCACATTTGCTGATTTTTTGATATGATAGATTCATAAGGTTGTAGATTATTTTACAAATTCCCGCTTGTGATTACGATGATCCGTTTTACAGTGACAAGCATTTATCGTAAAACGCGTAGCTCAAAGATATTACGCACTTTTCTTGCACTGCATTTTTTAATAATTTTTAAAGTTCAATTATATTTTTTTCATAATTTATTGAAAATAGCAGTAATTGGCAACATTTTAGAGATGACTCCACGTAAAGAAACTCCAATTGCCACCCGGCAAGCTGTTATCAATATGAGGGAAAACGGAATGCGTGGTACCGAAATTGCCATGGTAATTTAAACCAAATTTTGCTACTATAACATTTTAAACACTGATTCACATAAAATATCAAAAAATCAGCCAATTTGGTCAAGTCACAAAAAAGTTAAACCCGGAAAAACACAAAACTTTTGTCAGCTAGTGTATATTTTTTATTCGCGTGTCTCGCACACGTAGTGTAAATTAATAAATTAATAAATAAATACTTTTTTTTCAAACGGAAGGCGAAACTTGGAACATGGAATTCCGTGCAACCCTTGTGTCTATCCGGTAATAGTAAAGTAATAGCCTAAACACGTTTCTAAGTATATGTAAGTGAGTGTATGCAAGAAATAATATTTTAATTGCAAAATTGCTTGAAAAAATGTTTAGTAGAAAAGGTAGTTTATCAATGACTTTCCAATACCATTTAACGGATAAATACGTTCTTGCATACGGCCTCTGATTCAAATCATGTGAATTCGTATAAAATTATGTTTCTGTTAGTTTTCTGCTTCCCGTTTCGATATTTTACATTTGTAACCAAGTTATGGAGCATTTAAAATTTGTAATTCCAAAATTGGATTTGTTTAAATTCTACTTCCCACAAGTTTTAATAGTCTGTAAACGTTATTTATGCAATAAAACTAACCTAGAAACTAACGGATGAAGTAAATGACACAATAAATGACGGAACAAAAGCGCGGACAGTTTGGGAACGCCTTTTTATTTTATTAGAGAAGAGCAGAGCACGGTTTGTCCTGATGTGCCTGAAATCAGCTACAACTTTTAGGCTCTTTGGTTGACTTTTTTACAGTTAATTTAATTTAAAAGAGTCAATATCTTCAATAAACCTTATCGAGATTGCAAAACGTTCAAATAATAATTTAACCAATTTTACAGTCTACGTAAAACTCGCTACAAGAACGACCACAAATTATTCATTATAAAATTCCTTTCAGACTTTCATATTCTTATCAGTGTTGAAATCTATTTTCTCTATTTCAAACGGAAGACGGAAGATGGAATTCCGTGTAACCTGGATTCTTAGAATTAAAAGAATGCCAACTACAAGACAACGATAACAATTTTGCGATTTTTAAACGTGTGTGGAAATTTTTACGTGTTTATAACAAAAAAGTTTTTACTGTTATTTAATAAAGCTTGTCTTAAACTATCTAAAATGATTATGTTAGTTTTGAGCACGTTTACTGAGCTCATTTTATAATCATAGTTGGAGTGGGCTTGTTAAATCAATTTTACACACTTTCGAGGCCTATTAAGCTTAAAAAGATCGACTAAAATTTTAATAATGATTTATATTGTTAAATGAGAAAAATTACTTAAAGGCTTACAAGGAAGGACATTAAGGCTTCGAGCAAAGGGACCAGAAGTGTCCATTTAACTTTCAAAAGTTATTCTTGTTTTTTCTTTTCTTAATAAATTGGTTTTTAGTTTAATAATAATAATTATAATAATAATATAATTGCTTGTGTAATTTTATTCTTTCAAAGTTCGAAAATGTCAAAAGATAAGTGAAATAATAAACAAATGAACGCCAAATGGAAACAACGATTTTCCAATTTCTAAGCGTGTCTAAAAACTGTTTCGTCTTTTCAATAAAACATTACTTATGGATATTTAACTAAGCTTGTCTTAAACTATCTAACAATAATGTTATCTCCCTAAAAAGTTAGATTTGAGCACGTTTATTGGGCTCATTTTATCACCGTACCATTTGGCAACTTTGCTCTCATCAACTATCATAAAATTTAAATGGAAAATTAAATCGATCTAACAGAAATATTTAAATGTTACTATCTTTGAGAAACTATCCACTCCACGTTTGCAAAGGCATGAAATCCAAGATAAATGAACACTATATATCACCCCGCAATCAAACAATATCCCAAACCAAATTTCAACATCAATGATCATTCCATATTACACATTTCAAGCAAAATTACCTTCCAGAGGGAAACTAATTAACCGTCGTTACGAAATGCATACGATAAACCAAGCGAATATTACAAATAAACCGAATGAACATCATACACAAACAATCGCAAAAAGTTTCACTTGAATTCCTATCAACTAAAAGTAGAATCTACATAGTTTTTTTGTCCGCGATTCAAAGTGGCTTTGTTTTGTCTTTGTTTTGTTTATTTGTCAGGCCGTTTGAGTGGACAATTACGCCATTGTAATTGAGCTCTCTTCACTTCTTTACATTTGTGCTCCAAATGAGATTTCATGAGGGCATCTGTAGGCTCGAAACAAAAAACTCTTCTTTGACCGTTTTTAATCATTGAAACGTTGCTTTTGCTCTAATCAGAAATGAGCCGTCGATTAGGTGTCAATCTTCAACTAGTCATAAATTACATTACCCATTTTATTTGAAAAGGTCAATAAACTGTTTCTATTATTATATGATTATATTTGTTATACATGATTAATGAAAATGATCGAATAGTCTATCATATGATAAAATTTGTCTGAATATTTCCCATCATCATTTCATTTCATTTCCAGAGAAAATATGATTGATGCTGCTAGAAACGAGCGATTCCTCCAGCAATCATGATAAAAGTGCACATGCACAAAAAACCATTATCAAAAGATCCCCGATTGTTTACATGCAATAACAAGACTGAAAAAATTTGCACTTTTCTCAAAAATTAATTACACCTTCACAAAAAAAGTTTGCACTTTTAGCGATGGATCGTCTGGAACGCCCATCATCACGAAACCAGCGACTCTTATATAAACACGGTTTTGATTAAAATAACAATTGAATAACGACAATGAGTAATCCATCTATCAAGGCAATGCGTTCGACGGTAAGTATAGGTATTGTTCAAGAAAATGCTTCATTTTTAGGGAATGTATCTGCGCAATCTCAAGAAATCACGACCGATTCATAAGATAATCGAAGAGAGCCCACGTTTGAGGACAATGAATGAAGTCGTCGATTGTTTTTATAACTATTCGCGGTTAGTTTATAATATATTCGACACAATTGGAGTTAATTCGACTGACAAATGCGTTTTTGTTTTCAAAAAAGGTGATGAACATTTGCACATTATTTAGCCGCGTCTTAGTGTACTGTACGTATGAATTAAAAATCAATTTTCACGTAACATTATCAAACTTACTCTAAACTATCCAAGAACATTAATATTTTATTAAATATTCTCATAAAGCGGCTTTATGATTGCATTTGACGTGAAACGTGTCTTTTTCATTTTGTAAATAATTAGAAGAAGATGAAGAAGGTTATTATTTTATTATAACGGAAACCGTTTGACACATTTAGTTATTTTTTACTGCAAAATCGCAATTTTAGAAGTGCACGCGAATAAAGATTTGTCTATTTTTACGCCGATCTTAGAACTTTCACGTGTACTTTACACAAGTATTGTCTACGCCAGTTTGTAATCGTTTCCCTAAACTCTTTAAAATATTCAAATCATCACAAATATTACGTTTTCTGAGCTCGGGTTATTAGCCTTCCATTTGGCGTGAAAGTATTGCACGTAAACTGGTATGGTAAGAAAGTGAGCTCAGTAAACGTGCTCAAACCTAACTATTAGTATTTTAGATAGTTGAAGAGAAGCCTAGTTAAATTGCTTTAAAAATGTTTTGTTAAAATTTGTCAGACACACTAAAGAATTGGAAAAACGTTATTTCCATTTAGTGTGTGTATTATATTTTGTAAATTAAAATCTGCCACGATTTCATCGTCCCCTTATACTAAATTTTCTCAACATCTTACTAAGATTATAAACGGTTTTATTGAACATTCCTGTTGTGACCAATTCATTATAAGAATCTAACAGACAATTTAGGCCCCATTCACAAAATTTTAATAATTCATATACATCTCGCAAAATTAAATTGAGAGTATCATTAAACGCTTAAGCACACCTGGGTTGCTTAAAATTTGTATTTAGACATTAAGTTCAGGAGACATTAAGTCTCTCTACGCTTTTTGAGTTTCCTCAGCATTTTTGAGCAACGTCCACAAAAATAACATCAATAACACAAATGAGACCATTTTTATGATTGCACATCTCCTTTCCCAAATTGGAGAAAACAACAAATATTTGTTAGAACCTTAAGGTTTCCGGAATTTCTCATTTTCCGATAGAACTCGTTATAAATTTTCCTATACTTGCTTATATTGTAAAGTTAATTCTATGGAGAAGAATTCAGTTCTGAAGACATTAAAAAATACCCTAAACTTAATTGTGTCTTTGAACCACAGGTTTGATATTATTATCTTCTCTATTTTACATAACACGCAAGATGTACGATTTTGTATAGAACGGCAATTGTAAGAGGTCAGATGAGGTTATGGTAGGCGTAGCAAAAAACTATTGTAGTTTAAGATGGGTATTCTAAATTTATGGGAAGAGTGTCCATGGCACGCCGCGGTAAAAAATCTTTGCAGCAATGCAAATGGTTCGCCAAAATTTTTTATTCCACATAACACAATTTAAAACGTAATACCTTTATTTTAATAATCAAAAAAAAATAACAATATAAAAATTGGACGTATATATGGAACCTTATAATGTACATTTAAAATTGGGAAAATTGACATTTTTATTTGGCGTGAGTATAGCTTTAGAGCGTCTTTTGTAAACGTAGGCTACCTGAATTTTGAACTGCATATTAGGTAGTTTATAGAATAGGTACTGTCGCAGATACTGCGCGGATACAATATAATATAATTGTAACTGTTCATATTCCTCCTGACACGAAACTATCACTTTTAAAATTTTGTAGCCCAATGAAATAAACATTTAGAAACTTGACAAAGATGACGATGAGCCACAAGAACCTGGACAAGCGCTCTTCAACATCGTCGGAACTAAAAGTGATTGTGCCATTGGCATCGGACAGCTCGTCTCGTTTGAAGCTCACCGACGCCAACGGCAATATCCGGGTTGGAAGACTGCTCGAGGTTCGTGCGCAACGACACACTCGCCAACATCTAATTACAGATAATGGACATAATTGCTCCGTGCTCTTGCTACATGCATAATAGAGCAGACATGAACGACAACTGGTTCTCGATTGGAACTCTTCCGCGGATGTTCGTCACTTCACGCATCCATCCAATCATGTTCGACGAGTCGCACAAATTGTCGCCCTATCGTAATGTCTACGTGCACTCGAAGGTCACGTGGACAAGTGATCATCAATCGGAGGCTCATGTCAGTGTCATTCAAAATGGCGTCACTTTTGTTACAGCTCGCATTGTTTTCGTTCGTATTACTCGTGTTGTAAACATTTAATTTGTGTTTTCAGGTGTCATTGAATGGAAACAATTTGAAGGAGAAGTGTGCCGTCCATCAATTGAGCCCGACGACGAGAACCCATACGGTACCGTATTTGGCGGATATTTACTAAGAAAGAGTCTCGAATCAGCACAAATTTGCGCTCAGATGTTTTCCAAGGTGCACGATGCTTGCGCCGATATTAAAATCATCCACTTATTGCAGGACAACACAGTGAATCTAATTTCGATGGACAATGCCGAGTTCCGCAAGATTATTGAAATCGGCCAGCACATTCGTTTCAAGTCATTCGTGTGCAATGTGAACGGCCAGAATGTCCAAGTTAGCACGCATTTCTACAGATTCAATAGCTTTCGGGTTATTAAGGTATGCACACAGGCGGAAGTTGTGGATGGCAACAAGTTTTCTGTGTCTGATCGCTTCTTCTATACATTCAAAACAGAAAAGCCAATTGATGGTACTGTGGTGCCGCAAACAACCAGCGAATTTGTGATCCAGCAGTTGGCTCGCAATTCTCGTTAATTTGAATGTTTTTATAATTAAGAATAACTGAGATTGTCAACGGGTTATAAATGATTCAATTTTTGTATTTAAATTGCCAATAAAATTCGTGTTTTGTATTTTATTCTTAATTCGAATCCACCAAAAAGTGACATTCAAGTAAATCATGTCATCTTTACAGTATGTTTATTTACTGCATATTTTTTCGGTCTGTGCAGACTGTAAAAAACCATTATTGATAAATTGGTATACCACAATTTCCTGACTAATGCTCATTTAAGCCAATTTTCTCATTAACAGTCTCATCATCTTCTTTTTAATTGTAGGTTTTTCTTAAAATTCACATTTGTAGATCTACAATCTCAATTCTTTTCACCACTTAAAAAGATAACATAAATTGATTAGATGGAAAAGAAAACTGCAATGGTCCTACTTCAGTCCAAACAACACAACATTTTTTCTCCTCCAAGTCGGCCTGATAAGCACATTAATATAGGGATTTTTAGTTTCTAATTCGTATAAATCTTTGAGATCGAAAGGAGTAATTATACCTACAGTTCCGGTCAAAAGGTTGTAAACGCGGGGTTAACTTTACGAATACTTTATTTTTTCTTATTTTCGTATAGCCCTTGTCCACAAATTTTCTAACGCTTTCAGTAACAACTCGTAAAAATTTCGACTCAATACCGGCTCTCGAAAACAAATTATGCTCGAAAAACCAGCGTTTACAACACTATTGACCGCTACTGTATGAACAATGTTTTTCAATCCATCCAAGAGTTTTCCGGATGTAACACATGCTTTATATTTTTAGAAACAATTAAAATAAACATTTATTCAATTATTTAAAGAATAAATAAAGAAATCCGATCGCTCTTACCTGCAATGATGAAATACTGATCAAAACTCCGTCCGTAAAAACATTATGGAGTTAGCTTCGTGTTATGCGATTCCAACTCTTCCATTAGATCAGGCTAAATTTTTCTTACAAGCCTTTCCAACAAAGATGGATCATTTGCCAGTCCACTAACCTTACCCGACTTGAAATTCATTAGAAAACCGAACGGCAAAGAATTTAACAGAACAGAAAATTTGAAGAAATCTGGAAAGATATACCGACATCGAAATAAACAATTTTGGTAACTTTTACGAAAATGACAGTAATATATAACATGTAGATGCTTCACGAGTAATAATTGCATTCAAGCTTGCAACTAGCATTGGCAGATGCCACATGTGCTGTTGTTATGTTATTGACTGTTTCAAAATTAAAAACGGAATATTATCTAGGCAGTTAGTTCCTGAATTTTTATTAGATTCAATGATAAGAAATAGACTATTACACAAAAGTTATTGCGGTAATTGTGAAATTGTATGTCGCCAAATTAAAAAATTTTGAAGAAAAATATATTTAATTTTTATCCTCACAAAAGAATAAACATCTAATTACTCATTTCACAGTATAGAAATTATCGTCGACGAGCAATTACACATTTCTGGAAAGTAAAATATTCCAAACTGTTTTTTTCGTGTTTCCATATAGGATATTTTCCAGTATACATTTTCAACTTTTGATTTTTCATGAAGATATATTTCATGATCATTTAAAAATAACATATAAAATTGAAAACAACCCTAATTATCACAAAACGAGACTAACATTTCTGAAATTTGTCCGGCAGTGTTTCGCTCACGACGAGAACTATTCACGCGTAGGCAATAGAATGGAAAAAAATAAAATAACTCAATTAAATTAAATCTGCATCAATTTCAATTTCTGAGCTGGCGTCATCTGTTGCACTTGAAGCATTTGAATGTCTAGTTGATCTTCAAATAACTTAACTTTATCAATAATCATTTTAAAATGTAAAAAATATTAAGAAAAAAATTTCGAAAAAATAAATAAATATTGTACGACAATACGTAAACACGGTCACGCTACACCACGGTTCCTTGTATTCGTAGAAAAACAGGCAACTAGACAATTTAAGTTGGCGCACCACAGGTGAGACGTCGGGGGTCGTACACCAACTACCGGTTGAGATAACGATAAACCGTTGATGTCCTAGGAGTACATCGTCAATGACCAACCGAAACGCGACCGGAACGCAGCAGAATTTCGTGTTAGAGAAAAAGTGTTTCGTGTATCAATTGTGGTGCACTCGGTTTTTGGCAACATTTCAAATTTGTTTTTTTCATTTTCAATTTTTTTCGAAATTTTATCCTAATTATTTCCTTAAAATAATAATATTGTGCGGAATAGCATGAGTTTTCGCAAATTTAGCAAATATAAATTTATTTTAGTCGTTGCTTCCATTAACTGAATACATTTTGAATATTTAAAACGTTTTTACATATAATAGAATAAAATTAATGGAAAATATTGTCCTGGCAAATGAAAAAAGCCACAACCATAAATGAAGAGAAAGAAAACAGAGAAATTACTGTTTTATTGTTATTGATATAAATGTTAGTCATTATTGTTTTATGATCAATAAACAAGAACGTATTTCTGTGAAGTGGTGGTGCAAAATCATCTTTAAATTATATTTTCCAATACATCATATATTTTCTCCAGTAAATTTTTAACTTTGAACATTATTTCTTGCATACACTTATTTATTTGCTTAAGCTTTACCAAATGATTTTTCATTACCACTTATGTTGTTAAAGCTTTGCTAACTTTATTCCACCTAGCGTTTTTTATTTTCAAAATGTTTCTTTAGGTAAATATAATGCCGGAAACCGCACCAGCTAATACCACTGTTCCTGCGAATACTGAAGAGGTTTGTGTCAGATAAATAACATTTATAATATATCTATATTTAGTCAAAGGAAGAAAGCATGGATACTTCTAACGACCAATCTCAAGGAGAACCATCGGTGATTATTAAGAACTTTTATTAGGATCTTCTTTGTTGAAATTACTATAATATACAGAAAAATTATAGTTCATTTGGCAGCAAAATCTAAAACTTGATTATTTAAAAACATTTTGGGAATATAATTTTTTTTAGAAATGATTGAATTTTACTTAATTTCTAGTTGGATAAACGTATAATTAGGGAAACATTTCTGTAATTAGTTTAAACTGTTTATGAAATAATATAAGTTAAATCATGATATACTTAACATAATTCTATTAATTTTAGTCCAAGAATGAATCGGAAAGCGTGTCCCAAAAAACGGAAGAAACAAAAAGCTCGAAAACGCAAAAAGCTGCTCCAGTCTCCAAAGCTGCTCCAGTCTCCAAAGCTGCTCCAGCCTCCAAAGCGGCTCCAGTCAAAGCAACAGCTGTTCCGGCAAGTTCATCGGCCGCAGCAGCTCCGTCGTCGGCTCAATCATCAAGTGCTGCAAGCTCATCTACGAATGCTGGCGGAGCACTTAAAAGTTTGACCAGTATCCCTACTAGGCAATACTTAGATCAAACTATTGTTCCAATCCTTTTGCAAGGTCTCGGAGCTCTTGCGAAAGATAGACCTGAAAATCCCATTGAATATTTGGCAAATTTTTTGCTTCGCGAAAAGGATCGTTATCAAGCAACGGAAACGGTAGAACAAGCTCAGCCCCAGCAATGATTTTGATATGATTTGTTATCCCAATAACATGGTTGTCTATTTATTTTTCCTTTGCTTTATTAAATTATCCTATTGTTTAAAGGATATCCCTCTTTTCTATTATTGTTTTGATCAATAAATGTTATTTCGAAATGTTTTATTTGATATATGTAATTAAAAATTATTGGAAGGATTATTTAAATGGAAGAATAAAGTAGAAAGCGCGATAGAATTGATAGGTTACAGTTCCAATAATGATACTGCTTTCTTCCTGAACTTATCAAATTCAGCCCCAAGTGTTTCATAAAACCCAATTAATTAATGAAAGAACTAATTTTGTTTCAATAACGTTTAACGGCCGTATGAGGCCACGTTGTGATCACATTCTTCGGCAGTAATTGAATGTTTATAGCTAATTAGCTCACAAATCGGGATTGTTGATTAGCTCCCAATAAAATTTTATTACACAATCATCGCGGTGATTTCTTAGCGATCATTCTAGTTCCAACATTTACCTAGAAATAATTCACTTTAAAATTAATTCAGTTTTAGTTAAGTTCAATGTGAGAGTAGGATATAAGTTTAAATATTCCATTTTTTAGAATTGAAACATTGCCCAACTACGATTGATGCGAAATGAAGGAAAATTGTTTCAAACAAATTCTGGATGTTCTATTGGCGACGTTTCGATTATCATGTGCACCGCGTAATTGCGAAAATGAAGAAGCTGAGATGGGCAGGTCATGTCGCTCGTTTACCACCCACAAGATGGACAAGGATCGTGACAGAATGGGATCCAAGGTGCTTTAGATGACGAAGAGGACGGCCGAGAGAAAGATGGACAACAGCAGTCAAGGAGGCGGTGGTTAATTTCGTAGAACTGGAATCAAGAAACTCCGAAACCGGAAGAAGGCGCATCGGGATCTTGCGGAAGAAGACAGTCTGGTCAACAATGGCGCGGGCTTGTCGACTCAAATGGCGAGAGATAGTTCGCGTTGGCAGCTGCTGACGATACGAACTCCAAAGTATCCAAAGTAAGTAAGTAGTTTAGTTAAGTTCAATGGTCGTGAGAGATATAAGTTTAAATATTCCATTTTTTAGAATTGAAACATTGTCCAACTACGAGTGATGCGAAATGAAGGAAAATTGTTTCAAAAAATTCTGGACGTGCTGTTGGCGACTCGATTATCATGTGTCTTCTAAACTTCATTAAAGATATATTTTATTACATTTTCTGTTTCAAATGCTCCAATTCCAGTTTTGATCTCCCTATCGTATTTATAAAAAAGTTAGCCGAATTTGGCCAGATTTGCGGACCACGAATCAAGTAAAATGACATTGGAGAGCAGAATACTCGTAATGATCCATAGGAAAACGAAGTGGTCCACCTTCGCGAGATGCATTCGGTCAAAATGTTTAAGTTTCTCATCCCGAGACTTGTGGCGCATCAATAGAAACTGGACAATTGTGAGCTGGCTAAAGCCAAAAGCAGATTTTACTTGTATGGATGGTTGGAACATTATAATGTATTGGTCAAGTGAGTATAGTTTCTTCACTGAATAACGAATGATCACGCTGTAGAGTTCTACAATCGCAAAATATAACAATGTTCATTGATCTTGTCTATCGTGGAAAAGCATTCGTTGGAGTTGTCGGAGCATTAAAGGCCACAAAAATAAATAAAGTTCATTGAAAGATATTATTAAGTTATGAGAAATTGATAATTTCATTTTTAACTTAATAAAAAATAAATAAATAGGTTGTGAACTGAAAATGTATTTTTATAGTTTATTTTATTTTATTGTGTTGGCTCATCTCTCTTCGTGTCTTTGGATCGCTAGCGTACTCGAAAAATCCAGAACGGTGATAGTTTCGGCAGATCTAATAAGCCGGTATGCCATCTTCTTCCTGTTTCTGATATCAACTCTGGAAATGGTCACCGGCATCATCGAGAAGGTGTTATGGATTCTGAATCGAATGACATCTTGAAAACTGAAGGATTAAATCGTTTTTGCTTAAAAAATAAAACAATTGCACGTTTATTGATATGAGCTGAACAAAAGATTTCAACACGAATTTAAAATAAATCAATTTTTATAATTTGTGGTGGTTAGAACTAGATCATTACCACACACCTAATCTTCATTTGTTATATTCAATTTGATTCATTCTAAATCTAATTTCCTTGACTATTCAATTATCATCCTTTTTCTATCCACGATTAGTTAATTGATAAATAATATAATTAATACAGTTTAAAACATATAACATAATTTTAAGCTCACAAAACTCGATTAGCAGAATTTTAGAAGAGAATGATCATGATCATTTACATAACAAGTTACGCATTACTTGAATATGGAAAAAGGAAACTCCTCCTGCGTAGTTTTAACTTGAGGCATTTGATCAACTTTAGTATTAAAGATGGAACTTATCCATCTGATTATTATTAGAGGCATTTGAGGCATTTGTTCAACTTTAGTATTAAAGATGGAACTTATCCATCTGATTATTATTAGAGGCATTTGAGGCATTTGTTCAACTTAAGCATTAAAGATGGAACTTATCCATCTGATTATTATTAGAGGCATTTGAGGCATTTGTTCAACTTTAGTATTAAAGATGGAACTTATCCATCTGATTATTATTAGAGGCATTTGAGGCATTTGTTCAACTTTAGTATTAAAGATGGAACTTATCCATCTGATTATTATTAGAGGCATTTGAGGCATTTGTTCAACTTAAGCATTAAAGATGGAACTTATCCATCTGATTATTATTAGAGGCATTTGAGGCATTTGTTCAACTTTAGTATTAAAGATGGAACTTATCCATCTGATTATTATTAGAGGCATTTGAGGCATTTGTTCAACTTTAGTATTAAAGATGGAACTTATCCATCTGATTATTATTAGAGGCATTTGAGGCATTTGTTCAACTTAAGCATTAAAGATGGAACTTATCCATCTGATTATTATTAGAGGCATTTGAGGCATTTGTTCAACTTAAGCATTAAAGATGGAACTTATCCATCTGATTATTATTAGAGGCATTTGAGGCATTTGTTCAACTTTAGTATTAAAGATGGAACTTATCCATCTGATTATTATTAGAGGCATTTGAGGCATTTGTTCAACTTTAGTATTAAAGATGGAACTTATCCATCTGATTATTATTAGAGGCATTTGAGGCATTTGTTCAACTTTAGTATTAAAGATGGAACTTATCCATCTGATTATTATTAGAGGCATTTGAGGCATTTGTTCAACTTTAGTATTAAAGATGGAACTTATCCATCTGATTATTATTAGAGGCATTTGAGGCATTTGTTCAACTTTAGTATTAAAGATGGAACTTATCCATCTGATTATTATTAGAGGCATTTGAGGCATTTGTTCAACTTTAGTATTAAAGATGGAACTTATCCATCTGATTATTATTAGAGGCATTTGAGGCATTTGTTCAACTTTAGTATTAAAGATGGAACTTATCCATCTGATTATTATTAGAGGCATTTGAGGCATTTGTTCAACTTAAGCATTAAAGATGGAACTTATCCATCTGATTATTATTAGAGGCATTTGAGGCATTTGTTCAACTTAAGCATTAAAGATGGAACTTATCCATCTGATTATTATTAGAGGCATTTGAGGCATTTGTTCAACTTTAGTATTAAAGATGGAACTTATCCATCTGATTATTATTAGAGGCATTTGAGGCATTTGTTCAACTTTAGTATTAAAGATGGAACTTATCCATCTGATTATTATTAGAGGCATTTGAGGCATTTGTTCAACTTTAGTATTAAAGATGGAACTTATCCATCTGATTATTATTAGAGGCATTTGAGGCATTTGTTCAACTTAAGCATTAAAGATGGAACTTATCCATCTGATTATTATTAGAGGCATTTGAGGCATTTGTTCAACTTTAGTATTAAAGATGGAACTTATCCATCTGATTATTATTAGAGGCATTTGAGGCATTTGTTCAACTTTAGTATTAAAGATGGAACTTATCCATCTGATTATTATTAGAGGCATTTGAGGCATTTGTTCAACTTTAGTATTAAAGATGGAACTTATCCATCTGATTATTATTAGAGGCATTTGAGGCATTTGTTCAACTTTAGTATTAAAGATGGAACTTATCCATCTGATTATTATTAGAGGCATTTGAGGCATTTGTTCAACTTTAGTATTAAAGATGGAACTTATCCATCTGATTATTATTAGAGGCATTTGAGGCATTTGTTCAACTTTAGCATTAAAGATGGAACTTATCCATCTGATTATTATTAGAGGCATTTGAGGCATTTGTTCAACTTAAGCATTAAAGATGGAACTTATCCATCTGATTATTATTAGAGGCATTTGAGGCATTTGTTCAACTTAAGCATTAAAGATGGAACTTATCCATCTGATTATTATTAGAGGCATTTGAGGCATTTGTTCAACTTAAGCATTAAAGATGGAACTTATCCATCTGATTATTATTAGAGGCATTTGAGGCATTTGTTCAACTTAAGCATTAAAGATGGAACTTATCCATCTGATTATTATTAGAGGCATTTGAGGCATTTGTTCAACTTAAGCATTAAAGATGGAACTTATCCATCTGATTATTATTAGAGGCATTTGAGGCATTTGTTCAACTTTAGTATTAAAGATGGAACTTATCCATCTGATTATTATTAGAGGCATTTGAGGCATTTGTTCAACTTTAGTATTAAAGATGGAACTTATCCATCTGATTATTATTAGAGGCATTTGAGGCATTTGTTCAACTTTAGTATTAAAGATGGAACTTATCCATCTGATTATTATTAGAGGCATTTGAGGCATTTGTTCAACTTAAGCATTAAAGATGGAACTTATCCATCTGATTATTATTAGAGGCATTTGAGGCATTTGTTCAACTTAAGCATTAAAGATGGAACTTATCCATCTGATTATTATTAGAGGCATTTGAGGCATTTGTTCAACTTTAGTATTAAAGATGGAACTTATCCATCTGATTATTATTAGAGGCATTTGAGGCATTTGTTCAACTTAAGCATTAAAGATGGAACTTATCCATCTGATTATTATTAGAGGCATTTGAGGCATTTGTTCAACTTAAGCATTAAAGATGGAACTTATCCATCTGATTATTATTAGAGGCATTTGAGGCATTTGTTCAACTTTAGTATTAAAGATGGAACTTATCCATCTGATTATTATTAGAGGCATTTGAGGCATTTGTTCAACTTTAGTATTAAAGATGGAACTTATCCATCTGATTATTATTAGAGGCATTTGAGGCATTTGTTCAACTTTAGTATTAAAGATGGAACTTATCCATCTGATTATTATTAGAGGCATTTGAGGCATTTGTTCAACTTTAGTATTAAAGATGGAACTTATCCATCTGATTATTATTAGAGGCATTTGAGGCATTTGTTCAACTTAAGCATTAAAGATGGAACTTATCCATCTGATTATTATTAGAGGCATTTGAGGCATTTGTTCAACTTAAGCATTAAAGATGGAACTTATCCATCTGATTATTATTAGAGGCATTTGAGGCATTTGTTCAACTTTAGTATTAAAGATGGAACTTATCCATCTGATTATTATTAGAGGCATTTGAGGCATTTGTTCAACTTTAGTATTAAAGATGGAACTTATCCATCTGATTATTATTAGAGGCATTTGAGGCATTTGTTCAACTTTAGTATTAAAGATGGAACTTATCCATCTGATTATTATTAGAGGCATTTGAGGCATTTGTTCAACTTAAGCATTAAAGATGGAACTTATCCATCTGATTATTATTAGAGGCATTTGAGGCATTTGTTCAACTTAAGCATTAAAGATGGAACTTATCCATCTGATTATTATTAGAGGCATTTGAGGCATTTGTTCAACTTAAGCATTAAAGATGGAACTTATCCATCTGATTATTATTAGAGACTTTTTTAGCAATCACAACAAATTATGCTTAGGTACCTAGACCTCCTTTTAGGTGGAGACGTCTTTAGTGTACCATCGTTCTTTACGTTTCGCCGTTATTTTCTATCTACGTAAGTATGACCAAGGCAATAAAAGGAAAAAAACATACTAACTACTCCTTGAAACTCCAAGAATAGATGTCATAGTCTAATAATTGAATTGATATTGCAATTACGGGCCTTCATTGATGCATGCTGAAAACTTAAAATAATTAAAAGTATATTTATTTAAGACATGCAACCGCACAAGACGAGTGAATTCGAAAAAATGAAAATTATTTCAAATCTTAATCCTACATTGACAGAGACTACAATGTAATCAAGCCGCGTTACCACGCCATTTCAGCAGATCAAAGAATCGAGGATAATTCAAAATAATTTTTCACAATTTATTATTTTTTTAAAGCAACAAATGAAAATAGACCATTAAAAATAATTCAAAAATGATCAAATTAACCTTTCAATTTCTTAGATTTTGATAATAGTTCTTCATTTAATTTTTTCGATTATTTTTTTATGTTCGTACTTCCGAAGGAGCTATCCATTGATTCTGCTTTGGCACATGGTATATTTTTTCATGGCAACCCTAACTATATGTTCCGTATTTGCATAACTTAATCGTGTTCTTTTTTTAATCAAATATATAATACATTTTCGATAAAGTGGTTTCGCAAACTCGGAAGGAATGCACGAAAAAAATTGTTGAGCCAATTAAAATAGGTGAAGATATTTTCCGAATTTGGAAGTTAATATTTCAGTGTTGGTTCTCAAAAACCTGCAAGGTTCTATCAAATGATTAATTTATCTGATGATATTTTATGTTAAAACAAATATATTATAAAATTCATTTTTGTTTTGAATAACTTGGTTGGCAACTTTTACGTGGACGAACGGCTCTAAATTGTTCATCCAATTTAGGAACAAGTGTACACACAATATTTTAAGAAAAATCAACAAATTAAAAAAAATAAGCCATTAACAATAACAAAAACACAGTTTATATAGTGATGTTGTCAAATGTTCTCAAATTAGCTCTTTGTTGTCGCACAAGGAAGACTACACTGGTGAATCCCAACGCGTCGGTTGGCCACGAGAGAAATCTTAAAAACATAGATTTTAAGTATTCAGAAGAAGGCTAAGAGAGAAGAAATATGTTTATTGTATACGAGATAGTTGAAGCATTTAAGCCTACCTAAAATGTTTTTTTAAAAATACCAAAACTAATTAAAAAATTATATTATTTCAGTTTTCATTATCCGCGTTGGTGTTGAACTATCCTAAATATTTGTGCAGAACTGTGAGATGATTTACATGATACGCGAATAAATCTTTTCTTTACATTAGATTCTTCTTTTAATAAATGTTATGATTTTTAAAAGTTTAAACTTTCAATCGACTATAAAATACACGTCAATTACAGTAACCACGTTATGTTGCATTTCAAAAAATTCAGAATTTTAAGAGGAACAAAATGATAAAACTCACGGTTTATAAAAATCACTAGTTTTCATATAATAACCGAAATACGGATGAATATGAAAAAAGTTATGCTCAAAAAAACATTTTGTTCAAAAAATTATGGTCAGTACTGTATATTGCATGGTTGCACGGAATTCCATCTTTCCTTTTCCGCTTTCCGCTTAGAAAAAATTGATCAGTTAGAAAACATTGATTGCAGTACTACCCCGCGATATGTAAAAGGGGCAATTCCACTGTTCCGATTGAAAGCAATCCGATGAGGAATCATCTTTCGAGATTCCATACACTTTTTCTTCAGTTCCAAACCTGATCGGAAGAAAACCATCGGAAGAAAACCGCTTCGGATGTTCACCAAATGTAGAATCTTATGGCAACAATGAAAGATCCATCTGAAAAAAACTTTCCGCAAATAGTTTCAGCTCTTCAAATAGGATTAAGGCTTAAAAATTGAAATTTTAAAACCCGGCACCTTTTGTATCTCGCGCCATTTGACTTGACCTGCACGTGATGTTACTCGATTTGACCACAAAGTTAAAGACTCCTCGAGGGTGGAAAATTGTGTGCTGAAATTAATTGTGGATGATCGATTGATATGCTCTCACTGCGATAACACACTTTTACAGGAAGGGCTGGAACGGAAGGATTCAACTGTCCATGGTTTATTTTCCACGATTTTTTCTTACTATGGTATATTCTTAGGAAGGCGAACCTTGGACATATCTGACAGATTTCTATGGATTTGATATATCAACGACAGTCGTGGCAAGAGGGAAATATCCAACATTAGGGAACGAGAAAGAAATATGCTTGCTCATAAACGATATCAAAAGGTTTGTGTTTTAGCCTTCAGTTTAAAATAAAATATAACATATAACTCAGATATAATTCTAAACTTTAGTTTTTGAAATCATATATAAAATATAAAATATAACTCTTATTCGTTGAAAGATTTGCAAGCAAAGATTAAAGCAGACATCAGTTTCAAGAAAATATATCAGCAATTAGGAAAGAAAATATAATTACAAATATGCTCATTAAATAAGTTTTCTACACACATTTTCTTTGTATTTAAATTGTTTGTAAGCGCGTTTTATTTCCAGTTTTTGTTTTTTTTTACAAAAGAAATTACTGCAACTGATTAAATGATATAATATTGGTTCATTACTATAATAATGAGCTCAGTCTTTCTAAAAATGTTTTTAAACATAAGTCATTTTGAATACACAAATCACAAACTTGCAGTCGTGTCTCACGTTCACGTAAAAATAGTAAATTTCTTATGACTTAGTTCACTGATTACCATTAATTTTTTTGATTTGAGTCTAGTTTCTTATTGTCTACCAATTTATGTCGGTGACTCTCCTTAAATTATCAAAAATTACAATTATATTTGAATAATAATAAAATACCATCAATTTAAAGTATTGTTTTTTGTATTTATTTTTCATATTTTAGAATAATAAGTTTAATCTCGTTTTCTTGTTCAACGCTTTTTAGGATATCATGTGTCTGGATATACCATAAATCCGCCCGCCGAAGTTAGTCAATTGAAAAATTCGCTTCACATTCGAAGAAATATTGATCAAGTTTTCTATGTAAATATACACTAGCTGACAAAACAAATGTTTTTTCGGGTTTAAATTTTTTGTCACTTGACCAAATTGGCTGATTTTTTGATATGATAGATTCATATGATTGTAGATTATTTTACAAATTCCCGCTTGTGATTACGATGATCCGTTTTACAGTGACAAGCGTTTATCTTAAAACGCGTAGCTCAAAGATATTACGCACTTTCCTTGCACTGCATTTTTAAATAATTTTTAAAGTTCAGTTATATTTTTTGCTACTATAACATTTTAAACACTGATTCACATTAAATATCAAAAAATCAACCAATTTGGTCAAGTCACAAAAAAAGTTAAACCCGAAAAAACATTTGTGACAAAACTTTTGTCAGCTAGTGTGTATATATATATATACAGTGCGTTTCAACACTATACGAGCCGCCACATCAATTGAAAATGACAATTTTCCGTTATTTAAGCGTTTTTTTTCTGTTAGGCATATTTTAGAAAAAATTTGCATTTCTATTAAGCCATATCTCTCTTAAAGTATCAAAAAATGTTAAGATCTTTGGAAAATTGTCGATCTAAACACATCTGCTGAGCTTCTATCATTATCATAATTAAGGATCACGAATTTATTATTTATTTATTTAGACTACGTGTGCTAGACACGTGATTAAAATTTAAATTAAATGAAAATATAAATAAATGAAAAACTGACCATAAAATAAAACTAATTAAAAACGAAGAACCGATTCAGGAACCGTTTCAGGTTTACGAACAACCCATGAATACTCATCAGAATCGGCTAAATTTAACATTTTTAGAAGCATTTATCGAAAAAAACGCCGCCCCATAACTATACAACACCGCCGCAATTTAGACGATAACTATAAAATAAAAAGCTACATTTTCTAATAGTTGATATAAATGGTGTTGTAAACAGAATTTCGATTAGTTTTAATCAACTCGCCGAAAAGGTCTCAGCTCAGCTATGAGATTTTGGGAAATTTTAAGATAATGAGTCTGTAAGGAGGTTTTCTCCTTTATGTGGTGGTTCAGTGGATATTCATTTATTAATTGTAGTCAGGAACTAAGGTAACGTCGGCTTCTTCGGGCTCGACACTGCTCTGTAACTGTGCGTCTTCGCTGTTCGTATTCTGCGCCTTCGGAGTTCGCATTCAGAGCCTGCGGTTGTGCGGCAGGTCTTGACATGTGAGCGCGATAACGTGTTTGATCCCAAGTGAAATGGATGACTTGAAAGAAGGGTGAAGTGATCGGAAGTCCGATCACTTAAATAGCGAGAAAGTGTTACGATACGTTGATTAATGTGTCACGAAATCCGCTAAATGTTTTATAGCACGTCGCTTTGTGTATTTCATCTCTTATTCGTATCTTGAACATTCCAAAGGATGCGCCAAGTTGCCGTATAGGCGACAGTCATTTTAAGAGATGTGAGATATATAACCTTGTTCTCCCTATAAATTATTCGTTTTTAAGGAAATGTGGTTTCGGTTATTGACGTATATTGTATGTGTGTGTATAAATTTCATGAACCAACTTATAACCTGAATCTGATTTTTATTTTAGTATATCATTGAACCCTGCTATGCCCTTCATCGAATAACTTGTAATCTAAAAGTTTGAGACTATTTTGTTTTGTTATTGTTCACGTATATTTAACCAAACTATGATCTGATTATTTTTACTGATCTCATTTGTTTTTACTTTACCACTTGCCGAATAAAATTTAATTTCCTTCATAAGAATACTATTGTGATTAGTACTTACAAAACATTTCAAATTAGATAATAAACATAAATTAATCAGAAATGGTTGGTTTACAAAATATATTTCATAATTTAATTAAAATTGACAAAACAATCATTTATAAGAATGAATATTCAATTGGTTGTTAAATTGAATTCTATTTCAAATGTACACACGTATAAGTTTGTTTATTTTTCTTAGGTTTTTTCCCCAAAATTTCATTAGGATCACTAATTTGTTGATGTTAACGTTTCTGAGAAGCTAAAGTGATATAGTAATATATAATAATGTGTAATTAATTGAAAATGTTCACTATTTCAAAATACTGTTAATTACCTAGTTACTTTGTTAGTTAACTAATTATTAAAATATTTTTTACTAGTCATTAAAAAATCGCTTAAAATCATACTATAATATATACAAAATATATGTTTACTAATCTTTAAATACTATATATGCTTTATACGGTCCAGCAAATCCCAATTTTAGACTTTACAGCAATATAACTAATCGTACACTTAAATTGTTTCAATTATAATTAATCCCGACGAAATTCTTTTCTCTACCTAGACGACAATAAATCACCAAGACCCTGAGCGTACATTGACCGCGCCTCTTATTTATAGTATTAAAGCCCTTATGTAATTTCATCAAATACGGTATCGGGTTCTGTTCTTCCACCCTAATCACTTAGCAAGGTTCCAACAGTGTGATTGCCTTCCATCAATAAGATAATTTGTTATTATTAACTGTGCATATTCACCGTTTAAATACAATACAATTTTTGAAGTATTATTTTCTTGTTGTTGTTATTAATTTGTTTATTTTTGAAATTTATTTTTATAAAGGCGATAAAATATAATTTAAATTTGAGGCATTTCAATTAAAGATTTGATAGTATACAAGGCTAACCTGGAATCGAATTTGGATGCTCATTTGATATGTTGGTTGGTAAGAAAATGATTTGATTATCTTGTTAATTATTTAAAATACGTGTATAAAACACGTGAAAATAATGCAATTCTGAACTTATAATGTAAAAAGAAAAAAATAACATAAATGCTCGTACTGTTCCGATTTCCTTTTGGGATGCTTCAGATTGCATCCTCGGCTGACCTGAACCTCCTCGATCCTACAAGAGAAGCTAAACGCGAAATGACACTCAAATTTGAATAAATTAAAGAAGAATTTGGTGGTAGAATGAACAAATTTATCGGCCGTGAAGAACAAAATTTAAAAAAATGTTAATGTTGTTGATCAATGTGTTTTGTTAATTTCGCAGAATTCTCGAAATAGTTCTCTTAATTGGTGAATACCAGAGGTGGGCGGAATTGCGGGTTCCGAAATTCAAAAACCGCCATTCCGCCCATCTCTGGTGCATGCCCACAATTTTTCTGTTTCTTCTTTGAGCTTCCTAGGGAATGCCAACTGGAAATTACTATTTTCGGAATTTTAAGCGTGTCTGAAGATTTTTTCGTTTTCTTACCATAAACGTTTTTACTACAATTTGATTAGCCTTGTCTTAAACTATCTAGAAATATTAATACCTTTCTGAAAAGTTAGATTTGAACACGTTTACTGTTCTCATTTTATTACCATACCAGTTGGAGTGCTAGGGGCTCATGTATTTGATGATACTGTTCCATGTGGATAAGCAAGTAAAGTTTAAATAGACACTGAGCCGCTTTTTTTGCTACTGTAATCTAAAAAATCAACGAAAATAGGTCATAAATGGAAATTACAGCAGCTTAGAAAAGTCCTATAAGGCTAGAATTCACAAAACGAATTTAAAGTGTCACAGAGAGTTTGAAAGAGGCATGCAAGCCTTACGTAAAAGTTATTTGTTTAACTTGCACGTGGAAATTAATAAAATGCGTTTAAATGTGGCGTCATTTTCATTTGGCGTGCCGTTTATAGTAAATTCACTCGTATAAAGACTAGCAAGATTTTAATTCCATCTTTTGAATCGTGTCTCAAACTAACTCAAAACCATATTGGCTGCAAGAAATATGAGTTTAGAATGGATTTAATGATTTCTGTGACAACAAGGTGATGACTGTCCTTTGGTAACTGTTTTACGTTTTCAAAAAGTATATAATAAAGTTAAAACAAATTCACGATCACGGAAAAAATGAAAAAAAATGTTTTTGCATATTTAGACGTGTCGTGCAAACTTACACGTAAAAAATTCAATAAAATTTACACTTCGTTATTGATATAGCCGTCTTAAACTATTGCAGAATATGCACTTCTTATCGAAATTGGCAAAATGAGCAACATTTCTGATTGTGAGCTCCCAGCTTTACCAGGTGCATAGTTCGAATCTCGTAGAAACTCAATCAAGAATTCGCGTTGGTACTATGAGAGAAACTTTGCATCTGTAGATTTTTGAGAGGCTGGAAAAGCCAAGGATGTCAGCCAGTTAATTTTCACATTGGCCGTCACTAATCGTCTCGCTGATATTAACATCGTGCGCGTCTCCAGAAGCAATTGCAGGCTGACGGCGCCTGCAATTCGAAGACGTTTTCATGAATTGTCCGGTTTCCCCATCGACCTCGACCGGCCAACGTCGTTTGAGAGCAGCTGGAATCATGGGAAGTCGTCCAGTAAAGAAGCCTTTCATTTCGGAGAAGAACAGAAAAGCCGGAGTGATCCCAGAGACCAGTTACCCACCGTTAAGCACGGTGGAGGAAGTTGTATGGTGTGGCGTTCCTTTTCCGGAAAAGGCACAACCCTCATGGATCGCCACGTCTACAAGGATATCCTACATTACAAAGCCATGGGCATTCCAGCTGCTCTCAAACGACGTTGGACGGTCGAGGTCGATGGGGAAACCGGACAATTCATGATAACGTCTCTTCGAATTGCAGGCACCGTCAGCCTGCGATTGCTTCTAGAGACGCGCACGATGTTAATATCAGCAAGACGATTAGTGACATGTGGACGGCTGACATCCTTGTCACTTCCAATCTCTTAAAAATCTACCGATTCACGGTTTTCCTACGCCAAACACGCTTAACCGAGAAGCTCTAGACGATCAACTCAAGAAACTCCGCCGGCAACTACACTCCAGTCACCACTCAGCAGAGCCCACCCGAGCCAGAATTGTTACTAACAGTTTCCACCGTTATACTAAATAAAGTCATATTATACCACTGGATCTCCACAATCAAGAGGATCCTTTTACATTTTATTTTGTTTTCTCTTAATAAATTGATTGTTAAATTAATAGTAATTATTATAATAAATAAATTTCAGATTAAATCTACACCTGTTTCGACCGCATGAGACCATTTTATTATTCGGCATGCTCCTTTAAAACGTTTATTTCAATAACCTGCACCACGGCAGTATTTACCTATTATTAGGTGAATTACTACAATTTTTGCGCATATACTTTATTTGAAAATAATATCTGCTTTTTCATTTAGCAACGGTTCCCACAAAAACATTGCGCACATAAAATTGAAACCTCGTTTTCAATAATCTTTTATAAACAAACGTCATTTCTTTTCGAATGTAACATTATTGGTCGATTTCCTTTGCAACATAAAAAATGGATGATTTGCTTTCAAGAATATTTGATTGTCTCAACGAACCAATAGAAAATTATTAATGAAAAAAACAAACAAGAACAATACTTTAGAAGGATATATTTGTTTGCAGCTCGTTTCCACCTGCAACCATTCAATCTTTGCACTTCAAATAAACTAATATACATCAACTGAAACATTTATCAACTTATGAGCAACTTATTTCTATTTTGTTTATTTATTCCAATTGAAATGCACACAAATTAGATCAGAATCATATGGTCCGAATTGTTTTTTTTTTTACAAAAATCCTTGCTCCACATGGCTCTTTTTATATTGTTTATCATTATTTTATTGTATTCTTGACGAAATGGCGTATTTTTTTCATTTTCTCACAAGTTTTGCATCGAGTTTTGAACCGAATAACCTTTTTTAATTAATCATAAAAGAAGTTGAGTTGTTATTTGGAGCATAATTAAAGCTCATGATTAATAATATCAAATGTTTTTTTTTTTACAAAAACAATAACAATCGAATAACTTTTTGTTGATCCAGAGTTAAGAGTGTTTGATCGGCGAGGGTAAGTTGCGCACGAAAAAAGCCGCATTCGACTCAATTCGTTTCAATTTCCCACGTCAATGAGCAATTGGTTGAGGTGATCTTCATTCAATATTCTTTTCGCATCCCAAAAAAATTATCGTCTCCTTTTTGTGTCGTTACGATTTGGTTCTTTTGCGAACAATTGAATTAATTGATCAGCAATTAATTTGCAAATTGTAAGTTATTCTTAATGAAATGCCCGCCAATGATGTCTTCACATATGACGTTCATTTTTATGTGCTCATTTTTATTTTCGGAGCAAGAAACGTTATTAACAAGATGAAGAGCTGTCGACACTTATGATGTGTAATAGCAACATTTTTCAATATTGTTTCAGCAGCTCGCTTAAATTTTCGGTTTTTCTTTTGGAATCTTTTCCAAATCCTTGCATTCGTTGTCATTTTTCGCGACTCTATTAATTATGAAACTCATCCTTTTTTTTGTTCTCAATTCCCTTTCACCACATTTTCAATGTTTATTGCAGTTTTTATTGTAAACATTTAATATCCGGGTAGGCGGTATTTATTATCAATTCTAGACTCTATAATTTATTATAATTAATTATTACTGATAAAAGATTAAACTATAAATGTATATGGGCTCATATTTGATTCCTTTCAAGTTACACGTCAGTTTTCTATACGTTTGCATTTCCATTTTGCAACAAAGCTTCTTATTAATGAAGAAAACTCTAATTAATCTCATAATACAAATCGTTTTAATAATTAAGGAGCCATGATCATACGCAAGCTTGTTTTCCAAAAACATTTAATCATACGCTGATTAATTAAATTACACTTTTCATGAACTTTTTGTTTTTATTTGTTGGTTTAATGCAAGTTTACAAGATATTTATTTTGGATGTTTTGTTGTCCTTTTCGTTACAATTTGTTTATTAATTAACTAACAATTTCGAGGTTCCGACTCCCTTGCGAAAATCGTTATAAGGCGGTTTTATTTATTTGTGGCATTTTTTTGAATAAAAATATTCGTTTTCTATTTTAAAATTGAATTTTAACGAGTTATTTGCTGCATTCAAATACATATTATCATGAATCTTTTGAAAGACGCTTTTTTTTGGATTTTGAATTATTATTATTATAACTTACTATATACCCTAAAATTTTTATTTTTTTGTAAAATTAAAATAGTCATTGAATGTTTGAAATGCAATAATTCCTATTAAATGATTTATTTAACAAGGGAAGTCTCTTTAGATATCCTTTGAGAACATGTACCATTGATAGATTCGGGTGCACTGATTCCAAATCGGCACAATTTAAAGTGACTTCCACAGTAAAGTCCTAGAAATCTCTTATTCTTCAGAATGACTGTACGTTGATCTCATTTCCTCGACAGGTTCCTTTCTATTAAATATCATTTTCAAATGGCACGCCTACTGAAATTCTTGATTTTTGAAAACTTCAGATTATATTCCAGTTCTACACGTTTATATAGGTCTTTTTTAAAATCACATTAAAGATATATCAGAAAATATCGTGATGTTCACAAGTATTAGGGTGAGCCAAAACTTTTTTCCGATTTCCTATGTCTTTTTGTCTAATTGTTTTTTTTTTACCAAATAAATATTTTTATATACATGTGTTATATATATTTTTAAAGCTCTTGAACAGCTCTATCATAATATATACTAAAATTTTTAATTCGTCTTTTATTTAAAATTTTTTAACTTGTAGAAGAAACATGGAAAAATCCGAAATTCGTGTTATTTTATGCCATTACTGGAAACAAAGCTTCAACGCAGCTGGAGAATCTAAAAAGATATTCGAAGTTGAAGGCGACAATATGGTCTCGGATCGTACTGCGCGAAATTGGTTCAAAAGATTTAGCGACGGCGACACTGATCTCGAGGACAAGACACACTCAGACCGACCTACGACAGTGGATTCTGAAGCAATTCGTGAACCTGTGGAGACCAATCCATCAATAAGTACTCGCAGACCTTTATTGAGCCCAACTTGATCGAATGTATGCGGTACTTGGCGAGAATCATCCAGCATTGATCAATCGGAAGCTTCACCAAGACAAAGCAAAACCGCACACCACAAGACAAACGAAGGAAAAGATATAAAATCTCGACGCCACTGATCTTCTTCCACATCCAACTTACAGTCCGAACCTTGCGCTATCTGATTATCACCTTTTCCGATCCATGGCACACTTTCTACGTGGTCGTAGCTTCAATGACCTGGACGATGTCGAAAACGGGTGCCGCGAGTTTTTCGCCTCTAAGTACAAGGAGTGGTACCGCAGAGGGATCGAACAACTTGCCGATAGAGTGGTTCAAGCCATAGATTCAAATGGTCTTTACTTTGAAACCTAATTGTTTTTCATGTGTTGTAAAATTATGTTTAAATTTTTAATCGGAAAAAAATGTTGGTTCACCCTAATATCTCCGGTATAATTCATATGGGTGGGCTAAAATGAAGTTGGAAATATAGGATGCTCTGCCAAAACCTCGCGAAAAATGAAAATGAGGAATAAACAATAGTTATACATATCTTTTCAATTTCCACGTGTATTTTAGTTAAACAAATTGAAATATTTACAAAATATTAGGATACAGCGAAGCATTTTTTAAGATTTCAGTTTGCGTGCTACATTCAATTGTCATATTACTAGATTTTTGTTTATATATAAATTTCTACAATTATTTTGAGGAATAAGTTCGTAGAGTTTTTTCACAAAGATTTATTTGAACAAAAAACAAAAATTATAATAATTAATTAATCAATTACGTCGTTACTCTTTGTCGTTACTGTTTACGACTTCCTCTCCATCAATTTGTTGATGCCGTTCCGTCAAAAATCGCCCGGTCTCGTGTCGAAGAAGTTGTTGAGCCAGTTTTTTAAGGTCCGTCTAAGGTAACATTCCTCATTTGGTTGGACAGGAAGCGCAAAAGGTGATAATAGGCTGGCGCAAGGTCTGGAGAGTACGGTGGATTCTCAAGAACCTCCCATTCGAGCTCTTTGGCGACTTGTGCAACCTTTGGCCTGCCGTTGTCGTGGAGCAAGATGACTTGTCGATCGGGTCTTTTCAGCCGAATAGCCTCATTTAGGCGGCGCAGCTGGGAAACATAGAGCTCCTTGTTGACCGTGGAATTTCTTTCTAGAATTTCCCAGTACCTTAAGATTCTCTTCGTCTAATTCTACAGGTCACCCGTCCGCTTCGAAACGTGCTTCAGGATTAAAGTCGCCATTTTTGAACCATTTTGTGCAGTATAAACGTCTAAGACACCTCCCTCCATACACACTGAAAATATTTCCCGAGCGGCTCCGGCTGCTTTTTGCTTTAAATGAAAAGGAAGAAGATCAGATGTCGAAGATTCTGATTTGTGCCTCCTGGATAGTTCATTTCTGAGCCGGAAAAATTATGAAAATTTAAAATTTCAGAACAAACTAAGAGCACAGTTTTGTAGGACAGAAAAGGCGCATGGAATTTAAACCGTAATTGATTTATACCAAGGTTGTGCGGAAATCAATTTTGTTTCAAACGGACGACGGAAAACGGAAAATGGAATTCCGTGTAACCCTTCTTTATACGTATAAACTATATACTGATTTCTTTTAAAAAATCAAATAAAAACCAATGCATATCTACACCAAAGGAAAATGAGAATTTTAAATTATTTAAACAAGCTTTGCAATCTATTACGTACGTATTTTAAACTATTTCATCTCTAATACTCAATTGTCTGAAATTTTATTAAAATCTGAATTTATTTCTGAATTCTTTAAAGATTTATTCGCCTTTTCTGATTGTTCTGTTTAATCATTTCTTTTAGCAATACTCTAACTGTTATTATTGTTTTTAGATAGTTTAAGGAAAACATAGTTAAATTGCCGTGAAAAACGTTTTGTTGAAAAGACGCAAAAATTTTCAGATAAGCTTAAAATTGGAAAATCGTTATTTCCCTTATGCGTGAATATTTGAGATATATGGGTTATTCTATTCAAATTATGAGGGAAAACGAGCTTAAGGCAAATGATAACGTTCAGAGGAAATCTTGAATCAACTAGCTACTAGATTGTACCTTGTTAAAATTAAGTTTCTTAGCCAAGCGCTATGCTCGGGAAAAGTTCATACAATTTGAGAAGATCTTTCCCCACATGATGGAGAAATTATTTATTGTTTATGGACTTTTACATTTCAAGTAAAAATGAATTTTTTGTAAATAAAATATTACTGATCCGAAGATGAATTGCTGCACCTCATAGTAAAATGAAGAATTTATATGTTAACTCTCTAGGACGCCAAATAATGTTTTTCTTATATATTAGCATTTCTTAAAATTTCCACGTGCAGAAAAAATCTACAGAGATATTGTCTACTTGAGTTTGTTAATTTTTCCTGAAAATCTCCAAAAATATTAAAATATTCACAAAATGTTAGATTTGGGCAGTCTACCGGGCTCGTTTTATTAGCATTCCACTTGTCGTGCTCTAGGTTTGACCCAATTATATTATATTTTATAGAAAATTGGTTTCGATATCTCCAATTTTTTAATTTTACTATGCACGTCAAATTAAAATTAACATTTTATAATATTTCAATGAGTATTATAAACTAACACGTATTAATTTCAGAACACTTTTAACACGAAATTTTCAGGCTCGTTCTGAACTATATGAAATACTGTTTTTAATAAACCACAAATATTGTCCTTTTCAGAGATCGGTGCCTAATGGAAGAACAATAAAAGAAGAGAAAATGATATGCGGCCACACGGCCAGAAACAACTTTTTCGTCTTCAATGTGTGCTGCCCATACTTGGGAAATTTAGGGCCGGCCCTCCGGCCCGGAAAATTTGGCAACATAATTTATTCAAACGAAATATAATTTTTATAAATATTTATTTTAGCATAAAATATCAGGAAATAAATCAGGAAATTGAGACCGCAGCTGAGGGTGCTTTATCAGCATTTTCAGCTCATTACTACAACTATGTAAGCCTGATTTTATGAAATCAGATATTAGTTTACTTGAAAAATTGCAAAAAAATAATTTATGATGTAGAGTTAGGTATTAATTCGGATTTTGAGGTTAATATTTAAGTGTCGGTTCTAACAAAAGTGTAAGGATCTTTTAAAATTTTTTATTTTATGATATTTTATGTTAAAATAAATATTTTGAAACATTGAATTTTTGTTTGAAATAATTTATTTGACAAATTTGACATTGAAGATAGGCCCTAAACTTCTCAAATATCTACTAATTCAGTTGAGGAACAAACGTACACACGATATTTGAAGAAACATATCAATAATTAATAAATAATGAAAAAAAACTAAAATTTTGTTTTATTTTAGGGCCGGCCCCGGGTCGACCCGTTTTAACCCGGCCCGAATAACAACAACAACAATAACAAGAAAATGCGGGCCGGCCCGACTCCAATCGGGCCGGCCTTTCCCAAGTATGGTGCTGCCCATTATTTCGTAAAAAGAATGGAAAGAACGTCCAAACGAGAACCTCATTCCATCCTAAATTTTTTCCTCTTTCATTAGGCAGCGATCTCTGAAAACGACAATATATCTGAAAATATTTTCTGAGCCTTTAAAAATTTAACTGCTTAATTTGGACTCGCGTAGATTTCGATACCTCGTTTATATATTTTCCAATTTTTGTGAACTTTGTTTTTTCTCTTCCTTAGAGATCAGTAATCTAATGTTTTCAATGTAAATGACAGATTCACTAGAATTTATTTGAAAAGAAAAATATTAATCGTCTTATTATTAAAATAAAAGATAATAAACCTCAATTTTCCAACAACATTACTGTAGTTTTATTTACCTAATAATATCAAATTGTTCTTTGCTCATTTCCCACGCAACGTATGTTGCGCGAGAAAAGCAACCGCTAATTGGTGCCAACTTGCAAATAATTTTATGAACCATTTGACATGAATCAAAACATCATGTGTATATATATCCCAAGGACATGCAAGTGCAAACAAATTCAAATGAGCCACGCCACAAGTATGATGAAAATTCGAGGAGGGCATGAATTTCAGGAAATATTGTAACATCTCGGCTAGCCGATTGTCATTAGGCCGTCAGTCCATCTTTTCTGTTTATTTGGTTTTTAATTTTTGTTTTTCTACTATTATTGCCGTCTTTTTGACATCTCTTGATTATTAATATTAAATTTAATTAAATTGACAATTAAGGCGATTTTTGTCATCCTCTCTTCCTCTATAAATAGGAAATTAAACAGGAGAATTATTAAAGTGAGTGGAGCAAATGGTTGCGACGAAACTTGATCGTATTTCAACTCCACTTTTAGAAGCTCATGCCCACATCAATTCAAACACGATTATTATTTGCTTTTATTATTATTATGGTAATTAGTTTGTGGGCATTTGGGAAATCAAAATTATTTCAATTCAACTTCTTCTTCATTGGATTTTATCAAATCCAACTTGTGCAGAATATCAATGTTATTTTATTTTCTTTTCCATTTGTGTTGTTTGTTAATTCTACTTCTATTAAACAAAATAACAACAACAACAACAAAAAGACGAGGCTGTTTTTCCCCGAATTGTCTTGTTCCTTAAAGCTAATTTACGCATTTTGAGCTGTGAATTAGGAATTTACGGCAAACAGATAATACCCAAATAAATATATCCATTTCATCTTTCTTCAAATAAAACTAAATATTCCATAATAATAATAATAACCGACAGGTGCTTATTTGAGCAAACAATCCTATTATGGTTTATCTGTCGGCAGTTTTGAACTCTTGCCTCGTTCTTCAAGTTTCCAGACGTCAGCATTCATAGAATTAAAACTCTTTTTTTCTTCACTTTTTAAGTGATTAGAAATTAATTGAATAAAAATGATTAAGCCAATAAAAATCTTTTAGTCATTCTTATCAATTTATTGTTTCAATTTTAACTGATTATATTATTTTCATTATTATTTTTTTGTGTTTAAAACCTTTGAACACTTTGACTAAGTTTTTTGTTGTTTTAAGGTTCATGGAAGTGATATCAAACGAAAGCTTACCTATATGGTTCGATTATGTTGAGTCAATCACAAGCTACACGTTAATGATATCCGCCTTCATCACCATTTCGCTTTATTGGCTTGAGATAACAATTCTTTTCACGTTACGTCAAACATTCTACAAAGGTTGGTTTTATATAAATTATTTGCATAATTAATTAAGCAATGATTTAATTAATATTGTCTAATCTTTAAATATGAATTAACCTTCAATCTAGTAAGGTCAAATTGTGCTCCAATTATTGTCTTAAAAAGAATCCTAAAAACAGTAGCATAGAATTTTGTCAACTTAAAAGACAAGCGTTGCGTGAAGTACCATTGCTCCCATTAAAAATTCGAAAACCACTATATTAATACGAAACATTCTGAAGGCATGTTTTACCGAATCTTCACCATTGGCATCACCATCGACATGATCGCTCTCGTCAACAATTACGTTGGCTGCGTGTTTCCGGCGAAAGGGTACCATCGCTCATCGACACCTTATCAGTGACGTGCTCTCTTTCAGCTGGTTTATCAACTACTATTTGGCGTTTGGTACCAAAGTCGGGCACATTTATTTAATCATCGCGTGGACTTCACGTGGCATTCAGGGATGTACAGTAGTCGCGTTGGCTTTGAATCGAGCCACCGCTGTTTGTCTACCGGTGACTCATAAAAGAGTAAGTCCTTCATTGAAAACGGATCAAAAGTGTGAATTGTGCAGATTTGGAATTCTCGATGGGCTCCACTGGTGCATATTGTTCAACTAGGAGTGGGTTTTGCAATTGGATCGCGCCTACTTTCTCAATCCTTCTACTGGAAGCATGAAAACAAGGGGTTCGTAATCTTTTTTATTCATTTTTATTTGTTTTTTTTGCAGATATTATATTCAATTCATGGATAAAAAGTTTCGTCTAAACTTTTTTATAGCAGCGTACGTGCTCGAAACGGTCTTCGTTGTGCTCATTATCGTCATTAATATAACGATGATGGTGTGGTTTAAAAAACGCTATAGAATGGTGAGTAATGAGAATTCTGTGCTCGTAACAAACGTGTTCCAAAACAGAAGTCAATGTCATCGACAAGAAGTTTGAATTTCAATCACAAGGTTCTTACTGAGAAGCAAAGACAGGAAAATAATTTGACAATCGTGGCTGTCGTGACATGTGTGGCTGAGCTGATTTATTATATCTACGTGATTTATTCGTTCGGAATAAATACCAATGTGCCAACAAGGGTCAGTTTGAACGTGTTTTTTTTGCTCATTAATATTACATGTTTAATTTTTAGTCTGAAGAAAGTGTAATTCAAAACTTTTTGTTGCTATTTTAACATTTTGAGGAACATAGTACATTTCATCAATATTCATATTTTCTCATTCTATTTGTACAGCTCACACGGAACAAAACGATTACGTTAATAGCAGCGAAAATCATTTTTGAGCTCAGCTGTTTATTATTTTTATTTTGACATGAGAATATTAAATGAAAAGGGTTTTGATTTTCAAGGTGCCATGAATTAATCATTGCGGTATTTGGGAATCGGATATCTTATCAGACAATAAATATGCTAATGATTAATAATAGATTATATATGAATATGGAAAAATGATCGACAAATAACATCTGCCAAGGGCATGCAGTTGTTGTTAGTGTTACGACAATTTTTAAAAGAACAAATTGGGAAATAAACCGAAGTGAAAGGGGTTCCAATTGTCTTCCAATTGTCTACCGCTAGATTATTGCAATTTTTAAACGATTTATTTTTATTTTCACGTATAAACTGAAAATAATAATTTTATGCCTGAAATATAAATACCAAATATCTTAAATTCTTTTATCGAAAAATGGTCGGAACCCGGAATTTCGCCCTTTTATTGTTTCTTTCAGATTCGGAATCTGTAATTAACATTTGAAAATTCTGAATCGGAAAATGGATTTTATTCTATACATGCCACACGCATACATGCCACACGCAAAATGGAGCGTTTAAACTGAGAGCTCTAAAAACGTACTCAAAGATAGTAGTTCGGTAAGAAAAGAGGTGTTTTATATAGTTTAGAATGTGACTAATATGTTTACGTGAAAAATGTTTATAAGTTAATGCGTGTATCCTTATAATATTCATTTAGATTTTAGAAAATGTTCATTTTCATTTTGCCTATAATTCCCTACCTTAACTAATTCCCCTTTTTTTGAAAAACTAGCTCGCATGCTCCTCAAAATTGTGACACATTCTATAGGAATAATTTACTCATATGAGGCTTTATATCTTTATTTAACAATATAACTGGGTATTATATGGCTTGTCTGAAATGAGTTACCTACAATTTACTTAAAATTATAAAGAAAAGTCCACGTGGAAATTAATTATTCGTTATTAAAAACTGACATTCTCGTTGCGTCGTGTATGCCACATTATTTCAGGAATTTCTTATTCATGCGCTTGTCTTACAACTTTTACGTGTACTTTACAAAAATTTTATCAACGCCAGGTTGTCAGGTTTTCCTAAAATTTTCTAAAAAAAATATGAAGTCTTCACAAAATATTATTTGTGAGCACGTTTTCGGAGCTCGTTTTGTTAGACTTCCAGTTGGAGTCTTTTAAGGAATTCATATATACTAGATAAAAGCAGAAGTTTGAAAATATCACTTAAACCTGGAATATTTTGAAGTGTTTAAGCTTTACTGTTTAAGGGAGGGAAGATCCATCAAATCACTTAATACCTTACAAGATCAAGTAAAAAAAGACCACTAGATAAAACGAGACAAATCCTCTCCACAAAATAGCTTAGCAATGATCATAATCATACATAAATTTAATCACGGAATCCAATGATTTAATACAAATTTTACAAATTTTATTTCAAATGAAGGAAAAGAGCAAAGAAAAATGAACAAATACATCCTACGGGAAACACCGGGATGAATGAGTTACACGCAGAAACGTAGAGCTAAACAGTGTTAAAGAAGAAGAACAAAATCTTCTAACCTATCCAGAGACACGCCAGCTGGAAATAACCTTTTTTCCAATTTTTAAGCGTGTCTGTTAAAATGTTACGTCTGTTCAATAAGTTATTGTTTACGAAAATAATGCCCTTTTGGATTTAAACTATCTAAAAAACTAATATATTGTTGATTTGAGCATGTTTTCTGAGATAATTTTATTCTCATTCCAGTTGGCGTGCGGAGATGAATGATATAACTGGACTACCAGGGGTTAGTAGAGAAGGGGATGCAAGATTATGGTGAAAATCTAAAAACCTACAGAACTATACAATAGTGAGAAAAAAGGGTCGGGGAAATACCCATGTGGACACCGAAGTACTACGAAACATCGTATAGCGAATATTCTTAAGATTCGGTGAAATGGACGGTGCCCTTTGAAGCGTACCTCAAACTTGGGTAATTAAAATTAATAATAACCAATAATATACGCAAACATAAATGGAATAAATAAAAATAAATGAATTCACCCTTAATACGTTCTCATTTAATGCAATTCACTAAATCAAATAATAATAAATATGCGTGCTTCAGCACATTGGGCAACAGCAAACACAAAAATGAGACTGTAAATTGATTTTAAGATTTGGATTCCGTCTAAATAATTATTTGCTATAATTGAATCGATTAAGGTGTTTTAAACAATTTAACATTCTTAATTAGCTATTTCAATCATTTGTAATAATCACCATAATATTACATTTCGATGAAATGTTGCGCTTCTACCTTCTACCGGGACCTTAAAAAATTGAAAATTTAAAAACTCGGGTCCCGGGACTTCTCTTTTCCCTAGCCGCGACTCCCTCCCATCACTGGCTTCTATATTCGTTTAAAACTAGACTCCAAATGACTATTTTTCAATATTTAAACGACTATTACTAATTTCAGCGAATTATTTTCATATTATCTGACACTTCATTGTTACTAGCTCGTCTTAAACTATCTGAAAACATGCGCTAATTACCGAAATTCGCAAAATGAGCCCAATTCAACTTGGTGTGCAACAAAAATGTTGATTTTTCCCCTGAAAAGTTGTGCCAATTTCATTCTATGCAAGTTAACTTGCGTACGTTTTTGTTTTGACTAAAGGAAGACTATTTAATTGTAAAAACTATTTTTGCATATTAATCAAAGCTTATCATCAATTTCAGGTGTTCTATCTTGGCTACAACGTGATCAACGACATCTACTGCGGCTTATCCGGATGGCTATTACTAATCTACTCGCCTCCAATGCGACGCCATATCCGCAAGATGCTACGGTACTCGCCCATTGTGATTCGTATAAGCGTGCCATCAAAATGATTCAGATTCTCAATGTTCAGATGTAGGAAGCACAAGATGATCGAAATCCACGGCTCGACCACAACCAATCACAACGACTTCAATATGAGGAATACGTCAGCTCGCCGCGTGCATTCTTATGGCACTCAATTCTAAATGGGTATTCATGTTATGTAAATATCTCGGCCATTGTTTTTGTACATATATAGAGGATAATTATAGAAAATAAAAATTAATTTCATTTGTTTGTTAAGGATTTTTGTGGAGAAAAAAAAGGAAAAGAAAGAAAACTTCAATTAATTTACAAGGTTTGTGTTTTCTTTTCGACCTGTTCCGACTTGATAACCCGTTGCTCGATATCACCCATGGCTTTCATTTGGTATTCTCTCGTCTTGTAAATGTATTCGACAATGCTCGAGACAAGTTGCTCACTGAATATATTATATATTGATATCTGAGACACCGCGGGTACCTAGTGCGGCTAGAATCATCAAATCTCGGCAAGAATTCGACAATCTCCGTGGCGACAAGCTTGGTGAGATCAATCGTGAGCAAAGCTTTCACAAACTCGAGAGCATTGATGCCATTAGCAGCTGGAGTTCCAACCGCTGGGGCGTACGACACATCAAATCCATCGAGATCAATCGAGAGACCATATCCAATAGTGTTCCTAAATCTCGTTTTTTAAAAATTTGCCCTGTAATTAATGATAAAACCTGCTAACAATGTATTGAGCCTCCTGGAGCACGTCAGTAATACCGCGCCGAGCAACCTCATCCGCATAGAAGATTTTAACACCCAACTTTTGCATCAATTCCTAGAATTTTTATTTCTATTATCATAAGTGTGATAAGTCTACCTGCTCTTCAGTCTCAAAATCGCGAATGCCAACCATGCACAGGTTTTTCGGCAAAATTTTTGGCAAACGGTCCTCGATTTTCATTAAATTCTTATCACCATAGCCGAGCAAATGGGCTACAGGCATTCCGTGGATGTTGCCAGATGGGCTCGTTTCAGGCACATGAGCGTCCTGAAACATTTAATTGATTAGGTGACCTGTATTTCCTTTTTGGCAAGGAATATTCTAGATTCTCTCTCTATTTTGGTGTTCCAGCGATGTACGTGTACCAGGAAATCGCCAGATTATTATTTAATAGTTCTAATTTACTGGATTTGTTCCTTAATTGTGAGAAGTATTTAAAATGAAGATTTTTCGATTTTTGAGCACCTATTTTAAATTGCCCGCGTGAACATGAAGAGTGAGGGGATTGAAGCTTACGTTCAAGCTCTCATATCTCGGCTCGGTTTGAGTTTTATAAACAGAGAGCACTTCGGGACAACAACATGGAAATAGAGGAAACACATTTAGTGTTGGCTATTAGCCAAAAAAGGGTGGGAACGAGAAAATGTTGACCACGAAAACTTCGTCTTTTATTTATAGCTTTTTTGAAGCTTTATTATTCGGATTCCAATTAAGTTAAGTTAGTTAAGCGTCAGTACTTATGCTGTTGGCGCCGGTATTCCCGTTTTCAGTCCCGGTGTGCAGACAGCGTATTTCTGGCGGGCAATAAAATCGGCATTTATAGGAAAATGTCAATTTTACGAGCTTTAATTACGCTTTTCTTAATTTTGGGTCAAAAATAAAGATGAATTGTGATGATTTTAACTCAGAAAATCCACCTAACATCAAATTCAATTGGTAAAGGAAGGTCTCCGGCATTCAATGAGACAGTCATTTCCCAAGAACGGGAGGCGTGCTCGGAACTTCCGGTTTCCGGTTCAAATCGATAATAAGAGGGCAAAGAGGCGACAGGCTTTTATATGATAACGCTTCATTTTATTGTCTACGGTGCTGAAAGAACGTTATGGCACCCACACGAAAACATTTTGCCTTAAGAGAGGGAATGGCTTTAGGAAGACGCTAAACTTGGCTTGGCGCAACATCGCCAATTGCTCGGAAAAGTAATTAAATTTAAAAAAATAACAAACAAATTTAAAGCGAAAGAGATATACACACCTACTTAAACGTCATAAACGGCCATTTTTTTTAGTTCAAGCAATAGTTGACCGCTGCACGACTATTGCTTGAAGGTTTTTTTGTTCGCGCACCAACTGGTATTGTAATAAATTTGCAGAACTGCTTTAATATATTCTTTTTAACGTTTATTTTTAATACTTGAAAATTAACCATACAGAAACACTAAAAATATCAATTTGCTTGAGGCAAACAATTGACCGTTTATGACGTTTAAGTTGGTGTGAAATATACTAACAAATACTGTAATATTGACGCACACCACTGCCAAGAAACCGCGCGGAATTGAAAAAGACTTCACACTAATTGAAAACACTTCCTTTTAATTTATTCTTTTTATTTTAAATATAGTCGTCGCCAAATGCGATTACCACCGCAAAATGTGGCGCACTTTTTGAAATATTATTTTTTTCATTTAATTTTTATGATTATTTTCTTGTTTATGCGCGTTCTACACTCTTTTTGCTTAAATAAATTGAAGAATATGTTTTAGATGTTGTTTCAATCGTGGAATAAATGTGGAAAATAATAATAACCATAAAAATTAAATGAAAAAATAATATTTCAAAAAGTGCGCCACATTTTGCGGTGGTAATCGCATTTGGCGACGACTATATTTTATTTATCAGATAAAGTTTCATTCTGCAGAAATCCTGATGAATTAATGAAAATAAATTCTTAGTACCTCATTTATTGGATCAGAATAGTCTTCATCGTATAACTTGTAAATATTGAAAATATTGAATATGAAAATAATAAATTTAAAAGGTTGAGTTTTCAATTGATGCGAAGTCTTTTGCTTTTCGTGGCAATGGAGTTTTGACGTAAAAACTATTGTCGAACTTACACGTAGAAAATAATTATATGAATTTAAACATTCAAATATGATGGACAAGGTTCAGAATTGATGGATTTGAAACAAAGTCACGAATTGTTTTTTTTTTTAAATAATTTTACAAAACCTTCCCAAAATATAGAAGAACAACGCCCTCTCATAAAACCAACAAGAATAAAAGAGATAATTTTATTCAAAATTTGCGATCATCGTGTTTTTGTTTGAAAAAATAAAATGTATAATAGAAATACAAGCTTATTTAGGATGTTATTAAATCTAGTAAAAGTGGAAATTGGTCCCGTCGGAAAATGAAATGCATTTCCGAAAAAATATCACGGATTATTACATCTTATAATTTTGAATTTCGATTATTTTTACTTTTATAAAAAAAGATCTCAAAAGAATCGAACCAGCATAGAATTTTCGTGAATCCAATTCTCTACCAACTATGCTACGCATCCTCTTACACGCTAACTGGAAATAACAATTTTTCGATTTTTAAGCGTGTCTAAAAATTGTTTCGTCTTTTCAATCAAATATTGTTTACGGCAAATTAACTAGGTTTGCCTTAAACTATCTAAAAATATAAATATATTTTCAAAAAGTTAGATTTGAGAAAATTTACTGAGCTCATTTTATTATCATAACAGTTGACGTGCTCTTATAGCACAATTAATTAATGCATTGAAGTTTAAGGAAAAATTTTAAATTATGTGGTCTAATATTCCTCGATTTTTTGAGGATATGCATTTCGGGAGCAATTTCCGCTTTACCTAGATTTAATAAATATCCTTTTCAGCTTTTGGAGAAGTATGATTCTTGATATTTCAATCAAAATTGCAAATATAAACTTTACAATTTTTCTTCATGCTTAATCCCAAATTTTCTCTATAAAACAATGTCATTACTACAAAATTTCCAATATTTCCTCAGTTATCGTAACCATTCCTCAATATTTGGTAAAAAAAAGAATGACTTCAAAATCTTCGAGGAGAAAATCTTCTCTATTAAATGCTCATGGTCATGAATGCCAAATTAAGAATATTTCCCTGTTTCTTAAAATTTTCACACCATCCGCTAAAGAAAAAGTAAAAGTCATCATTTACGACTTGTTTGATGTGAAACATCCCAAATTGCATTATACAGAAAACTTAATGCGCCAATATTCAAAACTATTAAGTTTCCAGAAACCTGTATTTGATAAGAAAGTGATGATAAGATCCTTGCAAGTTTAAACTTCTACAAAGGATTCAAAATATGTAATACCCAGGGAACATAATGCGATCAATATTTTTTTTTTGTAAAATATGTAGGAAGAGCTACACTGAAATATTTTCAAACTTTCACGTACATTATTTAAACGCGGCTAGAATGAAAAACTGAAGAACATTAAAAGAACTCAATAAGGAAAGTGTAAAACACTTCCAATTTCCAGTATCAGTAAAACAACGTACCATGTGAGCATCAACCCAAATGAGGCCAATATCACCACGTGGTCTCAACGCGGCCGCGACGCCACTCCACGTCCCAATTGCACAACTATGATCACCACCGAAAACCTGAAATAACCCGTGTTTTATCAATTGATAACGCCGCCGTTCCATACCAATAAATCTTTGTCGCTCTCAATGACTTGACGTGTATGGTGCGCCAACTGTCTGCATGTCTACAAAAAAAGTTTTTTAAGTGGGGTTCATTTGTAATAATTCGTACCTGTGTAACACCTTTGAGAGCGTTCGCCTGCCGACCCGTGTTCACTTCTTCGATAATCTTGCCCCATTCGAATGGAATTCGAGTTTGCACGTCTTCCATATACGGCGATTTCTTGATGACTTCCACTGCGCTTTCACATCCAACGTGCCTGCAATGCTCTCGATTAATTGCCACTATGATGGATTTACCTTCCAGCCAATCCATTGGCACATCCAATGGCTCTGATCATTTGTCGCGCTGCATACAAGCTCAACTTCATTCTACAACATGCACTAATTAATTAAGGAAAACGATACTTTAAAAAAAAGTGACTAAAAACCATCACGTGTCACTTAAATATAAACATTTGGGCGGGGATGGGAAAGGGCAATAAAAACCGTCCCACTTGTTCGATGATTTAAGGTCTTATTTACGGTAAATGATAATAATATAAATACTAATAAAACAACGACAAACATGATGATGATGATGATTGTGGTGGATAATGAAATATAGAGCGGTAATAAATATAAAAGTGTGTTTGGGTTGAATAAAATAGGCATGGGGGTAATAAAAGAATCTAAAATAAAATAAAATTCATTAGTGATAACAAAATTCACCGAAACTGATTTTATCATCATCGCCTTTTTTTCGTTCTGATAGGAGGAAATGGCAGCAAAAATTAAAGGATCAAAAAATACATATGATTGGTAGGAAATGATAATTAAATCTGGAAATTCCTAAAGTTACAATTTTGAACATTTACGAGCAATCCTTACAGATCATCATAAAATACTCAGAAAGATGAGTAAGTACTCTTCCTTCGCTTACATCTGGTAGTTCGCAGAAGCATCCAATTTCCCTTCAGAATCCATATTAAAGATCCCTGATATAGACAAAACAACTATGTGTTTCTCTGATCCACGTTTAAGCCAAATAAACAAAATCTTCTATATCTAGATAAGCTTCCTCCAAATCTGAGAATTGTGCTTTACTCTGTTAGTCGCAATGAACTCACGATATCATTCTGTCAAATCTTTGTTCTTTGATTAGAACACGAACACATATCTACCTTACAAATCTGTACAGAATACCCTTTGGGTATTAAAAACGCTCTATGACCTTATCCTCATTAGACTAATTTGTAATCTTAATCCAACTCATGAGTTGCTTCCTATATATAATCATAAACCGCTCTTTATACTTAATCGCTGTTCTCTTCGCAATCTGATATCAATCTAATTGAGCTCTTAAACAAGTTCCTCGTCACAAACATGTTTAAAAAGAACAATTCTGGTTATTTCAAACACTTTGCTTAAATATTTCCTTTAACACAAGCTGCTTCTTGGTATTTCGTCGGCACATTGTAATTTGAGAACTCTTGCCTCGTTTTATATGACATGGTTAAAGCAATGTTAGAGCTATCAAAAAGAAATAAATAAGAACTTACCTTGCGATAAATTATTGCTCACAAATTGTTCAGCCAACCTCTTCCTGGTTTGTTGTTCGACGAAAATGATTTGAAATGAATTTGTAATGAGTTGGAATGGTTCACGCGTGACGTTTCGCTTTTTTATTTGATTTAATCATTCGCTTCTTTTTTTTGTGAATTGTTTTCAATCTTTATTCTTTGGAATTGTCTGTTTGAAAATGTCACGTGAATATTATTCTTATTTTTATTTTTAAAATAGGTATCTTCTTCGATTGTTTGTCAAATACAAGCCCAATTAAATTACCGAATCATTTCACGCTTTATGGTTTGACTACATTTCCACTGAACACCTCAACCTTGTATGGTAAGAAAATGAGCTCAGGAAGCGTGCTCAAATATAAATCCTTATAAAGATATTAATGTTATTAGATAGTTCATGACATTCTTAATTAAATTAAAGTAAAAACTTATTTGTTATATAAACGTAAAAACGTTTAAAATCGCGAAATCGTTATTTTGATGTGGGGTAATTAATTAAACGCAATTAAGCTTCATAAAAATCGAAATTTTCGTATGGCGTGTAGATATAATTGCAATTATTTTTTATTTGAAATGGTTGAGCTTACAATTAAAGTTTTCAAAGTCACTGCAATTATTGAAACAAGTTATTTGTACTAAATCTGACGGTTTTGTGCTCGAATATTATATTTTGAATGAAAATAAGCTCAATAAAAAGTTCTAATTAAAATATTTCTATATATCTATAGAGAAGATAAGATTTGTATTTGCCGATATTTAACAGTGGTCCAACATTTTTCTTACGTACATGGCTAGAAAAACCTATTTACATTTTGGATTCGCTACACCAAATTGCGCCAAACACCGCTTTTTAATTAATGTGTAACAAAAACATTCGTTTAAATGTTCTAAAAATATAATAGTTTTGTTTATAATCTTTTCCTTTGTATTAAATGTTCCCTTTAAAAAATTTAAAAAATTATAAAAAAATTTTAATATTTATGTATGTATCATTCAAAATTGAAAGGAAACTGGTGCGCGGTATCTTGCAAATTCATGACAATTGAGTGCCGAGCTGGTATTTTTCCGTTAATCTTAATTTAACACAACATTGTTGCAAGAATTTATAAATTTAAGTCCGTATGCCAATTACAACGCGCCAATTACTAAAACATTTCTTTAGTTTGTCAGATCACCCATATAAATTATAGCGGGAGAGTTTCTGACATGTTGTAAAGCTGGACAAATTTTCAATTATATATTCACACCAATGGAAGGGACCCCATTTTTTAGAATTGCGAACGATCGGGACAATAAAAAAATGAAAGTTTCAAAACCCGGGACTTTATTTTGCTCCACCCGGATCCCAGGACCGCGTCTTCCCTTTTTGTTCGGGACCCATGACCTCTTTTTTTTGTGGATTATTATAACCGGAACATTCTAAAAATTACACATTCAAGTTGGTGTAATTTCATATAAGTCTCAAAATTAATATTTCTGACAAAATTTTAAAGTATAAAATTGATGGTTTATTTGAAATAGACAATTTTTAACCAGTTTAAATTGAAGTAGTACTTGTTAGTGAGTTCTATAATTTTTTTAAATGAATAGGTACCTAATATGGTACAATAGATTAATCTATCTACGGTGAATCTCAAACTAGAACTGAAACAACAAATAATACAAAAAAACGATTAAATCTAAATAATAAGCTCACGCTCCAGAATAAATTCCTTACTACCAAATTTGAGATGATGCGAATAGTTTTAAAATTAAATTATTTGTATGTTTTCATTTAATAGTTAAAAATCGTTGACTTCACTTTGAGTTTCTTCCGTAAACCGTATCACAATGAAAGTGTTAGGAAACCATTTTTCCCTTAAACAGTTTTCTATAAAAATATACGAAAAATGCATTTTCCAATCGAGTTTATTTTTGAGAAACTCCTACTGGAAAATCATTTTTTCTGTCTTTGCTTATTGTACTTAATGGAATCTAATTGTTCACCCAGAAATAAAGTTCAACGAAATTGATCACGCTTTCAACAACATGACTATTATAGCAGAATGAGTGATTTTCATGAGACGTGAGTTACATTATTCTGTTCCTCGTAAAATTCTGAATTATTTGAAATGCAACATAACGTGGTTAGGATAATTGCCGTGTATTTTATAGTCGATTAAAAGTTTAAACTTTAAAATTCATAACTTTGCTTGAAAGACGAATCTAATATAAAGGAAAGAATATATTATTGCTCACCGTTGTGCCCTCTACCAATAAAGTGTTTTTCAATTGTTTAGAGCTAAAATTTTGCAGCTTATAGTGCTCTTAAAATTCTTTAAAAATAAAATCTATTAATTGAATTATATTAATACTTTTGGATGGTTTAAGAAAATCCTAGTTACTGTTGTGATCCAAGAGGACGGATGGGACTCGGCTAACTATTTATTGGCTCAAACGTGAGAATAATAATAATATAAAATCTCAACTAGATATGATGATAACAAAACTAGGGCATGACAAGTAACGTGACAACTAATATTCATAAATATACACTGGTGTCCAAAAGTTTGCGACACCCCCACTAACTAGCTGCTTCGTATATTACTACAGGACTACAGTTTAAATGAGTGGTACCAGTGGATTCCCCGTCATGAAAAACCTATGTCCAGAAAATTTCATTAAAATTACTTTTATTACCGCTACGCTACAGTACATTTTCCAAAAACAGTGGTGGTCACAGCGATGAGACATCCTTCTATTGCTGATCATTAAATCTTCATTTGGCGCACAAAATGGAAGTTCTTTCAAATAATTAGAGTATAACAGGTCTGAAAACATGTCTTGAACATGATATCACGAAATGAGCAGTCGATGTCGTCTTTCCCTCCAGGAATGTGCAAAAATTGAAATCATACGCCGACTCGGATTATCCATCGTGAAAATCGCTGCGCATCTGAACCGATCACGTTGCGTTGTGAGTAATTAATTGAAGGACCCTTTTGGCTACGGAAATACACCAATTCCGGGACGTCCAAGGATTCTATCGAGCAGATATGATCGAACAATTGCGCGGAGAGCTTAAAATTCAATGAAGTCGGCTAGATAAAATGGCCGTGAAGCTGGAGTTTCGACCTCGAGACAAACAATTTATTGATTTCTGCGTTGGAGCGAAATTATTGTTCGTCAAAAACCAAAAAATGATCCACGTCTGACCCCTGATCACGAATTGAGACGTGTTGACTTTGCTCGCCGAAACTTGGTCACACATTGGAAAAGAGCGAGTCCATTTACGGATCTAATTGCCAATTCAAACATGCTCAGATAATCTTTTCAGATGAAAATATGTTCAATCGTGACGGACCGGACGGCTGGAATTCTTATTGGCGTGATTTGAGGAAGGATCCATTGACATTTTCCAAGAGAAACTTTGGAGGTGGAACGTGCATGGTTTGGGGACTCTTCTCGTCAACTGGACCACTTGATTTGGAATTCATTTCACCTCGAATGAAATCTGCGGACTATCAAGATGTCCTGGAGAAACGTTTGGTTCCATTTCTGGCATTCAGTCAAGCTATTGCCCGGACGTTTCAACAAGACAACGCCGCCATTCATGCTAGTGCTTCAACGACGAAGTGGTTGAGGTCAGAGAATATAACTGTTATGGGCTGGCCAGCGTGTTCTCCCGATCTCAATTCAATCGAGAATCTCTGGTCCGTCCTTGCTAGAAGATTTTACCATCAAGGACGTCAATTAAACACTGTAGCGGATCTGAAAGCCGCAATTCTTTGTCAATGGTCGCTGATCGATACAAATCTGATTGAAAACCTGATTGCAAGCATGGCAAACCGAATTAATGAGGTTATTCGGATCAGTTGATCAGCAACAAAGTATTAAATAATGAAATTAATCAACAAATGTTGCTAATTTTAGTGTTATTTCCTAGTTTAAAAATGACGTCTCATCGCTGTGAACACCGCTGTTTGTGGAAAATGTACTGTAGCGTAACGGTAATAAAACCGATCTTAATGAAATTTTCTGGAAATATGTTTTTCATGACGGGGAATCCACTGTACCACTCACTTCAACTGTTGTCCTACAGTAATATGCGAAACAGCTTATTAATGGGGGTGTCGCAAGCTTTTGGACACCACTGTATAGAATTAAATATATAATTAACGTTAACGGGAATTTCAAGAGTGACTAGTAAAGTGTGCGCTTTGGCTCTCAGCTTTTTACCTTCCGTCACAACAAAACTGTAGCGAATTTTTTTTGTTAAAATGTAGGTAAAATTTTTAGAAACACGTTACAATCGTAATTTCTATGGGACGTGCTCCCGCAAAATGAATTTTTTCAGTCTTTCCTTATTTTATTTAATGGAATAATAAGTATAATTGTTTTATAACTTTGATTACTATACGGTGTTGCCGTCTTTTCATTGGATTTTCAATGAAGCCTAAAGAATGAGCCAATCTGGTAATGTCTGTAAAAAACAAGTACATGCACTCCAAATTATGTGTTCGATTCAATGCGAACGCGTATTGACTGCTGAGGGGCGTGGCCTTTTTTTAAATTTTATTTTAATTTAATTTTTTCTTATTAATTAAACAATCAACTTAAAGCGTTTTAAATTTTTATTTTAAATTTACATGTATCTTGATATTTTATATCAAGTTTAATTTTTCTTGAGTTTGTCAAGTGGAGAATACAAGGCATTTCAGTAACGTTGCACAAGATATCCAATATGAATATTCTGATCATTAAAACAAACAAAACAAACATCAAAAAGATAATCATCTTTGATAAAAGTGCACATCGACTTCAAACTACAAAATGTATCGCGCACAAAAACCTTCGCGATCAAAAGTGATATTTTATTGGTCAATGCGATGTCTCAATTTAATACCCCTAAAACAATCCGATTACATAGTCATTCCAAAAGCTCACAAATTAACGTTTTGAGCATCACGCATTTGATGACGACATTCTCGCGAGAAGATCGCTAGTTCAACACTGAAGAAGTCCACTTGAAAACAATCCACAAGAACAGAAAAAAAGGAAATAAATTGTCTGCATTTCTGCTCTTCGCCCCAACATTACCTTTTTAAGTAATTTTTGTGTTATTTTTTATCGGATGAATGCTCTCCTTGACGGTTCAATGGTTCCATTGTTTTTAAAATCAAAGAATGAATTAGTAATAATAATAATATTATTATTATTATTGCTAAAATAATTATAAGAATAATATTCCTTCTCTTATTATTATTCTTATTCATATTCGTATTTGTTGGGACCCATCTTCAAGAAAAAATATTGGTCGACTCAAATATTCATGACATCATACTTGTATTAACGCGCCGACCAAATTTTGTTTTCTTTAGTGAAAACCTATATTACTATAAAAGAAATTGTCCAATTTATGAATTAAAGAACACATTCTTGTTGTTATTTTATTATTTAAATATGAGACTGAATGCAAATAGAATTAACTGTTGTGCTGTTGGATAATCGTTCGCTAAAGACTACAAGGGTACCAAAATAGTTCTTATTTTAAGCCGACCACCGCCTGTTTGATTATTATTTTTTTCAAATTTGTTTCGATTTCTTTAAGTCAAATTGAACACATCGAATGTTTCTTTGGATATTCATTGATTTTGGTTTTATAATATTCGTTTATTTTTAGATTCATTAAAGGTTTTTAAAATAGAGCATACATACTTATCAGAATTGCACGGAAACCGATTTTTTTCAAACGAAAGATGGAAGATGGAATTCCGTGCAAAAAGTTTTGTCACAAATGTTTTTTCGGGTTTAACTTTTTTGTGACTCGACCAAATTGGCTGATTTTTTAATATGATAGATTCATATGGTTGTAGATTATTTTACAAATTCCCGCTTGTGATTACGATGATCCGTTTTACAGTGACAAGCGTTTATCGTAAAACGCGTAGCTCAAAGATATTACGCACTTTTCTTGCACTGCACTCCACTGCCACGAAACCGCGCCGCATTGCAAAAGACTTCGCATCAATTTCACGAACAATACCGTTTATTTTCAATATTTTATTTATTAATTATTGTCTAACAGAAGGGTATCAACAAAACTATTATATATTTTATTCAGAACAATATATAAAATTTAATCTAATTCTTCTGTTAAACAATAATGAATAAATGAAATATTGAAAACAAATAAATGTAAGCATGTAAGGGTAGTGTTCTTGCAATTGGTGCGCAATCTTTCGCAATGAGGCGCGGTTTCGTGGCATTGGAGTGTGCACTGCATTTTTAATAATTTTTTAAAGTTCAATTATATTTTTTTCATAATTTTTTGAAAATAGCAGTAACTGGCAACATTTTAGAGATGACTCCACGCAATTGCCACCCGGCAAGCTGTTATCAATATGAGGGAAAACGGAATGCGTGGTACCGAAATTGCCATGGTAATTTAAACCAAATTTTGCTACTATAACATTTTAAACACTGATTCACATAAAATATCAAAAAATCAGCCAATTTGGTCAAGTCACAAAAAAGTTAAACCCGGAAAAACATTGGTGACAAAACATTTGTCAGCTAGTGTACATCAGAAAGAGCTATAGCCTTAAATTTAATGACTAACAAGAATTTATGGAGCCAAAGGAAAACGTTTATTCAGTATAACTATTCAAAAACACGCCTTAGATGCGATTAATAGCAACTTTCCCAGAAAGTATATTAGAAATTTGTTAATTTTATCTTTGAGCATTGCTGAAGATCATTGAAAAATCAAATTTGTCTAGAATTTGCAAAATTTATTAATTCCCAGAAGAGCAAGATTAAACATTAAAAATAAAATTAACTATAAATCAGTTTTTATTAAAAATTGTTATCGGTTTTAATCGGATTTGTATCAGAGCCTGCACTTGAATTAAAATATCAAAACAATTATCAGTATTTGCAATTGGGATATCAATTATTTATATTACTTATTTTCGATCTTTCATTAATTAAATAATCTTCACTAATTTTTTATTCAATTGGAACACGCTAAATCGAAATAACGATTTTTGAACGTGTGTGAAATATTTTACATCTTTATAACAACAACATTTTTTACTACAATTTTATTAAGTTTGTCTTAAAACTTAATAAGATATTAATTTTTCTCAAAAAATGGTCGGAATCCGGTAGTAATAGTTCTTTTGGAATCGGAATCCGTAATAAAAAAAATGTGAAGATTCAGAATCGAAAAATCGTCTGAATTCAAAATCTATGGAAAATACCAACTCTACTCTCTGGCAAGCCTCATGATATTTCAGAAACTCGACATGCCCATTATTTAAATTGTTCCTACCTTAACTGATACTCTTTTTTTAAGTAGCTAGCATCTTCAAAATACCTTAAAATTGTGGCAAATTCTCATGTCCGATCGAAAAAGCGATTTTGTGAATTTCAACGTGAGTGGAAATGTTTATAACAAAAACGTTTTTAACTACATCTTCATTAAGTTTGTCTTAAACTATTAATATATTTCTAAAAAGTTGTATTTGGGAATTCTGAGCTTATTCTATTACCATGAAAACTTATTCTTTTATAGTTTTTACGGTTTGCATAAAACAGAATAAGAAAAAAAGAAAACAGTTCCCTTTCCGCTTTACAAGTTACAATGTTTTCCTAGATATCTCAAATTCAATTCAGATTTGCGTTGTTTATCAAAATGGCTATAAATATACTAAAAATATTACAATTAGTATAAAATATCTATGAAGAATCGATGATTCATTTTCAATGATCATTTCAAGGTCTTCATTGTTTGCTGTGGATGATCTTTCTGATCAAACCTGACTGTTTTAATTAAAAATATATCATATGGCTCATAGATTAAACGTTATTTGAGGTGTGGTTGAAAGGTTTTCTTTTTTAATGCAAAATGAAAATGTGAAAATTCAAATTATTCTAAAGAATATATTCTTGTTAATCACACATCTAATTAAATTACTCTTTTTAACAGAATAAAAGCTTATATTACAGTTAAGAATTTTTTAAGCACACCTGAAAATTTTGATTTTTCTAGATTGAAACACGTTTTATTAATTTCCACGTAGAAACTTGAAGAGAATTTTTACGTCAATTTTCCAAGCTTTTCTTAAAATATCTCTTACAATTGAAGCATCACGAAATTTTGTCTTAAAGTGGTTTTTTTGAAGGCTTGTTATTAAGAATTTGTTTGAAGTATAACAAATATAAAGTTTATTTATTATATTTTGATTCTATAAATTTAATTTTTATTATTTTACAAGAACATTTTAAACGTTGAAAATGTCCGGGATTCCCAGATTTCCAGTATAGACATACGCCATCTGCTATTGTAAACTCTCTGAAGTTATAATGAAATTTTTGTTGTCAATACTACGTTTTTAAAATCTTTATTATTTAGTGGATAATAGGAAGAAAAATATTTTAATCACCCTTAGAAACTATACGGACTAATCCAGTAGTACAATTAAAACCCAACTTGCAAATGACGTGTAAACTGTAATTAAAATGGCAGAGCAGGAGAGAATCCAAGATTATATTCTTCTTCAATATAATTTTAAAAATATAATTTAAATATTGTCCTTTTCAGAGATCGTTGCCTAATGGAAGAGCAAAAAATAGAAAAAATGATAGCCTCAGATGGACGGCCACACGGCCACAGGCGCTTTTCCGTTTAATGAACTCTACTTTGGAAAAAAATTATGGACAACTGGAGAGCCCCTTCTCTCAGTTTTTGAAGCCATGTTAAATTTGGAAAATAAAAGTTCCCAGCTGTTTCAGCAACGAAAAAAATAAAAAAAATAATTCATTGGTCACTAAATATAGAAACCTTTATTTTTAAAAGTTGTTATAAATTATTTATAAATTATGACTATTTATGTTATAAAAATAATAGTTGGGGTATTATGTACATATCCTCTTTGAGCTTATTGATGACATATAACAGTGCTCCACGTGTATAAACCAATTTGCTTCGTTGACAAGCCTAAAGTATGAGCTAAAAGCCTAAAGTATGAGCTAAAGGTCTCGCTTGGACAGGTGTAGATTTAATTTGCAATTTGTTTATTATTTGGATCATAAATATAAAAAATTATACAACAAATGTTATTATAATAAATATTATGTTGATTTAACAACCAATTTAGTAAGAGAAAACAAAATGAAACAAAATTGTGATGAATAATAAACAATTTGCAAATTAAATCTACACCTGTCCAAGCGAGACCATTCTATTATTCTGAATGGTCCTTTAACCCTGATTTTTCATTAACCTACACCACGACAATAGCTCTATAATGTAAATGAAATATTGTAAATGAAATACCGAAATATTGCTTTGTCAGAAATTAACCACGTTTTTTTAATAGTTTAAATGGAATTTTGGATATTTAATGTCGAATAATTCGTACGTAAAGAAAGATTTAAATCATATAGTGAGATAATAATGTTATTCTACCAGTTGGTATGCGTTTGAAACATGAGCGTCCCTCTTTGTTCTGCTTCTCTGCTTCTCATTATTCCTATTGTCACTATCATCTGTGGTTTTGACTATGCAAAAAATGTCAAGAAACATAATCCCAGAATTTAGATTCTTTAAGCCAATTATTAGCTGACAAGAGCTTTGCAACTTTGGTCAAATCAAAGTAGCGATTTTGGAAAACTTTAAACGAATTTTATTAAAATTACGCGTTTTTACGAACAAGCAATTCTTATGTTAAAGGTTTCTTTAAAAATAACTGCAGGAATTTAGATTTTTACCATATATTTTCACACAACACAATTTAAATTATATTTCGGAGCTCCTGTCTTTACGAATTGATTTGGCGTGAGCTTTGCAACTTTAATTGCAAAAAATAATTAACTAGGAGTTAAGAAAAGGTTTTGAGATAAAGTATTTCAGTGAGAATTGATTATTATTCAATTATTGTCTATTTCAGAGATCGGTGTCTAATGGTAGAGAAGAACAAAAAAGAAAAAGGGATAGTCTCGTTTGGACGGCCACACGGCCACAAAGGACTTTCTCGTCTATTCCTCTTCAGTATGTGTGAACACATATTGATGAGATAGAAAGAGTGGCCGGCAAAATGAGAACCTCATTTTATTCTAATTTTTTCCTTTTCTATTAGGCACTGATCTCTGAAAAGGACATAATTTTAAAAAATTCCTTTTAAAATAAGGTGCAAAACAAATATATCATAAATATTGTTAAATTTCTAAGAAGCCTAATGGAAGAAGAAAAAAATAAGGATGGAATGAGGTTCTTGTTTGGACGGCCGCTCTTTTTTCAAAAATGGATAACACAAACTGAAGAGGAATAGACGAAAAAGTCGTTTGTGGCCGTTTGTGGCCATTTTTAAAAATCTTTTTTGCTCTTCCATTAGGCACTCTGAAAAGGACAATAACTTAAATTGTTAATTTTAATTTGGCATATAATTGGCTGATTACATTCTACAAAACCATTTTTAACTGTCATACTTTTACACTATTATGATGATTCATTTTAACTATAGCCTTTTTTAAATTTTTTGACGACGGTTTGTAGAATTCGTCTTTTAGTTCTGTTTTGGTAAATTAATAACATCTAATATAAAAAGATAGAATGAAGATTTTCTAACATAGAGTATTTCAAATTTTTGATGACGCATTGCATAAATCTGCGCGTTGCGACAATTATAAAATAGAGAATTGTCTTTAACGTCTCTCTGTTTATAATTACACACCGAGCGCCATCAGTTAAAAATTCTCCTTCACATAGACGTTCAGGGATGTGCGATGGAGCGCACTATCATTTCATTGAATAATTTAATTTATTTTTTAATTTTTAGCTAAAGCTTAAAATTTCTATATTATCCGTATAATTGCGTTTTATGCCATATATCATAACAATTCTATTAAAAATGCGCATTTTCTGATATACTTGGTTTGACTATAATTGGTCATTAATTATGTGATTTTATCAATTGAAAATTATTTTTTTTTAATTTATAACTTTTGATACAGGACCTTAGAGACTTTCTACTATGGCGAGAGACTTTCTACATATTGTTCTTTGGGCCCTTCTCTCCTCTTTCCAAAGAGCCCATAAAACGATAAATTTCAAAGAATTCTTTTTTTGTAATATCTCTTTTACTAGAATACACCTTGTTTTATCATTTTTCTTATTATACCCACCCGGCAAGCTGTTATCAATATGAGGGAAAACGGAATGCGTGGTACCGAAATTGACATGGTAATTTAAACCAAATTTTGTTACTATAACATTTTAAACACTGATTCACATAAAATATCAAATAATCAGCCAATTTGGTCAAGTCACAAAAAAGTTAAACCCGGAAAAACAATTGTGACAAAACTTTTGTCAGCTAGTGTCTATCAGAAAATGCACATTTTTTAATAGAATTGTTATGATATATGACATAAAACACAATAAAACACAAATTTTAAGCTTTAGCTAAAAATTAAAAAATAAATTAAATTATTCAATCAAATGATAGTGCGCTCCATCGCACATCCCTGAATGTCTATGTGAAGGCTTTCTCCCTTCGGCGTGTATGATCTTGCTGCGCAGCGGCTCGCAACGTGCCGTCAAGCCGTCAAAAAAACTTTTGAAATAGCCTATAGGTAATTTGAATTCCCAAAATATAATATTCTAAAGAATCTTCATTTTCACGCAGACAAAGTATAATGGAATAATATAATAGAACGTTTAAGAAAAAATATATAAAATGTAATTGGTCATTCTGCTCATTTTATGAACCATTATTATTATTTAAAATTCCACAAAACACAAATAATACTCACTTTTTACGTTGCTAGTTATTAAATTTCAATTACTAATTAAATTATTCATGCTTCCTCTTGACTATCAAGTTTATTTCCTTTGCGATGTCCAACTATTTGTTGTTTATTGGTTTCCTTGTTCGCGGATAGTTTACTTCCTTTTCATAAAATTATCTTTCTTTCTTTCTACCCATCTTCCATTTTGATTTTAGACAATAGCAAAGCACAAAAATGAATAGAATCTTGGTTGATCCTGTTAGGTTATTTGGCTGATTCGGGGTTCAAGACAAATTGCATATCAAAAACAGCTAATTAAATATACATATGAATATAAACAATTTCTTTATCTTTGTAAAAGCCAACAAACTTGTGAGATTTCCATCTTCATCATCATTCGAATATTTTTTCGTTATTTTTCCAGATATTTATTCTTAGTTGTTGTTGTTGTTGTTTTCTTTCTCGTCGTGTGCAGCATGCCTTGAAATTTTTTTTGGGTCTATGCTCCATCTGAATCTCAAGGAGCAAAAATAATTCAAATTCCTCATTCTATTCGATGATGAAATATTTATTTTAACCATTTATTCTTATTATTCATATTATTACTCTTGTAATATCTGTTTTTCATTTTCTCCAACAATTACTTCTTATTAACGGTTTTTCTTTCGATTATTGTTGTTATTTAGCCGAGAGCTCTTGATTTGCTTGAATGTGTTTCAATTAAAATGGAATTTTTTATTAAGCAGACATTTCATTTGATTTATATTTTTTTCAATTCACTATTGCCTATAAGCTTCATTAGGAATTCGTTTTCTCATAACAAGGAAATAAGGCAGCAGGAAAAATAAATAAAAAGTGTTTTTAAAATCGAATTTAATTTTTTATTAAAATGCCCTTTTTCTATGAAATTTGTGATGAGATTCATTGGCAGCTCTGAGTTGTGGTGATTGACAACACAAGTGCAAACTGTTGAAGATTCGAGCCAAGATAGAGCACATCTCAAGCCGTTCCGTCCCGCAAGCTGCCAGTCAAATTCCACCGTATCCGCAATTGAGCATCGAGCAAAAATGCATTTGCAGTTTCAAATAGTCTTGTTGTTTTTGTTATTTGATCATTAGATGAGCTTCGACTTGCTCTCCTTGCTCAGCGTTTTCATCGGAGGCATTAATCTCAAGTATGTGATAGTCTACTATTGGTAATCTTTGCTGCTCCTTCATCAAATTGAGCCAATATTCAGCATGTGTGGTATTTATTCCAATTAATGAATTAAATTAGCAAAAGCAGCTAAGAAAGCTGCGCCAAAAAAATAGACGAGAAGGAATGATTCTTTTTTTAAATTAATTAATTTTCAAGTGCCGCATGGTAATCGTGGTGCCATTCATTCGTTAGATATGTTTTTATTGCCGTCTCGATTTGCTTTTTTCCCCAAAGCCTTGGTGTTGTTTATTAAAAAGTTCTCAGAGTTCATCCGGCATTTCAGACAAATATTTGTACTATCGTTGACTAAAAACAGTAATAAGGTATTAGGATTTAGAAAAAAATAGTAACATCCATCAATCAATCAAGTAAAATTTAATTAAATTCAAATAAAGTTTCGAGCAAGTTTATATTTACTAAATTAGGATCTTATTTAGATTTCAAACGTCATGAATATTTCCATCGCGTTCATTTAAATCCAATTATTTCTCGATTTAATTATCTTGTATTATTATTTTGTGAATGATGTTCATCGAACACCGAACTTGCTGGTTACTAATAATAGTTGTGCATAATTATAAGCCTTCAAACAATTCGACATCCGTGTTATCTTTACTTGTTGCAATTATATCAATTTTTGAACCTATTTTTCTTGCTGCGATTTGTTTCGTGTGCAATATTTGTTTGAAACAACGTAAAACAAGAATAAACATTTCGTATCGAATTTCTTGCCGACCTCAGAGCTGAGATTAATAGCTCTGTTATTATTATTTTCTTCGTTTGTCCAGAAAATCAAACGGAAGCCATATGAAATTAATAAAGTTATTATTCTTATTTTTTCTGCTGCTTCCATTTCCAATTTGTCAACTTTTGATGTTATTTTCGTGTGCGCGCGGTGTCTCATTTAATTATACACGTTTTGGAGGCAATTTTTGCCGGTTAAATTGGCAATTAAAGAAAGACGAAGAAAAAATGTTTCATAATATTTATTAGTTTTCCAGTTTTTTTTTTTTGCTCTTCGAACAGCTAAGAAAGTTTTTGACTTTTGTGTAAGGTTCTTGGATGCTATTAAGGCTACCTACCGTAAGTTAGTTTGAGTATATTTTTTATTCTTTTTATATATTATTTTTTAATTTCTAGCAATGATCCAAGAAATTCCAATATTCTTTACATTTTTCAGAGATATTTTAAAATAAATATAAGGGCTTTTAATATTCCATCAGTTCCTTTAATGATTATATCGATAGGATTCCTTAAGATAGAATAATTCCAAGATTTGTTTATATATGGAAAGGAAAAATAGACTTTTAAATCATCAAAGATTTTCATTTTCCGATTAAATGAAGATTGCATTCATTCACGTCTCTTGAAAATTAAAGAAATTAATTATTCATAACTATTACATAAATAATAAAGGTTTTACTTCAAATACCATCCTGTACATTTGCTCTTCCTCAAAAATTGACAAAATCTAAAGATACTATGAACAACTTGCTTTTCAGAAACTTTCCGTCACTAAAAAATTCCTAAAGACTATTTTAAATAAATGTACTTCACTTTTTAAAAAATATTCCATCTCCCAGAAAGTCTTATTTATTTTATTTTCAGTCACAAAAATCCAATTTATGTTTTTATTATAGATATTATTAATAGCTTGCATAGACTGGACCCTATATTTAGAAGGTAATTGAATCTATAATCTTATTTATTTTCTATTTTCTGGATGTACAGCTAACACAATTCTCAAATATAATTTCATTGCATCTTCAAGAAACTGCCGAACCATTTAAATGATCATTTGATAATTATAATCGAATTAATGATTTGTAGTTGTAAAAATAACATAACTCACATATTAATTCAATGATCAATCAGGTGTTATTTAATCCATGAAAGAGAAGAAGCGTTTGAAATGGAATATTCTTATTAGAATTATGTTTAGTATTTTCCAGGCTTGCAAGAAATAATTTACGTGGAAATGCCAATTTTTAAAAGAAAACGTTATTTTTCATATAACATATACTAGAAATTGGATGCAAGCTAAATTAAAAATTAATTTACGTATGTTTTTTAAACTTACAACGATTATTACTAGATTTGTGAAATATATTATGGTCACGTTAATAATTTTACGTGAAAAAGTTGAATAATTATCTCTGAAATAGATGAAATACGTGAAGAGAAACTGTTGTTTAACTTTTAAATTAAAGTTTGTGTGATTTGGTGACGTCTCACAAGATAAAAATTCGATTAATTTAATGTTCAATTTGTACGTGAAACTGTGTAAGATTGGAAAATTAGTACGGTTACATTTTCTATATGAAAATTATAATTTAATCATTTGTATTTTATACTTAAAATGGAATATATTTTAAACGACGATGTTTTTTGTAAATTTCAAGTAACTTACTTTTTAAAAAATTGTGAAATTTAAAATGATGCCTTTATATTAAAATTTATTCTGTCATACGTAAAAATGAGTTGAACCCAAGGATTGTATTAATAGTTTCAACTTACAAGGCTAATTCTAGTTTTTACGTCAAAATTTAGATGATTTAATTTTAGGGTATAAATCAGAGATTTGTGGAATGGCAGTTTTTGAATTTCGGAATCCGGAATTTCGAACGTATTAATGTTTTTATGAAAAGTGAATTTCTTTAATTCGGAATTAAAATATAAAATTTCGGAATGGAAAATGGACGCAGTCCACTGCCACAAAACCGCGCCGCATTGCAAAAGACTATGCTTCAATTGCAAACATTACCTTTTAATTTATTCTTTTTATTTTCAATATTTTATTTATCAGTTAACGTTTCATTTTGAATAAATCCTGATTAATTAATGAAAAGAACTTCTTAGTACCTCAATTAATGAACCAGAAGAGTCTTCATCGTCAATATAAGTGATTTGTAAATATTGAAAATATTGATAATAAACTAAAAGATTGAGCTTGCAATTAGTGCGAAGTCTATTGCAATGCGGCGCGGTTTCGTGGCAGTGGACTGCGTCCATTTTTCCATTTTCGTAATTTTATATTGGACGGATTACCGAATTCCGCCCATCTCCGGTATAAATGATCGACAATGTCTCCTTAAAAATCATTAAGATTTATATTGAACCGTTACTTCTCATTTATGCCTGAAAATGCGGTTAAAATTCATTTGAATTTTAAGCACACAAGGACAGAACGGGTCCAAACTCCCATCTGGAAACGGAGCCAAGAAGGCTTGCGTCTTGGCAAAAAAAGTGTGCCTTGCTTTTAACAATCAGGCAATATTTTATTTGATCCAGTTTTTTTAAAATGTGGGGCATAGTATTCTATTGTTTTGTCCTGGAGTGTTTTAAGTCAATATGCGACAATTTATATTCTACTATCCCTTTTTTTACGTGAAAGTATCCCAGTAATTGCAAGTTTCAACAAAATAATCGCCAGTATAATCCATCTGGGCGGTCTTAAGTTTACTGTTACATTTGGCGTTGCTAGTTTTGTTAGTTAATTTTTACAGAAAAAAATGTAATTCATAATTTTTCTAAAGTATATCGAAAAAAATGTGAAAAACTTGTTGATAACTGTTATTTTTTTAGAACCAAATATATCATTTTTTGTTATGTGGTGCTATATAGTATAGGGGTTTCTAAATGACTCAACTTCTAATAACAACAAAATAGTTTCCATTTAATTTACCTCTCAGATGTATTAAACGGGCAAGTTTATGCTGTTTTATTGTATATTCCTAAGCTGGCCAATAAACCGTATATTCATGTAGAGTACTGTAATAGCCTGTAATCTCGAACATTTTAATTGGATTGTATTTGCTATAACGTCTTTCCTCGGAATACAATCAAAGTCGGATATACCTTCTTTATGATTCTGCTAAATCTTCACAAAAGATTTCAAGGCTCTACAGCACGCAAAATGGTATAGTGGCAAAATGTGACCAGGAAAAGTGCTCAAATGTAACTGTTTGGTAATATATTAATATTTTAGGTTTTTAAGCCAAGCTTTTTTTCAGATACACTTAAAAACCTGAAAATCGTAATTTCCAGTTGCAGTACCGTCCAATAAGATTTATATTTCTGTGCTATATTAAACCTAAAAAGGGGCAACAAAGTGAAATTGATAGGAGCTATGTTATAGTAGGCATGCGGCTCCTTTCTTTTTTAGTTTATCGAATTTAAAAAAGGATAATTTTGGCTTTTTTTATTGTTAAAAAGCAACAAAAGCTTTAGAGTGAGTAGATTTAACGTCAAAAAGTAAAAAAGAGTTTCGAATTTACACGTAAGGATTGATTTTTTTGGAAAAATACTACTCCAACGCCACGAAACCGCAAAGACCTCGCACCAATTGCGCGAACATTACCTTTTAATTCAAGGATTTTTTAATATTTGAAGGGAACGTGTACGTTTAAGAAAAATACAGATTATAAACAAAATTATTCGAAACAACATATAACAACTAAACTATTGATTCGGTTAAAAAATAATTATTAAATTAATTATTTAACAAAAAATAATAAATTCAAAGATAGTGTTCGTGCAATTGGTGCGAAGTGTTTTGCAATGAGGCGCGGTTTCAATAGACTTAAATAGTATTTTTCCGAAAAAATCCAGTTCTCACGTTCAAATTCGGAACTCTTTGGACTTTTTGATGTTAAAATTACTCTAAAGATCGGTAATAACTTTCTGTTGTTTTTATTTTAAACAATTAAAAATATTGTCAACATTATCCTTTTTTAAATTCTATCAACTAGATAGCTGTATTACTGCTATAACACAACTCCTATCAACGTGGAATTTCAAATTACCGAAAATGTATTAGGTCTAGAAATTAATTTCCGCGTTTGTTTTTGTTATTGATATTTTGTCAAAATAAAATTATTTTTATATAACGAGTTTTATGTTATAATGTTCTCTGTATTATCAGCTTTCTACTTATATATTACTTTCTTCACGTGCTTTATAAAAAATCATTATTTTGGGTTCAGAAAAGGTCCACCTTTGTGCCAGGAAAACGTCATTTGCGGGAAGCTCTTCTTTTCCTTTTCCAATTCAAGAAGAAAGCCACTGACGCGCACCAAATGCTTTCCCAAGCTTACGGCGATGCTGCACCATCCATTAGAACCTGCCAAGAATGGTTTCACCGTTTCAAATCGGGAGATTTTGACGTCAACGACAAAGACCGATAAGGACAGCCAAAAAATTTTAAGACGAAGAACTTCAGGCTTTTTTTATGAAGATTCGGCTCAAACACAGCAGCAACTCGCGGCGTCACGCAAAAAGCAATTTCTCATCGATTGAAAGCAATGGGATTCAAAATTAAGGAAAATGAATGCCCTATGAGCTCTCAGAACGCAACAAAGAACAGAGAAAAACAACTTCACAAATTTTGTTGGACAGATTTCAAAGAAAGTCTTTTTTACTGGCAATGAAAAGTCGGTGTACGACAATCCGAAGCGAAGAAAATCGTGGGTTAGTCCCGGTGAACCGACAACTTCGACCGCAAACCCCAACATCCACGGGAAGAAGGTCTTACTGTGCATATGGTGGGACCAACAAGGAATTCTGTACTCTGAACTGCTCCAACCTGGCGAAACAATTACTGCGAATCGCTGTCAACATCAACTGGTGCAAAAATCGCAGTAAAAAGAATGGGCGGACCAACACGAAAAGGCCATATTGCTTCATGACAACGCAAGGCCGCATGTAGCTCAAGCGGTGAAAAATACGCTGAAATAGTCCAAATGGGAAGTCTAACCGCACCCGCCGTACTCTCCGGACATTGCCCCGTCGGATTATCATCTTTTCCGGTCAATGGCTCATGGTCTGGCGGAGCAGCGCTTTCGAGATCATCAAGACGTCAAAAAATGGCTAGATGAATGAACTGCGGCCAAACCAGAAAAATTCTATTATGATGGAATCCATAAGTTGCCCAACCTCTGGGAAAATGTTGTTATTAATGGCGGAAATTATTTCGAATAAAAGTTTTGTTTAAGTTTGTCCAGTTTTTTATAGTTTAATATGCGTAAAAAAACGCGGAAATTAATTTCTAGACCTAATAACTTACCGACATCAAATACATTTTAAACCCCGAGAGATGTACAGTTTCAATTATACTACGATTCCAAATGGATTTTAATAAAACCAAGTACCTATAAGTTAAATCTAAATGCTCGCTTATTTCAGAAAATTGGTCATTCCCTCATTTAAATTTATTTTACGTTAAATAATCTGCCCTATTAAAATTTCTTCTACAAAATGCCCCAGCATAGACGAAACCCTATTATCATCATCAAAAATGTGTAGAAATTAATATAATGTCAAAATAGAGGCGGATTGTGCAAACAACTATTAAATAACAATATTAATCGGATCTTATTGTCTCTTTCAAACTATTTTCAAATCGCTTTATTATTATTATTATTATTATTATTATTATTATTATTATTTGCTCCAAAAAAAGTCGACGAATAGCAAATTGAATAACAAGTGCACATTTGTGAAATACTGTAATAATGGCGTCATTTGCGTGCAAATACTATATTTGAAACAAATTGAATAATCTCGAAACAATTGTGTGCTCATTTGCGGCGCACCCTATTCAATGCTGAGTATTATTATTATTATTATTATTATTATAGTTGTGCTTTAATTTGGTCCGAACATTTGTGCCGAGCTCGCTGGCTCTCTTTTTATATCAATATCGTATATTGTTTTTTTTTTTCCTGACAATTCTTCCATTTTATTTTTAGTCGGGTTACTGTATAATGTTGCATGTTAATTTTAACTGTTCATTTGATAATTAACTAGTTTTCAATTATAATTGCATTTATTCGAGGTCCAATGTGACTGAATGAATGAATAACGGTGACAATAACAACATAAAGCAGGATTACAGCACACAAGACAAAAATAATAAAAACCCAAACATGGCTAATTAGAATTCGATGGTTTTTTTTGCCTTCCTTCTTCTCGAGTTTATTTGCGACTCTCCATCTTTGTGCATTTCTTTTACGATGACACAAATTTTTATTCCATTCTGGTGCATGATTTATCAATACCCATTGGAGTTGTTTAAATCATATCATCGCAGATAAACAAATTAAAATTTGTCTAAATGCAAGACTCCGCCCATGGTGAGAGAGATTGTTTAAGATTTATTCGTTTCGCAACAATTTATCATTTGATTTAATAAACAATATTGCGACAAAAATTGACAGACGTTCTGTAACTTGATTCGCATCTGGATTGTTTGTTTTGTGTGATTTATTTTCATGATAACATCTATTTGAAATCTAAAATAATTACGTCTGCATTTTTTTCTTTAAACTTGATCTCAATCAAATATATGAAAGTCATTAATTAGACATAATAACTTCAAGAGTAGAGCACATCAAATGTATCAAATATTAAATATCAATGAATATTTGTAATTTTATTAATTATATCAATTCTTCTTCTTCATCTTCATGTGATTAAAATTTCTTATTCTTATTCTGATTATTATTATTATTAACAAGATATATTCATTTTTATAACAAATATTTTTTAAAGAATCTATTATTGCTCATCTTATATTGGTTTATTATACAAGCTCAAATTATAGACGGAATTAAAAAGCAAACGGAAACCAATAAAGATTCATCGATCAGTTTAGAAATTATTATTATTAGTATTAATAATAAATTTAAGCGAAAAAAAACCTTTTCAATTTGTGTTTTCATTCCGCTCATCCGTTTATCACAGATTATTCCCCATGCATTTGTCCAAATTTCCAAATACAATATCACCTTAATTGTTTTAACAAACCATCCATAGCTTATTCTCAATCTATTTATAAATTCCTCTTATTTTTTTCTTGTTTTGCTATCACAAATTGATATTCTGGTGGATTACAGCACGAATCTGAAAGCACACACGAATTTTTGAAAACAAATCTCATATTTTTTTTGCGTTTCCAATTCTATATCTACACCATATCAAATTCGAGAGCTGACGTGTGTGAGAAACAATGATGTTGTGCATCGTCTTTTCAGCTCGAACACGATTTTATTATTGTTATTATTTTGGGAGCCATCTTTTTGTTGTGGTCTATATTTCACATTTTAATTGTCATAAACTATTTTTGATTAAAAATCATTCCAAGATGGGAAAATAATTAGAAATGCAAAGTTATTTGTTCTGTTATTTTAATATGAACTACCAGAATAATTGTATGCCGCTAATATAAATGCACAATTAAAGTTATCTAGGCAAATCTAGGCTATAAGAATTTCAAGTAATAAATTAAGATATTTACTCATTTTACAAGATTTTTCCCAAAAAAAATTCTAAAATATTAACAAGAATATTAAATTAAACCTATATTACCTAACCATTAAACCTAATCAAACCAGAATATTAAATCTAGAAGATGATAATCAATGTGACAATTGAAAAACGTTGAAAAATGGAAGTTTGACGCCTATTTTATTTTTAATTCCCAGGTATAAGTACCAAAAAATTTCTAGAAATGTATCCTCTGTTAGCATACTGTAGCTACTAATAAGTGCTTAAACCTATTTAAAAACACAGCAAATAGAAATTTCGAAAAGCGCAGTTCCTTGTGTGGAATAACCTAGAAGTGGTTTTCACGTGAACACGAATCCCGAGAAACCTGTAAAAGCACTAGAATATATACTTTATTAGTCCAATGGTAGAATATCAAATATACAATGGTCGCTGAGATATTTATACTAATCAAAATATGGTCCATATGGAAAATGTCAAAACTTGGTACGTTTGGAGGAATACAATGAGCATTTGAGCATTGGTGTCTGTCTTCGCGACAGTATTTTAGGAACTATACAACTGCTAAATCAACAATTTTTCTCATCATGTTACAATAATTAACCACTTACGTCAGTTACGTGAGAAACTGTTTAAATTTTATAAAATCTGCATTTGAAAACTCGACATTTTAATTTTTCGCAAAAATTCTAGAATCTAGAAATCTAAAACATATACTGTGACACACCAAATCTAAATAACACTGACGGACTTACACGTACAAATAAAAAATTACATTTCCCAGTTTCCAACGGGTTTCGTAAGCAAACCCGCATAGATGAGGTTTTTAGGTTTCCGGAGGATCTAGCTTGGAGCATGTCGCTGCCACGTGGCAACAACTGATATTCATGAGACAATAACCTTAAATAGGAGAGCAATAGAGCTCCCTTATCAGACACGTCCACATATTATAGTATTTAAGGCTCGTATGTTTCCCACAAATTTGGTCTCCTTTAGTTCGACCATTTAAGTGTCTCTCAAGTAACATGACAATATCCTCCGAAATCAACTTACTATTAACTGTGAAATAAATAGTATTCATACTCACTGTTAAAGATCAGTATAAAACATTAATTGTCAGGGAAGCAGCTAGCATGGTGAAACGAGTGTGCATGCGCAAACAGTACGCTGAGCCAATTTAGAAAAGAATTATTAGGAAACGCTAATGCTCGCAAAAGAGCTGCTTTAATTCCGTTGACTGCTCCCGATTCGATTCGGTAACCTCTATTCCATGCTTGGAAGGCTACTATACCTATACTTAGGTATTTTCCGAGGTTCATAGAAGGGAGGAGGAGAAGAGGGAGCCATCCTGCGTTGTGAATAAGACACTTTTAGGTACGGTGGCTTTTAGGGATTATTCAATTAATCGTGCAATTTGAACTTTGAAAAATGGACTTTGGAACTTACAATTTGTTTATTGACCACAGTGCCTAGATGAATTGACAATTCACGTTTTTTTCTATGAAAAACATTTGCTGACAATCTTAATAATATTATTTTTCAATTTAAACATTATTACTCTCACCTACAAGTGAGAAAATCCATTTTAATCAAATATTTAAACTAATCACATGTTGCCGAATTGCCAATTTAATGGTAGCTTTCCTTTCAACAAATTTTTGTTTTTTTTTTAACATAAAAGTTCAAACGAAATTCATAACATCTCTTTAGTTGATAGACGATTAGTTGATATTTAATTCATAAGATACGTATTGCTCTAAAAATATATGCATCTATCTATAGATCGAATCTTAAGACCAAATGTTATTTTATTTCAAATAAATTAAAAAATGATGAAAAGATTATACAAGAAATGATTTTAAGCATATAATTACGGTAATCTAGAAGCATAATGTCGGTTACCCTTAATTTTGACTGAAGAACTTCTTTATTATTTGTCATTGGGATATGATGTTTTGTTGATCTATCTCTAAGCATATTATAGCATTGTTTATATGAGCGTAGTATTGTCCTTTTCAGAGATCGGTGCCTAATGGAAGAGGAATAAAATAAGAAAACAATTATGGTCTTATTTGGACGACCACACGTCCACAAAGGACTTTCCATCTGTTCCTGTTCAATGTACAGTGATGACCATAAAGATATGAACAAATGGTTTTTTGAGCATAAATTTTTTCATATTCATCCGATCAGTCTGAAATTTTCACCGTAAATGCATAACATTGTTACGCAATAATGAAAAAAGCAAATTCCATCATCATTTTTTTTTTGAATTTTTGAACTTTTTAGTTTATTTTCAAAAATTAAGTTTTTGACCATTTTCGGAGTTTGGTGTTTAATTTTTTTTTCCAACATTTTTCATACTTACCAGAATAGTTTGAAATTGATTTTCAGACATGGGTAAAGCCATAGGAGCCAAAAATCTGTCTCTTGACATCAAAAAAGCCGTCGTAAGTGGCTATGAACGAGACCTAAAAAATATAGCTCTTTCGGTGCATTTTTAAATCCACGGTTTCCTCAATTATCAGAAAATTCAACGAGCAGGTAAGAATGAAATTGTTTATTTGTTAGAATGAATTATTTAAAAAACCTCTGTTGGCTCTATACCGCCTGGGAGGCCTCGTGGAACCACCCACAGAATGGATCGCAATACCATAAAAGCATCCAGAGAGGACCCTAGGAGAAACTCATTGGACATCCAACTGGCCATTAATTATCCCACAGATCCAGCAGCTCTCCAAGCAGAAAGACTCCACGGACGCCGCCCAGTTAATTAGTGAGAAATATCGGAAAGCTAGCGTTGCATGGGCACGAGCTCATCTCAACTGGAGTTATCAGGATTGGGAAATACACTTCTGGTCCGACGAATCCAAGTTCAACCTGTTCGGAAGTGATGGAAATGTATGGATTCGACGCCCGGTTGGGACCAGGTACTCCCTTCAGTGTCATCTTCCAACCTGCATGGTGTGGGGATGCTTCTCAGCGAATGCTATGGGACCTCTGAGACATATTCATGGAATAATGGATTGATTCCAATACGAACACATTCTGGAGAACACAATGAGACCATGAGCACTGGCAAATGTGGGTCGTGCGCCTTTCAACAATACAACGACCAAAGCATACATCTCTCCATTTGCGCAGTTGGTTCCAACGTCGTCGTGTGGATGTGCGCGATCGACCAAGTCAGTCCCCCGACCTGAATCCGATCGAGCAAATGTGGGAGGAAACGGAAAGACAAACCAAAGGTCTCCGGGCTTTGAACGCCGACCAGAAATTCGCTGATTTGGAAGCTGCATGGAAGTCGATTCCACTCTCGGTTGTGCACAACCTTCTTGATTCGATGCCGATAAGATGTCAGGCGGTTATTGATGCAAAAGGCTTCGAAAGTACTGAACTTGTTTTTCATTATCTCACCAATTTCATTTAAGAATTTGGAATGTTTCCTTCTATTCTTTATAATGAACGGTTTTTGCGATTTTCGGGTTTTGCGAATAAATTGTTATCTTTTCATCAATTTTTGAATTGATTTTCAAATTTTTGTCAGAACAATCACAATTACTGTTAAAATAATGTGACAAAATTTCAGACTGATCGGATGAATATGAAAAAAGTTATGCTCAAGAAACCATTTGTTCATAGCTTTATGGCAATCACTGTATGTTATCCATTTTTTTCAGATTTCACATATTTGAGAGTGAGATTAAACTCACATGAATGACGAGGATTGAACTGTGGCGTTGACGTGACTGTGTTTACGTATTGTCGTAAAATAAAATGCTCACTTATTTATTATTCTTATTTTTCTTAATATTTTTAAGATAAAGTTAATTTATTTGATGATAAACTGAACAATTATTCATTACGAATTTGAAATAAGAAAAATATTTCGAAACAATATTAAATAAGTGAGCATTTTATTTTACGACAATACGTAAACACAGTCACTTCTACGCCACAGTTCGATTCTCGTCATTCGTGTAAGTTTAATCTCACTCCATATTTGATGAGAAATAAAAGTGTGGCCGTCCAAACGAGAATCTAATTTTTTCTTCTTCCATTAGGCACCGATCTCTGGGATGCCAATTTTTCAAACCCTCGCTTTCATTGGTTTTGCAGGTCAAATTTTCAAAAGCATTTTTAGAATTTAGTCTTTGATTTAAAATAGTTCCCTTCTTGCCCTTTCTCGCAAAATTTTCGACATTTTTGTTTCTTGAATCCACTATTCCAAAATTTAGTTAATTATTTTGCTGGAATTGATACGTTTTTAGACGTTTAGTTTCCCTCTTTGCTTATCTGCCAAAAATGATCAAAATATATTTTGGAAAACGGAAGAATATTTATTATATCCCTTCATATTAAATAAATGATTTTTTTTAAAATCAAGCCACGTTGCACAGTAGACTATAGTTCTCAACTTCACCTAGACCAATTACCCATCAATTAAATTGAATCCAAACTTATTGTTAATGACTAACAAAAGTTTAATTCGAGTTTTAATTAAACCTCGTCACTTTTAGTTTCATTTCGTGACACTTGGTTATTAGAAGCAAACCGTGCATTAATCATTCGCTGGCATGCTGAGTTCAGATAATTTCTAGATGCAAGTGTTTACAAATTAATGCACATTTTTAAATTGGTTTGACCGCTGGAAATTCATCTCATTCACAAAGATCTTTGTTTATAATGATTCTTCGACTATCGGATTATCATATGATATATGTATGTTAAATTATTTATTATTTCAAAAGTGTTTTATAATTCAAAATCATTCTTATAACATTCACATAAATTTTTTATTAGAGTTATTGAAGGTAAGTAATATTATAATCTTTATAGATAGATGTAGTTCGAAGATTTGATTAACTTATTTCCTGTAGTTTTTATTTTGCTCGTTGTAGTACACTCGAATTAATTAAAATAGATATTTGAAAAATAGTGTTGAACATAGGATGCTAGAGCTCATACGGGTACATACCAAATTCTTATATTCCTTAAATAGAGGGGATGTTTTATTAAATTATCGTTTGAATTTCTAATATTTAAACCAGCGTGATAGTAACTCTGGCAATAAGAATAATCAAATCGGCAAAAAATGGAGAAAGTTAAAGCTCTAACGCATATTTTCCCGAAAAAAGAAATAAGAACGCCAACTGGGAATAAGGATTTTCCGATTTTTAAACGTGTAGGAAAAATTTTACCTCTTTTCAATAGATAATTAATAACGCCAATTTAACTAGGCGTGTCTTAAACTATCTAAAAATATTAATATATTCTCAAAAAGTAAAATTTGATCACGTTCACTGAGCTCATTTTCTTAGCATACCAGTTAGCGTCCGTCAGAAAGACACTTGCGAGGAACACGTCAAATGAAAAATAAAACTTCTCTTTATTTTAATTAACTAATTAATATTAAAGTAGATACCTTTTTAACTCCAGAATGTTCTTTAAATAATATACACACGCATACTTTAAACTAAATATTAGCGAACCGCTTATCTTATCAAAAAATAGTTTTAGAGCTCATTCTTTTAAAGTTACATTTGACGGACGAAACATACTGAAATTAATTTTCACATGGTTCGTAGGAAGAACTTTAATATATATTTAGCGACATGCTTGATTATTTCATCCGTTTGTTTCATTGAAGCTTACCATTCCACCTTAATGCTCGATAACTTTAAATAATATTAAAGTAAATAAAAATAATTTCTTCTCACACTTAAAAATATATCAGAGCATATCAAATTAACAAATTGGGTAACATTTTTATAAGGAAAAACTTTAATTTAAATATTTCATTCTTCAAATTAAGCAATTCCACGTAACCACAGTATGGAAGCTGGAATAAAGTGTTCTAATTTTATTATGATAGCACGTATGTTAATAAAACGAGCTCAGTAAACGTGCTCAAATCGAACTTTTTGGAAAGATATTAATATTTTTACATAGTTTAAGGAAAGCCTGGTCAAGATTCCGTAATAGATTTTTAATTGAAAAGGTGTAACAAATTTCAGACACATTTTAAAATCGGAAAATCGTAGTTCCCAGTTGGCGTTAGATTTGAGCACGTTTACTGAGCTCACTTTGTAAACATACAATTTGTCGTGGATCCTTTCTAGTAAATAAACTTCCTAACGACTACCGATGAATCCTCAATTTATGAATAAATACCTTTAAAAATTGTAAAGTTCTAATATTTCTGCTTTTTAAGCCGAATTACAGAATTATGTGCAACCTTCTCCCTTGCTAGAAATCTTATCAATTCCTACTTTATAAAAGAATTCTAAAATATAAAAATCAAATCGAGTTATTAAATTCAACAAGGATCAACATTCTCAACCATGTCTTAAGCCTTATTTATAATTAAATTCTATGAAAACATTTTAAAAACGATTTCAAAAATGCACATTAATCTTTCTTATTATCGTTCAAGCTTGGAATCATTCCCCTTTTCTTGTTGTTAAAAATAGTTTTTTTTAAACCAAACAAATCTACCCACCCACTATTCAAATAAAAGAAACACATTCATAATTATGTTTCAATTATTAATTTCTTACTATTCATTTTGCCCTAAATTTGGTGATTGTTTGGACTATAATGTATTCTTTATCCAGATTATCCCATAGTGTAGCGTGTGTGTTTTCTGATAACTCACACGTTTTTCGTTTCTTTTCCAATTATTATTGATTATTATCATTTTATTTCCTGGAATGTCAAGAAAGAGCCCGCGTTTCTTTAAAACAATTTTGACAAATTTTCGATTTTAAGAAAACATTCAAATCTATACAAGATTTGCACGTATTTGTCACGATTTTTTCAGGAAGTTCATTTAATTTTCTACGTTTGAGTTGGCAGCTCAAAGATGTAGATTTGGTCAAAAAAGGAAAATTCTTTTTTTGTACGTGTAATATTTTTTCCTCCACGCGAACGCCAAATGAAAATGTCGAATTTGCATTATTTCAGCCCATTTTTACTAAAATTCACGTCAATGTTGCATGATTTTCTTATAATCAAGCCTCCTATAGCTATATTAGGTTTAAATTACGTTTCTGAGCATCAATTTGCACGAATTAATTTGATATACAACAGTGATGGGAGGGACCCCGTTTTTTGGATTTTCGGGCGGGCGGGACCTTAAAAAATTGAAAATTTCAAAACTCGGGTCCCGGGACCCTTTTTTTTATAAAAATACCCGGTTCGGGGGGAGTCCCTCCCATCACTGGTGTGCAAGCTTATCTGAAGCACTCCAAATGTGAATTACGATATCTAAACGTGTGCACGTGAATACTTCTGATTTCCATTAATGCAAAATGATTCGATTTATCTAAAATTTTCTCTAAATTTTAAACAATTCTCTAATATTTAAGCTCCAAATTTTTTAATGAGCTAATGTTTTTGTTTTTTCAGCTCCGAAAAAATATAAAGAATGGACTTGAAATTTCATTATAATCTGAGATCCTGACATAATTCCCTTGTAAGACTTTATTTTATATAATTTTAATTGGCGTTCTAATTGGCGTTTATCCAATAATTCATTAGATAAGGGAACAAATTATAATATAAAATTTAAAATATTCTAACAAAATTTTAGCTTGAATTCCACTGTGCTATTTAATGGGGTCACTGTTGAAAAAGTTCTTCATAAAACTACAATGAAAAGTAGTTTTATCTGCTCTATTTTCAATAGAACTTCGACTATAAAAATTGGAAAAGGCGGGGATAAAAGTCTGCATAATTCTTATTCTTCTTTGTTCCTCTCATCTTCCCTTTAGATATTTCCATTATTTTCCGCTGTGTCCTATCATTCTTCTTTTTTTTCTATAACCCTCTCCATTTTCTCCTTCTCTTTCTTCTTCTTTTTCTCATTATAGTTTTATTTCTTGATTTTTTCTTTATCCCGCATTTTCCTTTTCCATCACTTCCACGTTCTCCTTTCGCTTCTTCTCATTCTTATTCGTCCTCTTCTTTCCCTTCTCTTCTCTTTCGTCATTTTCCTCTTTCTCCTTCTTCTTTTTTTCTCATATTACTTTTATACCTTCAGTTTTAATTTTCTCATTTTCCCTTTTTCTTTTTCTCGTCCTTCTTCGTACACTTCTTCCCTCTCCTCCTCTTCCTTCTTCTTCTTCGCCTTCTTCTTCTTTTTTTGTACTAATTTTCATTCTGCTTCCTCTTCTCCTTTTTCTTCCTTTTTCTTCTCCTTCTTCTTCTTCTTCTTGTTCTTCTTCTACTTCTCCTTCTTCTTCCTTCTTCTCCTTCTTTCCTTCTTCTTCTCCAAGAATGTTTTCATAGGTAACTAATTAAAACTTTCTTCTAAACAAATACCATTAATTAAATCATAAAAAACCATCATAATCTCGAACATTCTCTAATCAATCATCTTTAAATATTAATTAAAAATTAGACGACGCACGTTTAATTAAGAAGCACAAGGACTCCACACCTTACATCATTTAATTAAGACGTTTAGTCATTTTGTCGCCGTCTTGTTTATAAAATCGCAAATTTGTGAAGTTTGATGTTTCATACATTAACAATATTTAGTAGCTCACATTAATCTTCAATTCGTTATTGGCTTATCTGATATTAGTCAGTTAATGTTCAGAAGATTCGAATCGTCATCAACCATTTCCGCCTAATAAGCATTTAAAATGTAAAAAATGAATGAATGCATCGTGAGTTTTATATAAAAGAAATTGAGTAGAATGTGATAATGATTAAATAAATAGAAACCGTTCCTGCTGGCGATTTAGTCAATAAGTCACGTGAGAGTATATCGTCTCAAATCCGTTTTTATCTCGCACGATTATTTAATAGCTTTTTGCACATCTTATCACTATCATTTATCACTATTTTATTATTTATTCATTGTTTTTTTAGTTTTTTATTAAATAAAAAATAACATAATTGAGTTGATTGGCAATAAAACGTTTCGCACAACAAAAATGAATAAACAATGAAACGGGTTACGTTACAAATTAAATTACATATTATCGAGAAAAGGTAAGATTAATCATTTTCCAAGAAATATTTAATTTAATCCAATGGAAAGTCAGTTCAAAAAAAGACCAACATGGTAATATTTGCGCTTCTCCTATCAATTATTATTATTATATATTTATTCTCAGTTTGTCATCATCTTGTTGTTGTTGTTGATGTTTCGAGTGACTGCCAAACATTGTGCTCCAACGATATTCACGTCTTGACACATTTCCTGATCCTTCGTTTATTTATTTATTTCGGTTTTATATTTTTTGTGTGTTTTCTATTGTTATTGCCATGTTTGTATTTTTTCTAATTTATTTTCACAACCTTTCGTCGCTATTTTTTTATTGCTTGTTTAGTATAATTTCTAGAGCTTAAAAATAAACAAAATGCTTGTTGAAATTTATTAGTTTATTTTCAGTGTCGTCCAGCTTGTTGTTGTACAGTCTCTTATTCTTCCTCTTCCTCTTCCTCTTCATTTTCTCATCTGATTTTTCTTCTAATAAACATTTTCCACTTCTTGAAAAATGTGTTCTTTTAGAATTTCTGATAATTCAAATTTGATAAATATCTTAATGACCATATTGCTATGCTTTCCTCGTTGACTTTTAATTAAATTAATAATAATTGTAATTTAATATTGAAATAGATTTTGTTTATGCTTGATTTTAATCTCAAGAAGTTTTTTAAACTTACATTAAATGAAATAAAATGTGTTTAATTGCGTTTATAGATAGTGATGTCCCTAAATGGTTTCTCAGTATTATTTCCATTGTTCTAATAACTGGAGCATTCATCTGCTTAGAATCCTGTGAGATAGTTTTTAATTTTCTTCTAAAAGTTACATGAAACCTGTTTTGTATTTCCTACATGGAGCTTTTCATAAAGTTAAAGTCAATTTCAATCGAAATACAAATTAATGTCACCTTTATTCCAAATCCAAAAAAATCCTTACGTGCTTTAATTTTGCTGAAAATCCATTATTTTTCCAGAAGAATAACGTGTCCACTATTTATTAATTGATCCTTTAAAAAAATCACATAAATTCTGTAACAGCCTCATTACTTCTTTCTTCGTAAAAAATAGACTTTTAATGGTGTCACTTTAATATTAAAACATATTTCTATTTAAATTTCATCAATTATTCTTAAAAATCTTTATATAAATTCATATGAGAATAACTTCTTATTGGTTTTCTGAAAATACCTGAAAATCGCTCAGAAATGGACAACAAATGTTGTGTTTTGGTTCCAAATTTCTCCTATCATCTATTTATTTGTTTCAGTGATATAAATATTGATGTGAAGTACACTCACGCTCTACAATCGCTAATTCAATTTGTTACCCGGATATAAGCTATAGAAATGATTTTTCGCTTAAACCCTATTTTATCACTTTAGACATTTCGTTTAATTATACATACGGTATTTTATTAATCGGGGTAGTTTCGATTATATCCATACGCAATGTTTACATTCATTCAATTGCCCTGAGTTGGTTAGATTAAGGTGCTCCATTAAAATCAGGAAAGATTAAACTTCAAATGCCCTTTTTCTCCTCCAAGAATGTCGTCAGGAAAATATCCTGGTTGATATTTTTAAACCATCTTAAGAAATGATACTACAAATCAAAAATACCTTCCAATAAACTTTGAAAATGTGAATGATTTCATAAAAACAGACCTTCTAAAGAGCCTCTTTAACACAAAATTTCGTAAAAATTTAAATTGTAGGAGGTGTTTAAAGGAAAACCGGAAAAATGTACAAAAAATTAGTTGTAAAATTCTACTGGAAAATTAATAAAACGCTTTTAAATCTAGAAAATGGTAATCTTTATTTGTGCGATCTAAAATGAATCTAAAATGAATTACAGCCAGATACAGAACATCACGTGGTTTTATTAATATTTTAAGAAAATTTCATAGAATCTAACACGTTTTAATAGACTTTAAATAATCTCACTTCCTCACTTCCTTCTTAGTGTCGAGCTCACTTCCTTCTTAGTGTCGCTAAAAGTTGCGTGACTTTTTTGAATCGAAAGTTGTCGGCAATTATTATCAAAATAAAAGAAATTGAAAATTCAATTTCAACATTTTTTAATTATTTTCAATGGTCTCAAAGAGATCATGAAACAAATATTCAAATTATGTTAATAATTTCTCTGTTTTTCTTCAAAATTTCTATATCAAATCAGATTTATTACTTTTATTTTTTATGAAAATAATATTGAAATTGTCAATTTCTTATATTTTGGTAGTAGGGTCCAATAAAATAAGTCGCGCAACTTTTAAATGATAAAATGCGCTGTTGGCTCTTGCGAGCTAACATAATAATCAGTGATGTGCGAAATGTCAAATTATTTTTTCAAACAATTTTTAAATCTTGAAGCTGTCAAGCATTCTCTAATTCTAAAATCATAATTGTTTAATGTAAATGAGAATTAGCTTAAAATTGACATTGACGGATTGCAAAATTTAAAATTGCATTATCCAAAATCCTACACTTTTATACTTACTTACTTTGGATAATTTGGAGCTCGAATCAACCACCAAAGCGGTTGTGAACTATCTACCTCCATCTCGAACGAATGCATCTCGCCGAAGTAGACGTTGTCGTTTTCTTCTGGAGCATTTCCAATTTTCTTCCGGATGTACATTCGGCAAACCCGCTTGTCCCATGGGTGGGATCCCAGCTATCTCTGGGTCGGCCTCTCGATCGCTGGACACGCCTCAGAGTCGTCGTCCATCGCGTGGGCGGCAGTCTAGCGACGTGACCGGTCCACTATAACATCCGGTTATCGACAATCGTAGCGATATGGATCGGAACGTTTCAATCTACGTGGAAAAGGACTTGATTGCATTCAAGGAACGTTGGAGTCGGTAGATCTGGTCGCGAGTCCATGTTTTCGGAGGCATGTAAATTCCTACACTTTTATAGGCAATAAATACACAAACTCCGGAATTAAATTTTTAATAAGAAATTTTGGAATCCGGAATTTAAAAGTCCACTCATCAGTGGTATCGATACACTTTTTAGTAGAACCTTTGAATACATAAAATAAATATAAATAACCAACTAAATAACGAAAAAAAGCTCAATAAAAGAGAATTTAGAATTAAATTAACACCAAAAGATTTCTTGTTTAAATTACGTTTCTGTAATAAACAGCTAAATAGACTATGATTCAGTTTCACGACACATATATCAATAATGTAGTTTCCACGGCGGGAAACTAAGGCACGCCGCAAACATTAATATAAGGAAGATTTTATGTAATGCATTAGGTCGTTGATTAGCCCTAGAAATTGATTTTATATTGATTCTCGGGTAGAAATTAACTATAAATCACATAAAACTATTCATATATTTCACCGTGTTATTGTCCTTTTCAGAGATCGGTGCCTAATGGAAGAGCAAAAAATTAGAATGAAATGAGGTTCTCGTTTGGACGGCCACATCAATGTGTCTCAAAAAATGGACGGCACACTTTGAAGAGTAATATACGAAAAAGTCATTTGTAGCCGTGTGGCCGTCCATCTGAGGCTATCATTTTTCCTTCTTTTTTTGCTCTTCCATTAGGCACCGATCTCTGCAATGGACAATAAGGCTAATATGAACTTGAGCCTGCAAACTTTGTAGCACCCCAAATGAAAATAGCAAGTGTACAATCTTTAAGCGTTTTTTTTTCAATATTATACGTGTAAATTACAAGCTTATTTTCGCGTAACTTTAGAAGGGTCATTTTAAATAACCTCTGATTATCAATGGCTTTAAGAAATATTAGATTCTAGAGGCTTTATTGAGCGATTTTTTAGATGATCATTTGTCGCGCTTTAGTAAATCGTAGAATTATGTAATGCACACGATATCATACTTGTAGTTTATCGGCGTGGTCGTTAAGGCCACACGTTTACTTATAGCTGAATCTAATAAATTGTTGTTGGTTTTGAAAAATTGATGAGAATTTTGACGTTAATTCTTGAGCGGGTAAATATCAGAACAAAATCATGATCATGCAGGAAATGTGGACTAATATTCAAAAGGCTACGAGAGAGTTCATCATAATTTGATGTGTGTAATGCTGTAAGTGGTCTTTCTTTTTTTGATTAATAGAATATTTTGAACATATTAACTTGAAGCTTTTAAATTTATTGACATCATACTTTAAATCGCCCCTTATCAGATGTCTTGAGAATCTTCTATTCCCCAAAAAACCCTTTGCCACATTCCAATACCTCCACATTGTCCTTTTTTCCAAATGAATTGCGTTTTAATTAGCTTACAATTAATTGATATACTAGCGGAAGTGAATGCCCCTACCCTACCAAGAAGAGAATTCGTCTAAGGCAATTCAAATGCACTTTCTCGAATAATTTTGCATAAACAAAACAAAAATAATAATTTTGCAGAAATAATAAATGCCTAATAAGTTCGAGGAACCCATTTGAAATCGAAAAGCTTCTTGGCTTGTTTTCGTAACATATTCCAACGTTTGAAATGTCTTTTTTGAGCCAAAATGGATGATAAACAAAAATATATGTATTTGGTTTATTTACTGAAGTCCCATTAATTATTCAACCAAAAAATCATTTAAACTTTATAGGTACTTCGTGCATCTTCTAAGGTTATATTAATAATAAAATACATCAACAACGACCAAATCTTTGGTGCTGACGGAAGCGAGAATATATTAAGTATATAAATATTATTTAAAATGAAATGAAATGAAGCTTCTTATATTGTTTTCTAGTCGATCAATTTTGCTCTTTGGAATATTCTATATTAAAAAGTGTAAATATTGCAAATTAATTGAATTATTAGGTTTCATTCCTTGGTTTTAATAATTCTTTAATATCTCACATATTCATTTCGTTGTCATCTATGCACGATGAACCAAAAGTCATTTAGAAAATTAATTCTTAGTTATTCTGTTCGAATTCCATTTTTTTCGTGTAATTTTATGTTAATTTAATTAGATATTTTCTTGCAATCATTCATTTTTTGCTCCAATTATATTGGTGTATTTAAGAAACGATCAAATTCCCATATTAAGAAAAGATTTGCCATTGAAATGCAATATCCATTATTATTTTGATTATTAAAACCATGTGTATTTACAAAATATTCAATCGGTGCATTTGCACTTTGCTCGAAATTGGCCACATTTCAAAAATCAATTCCCACAATTAGTTACATCTTAATTACGCGCTTTTTGCATTATGTTTCGGCTTCCCGTCTAGTGCATTTTAAGCGAATACTTAAATTGCTATTGAAATATGAGTGAACGTGTGAGCTTTTTTGGCTCATTGGCTCCTCCACTTATTTTGCCTCGACTATAAATATTTGTATTTGAACTTTTTTTTTTTTGGAGAAGATAAATGAACTCGTGCAAAATTATAAATACCAGTGGAGTAATAATTGCTCTAGATTTAAATTATTGTTTTATTACTATTATTTATATTATTATTCTTGTTGTTGTTATTATTAACATTGTTACTATTTTATTCTGTTTACCGATAAAACAAAACACTTCTATATTATTTCAAATTATTCATTTGCAGTTTGCTTGTCAATTAAAAACAAATAATAATAATCAAAGAAATAGTTTTCCCCCATATCTATATTTGCCTAACCTTATTATTTATTAAAATCGCATTCCGCTGGTCTGGATATCCATTCCCCTTGCTAGCTAGCTAGATCAGTTTTGAATTAAATTTGATTGTTTTCCCAATCATCGAGAAACCATTAAATAAATTCATTAAGAGATAAAAAATAGTTTAATTACTGAGGCGACAATGGCGAAGAAAAATCCTTAATAGCTTTGTTTTTTTTTTTCTATATTTTGTTTGTATATTTTTCAACAATTGGCGGCTCTTTTTTGAAAATATGCTTTTTTATGTTTATTTTGAAAAACACACAGTAGTTATTGAGAACTTGCGCAGGAGTTTCCCCTCCAACACGTTGTTATTATTATTTCCGTAGTAATCCAGACACTTTAATAAGAGTAATTAATGACGCCTCTTTCTATTTTTATTCAATTTGTAGAAAAAATGGATTTTTTTTGCGAAACGATTGAAGTTTATTCTCTGACCTATTCCAAGAGGCTTTCTTAAACTTTTACTCAACTTTCTTTTATTATTACAACTAGGCTATTTTTCATTAATTAAAACTCAAAATTGCTCCGCCTTTTTTGTTTTGAAAGAAACTCGCTCTAACAATTATTATAATTTTATTTCATTGAGCGTGAAGAATTAATTCTGTCTTCTTACAGATCCGAATGAGATAGCCAAACAAACAATGCTGAACGTGAGCTGTAGTGAGAGCGAGGCGAAAGTGGCGTGCCTCAATTTGGGCGAAGCCGCGTTGACAATCTCCTCGATGCTTACTGTCATGCTGGTGAGTTGGTGATTGCGAAAACAAAAATGGAAAACAAAATAGAAAATCTTGGTTTACAATCCTTATTATTTATTCATTATTGTTATTATTTTTATTCTAAAACCCGCATATCAAATTTCCATTCATTAATAAAATATTATGGTTCTTCACTCTTTTTTTTGGAGAAAAGAATTCACGAGACCAAAAAATAAAAAAGCAACATTGCTTCGGGACCAAAACGAACGTTTTCTTGCAGATTATCATATTTGGCAACCTGCTTGTTGTAGTCACGGTCTATCGTGATCGCAAGCTTCGAATGCAGCGCCAGAACTGGCTCATCGTGAGTTTAGCCATCGCTGACATGCTCGTCGGCTTGCTCGTGATGCCCCTCACTCTTATTTATGAAATTGTCGGCGAATGGACCTTAGGTACAACACCGATCCTCCCTCAAACCTCATTATCCGCAATTTCCAGGAATCGTGCTCTGCGAAATCTGGCTAGCTCTAGACGTGCTCTTCGTGACCGCGTCCATCTTGCACATCTGCGCGATCTCACTCGATCGCTATTTTTCCGTCACTTCGCCATTAACCTACCCATCCACACGAACCCCACTAAGAATGTTCATATATATAGGTAAAAGTTACCACAAAACGAATGCAAAACGACTCTTCAGGTGTCTCTTGGATCGTTTCCCTGCTTATTTGCCTGCCACCAATATTCGGCTGGCGACCTGAACGCCAGCCCGGCGAATGCTCAGTTAGTACGGATTTAGGTATGGATTAGACCAAAGATTGCTTATGAAATGAATTTTTCAGGATATGTACTTTATTCATCATTGGGCTCGTTTTATATCCCGGTGGTTGTGCTCATAATCGTTTATGCGAAAATATACAGCATCACAATAAGGCACAGCAGGCAGAGGCTTAAGGAGACAGAGAGGAGAGATCAGACATTGAACATGCTCACCGTTAGGAATAGTAATAATGGTAATTGGATGGCATTTTGATGGAAACGGGACGATGGTGTTTTCAGAAAAATACAATGTTGAGTATGAGATAGAAGAGAACTCGGACCCAGTGGAAGAGGATCGCCCGTTTAGTAAGGAAATGATTAATCGTGTTTGTTGGCAGTTACGCAAGATTTCCGAAGAGCTGCCGAGGCAAGGCACAAAGGTTGATGCAAGCAAGACAGGGTTTTGTTGAAAATCGCCGTATTTTTAGATTCTATTTGATGCTAGTTATAATAATAACAACAACAGTTTGTCTCAACAGCCACAAGATAGCACGAAGAGCCGCGGCGAGAAGGGATTCTCTGAAAAAAGGAAGAGAAAGTTGAAAGCCAAGGAACGACAAGCGACGTTCCTGCTCGGCATCATTTTATCTGCATTTATACTCAGCTGGTTACCATTTTTCGTAAGCTCTCATTTGCATATGCCAATATCATTCTCTTTTGCAGTTGTTATATGTGATAGGCGGATTCGGCTACGAAGCACCGCCACTAGTTTTTAAATTCTTCTTCTGGCTTGGATACTGTAAGCTTGTTGACATTTCGCGAATATGCCTCATAATTGTGTTTAGGCAACTCGGGGATCAATCCGGTTATTTATACAGTATTCAATCGTGAATTCAAGCGGGGCCTTTGCAAACAATTACAAAAGTTTGAACGATTCATTCGTCCAATTATTCGGCTTTACAAATGAATTTGATCGAATTAATACAATTTATTTGCTTCACCAAGCCTTCGGGTTCATTTAATAATGTTATTATGTTTATTATTGTGCATAATTAGATTTTGTTGTACAATATTATTCATTGTTTTATCGCCAAGTGTCTATTTGTTTGTTTGTGTGAAATTATTAAAGATTTTCCATTTTTTCTTCGCATTAAAACGTTCAATATTTAATACCCGATATGAAATGCACAAAAAAGCAACAAATAATAATAGTAGAATTAAGAGGAAATTGGTGTCAAGCATTGTCCTTTTGGCTGCGGCGTGACTTGTTGTTCTTGCGGAAATACCGCTGCCGGCCGTTCATCCCGGTCGCTTCGGAGTAGATGCTCCCCTGGCCCTAGAAAGCACCGATAAGAACTCAAACATCACAACAACCTCCGATAATCGTCTAAGCGAGAGTCTGCTCAATGAAACCGCCAATTGTTGATTATTGGCCTTGGGTTGAAAATAATCATTCCGATAATATGGGTACGCCTCATCTGCCGAGCCTTAATTACAATAATAGCTCATTTATGATTGCTGACGGCTCACTGTTCTCCGCAGATGATGAGTTGTTTACGGTAACTCGTGATGGTAGGATAATTGGGTGCTCATCGACTCGTCGAGCCGTTTGCTGCGAGTTGAGCGATTCCACCGACGATGTTGATTGTTTTCGCATCTGTTTTTGTTGCAATTAATTAAATAGAGCTCGACAATTTACTGTTATTGTTTTCTGTGACGTTTGGCGTCGAAGAATCGCGGGCGCGATTTCGACGGGCGGCGAGTCGCTCCTAACGTTGCTGGAGGAATTCTTCGAGCGTGTTGATATCGACGACTCCGCAGACGAGATAGTGCCACTGAATGAATAATTCAGCGAGCATGAATATGGAGAACAACAACCTGTGGTTCTTTGTGTTTTTGCTCTCGAGTGAGCACGTCGTCACATCGCACGGAATGTTCACAAGATGATTCTATAAAGCTTGTTGGTGCGTTGCATTACACGCAAACACGCACAAACCTTTTGAAATGAGATAGAAGACGCTCTTCGCTCGCTTTGCTTCATCTTGTCTTGCTCTATCGTTATCGCGTTCTCGATGGCTGAAGTTTAACAATTTCATTAAAAACGAGCATTAATGCCGTTGAATTTTAAATGAACCGTATGGTGTCGTCTGGAAACTATTTATAACCGACATTGAGATCAATTTCATGTAAGTAATGTCGAGTGCACTATGGAACTCACCGTCTAGCGTATCTTCGAGCACTGGCGAAATTGGTTTTTTGAACTTTTTCTGAATCTCGCTATCGTTTTCTTTTTGATAAATATGCGTGCTTCTTTCGCCGTCGTACTTCTACAAGAAAATGGTTCTAATGAGAGCTCCAAAGGATAACCAACCGAATAAGAGCCCTGGATGCCTGAGGCGAGCCGACGCGCGAGCGCAATGTTCACGCCGCCACGTGATTTCAGCGGGTTCTCGTCGCGTACACGCACCAGACCAGTTGGCGGTGTCTCATCTCCCTGCAAGTTAGGAGCATTGAGGATAAGGAAGTCTAGTATCAAGCTCTATTTTAGGCTACCTAGAAAACACTAAAGCACATCCAAAAAATTCTATAAAATTTTCTATTAATATTAAATTAGCTCTAGTAAAAAATGAGGTGATTCATCTAGCAAATGTTAATAACCGAGTAAGAAGATTTGTCTACACTCAATTATATATCAGAAAAGAAGTAAAAAAAAAGTAGTTTATGGTTAATAACCGTTATATTTATATTCATGCGGAGCATAATTTCATCAATGTTTTATAATCATCTTACAATGTATTTTAAACCCAGTGTTAACATCCTAACGCATCTAAAAACAAAATTAAAGTCTTGTTTATATGATTATCATCAGTGAAGATTTTGAGCACAATTTGTCGAAAATGCTATTTTATTGATTTATAAGCTATCAGAAAGTTATTTGATTTATTTTGTTAATATCATTAAGCATATATAATAAAAAATGCAAACGTTTTATACTTATTTTCATAAAATGAGCATTTGGAGCATAACTTTTAAATTGCCACAAATACTATATTTTTAAAGATATCCACATGTTATTTAATTCTTATATTATCAATCTTAAAAGTCTAGTATTCTATAAAAACGTCATATACATCGCTTATCATAAAATGAACATTTGGAGTATACACTGGTGTCCAAAAGTTTGCGACACCCCCACTAACTAGCTGTTTCGCATATTACTACAGGACTACAGTTGAAATGAGTGGTACCAGTGGATTCCCCGTCATGAAAAACCTATTTCCAGAAAATTTCATTAAAATCGCTTTTATTACCGCTACGCTACAGTACATTTTCCACAAACAGTGGCGGTCACAGCGATGAGACATCCTTCTATTGCTGATCATTAAATCGTCATTTGGCGCACAAAACGGAAATTCTTTCAAATAATTAGAGTATAACAGGTCTGAAAACATGTCTTGAACATGATATCACGAAATGGGAAGCCGGTGTCGTTTTTCTCCCCAGAAATGTGCAAAAATTGAAGCCATACGCCGACTCGGATTATCCATCGTGAAAATCGCTGGGCATCCGAACCGATCACGTTGCGTTGTGAGTAATTAATTGAAGGACCCTTTTGGCTACGGAAAGACACCAATTCCGGGACGTCCAAAGATTCTATCGAGCAGATATAATCGAACAATTGCGCGGAAAGCATCAAATTCGATGAAGTCGGCTAGACAAATTGGCCGTGAAGCTGGAGTTTCGACCTCGAGACAAACAATTTATTGATTTCTGCGTCGGAGCGAAATTATTGTTCGTCAAAAACCAAAAAATGATCCACGTCTGACCTCTGATCACGAATTGAGACGTGTTGACTTTGCTCGCCGAAACTTGGTCACACATTGGAAAAGGGCGAGTCCATTTACGGATTTAATTGTGAATTCAAACATGCTCAGATAATCTTTTCAGATGAAAATATGTTCAATCGTGACGGACCGGACGGCTGGAATTCTTATTGGCGTGATTTGAGGAAGGATCCATTGACATTTTCCAAGAGAAACTTTGGAGGTGGAACGTGCATGGTTTGGGGACTCTTCTCGTCAACTGGACCACTTGATTTGGAATTCATTTCACCTCGAATGAAATCTGCGGACTATCAAGATGTCCTGGAGAAATATTTAGTTCCCTTACTGGCATATTGCATTCACATTTCAACAAGACAACGCCGCCATTCATGCTAGTGCTTCAACGACGACGTGGTCAAAGAATATCACTGTTATGGACTGGCCAGCGTGTTCTTCCGATCTCAATCCAATTGGAAATCTCTGGTCCGTCCTTGCTAGAAGAATTTACCATCAAGGACGTCAATTAAACACTGTAGCGGATCTGAAAGCCGCAATTCTTTGTCAATGGTACAAATCTGATTGAAAGCCTGATTGCAAGCATGGCAAACCGAATTAATTAGGTTATTCGGATCAATGGAGCAGCAACAAAGTATTAAATAATGAAATTAATAAAAAACGTTGCTAATTTTAGTGTTATTTCCTAGTTTAAAAATGATGTCTCTTCGCTGTGACCACCACTGTTTGTGGAAAATGTACTGTAGCGTAGCGGTAATAAAAGCGATTTTAATGAAATTTTCTGGAAATAGGTTTTTCATGACGGGGAATCCACTGGTACCACTCATTTCAACTGTAGTCCTGTAGTAATATGCGAAACAGCTTATTAGTGGGGGTGTCGCAAACTTTTGGACACCACTGTATATTGTATATATAGTATAATTCTAAAATTGTCAGGAAAAGATGTAGAACATCTCAGAGTGTCATGTTATGCTTTTATTAACAACATTAAGTGCTTATAATAAAAAAGTTAGTTTTTATACAGCAATTATTACAAAAGGAGCATTTGGAGCAACATTTAAACGGTCAGAAACATTTTATTTTACATTATAAGAATTCTAAAATATCTTTTAGATATTATTAGCGTACTCAACTTATTATACTGCACGCCAAATGCGAAAGAACAATTTTTAATAATGAAATGAATTTTACACTTTTACACGTTTTATTTACAGACAACTTTACTAATCGTTTTTATAAAAAGGTCTTAAATTATAAAAACGATTCCCATTTCCCTTGATGAAGAACAATTTTTGAGAATATTTTCTGAGCTCTCAATTTGACCGTTACATTTTGCGTGATACTGTATAAAAAAGTCGTATTGTAGGAATTTTAATAAAATTAGCACAATATTTACGTTTGCATAATATTTATGATTACTGTATCACAATATATATATATATATATATTTATGATTACTGTATTTTAATTATTTCGAAAATATTTTGATAATTTGATAAATAAACTAAACATGCTGTGGTCATGAAATCTGACATGTTTCAGAATGAGCTATAGAATAAGCCCAAGTAGCAACAAAACTTTAATCGTAATGGAAGGGTAAATGGCTCCAATATTTATCCGGTTGATTTATAAGAGCCGCCGAAGAATACACTACTGTGGGAACACTAATATTATTATAATGCAGTATGTTTAATTTATACATTAGTGAATCTACAAGTATTATAGAATTCTCCTATTAAAAATACATGAAAACAGCCGCTGTAACTAATTGGTATGGTCTAGTGATGAGTGGGGAACCGTTTTTTTGAAATTCCGGACCTTTACTTTCTTCCGGGACTTCAATTTTTTTGTTCTACTCTTAATTTTTCAGCATACGACCTTTCCGAATTCCTACACGTCGTAATCATTATAGAAAAAATATACATATAAAGATTTTTTTCAGTAATATTTTAAAAAATCATTAGAATTTATTAAAAACGCTTACCTTATAATCTCTAAACGCTAGAATTGCATTAGAGCTTCCCATGGCTACATTAAGGTTTGGTGGAAGCTCATCAAGTTCGCTCATTGATGAAGATGGAATCTGGTCGCATATCTAAACAGAAAAAGAATTTTAATGAAAATTTTCCAAAAGCCCTGCCTCCGGATAATGATTAATCGAGCTTGTTGAGTGCTCCATTGGTGCACAAGATCTGGACCTCTTTAAAAATTTTAATTACAGGCATAGTTAGGGGATAAAGAGGTTTTGAGAATTATAATTTTTACTGAAGTATATCAAACCTCTTTATTAAACTGCAACGCACTTGTGCTCGAAGCTTTCGTGATTCGTCGACTGCTCTTAAATCAAAACATTACCGTATATTCATTGGAGGCATTTACCCTTCCATTCCGATTTAGGTCTTGTTGCGACTTGGGACTGAATGCCGATATAAACTTCTTGGCCTTCTTCCAGCTCTCATGCCTCCGCTCGCTGCCATCGTACGGTAGCATCGAGAAATCCATCATCGATCTGCCTTTTCTAAATGCATGACTATACTCACTCATTTCTCTGTGAAACAATTACGAAGAACTCCTCGAAAACTTTTTGTCGGAATTTGCCGAAAACCGATGGTCGTCGTTGGGCGAGGTGAGTGTGCTCACTTTTCTTTGCAGTAGCTCGGGATTGTCTTAAACGATAGTTTTTGGGGGTTATTGTTGAATAGTGGGAAACTCGTTCGAACTGCGTGATGGATGTTCACGTATTCCGGAAGGCTGCAGCTGCGTGATTTTGAACTACTCGCATCTTCCTTGATATAAGGGTAAGTGTTCACGTAGTTGGCGTTGGATGGTTTTTCGACGATTGAGTTGTTGCGATCTTTGCGGCTCAGGATTGGTGTCTTCATGGAGTTGACTGATAATCCGGCTTGGTTTACAGCCATTCTGAAAATGTTTGAGAAATGTTGGATAATTTGGAAAATGGTTTTGGTTTTTATTATGATAATAAATTCACTTTCTCTAATTTTGGGTCTAATTTTTATTAGTTCCATTTTGGGTCTAATTTTTATTAGTTCCAGAAAAAGCGTCATAAAATAGCCTAGAAAATTTATTTCAGAATATACTTCGTATAAAACTAAATGAAAGCCGCAGATAAAAACGACCCAAATTTACAGAAATTGAAAATATATTATACCTGGACGCAAATATTTCACTTGGATTGGTTGATGCCGAAACTGGATTCATAAAGTTAAAAAATCCACTAAGTGTGTCGGACCAATGCGATATTGAGTCTTGCGTCTTTTGCGGTTTTCTAATCTTTAACAAAATTGAAACAAACAAAACTATTCAACCATTCACAAGACACACTTACATTTTGAAGCCACGCACCCTCTGCATCTTTCTTATTCAAATATTGAGTAAGCGAAGATTCCTAAAGAAACCCAACAAAATCCGATCCGAAATGCAATCCAGCTTACCCCACTGCTCTTCGCCTTCTCCAGATACTTTGCAAACGTTTCAATCGGCGGGCAGCTGAGCACAAATTCGTCATTCACCGAGTGATGCGGGCGAATTGACACCAAATGATTATTGATATCCGGCACGATTGCCGCCGCGCCAACTTCGCAGTACAATAGTGTTTCCGCTGGCACGCCGTGCACAATCACTAGACGTGAGTCCTAAAAGCCATCAATTGAACAATTCATTTTATAAATCTATTCCTAACGTGGAGCAAACATCGAACTTCTTTCCGGATGTACGATTGGTTGTCATGGTCGTTGGGAAACTTGAGCAGTTGCATATAATGGGTAGTACCTGGAAAGATAAGTTAAATTAGGAAAAGGTGAGAGATGGGGATTACATTGACCACCAAAGTTGCGGAGCCATGTCTCCCATTGGAGCAATGTCTCAGGTAATTGAAATGATAGTATTATATTGTGGTCTTTGGTAATTACAGCAAGCGTTTGATTGCGGCTTTTTAATGGAAAACCTGTAATTGATAGGGACTTGTGTCTTGCAGAGTTGCAACCAAATGTGGTTTGAAATAAGGGGATATTTAGAAAGTATCAAAATTCTAAAATTAAAGAGGTTAGTTTAACTTTTATTTATAGTTGTCGCCAAATGGGATTACCATCGCAAAATGAGGAACACTTTTTTAAATATTATTTTTTCATTTAATTTTTATGATTATTTTCTTGTTTATGCTCTTTCTATACTGTTTTTGCTTAAATAAATTGAATAATATTTTTTATATGTTGTTTCAATCGTAGAATAAATGTGGAAAATAATAAAAATTAAATGAAAAAATAATATTTAAAATAGTGAGCCACATTTTGCGGTGGTAATCGCATTTGCAATCGAATATAAATAATAATATTGCTAATTTAGAATATGCATAGAAACTGAAATAAAATAAAAATCATTCCCTCTCTACATTTGGTTTGTTTTCCTCTTTCAAACTTCTCTCATATCCAATGTAATCCTTGAGAATAATCGATTGCTTAATCTTATCACGCTGCCGATCCTTCTTCGTCTTAAATATATTAAAAATGGGATGCTCGAGATCGGTTTGAATCTTGCACACGATGTACCGATTTTCCCACTAAAAAAGAGCCCCAATTCGAATTGAATCTAATAACCGGCCTACCTTCTTCTTATAGAATGCCTTGCAATGAGATTCGATCGAACGCCCATTATTGTTCAACTCGACAGTCTCCTTCATGATGGCAATCAAGCATCATCTCAGCTCAACGTTTCCTGCTGACCTGAATAGAACACAAGCATAGAAAAAGTGTCGGTAATTTGTTTTTGCGAAATTAATAAACAGCCATGATAACGGTAATCTTTTTTATGGATTTTCGATACAACACTTGTGGGCAGCGACGAAGAGAAACATTCGATTGATTCGACATAGACCGGTATTACACCATTTACGTGTTGCATGTCGTCGTCCTTATTATAATCATCCGACCAAGTCGGTGGTCTATCTTCTCGATTTCGGCATTAACACTACCATTATCTGTGTTTATCGATTCGACGCGCACTACAGCCACCACCAGCAACAACAACAAAACAATTGATTAATTGATTTCGTAATTAACATGTAACTGTTTAGTTAATCGGTTGTAATATTATATGTTAATAATAATAATAATAATGATTGAATACCGATATCATTCAAAATTGAGGGAAACATCGAAAAGTGAAATCAAGAGAAATCAAAAGCTAAACTGTTTAAATATTAATAAATGATAAGAAAATTCAATGTAAGGCTTTTCAAATGAATACACGTCACCCGGAAATGTAGATGTTTGGATAATTAATAATTTTTTTACAGATAGCTGTATATTTACACGTATTTAGTCAAATAAAGATCTAAAGCGTGCTGAATGAGCATTTAATTGCAGGTTGTGTGTGTGGTAAATATTCTTATGAATTATACTTTACAAGACTCATACCAACTGGTATCGTTATAAAATGAGATCAGTAAACATGCTCAAATCTAAATTTTTGGAATGATATTAAGATTTTTAGATAGTTTAAGAGTAACTTGTTTAAATTGTCATACACATTATTTTCAAAAAATGCCATAAAAACTTTAAAATACACTTAAAAATTGGAAAATCACTATTTCAATTTGGAGTGCAAGAATTCTTTATTCAATAATTTGTAGAGCACGTAACCAACTAGCAATCTCTTAACTTGAAAAAAGCGTGGCCAAATTTCTACTATCTTCACTTTTTATTTATATATATATATGATTTATTTTCAATTTGATCCGTTCAGAATTATTGATTAATCCGTGTTTCATTCGTTATCGGGTTCAAAAGAGGTTTTAGAATGCTTTTAAAAAATAAAGAATTTAAATAAAAAGTGAAGAGCGAATGAATGTAAGTTTAAAAAAGTGAAAGGAGTGCTTTTTGCAATTTGTCCACACATTTTTGCCAGATCCGCCGTAATCAGGCCACTGAAGTTCTACCAAGTTTATAGAATCATTGACTAGAGCCACTCAATCAGATATCATCATAATATAAAATCTCACGTGGAATTTAAAGGTCTGAAATAGAAAATATAAAGTAAAAAAGTATTTTTCACAAAAAACTCAGAATTTTGTTAAACTTTTCAGGAAAATTCTTTATGCAAAAAACAGTATTCATGCAAATTTTTAGAAATATCGAAAGGCTTTAAGTAGGTTTAAAAAGATCCAAAAATTTCAATCCCGATAATAACTTTTACAAAAAATGTGCAGTAGTCGACTATATAAGTAAACAGAAACGAGCCCGGCCGGTCGGTTCTGTGGCCTAGTGGTTAAGAACTTTGTTTGTCAATCGAAATGTGCCAAGTTCAATTCCCCCGTTTGTCATGTTTTTTTTTTTCAAATTTTTATTCCTATTTATTTTCGAATTTTTGGCAGAAATTTTATTTAAACTTTGGATTTTAAATTAAGCGTATTCACTTAACATCAAATTGTAAGTAAAAATAAAGAGCAACAGACAACTAAAACTTAAGACTCAGATTTTTGTTAAACTTTTCAGGAAAATTCGTTATGAAAAAAACAGTATTCATGCAAATTTTTAGAAAAATCGATAGGCTTTAAGTAGGTTTAAAAAGATCCAAAATGTTAATCCCGATAATAACTTTTACAAAAAATGTGCAGTAGTCGACTATATAAGTAAACAGAAACGAGCCCGGCCGGTCGGTTCTGTGGCCTAGTGGTTAATCATTTTGTTTGGCAATCGAAATGTGTCAAGTTCAATTCCTCCTATAGTCAAGAATTTTTTGTCAAATTTTTATTCCTATTTATTTTCTAATTTTTGATTTTTGGCATATTCACTTAATATCAACACGTAAGTGAAAATAAAGGAAACCAACAAAATATTTTACTGAGAACCCTATTAGGTCTAGAAATTAATTTCCGCGTTTAAAATAAAATTATTTTTATATAACGAATATTATGTTACAATGTTCTCTGTTTTATCAGCTTTCTAATTATATACAACTTTCTTCACGTAATTTATAAAAAATCATTATTTTGGGTCCAGAAAACGACTTGATCAGACAATTTTCAGACACACTTAATTGTGAGCCATTTCCATGCCAAATGAAATGTTCTAATATTTTTACTGCGTATATGTCATGATGAAAATAAATATTCAATATAAAATTTATAACATAAAAAATTCAGACCATCAAAAACATTATTCCTTTAACTCCAATATTTAGCTAAAATGCAATTGGGTTAGAACTTTTGCAGTTTGCGTGCTATTAACTACAATTGCAAAAAAGAAATTGGTCTACTCTCAAAATATATTTGTAAGTTACCTGAAAATCTAATAATTACTATTAGTCTAAATTATATTTAATTATTAAACGTATTTAATTATTATTAATCATTTATGATCCTTGAGACTTATCATAGAAGGCACGCCATTTGCACGCCAACTGAAGATATTTTAACTAACATAAGATTCATTTAGACCACCCAGATAAAATATACTGGCAATGTTTTTTCTATTATAAAAGTTTCGCATTTATAAGTTTCTGCTTGACAAATAAAATTCGAATATTCTCATCCATTACTGTAATATGACCTCAAAGAGTATTTTAATCGGCGTGTAATTGAAATGATAACAATATCTGATGATGCTAGAAGCTAAAACTTGGAATTCTATATGTTTTATAATTGTAAAATATTGTATGCCAAGCCTACGTTAAAAGAAATGTTGAAAAGATCACAAGGAGATGCACACGTCAAATGAAAATAACGATGTTGCAATATTTAAGCACATATTTAGTTAATTTCCACGTGTAAACTAAAAACGAATCCTGACGTCAATTTGACAAGCTTCCTTAAAATTTAGATGTATACCAAATGTTAGATCTTTCTGAGCTCCTGTTTTAACCAAGTCCCAACTGATATTTTTGTTTTGTCAGTGTTCTAGATTATATTACAGTACTCCGAGTGAATATACCGACTGGAATTTTTGTCAAACTTAAGGATTTATTCGAAACTACACTATACGGTATAAGACCTAAAATGAATCAAGGTTAACGCCCTTACAGTTGACAGACATTTCTTTAATTTTAGAATATCATGTTTCGGTATTATTTTGCTATCACTACTCGACTATCTTCCAGAAGCTCTCAGGGTACTTTATACATTTATGGAATATTAAATTTAAGCAAGACTAAAGGTAAGTTTTCAGAAAGAGGACCATTTATTATCAAAAAAACAATAACAAAAACAACAACAAAAATTTGGAAAAGTTGTATAAACAATCACAACAAATTAAGAAAAATAATTATAACGAACAATAACCCTTAATACATGAAATGATGGATCACCGTTAACATTAACTGACAGATACCATGATAGATGATGTTAACATTCCAAGGTTTTTTCTTCAAATTTCTTCTTCATATAGGTTATAATGATGATGATAATAATAATAATAATAATACTGATAGACAAATATTTACGCGCGTTTAGTCGCAAAACGTTTCAATTTTCACTGTTGTTCAAACCGCCAACTGCAATATTCCAATGAAACAGGTATTTGAGTTTAATTTTTGCACCAATTGAATGAGGATTGTAGAGAGACTACGACACAAAGTTTGGTTTCCATTGGAAGAAGGATGATCTTTGGATTGTTCGGCAGATGAGAAACTATTCGGTTGTATTCACAGCCAATGGTATGAAACATTAAACGAGAAGTATAATATTCCGTTCAGGATTCCAAAAATCGCTTTATCGACGTATTCCAATGGTCCGATGGCTTCCAAAGTACGCATTGGCATCATACTAGAATACACTCTCCTCTTGCAGGTATCAGAAGAGCAATCTGCTCTCTGACATCTTGGCAGGAATCACTGTCGGGATTTACAACGTTCCGCAAGCGATGTCGTACTCAACTCTCGCCGGATTACCACCGGTGTACGGGCTATACTCCAGCTTCTTCCCGCCGATTTTGTACTCAATGTTCGGCATTGCTTATCATTCGAGCATCGGTTGTTACTCATGACCGGCTCGTTTAAAGCGAATACTTTTTGCAGGCGTGTCCTCACTGCTAGCCTTGATGATAAACAAATGCATTTTGAAGTTGAGAACATTGGAAGATTATGGTTTGTTCAGCGAGCTGAGCCACTTCCATCAGATTTAATATAGGAGTGGATGATATCAGCGATGTCGAAGTCGCGTCAAGCCTCTGCTTGCTCTCGGGACTTGTGCAAACTCTAATGGCAGTGTTTCGCTGCGACAAGATGATGAAGTTCCTTTCTGCGCCTGCCATTTCAGCGTAGATCAACTTGAGTGAAAACTATTCTAAAATCCCTGTCTAGAATCACCCTGGCATCGTGTTTTTTCGGAATATTCATGCTTCTGCCCAAGATGTTAGGAGTCACGTTCAAGCCAACCAATGCAAGATGGTTCAATCTTTTCTATGTAACTTGCGCACAAACCAACCAAATCAACAATCCGTTGCCACAAACACAAATTTAGACAATACGCGCGACGTACGAAAACCTAGACAAAATGAATTATGTGACATGCGCTATATCAGCAGCAACTTTTGCATTCCTTATCATTATGAAAATTCACGTGGAGCCGCGATTGAAGCAAACCAAGCTTGGCAGCAAGGTGCCGTTTCCGACCGAACTCATAACTGTGGGCTAAAATATTGTTGACAGTATTTTTTTGCGTGTTTCCAGATTGTGACAAACACTTTCCTCTCGTACTATTTTGATTTCAAGCAGAAATATGGAGTGAAAATAATAAATGAAATTCCACGTGGATTCCCAATGCCTGCGATCCCGCGAATCGAGATTTGGCCAGAAATACTGATGGACGCGATACCAATTGGTTACCTTCATTTCTATCTGCGATTAAATGCCTTATTTCAGCGATTGTTTCATATACGCTAACAATGTCAATGGGACAGATATTCTCAAAAAAACACAAATTCCGACTAGACTCAAACCAGGTCTCAAACATCATGATTTCCTGAAACAAACCCCCCCCCCTTCCCTTTCAATTCAAGCAAAATAATCTGACGAAAATAAATATTCCAACAGGAACTGCTCGCACTCGGCTTCGTCAATACCGGCTCATCATTCTTTTCTTGTTTCACCACCACTGCCTCTCTCTCCCGCACCCTTCTGAATGAATCGTGTGGCGCCAAATCACACGTAACACCCGTCAAACCCATTCCCTATTAATCCATTGTCTACAGATATCGGGCGTATTTAGTGCATTGTGCATTTTATTCGTCATCACGTGCATCGGACCATTGCTCGCCACTCTGCCGATGTGTGTGCTCTCGACGATTGTCGTCGTCGCCATTCGAAGTCTGTTTTCCAAGTTTGGCGATTTTCATAAACTCTGGTTGTACTCGAAGCACGATTTTGTGAGTTTCGTTTTATCAATTCCTCCATTTTGATCAGTTCTAGTGGGTTATGTTGTTGACTTCGCTGGTCACGTTGTTTTCTGGAATTGCCGAGGGTGTCGCATCGGGAATGATATTTGCTATAATTACAATTGCTATCCAATCTCAACAGTAAATGAGCACCATCATTAAAACGTTATAATTCTAAATTTAGACCATCTATAAAACAATTAGGGCAAGTACGAAATAATGATTATCAATCAATGAATCATTATTATAAAGCAAAGGTTATCTTTTGAATAATTTATAAGTGAAACTAAAACGAATTTTGTAGAAGCCATCCCATAAAATAGTCCGATTCGATGCTGCTCTTATCTTCGCCAATGTTGACAAGTTCTTGGATAACGTGCGTGAAACTGCACGTCAACTGCGACAAGGTTTAAAGTTGCTCAAAAATAATAACGATGAGGGTTTAGAGGAAAATGCTAGACAACAATGGACGGTGATTATTCTCGATTGTCATACGTGGAATTACACGGATTCAATGGGAATCGATGCCGTCAAGGAAGTTTGTTGTAGAATGTAGAGTGCTTCAAAATTTATTCGTACAGATCGATGAAGATTTAAAAGCTATTAAAGTATTGTTGCTCTTTGCCAGTCTCAAATGTGAGTTTATTTATGGCGGAATTTAATTTTTTTTAAAACCGTTGAGATTTTTTTGAAAGGTTATAATTATGAGACGATGAAAATAATTTCAGCTTCATTGAGAAGACAATACCATCATTCTGGAATATTCCACTACATCCACGACTATCAAATATATCCTTCAATTCAAGATGCAATGGACAATGCTGATTCTGTTCTAAGTGACATGAATAATCCGATTAGTGTTGAGATTTCTGAGAATACCAAGTTTATTTAGAGTTGATTGAAATAATAAATATATTTTGTTCACGTAATAAATGATTTTGAAGTAAAGAGCGTCTAGCTTTAAATAACGAAAACATCTCGATCTATCAAAAATAGCTAAACATGATTCAATAAAATATAATAATTAATTGAATGTGTTAAGTTTATATTATCCCCACAGGAAAGACTTAAATTCAAGATTTTTATTGAATTTGGATTTTTAACCCGACATTCCAATTAATTACTAATGATATAGAAACTATTTTAAAGGATAATTCATAGTAACGATAATATTTACTCGGGCCATAGACAAAGTACACGAACGTTGGGACACGAAACATATCTCCAGGCAAAAGGAGGCTTAGGTACCTACGCCGAATTCGCTATGATAGCTATTGTTTCAGCTAAATACTGCAATGTATTAAATTATTCTACATAAATGTTGCAACCTACCCCTTCATATTCTGAAACACGGACACCGTTCGTGTCATATAAAAATTCGTTCGTGTCCCAACGTTGCTGTATTTTGTCTTTGGCCAAAACAAGGAATTTAAAACTTAATTCTCAATGGAGCGCATTTAGTTGCACACACCCTGTCGTCCGCATTAATTTCGTGCTCATTTTCTGTTGATATTTACATTTCACTAATTAGTGTGCACTAATCATTCTCGATATACTATAGGAATCACGGTTTGTGTTATGTTTATCTTCAATTATTAGTTTCAGGAGGTATTAATATATCACTTAGCTATGCATGATTTTATATAAAGCGGAATAAACTCGAAAATTTACATTTTAATAATAAAATACCGCATAATGATAAGACGCTAAATGTTAGATGAATTAGGCCTATTTTTATTTGTCATTAGTAGAGAGTAACATAAATAAAAGGTAAATAATAAGAGAAAAAATTCAGGAAATTTAACGAATTGGATTTAACAAATATTTTAAAACTCACTTTTATTTTATTTCGCATATGAGTGTAATTAAAATTTACAAGTCCTTATATATAAAGTGAATAATATATTGTAGTTGATTTTGTACGATAGTCAATTTAATATTTTATTATCCAAACAATTAAAAAAACATAACATAACGGTACCCGAATATTGTCGGTCGAAATATTGTTTCCATAATAAAAATATAATGTCAATTCATAGAGCAAACAATCATAATAGCACTTCATTTTAAATGATTTTTCTTTGGTTAAGAAACTCAATTTTTGGGAGAATAAGGCAGGATGAGACACAATTAAGCACCAATTCGATATTCCTTGGACATGTTTATTAAATGCATTCGGTTATGAATCGGTTTTTTGAGGTTATTTCCGACCAGGACTCATCGAACGTCGCTGGTTCTCCAAGTCGCGATCCTTTAATGAAATGAATTTGAAGAATTCAATCATCGCAAACCTTGAGTGACTCGGAAATACGCTTCTTCAGTTCGGTTGGGAAGCGGTCGTAGCATCGTTTGCAGGTGGGCTTCATGTCAAACTCGTAAAACTTTGTCCTGAATGAATTTGTAATAATGTGAAATGTTTAGAGCCACTAACTTGTGATCAAGTTTCTTATCGCAGAAGCTGCAGGAGAAGCATTTGACGCACCATGTCTTCTGAAGGGCTTGGAATACTTCACCGCAACATGGATCGCCGCATTTGAAGCAAAGGTTGCCGAATAGCTAAAGTGGTTTGGTTTAAATATGATAGATTTGATTGGAATAATAAATGTTTTTCAAAATTTAAATAGATACCTTGTGGAAATGTTGTTCACAATACGGGAATCCTTTCCGTTCATAATGGCGGTGTCCCAAGAACGGTTTCTCGCAAACCGAACACACGAAATGCTCAACGTGCCAGTGTTTGCCGAGAGCAGCGACCACTCTTTCTTCAATAGGCCTGTGACAAGCTCCACAGATCGGAATCCCCATGGTATCGTGACATCTTTAAGCGAAAAAGCTTTACTCACTTGCATGAAGGCTTACCTGAGACAATAGAGTTCCCCATTGACTTCTCGTGAAAGCGTCGTCAATTCAACATTGCATCGTTTACAGTTAAAATGATACGGATGAAATGAATCACCGCGGAATTTGATGTGCTGTCCTTCATCGATCATCGCGTGGCATTTGTGGCACACATAACGACCGGTTCCGGCCGCCTTCTCGCGCTCGTTGCATTCCCGGCAGAGTGCTCTATATAGGGAACATTTATGAAATATGCTGGAGAGTGAAATCACCTTCCAGCGTTGCGCAGGAATCCGATGTCGGCTAGCTGTCGGTTACAAATTTCGCAGCAGAAGCACTGCGGATGCCAGCTGGCGTTCATGGCCTTGATCACTCTTCCAACGATGAATTCATCTGAACAAAACGTTCGATTCGTTGGTTTTTAATCCATCCACTAACTGCACTTTCCGCAACATGGCGCGTAGAGTACGTGAAAATCGTGTTCGCAATACTTGCGCCCCTCGAATTCGAAATAAATACCATCTGGGAACGGCTCGAAGCATTGTGCGCACCTGAATAAGGAGAAGCAAAAACTCAGTGAGCATGACAGGAAAGACTCACACGAAACACTCGGAATGCCAAACCTGGCCCGATGAGTTGACCATCTGATCTTGCATGGAGAAACCGTCGTTGCAGCGCACGCACACCATGTTCTCGAAGCCATGCGCGAGCTCGCCATTGATGTGATGGTCGGAATCCATTCCGCCACACACCATTTAGTTGGAAACTCTGGAAAACCCGATGAATCGATACATTTTGTATGTATGTATGTTTTTGTGTAATTCAACGCGAAAAACGTTTAGACAAAATGTGCAAAGTTAGTCGGACGATGATGATGATATTCGTTGAGCAAAAGCGAGAAGCCAACAACAACAACAACAACAACAACAAGAATATCGAGTCAATTGGAAACCAACAGGCATCAGATTTTTTGTGTAAAAATATAATGTATGGGAAATATTGGATTGAAACGAAGGCTGAATGCAAGAGAGCTGTGAAAGCGTAGGAGATCGTTTGTGCAATAAAAATAATACCAAAATGACAATGTTCAAGATATTTAAGGATATGTTTTCTTGTTTCTATAATATTTCATAATTTTTTCAGGGAAAATGCCACTGGAAAAAAAATAAATTGTTGATTAAGGTGCACACATGTTCGAAACCAATTTCCGACGCGGGGAGGAATTCGACAAAGTTTGCAAATATAGAATGTGTATATATATATATATATAATGTATATACAAAACGCACATACATACAAACCGACGCTAGAGTGACTGACAATACAACAGAGGCCTCTCGGGTCGACAAAATGGAGGAGGAGGTGTAGGAGGAGGAGGAGATGAAGGAGAAGAAGAAGAACGAGTCGAGTTGGCTTGGCAAAAACCACAACATTTTTGCCTCCCTTCTTATATTATTGAGTAGAGGAGACATTGAGCTCGAGCTGGATATCAGCCATCATCGCGTGCTCAGTTTTTATTACTGTCCTTGCTTACTTCCTTCCACCCATTGTTGTGGTGGACTGGGTTTGATATATCAACGAATAATCTATGAGCAAAAAGCTCAATTATCGAATGTGCATTTTTTGATTCCCAATGCACTTATTGGTGAGCTGTGACATCAAGTATTAATAAGTGCTTAATTAATGCTGCTTCGTGTTATTGTTGTTCATATTAATTGTTCTTTGTGAGAAGGGAGCTAATTTGTTTGGAGATTTGGTAATAGGAATTAGTCATTCAAAACAAAAGTGTTGAGTTATTTGAAATTTATTGCTCTTTCTTACATTTTGTTCTTATTTATTGGCAAAATGTTTGTTGTATATTTTCTAATTTTAACGAAATAAACTTTCAATTGAAATAAACACGAACTGTAGATTATTAACTAAGAATCCGTTAAATGTGCAATCTATTAGAAAGCATTTTAATTCGTAAAAATAAAAGATGTTATTAAGTCTAGGAGAAGCGGAAATTGTTCCCGTCGGAAAATAAAATTCATATCTTCAAAAAACATCCTCTTTTGTTTTAATTAATTAATCCGTTGAAGTTTGAGGAAGTATTTTAAATTGTATGATGTAATAATCCGTGATTTTTTTTGCGGAAATGGATTTTATTTTCCGACGGGAGCAATTTCCGCTTTTCCTAGATTTAATAATATCCAAAATAAAATCCATCAGATAGTGTTTGCGTATTTTGTGAATATTTGCGGTTTATAAATTGTATTATTTTTTATTGGATTCTTATAAAATAATAAAAATAACATTATTAATAAATTTCTATAATTTTGAAAAATAAGTAATTGTTATAGATTTTAAGAGCAATTAAATAAATTTTAAATAGTGATTATTTTTCATCGGGCGTGGTATTATGCCAAGATTATGATCTTTTCATTTTATTTAACGGAAAGAAGCTCAAATTTGGATCCATAAAACAGATTTTGCAGAATATATCGGTAATTGTTTACCGACGGGTCAAAGAATGCACATTTTATATTGATGATAGTATAAAGAGGTAATAATTAAATTTTATTTTATTTTCTGTAAATTTTTATTTTTTTAAATATGAACGTCCAACAAGCCCCTAATTGAATGTTAATTTACGATGTGGCTTGCGAAAAGACCGCTTACTTCGATCTTTACCCGATTGAGAACTGAATAAACATAAGAACAACAGGTGCAATAACCACTAACAATGCAATTTCATCACATAACAAGGAGGTGATTGAATTCGAAAAAATAACACGTAATGATATATACATATAAACAAGTTAACAACATTATACATCAATTAAGGCGATTTGTTTCCTTAAAAGTGGGATTCTTTTTAGTAGATTGAAGGAAAAAAGAAAGCATTATCAGGAATATTTTTGTGGTCCTAAAGGACAGTTGGGTTTGGATTAAAAAAAAACAAATACTGATTCTCAATTTTGTTTCAGTTGAATAGGAATTTATGAACATGAATAAATTTTTAAAAAAATCATAAAGACTACAATATAAAATAACAAACACAACTCCTAAAAACAGCCATTTCTATAGGATACGAGTGATCAGATCATGAAAAATATAAGAATCCAATCCACCATTTTTAGAACCATTTATCGAAAAAACGCCGCATCATAACTATACGATATAGGCACCTCAAATAATGACGTTTTCATGCTGATTAATTAATTAAAAATCACATAAATATTTAGTAAATTATCAGGTTTGTACTCAATATTCGAACATTCAAGGATGTATGCAATTATTGATTCTCGCCACAGATTGAAAATAACGTCCATTTTTGTCAACATGCCGTGCCATAGATTCTCGAATAGATTGAAATCCGTTGAGCATCCCCGGCAATCGAAAATGTCTAGGTTATTGAACTAAAACGAGTTCTTCGTCGATCCACTGGAGTGAGCATTATCTTGTGGAAAACTCCAATTCCGGGCTAGAAGACGTCTTAGAAACACTCACAAGCGTCTTTCTTAACACACTAATAATCCGACAAATCTGTGCCTTTCGAAATCAGCCCTTCGTTGCTTACATCATTTGTTCTGCTCTCATCCTGCTTCGATAATACGCGTTTTTTGACATCCAATCTGTATAGATTAATTAAATAATTAATCATAGCAATAAAATAAACTAAACCAGCTAAAAAGTGATCTTAGAAAATATTTATTATTTGCTATTTAGACACATTTAAAAAATGAAGGTTGATATAGAACAGCAAATAATAAACAATAAATGACTAAAAACAAAATAAAATATATAAAAGTGGTATACTTCTTGAAACCCCAAAAACCTTAACAATTACATTTGTGTTGAATTCGATTTTTTGGCCAAAAAGCTTTTTCTAGTGCACCGACTGATCGGATGATATTAAAACTAGGAAAAAAAGCGGTTTTCTTTGGTTTTTAAAATTTTGAAATATTTATGAGAGTCTAAGATTTCTAGTCATCTGGAGGACCCTAGCAAAATACCAAGAATGCTGTCCCAAACATTTCTAGCGAACTGGAAATAACGAATTTCCGATTTTTTAGCGTGCCTGGAAATTTTTAACAAAATAGTTTACTGCAATATAACTAGGCTTATCCGAAGACGTCCTGTCAAAAAGCCATTCATCAGAAGGTCAGAAGGAAGAGAGAATTGCGTGGGCAGAAGCACGTGCCAATTGGGGACGTTGGGACTGGGCAAACCAGGTCTGGAGAGACGAATAAATCTCTTTGATGGACTTCTGTGGGCTCCACAGCAAGTACCAATGCTCACTGGTCAAACTTGGTGCTGGATCGTTTAGGGTGGGTGGCTGTTTCTCAGAGACACTCCTATTGGACAGCTTCACGCACGAAGAAAACTTAGAAGGCACGATGAGTTCATATGCACCTAAAAATTTGGGTCGGGCATTCGTTTTCCTTCCAAACAATACTTCTCGACACGTTAAGTAATAGTTCGCCATGGGGATTTTCTGAAATGGTCCAGACAATCTCCTGATTTGTATTCCATTGAGCATTTTTGGGAGGATGCCGAGCTATGTGTCGATGATATCATAGCGTCGAATCTCAAGCAGAAGTTCTATTTTATCGAAGCTGTCTGGAAAGCCGTTACAAACTTCAACTTCTGGAATCAATGCCGCGCCGATGCAAGAACACTCAACATGATATGGATGAATGATTGTAACAATTCTATCAAAACTATTTTTCCTGACAACTTTGTTTTGACCATTTTTATAAAATTGTGGGTTTTTTGTTTGATAAAACATTTCTTAACTGGGGAGTATAAGTTTTTTCGTGAGGTTTGCTGCAAGAAAAACTGTCTTACGTTTTCAGAAAGATCGGTCCTCTACAAAAAAGTTATGCCCAATAAATTCTTTTTGTCCATTACTGTATAATTTATTGTAGAAGAGCAAGACTTAGTATCGATTAGCAACAATCAAATATATTAATATTATAAATAATCTGCAACCTAAACGGAGCAAATATTACACGCTTTTAAATTATGTAAAATTATAAGTTTTATACATCATTCGTTTTGTTGAGAATAATGAGAGGTTAATCTACCAACAATAAATCATCAACAATTTCCTCTCATACGTTCCAAGTTTGAAGAAATAATTATTAAGCTTTATTACGGTTAGGGAATTTCAAATTATAAACATAAACTTGATTAGGTCGCATAAAAACCTTGTTTTGATATCATTAGAAACTCGTGGAAAATGGGTCTCAAACCTAGGAGCTTTATGACGAAATAGTTAAGGTTGATTTAAAATTAACAGAATCTTTGCTTAATGTAATAATAGCTCGATGTATGATTTATATAAACACCAGCGCTTCACGAAAATTGGTTTTTTTTTTAATGGAAGCCGGAAAACGGAATTAGAAAGATGGAATTCCGAGAAGAAGAGTAAACTACAGGGTTTTGCTGTTCTGGAGCGTTTCTTTCTCTAAACATCGCTGGCGTCAATGCGTTAAAGATAATGTCTACTGGAAGAACTGCAGAAATCAGAATCAATGGAACAACAATCAATATACCGTTCCAAGGATTGGTGAGTCAAGTTGACACCATCCATCTCCGTTCGCATTTGCTCTCCAAATGATAAAGTCGACATGGAGAGTATGGGAGAAGCTGGAGGGATTCATATTGATGGGAAGTTTTTGAAACAACTCGAATTCACTGATGACACTTTGCTCTATGGTTACGAAACTTGGTGCTCATCTCAGGAAGTTCTCGACATTATCTGCTTTCACGCCAAGGATGATGGTTCGATTTCGGTTGATTTTCTAGTTAGGAGGAAGCTGCTCAGTTGGGCTGAACATGCCGCAAGGCCGGATACGAGGTGGGGCAAAATTCTCTCAGAATGGGATCCACGTGGCTGGTCATGAGCGAGAGGGAGACCCAAGGGAAGGTAGTCGGACACAGACAAGCTCTGGGTCGCGAAACTCGTCCATGAGAAGTCTACCACCAGGGAAACTCGAAAATGAATCGGTATTCTCGAGGAGAAGTCGGCTTGGCCAACCTTAGCAAAGCGAAGCGGAACTCTCTGGAGAGAATTGGTCCGCATCTCGACGCAGTCGGAATGACGATAAACTAATCAAATTTGCAGCTAAAGAAAAAGTGTGTGGAATCTCGCAAGATTATTCCTCATCGGATCGGTTGGTTCTTCTCGAAGCCGACACGGTGGAATTGCTCATTTTAAATGGCAATCGGCGTTTTACGGCAATTATGTTTTTCTAATGGATAACGGAAAACTGAAATTCTCTCGAAACAAAATCACCTATTAGCTAAGAGAACTAAGTTGCTGTTTTTCCAGTCGCATAAGAAAAAATACCATGAAAACATTTATATACACTATTTGTTATAAATATTACAAAAATAAAACAAATCATAAAACAATCGTCATAAACGGTAAAGCTCATAAATCATTTGAAGATCAATCGGAATTTAAGAAATAGTTTAGAAAATGGAAAACATTGACACATTGAAACCAAAGAAATCATCAATTAAACGTTCAAGAAGATCCGCTCTCATCTTTATCACCAGCTTTTTCAATCATTTCGGTTCCAGCCCATAATGGTTTCGTAAGTGCTGCTAAATTGCGATCCATTTCGGCAAAATTGAAGCGTTCATGTATTGGTTTCTCTAATGGTCCAATTGAGCTGAAATAATCTCGTAATTATAAAAATCAAATAATGTTAGCTATTTTCAAAAGTTGATTTAGCATCTGGACGGTTTTAAGAGAAAGAAAGGAACATTTGAAAATAGCATGTGCAGTTGAAGGAATAATTCAAAACTCACACTAAAGCATCATGCAGACGATAAAAAAATCTTGGCGGGCACATATCAATAATTGAAGTTCCGTCGAGCCATCGCTTCGGCACGCGTCGACGCCGCTGACACGACGGACTCGCGCGAGTCGGTCGAGTTCACGCTCTCCTGGCTGCCCATCACATGCATCGGGTCGGCCGGGTCGTCTTCTTTCGTCGCGATCGGCGCCTTTCTCGCGCCAAACTTGGCTACAAACTTCTTCCGCATCTCATCCTCGGCTTTGATCGTTGCGTTCGAGTCGGTGCTGCTGCTCATCGCGTCCACCGTCCTACTGCGCACTCCCGCATTCGACTCATGGAAGAACCGCTCGCGTGCCTGCCGATTCTTGACACTCACTGGCACCACGTCCATTTCGTGCTCGTCCCCAACGTTTTCATAAACGCTTCTCTGCGTGCTCGTCGGTCTCAACTTGCTCGGCGGCGACTTGTGAACACTCGGCCGATCCGGGTACGGATAAACCGGGCCAATCGTCGTTTCCTGAGCGCTTCTTCCCACCGCTTCCTGATACGATTGATTCATGTAGCCAGATGGTGGCGGCGGCTCAAAGTAGCCGCTTGCCGACCGCGGCAGTCCTGGCAAATCCATCAGTACGCTATTTGACGAATCTTCGGCGTGCAGTTTCGACATTGAGCCAGCGTACGTCTTGTCATATTGGTTCATCTCGGCCTCTCTATTCATTTCTATTTCAAGAAAACCGTGCTCGTTTTTCAGGTAGATATCGGCTCCCTCGACATCTTCGGCGTAGTAGCTGTTTTGCGACGAGTCGCTGGGCTCGCCTTCGTCGTCGAACTCGTCGTCGTCTTCATCTTCCTCATAGCCGCGCTCGTACTGTTTGGCGGCTAACAGAGCCAGTCGCTCTTGCTCTTCGAAATCCGCCAGCTCATAGTCGTCGTAATCATCGGCGCGCTGCAAGATCCGCGGAGCCATATGCCTCACCGTGTATTCATCATCACTCATGATCGCGTTATCATTTTCACTCGACGATATACTGTAGTTCCTTTCGATTTCCCGCGTCTCGACTCTGTCATTAAATGTAACCGACTTGAATGAGTTCTTCGACAGCTCTGACATGTTGGAGTCGCGTCGCTCGCCGATAGTCATCCTCTTCGGTGTCAAATGATGCGGTGACTGTGAAGTATTTTGCATGATGGTATTTATTGACTCATTGGTGCTCAAGCTACTCTCCGAAGTGTGCTCTTTTGTCAGCTTTCGTTGCTGTGTCGGTGAAAGAAGGACAGTGGCTTCGGTTTTGGATAAAGTTTGCTTCGAGTCCACCACAATTCGCTGATCTTGTTCTTCTTCCTTTGACGACTTCTTTTTCTTATTTTTCTTCTTCATCTCCTTTTCTTCCTTTTTCTTGGCTTCCTTTTCAGCTTTCTTTGCCTTTTCTTCCATCCGCTTCAGTTCCTTTTCCATCGCCTTCTGCATTTTGGCATCTTCCTTCGACATCTTCCTCGGATCATCTCTTTTTGAGCCACCATCACTCAATAAATCATTATCGAGCTGCACGATTATATCCTTGCCACCCTCTTTCTTTGATTGATTGCGATTCGGCTTTACCACCTCTTTCTGCTTATTCGATATCTTATCCCAATCGGCACATTTATAGCCGGTGCGACCTTCTTCGTCGCGATACCATGCTGGATTCACGAGCACACTCTTTGACATCTCATTCGAATCGGTCTTGTGAATCGGCACTATCGGCGGCCCTTCATCCTTTTTTGCGTCTTCGTTGATGATGGGCGCGATGCGATTGGCGATCGCCTGCTTGAGCAATGCGTTAGAGCCGGCCTTGCTTGGTTTTCGCTTTCCTGGGCCGAGATGCGCACCTGAATACACTTTGAATAGCATTTGTGCGGACAAAAGCAGAGTTCATGCAAATGGCGATAGAAATAACGCAACGTACCTGGATTCAGCGGCTGCACTGATGTTGGGGACTGATTTGGAAGCGTCGGCGCGGAGTGAAGCTGAGCTTCTCGCATGCTGCAAACAACAAATGAATGATACCACAGTCTTACAGAATAGTGGAATTCGTCGAAACACGCACCAGTATTGCTCATCCTTACTAATTGGAATATTCCTAACAGTTGGCGCATAGACTCCAGCCACAAACTTGCAGCATAGGTTCATTCGCAAAACAATGCGGCGAACCCAAATAAACACGCGCCCAAACTATTAATAGCAGCCAATTCGTCGGATAGCAGTGATCCGGCGAGCAACCCGTCAAGCACTCAAATGTACTCACGCCAGATATCGAGTGTCAGCTGTTGGCGCGCACGGCAAGAATCATCCTTCTCTCCTTCTCGGCCACCTTTTTGTTTGTTTGTTGTCATATTGTTTTTCATTGGCATCACACTCGTTTTTTTGTAAGAGCCGCGATTTTATTCGATTCTATCTCTCATTTGAATGCTCGCCGACTGATATTAATAATAATCTTTTTATTCAATCCGGCATATGTAGGTTTTAAAACAATTTGTTTTACGATAGCTTTCCCCCACCCCACCTCTTCCCCTTTTCAAACGACACATGGTTATTACCTGCGGAGCAGCGGTCGGCCACTGGTGGTTGTGGTGCTCGGGCCGGAATTTGGAGCCGTGTGAGATTGAGAAAACGCTGCCTTAAAAATGGAAAGGATCAAATGGAAGAAATCGCCGCGAGGATGTTTGGAATAATCGAATATTCAGCTCGTCATACCTTTGTTTCTCACCTGTGATGATAATCCGGGACGTGCACCGTGCTCACTACCGGCCATCCCTTGCACCCACTCGGGATATTTATACAAACAGCACGATCTGATCTTCTTCGGAAGTTGCGGCGGCTCTTCTCTACACGGTTCATTTTTTTCAATTTGATTAAATATTGAGTTGCAAAAGCGAGCCACAATCGTGCTCTCATATTACACGCAAATGTGAAGCTGCATTGATGATCAATTGTAATCAAGCTCCAAACAATATTCATATTATACATTTATTGAGTACAAAATAATCATATATTTTTTAAACAATAGAAAGATGGAATAATGAAAGTCGATCAAAATTCTTGTAACATTTAGAGAAAATCAAATCAAATATTTTATCAATACAAAATGAGGGTTCTAGTCAACACTACTCTTAAAATAAAATCATCACAATGAATTTGAAATGTTTTGGGGTGTTTCTTTCTTAATTTTTATTTCGAATGACATTTTCATTTATATTAAAGCTATATTCACCGAGAATTGTTCATGACTGATTCTTATAAACAAAATATAAATGGATATTGTTATTATTAGGATCAATTGTAAAGTACCAGTTTTGTGAATTGAATGGATAAGGTTGGAGTTTCGATGGAGCACAACATTAATCCGTCGTTTATGAAGCGTGCGCCATTTTTTGAGAAGTGAATGATTGGAAATTATCACTGCAAGAAAAGTGTGTGCAAAAAAGCGTAGTGTGAGAATGGTATTAAAAGAGTTACGGTAATTTATTTTTAAAAAACCTCTGTGGAATGTTTGATTTCATACAAATCTTAGAAGGGAATGGTTTACAGTATCTTATAATTTTGCCAGCCAATTGGAAGCATAATAAAACGAGATCAGAAAATGTGCTCAAAATCATTATTTTGTGAAGATTTTTAGCAATTTAACAAACAGAGGCCGTATGCAAGAACGTATTTATCCGTTAAATGGTGATGGTACATCATTGATTAATTGTCTTTCCCAGTGAATAATTTATATTTTAAAACCATTTATTGCATACTTATTATTTAAATTTCCTAATAAAAGTAGTTTATTAGTGATTTACCGTTTAACAAGTAAATTCATTCTTGCATACGGGCCCAGACGTAGAATATATTTATGTAAACTAAACCTGAAAGTTGTAAGAGCTGGCTGCGTAAATATGTGTTTTTGTTTTAAAAATTGTATTTTTTCAAACTTTCTAGAAAAAAATGAGTGAAGGTGATTCAGAAAATTGTTTCTATCATTTCGGCAAAACTTTTGTTTGAATTATATGATTTACTGTAAGTACGCCAAATGAAAATAAACATTATAAGTATTCACGTGTCAATTTTTGTAAAGGTTTCACGTATATTTGTCAAGCACATTCTAAACTATACATTCGCTTTGCTATATGATTCAATTTTGATGTCTAATGATAAGGGAAATGTCTCAGATTTTTGCAGATCGATTCCTTATGGCTTGATTAGTATTCTAACAAAATATTAGGAGCCAAAAAACCGTGTAAGTGGGTGACAAATGGGCTTAAAATCCAAAAATATCCTGTTTATCCACAATAATGGAATGAAGTTATTGAATTTTATATATGTTTTCTGAGCAGTCAACGTTTCATTTGGCGTATAAATTTTCTTTTAAACTGTGAATTTTCTAGAAAAAACAGAAAGTTACAGTAATTCAAAATAAAAATTTGTATCTGCCAAATCAGATAAAATTCTCTAGAAGAGAATAGTTTTCTGTAAATAATAATTTTGTTTATAAAATCTTCTCTATTATCTTTCTACATGCCTGAAATTGCGTAATTTTGTAAGAATTTCACCTATTTTAAAATATAAACCTTCAAATAGAAAATTATAAAATATAGAAAATTATACTGTACACTATTATCTTCTAAACCATAAATTGTTTCAAGAAATACTACAGTAAACTTTTTCTTTTATAGAGCCACACGCCAACCGGTATGATAATAAAATGGTCTCTAAACGTGATCAAATTTAACTTTATGGAAATATATTAGCATTTTTAGATAGTTTAAGGAAACCCTAGTTAATTTGCCGTAAAAATGTTTTATTGAAAAGACGTAACATTTTTCAGACGCGCTTAATTATCAGAAAATCATTATTTCCAGTTGGCGTGCCGCCATGTTTTCAATTTTTTACGTTTATAATGTATCCAAAGCCTTAATTTGCTATCAAAAATTCATTTGTTGATTCCTTTCTCTAACCATCATCCCGATTACCGTATCTCCATACCATCTGCGAGCACACACGAAACAAAATCTGCGCAAACACTTACACTTTTGGCGGTTGGCGCTGCAGAAATGCGCTGAGCAAATCGATCGGGAATGGGAATATGATCGTCGAGTTCTTCTCAGCTCTGCAACAAACCCTCCCATCGGTATAATTTGAACGCGCAGGCACTTACGATATGCTATTGAGCGTTTGCAGATAGCGAAGCTGCAATGCCGACGGGCTCTCCGCGATCACTTCGGCGGCTTCTTTCAAAGCTCTCGACGCTTTTTGCTCTCCTTCGGCAACGATGACCTAACATTAATTTGTTTCAAAAAAAAAAAACCGACGATAATAAAATTGTTGCTCAATTCACCTTTGCACGAGCTTCACGAGCCGCCTCGGCTTCAGCGGCCATAGCTCTTTGAAGTTGCACCGGAAGTCGCACGTCTTTTACCTCGACGCGCTCCACTTTCACACCCCATGGCTCGGTGGCTTCATCGAGTGTCGTCTAAAGGGATCATAATTGTGTCTTGCAAAATCCGTTCAAATTGTGTACCTGCATTTGGTGCGAAATCGCCTCACGATCCGAGAGCATTTCGGCTAACGTCTTGGTTCCGAGAATGTTTCGCAGTGTGGTCTGCGCCAAGAGCTTCGTCGATCTGGCGGCGTCTTCGACGTTGGTTACCTATTGAATGCCTTTTTAAATAAATTTTGTAGAAATATTCTGATACTGAGATTGTAGCGTTAGAGATTCTGAAGTAAACGACGGCATCAACGGCCACTGTGACGGAATCTTTTGACAAGATCTGAATATTCAAGGTTTTCCCAATTTTTAAGAATTGCCCCATCCTACCTCTTGTGGAGGGACTTCGAAGGAAAGCACACGTAAGTCAACTTTTCGATATGTGTCAATACATGGCACGATGAAGAATATTCCGGGACCTTTGGCCCCACCTGGCATCAGACGACCGAGCCGGAATATCACAGCTCGTTCGTATTCCTGTACTACCTGTAAATATCATTTTAGAAACGTTGAGACAAGTCAAGTACCTTGATACACATGCATGCTGAAATCGGGAGAGTGAAGAAAATGAGCAAATATGACAGTATCGTGAGGATCCATCCACACACACCAAATTCATTTTGAATATTCGCTGAAATCCATCAAAATAGTTGCTGTGTTTTAACTAGCAATTCCCTCCCAGTGATCTGATACCCCGGAATCTGCCATCCAAATAACCGAGCTACACCAACCTTGCACGTGAAAATACTCCTTCTTTGTCGGCGCCGAGCCGGAACCGGCGGCCGCGGCCGTCGTTTCGCGCGACTTCATTCAGTCATACAAAAATCTGAGCGTGTGTAAAGAAAAGCGCTTATTCGATGAAGTAAAGTGAGAGAAAGAATGCCGCAGCTCGCACTCACTACACTAGAAGCTCAGCGAGCATAAAATGACACTAATATCGAATGACACACACCACTCGTGTACTTATGTACTTACTGAAAACGTTGCGTTTAGAAACTTTGCCGCATTTAATATACCACTGATGGGTTGCTACTTTTTTGTTTTCATTTCATATTTTGCAGATTTTATTATTTAACAAAAAAAAACACACAAACTTGTCAAATAAAAAAGTGACAACTGAAGTGTGCTCAAGGAATTGTATAGTTTTGATTGTATGGGGCTCATGGGGAAACAAATGTGGTAATTGTTGTATATATTCGCTTTTTCTTTCTATGAAAGCTCAAAATCGCGGAGCTGCAATTGTTAAAAACAATATATAAGTGAGTAGTATAGCAATAATTGGCAATAACGAGCGACAAAGTTTATAAATTGCGCGCTATTGAATATAGTCTGGAAATTATGGTAACAAAAGTTTTGTTATATTTTTAGTATAGTCTAGGATTTGAAAATATTATAAATTTCTCTTTTTAAAAGATCGGTTCAAGCCAAATGGAAATTGCAATTTTAAACGTTTCTAGAAATTTTACGTATTTAGAGCAAAGAAGTTCTTACTACAATCTGATTAAGATTGTTTTAAACTATCTAAAAATCTTAATATTTTTCTAAAAAGTTATATATGAGCATCCTTACTGAGCTCATTCTATTAGTAGAGGGCAGTTAGGTAGAAATTAAAAAATTAATTGTACGTTCAATCAAAATAATAGAAATAAGATAACTAAAGGCTTATACGTGTATTCTAGAAAACACTGTACACGCCAGTTAGTCAATTTGCTTTTAAATTTACTAGAAACATGAATATCTTACTAATTCGAGAACTTTGAATAATCATTATGTGATAAAAGATAAATAATGAATCTTTAGATTCAAAATGGTATGTTAATAAAATGAGCTCAGTTAACGTGCTCAAATCTAACTCTTTGTGAAGATATTAATATTTTAAGATAGTTTAAGATAAGCCTAGTTAAATTCTAGTAATTAATGTTTTATTCACAAGACCTAACAATTTTAAGAAACGCTTAAACATTGGAAAATCGTTAATTCCAGTTGGCGTGAAAATGTTACAGCACCCAAATGGATTCGTAAAACAGGGCACCTCAGAAAATTTACTTGAATCTGAATATTTTTAAAATTTAAAACCGTTTAAGATAGCTTTTGGAGATTCCCGTAAATTTGACGTAAATATTAGTTTTTCCATTGAAAGTAGAATTTAATAATATTAAATATTATAAAAAAAATATTTTATAAGAAATTGATAATTCATTTTCAAAATGTTTGGATTATTGGTCTCAATGAGAACGTGAAGCAATAATCAATTTATGCTAATAATTTCTTTAAAATTTATAGCTCACGTCCAATTGGTTATTTTTATTTTGTATTAAATTAAAAATGAAATTATGCATTTCTGGGAGCTTGATGATCAGAACCAATTGACATTTTACAGTAATATGCAAGCTTTTAGAGAGAATATCAAATAAAATTAAAAATTAGAAACAATATAAAATATTTTAAAGGTTTTTTTGTTTTTTCAATGAAATTTAGTCACAATTTATAAGTTGCTACGTGGAATTAACAAAATATTCATTTTTATTTTAAGTAAAAAAATAAAAAGAAATTTTACTAAATTAAAAAAAAAACGATTATTTTCTATTTTATATGATTGCCTTACAATATTTACGTGTAAACCAGAGTTTCTCTATTCCGGCCATTTCCCGGATTCCGGTTTCCCAATTTTCAAACATGATTCCCCTTTTGGGATCCCGGATTTCGCACATCTCCGGTGTGCCCTGCAAGCCGATTTAAAATAATAATGTTACCAACATTAATTGTCTCTATATAGCTTTCACGTAAATAATCTGAACTGATTTTGACATCAACTTACTAGATCTAGCCAAAATTATCTTTTAACTTTAATATTTTTCTACAATATTATTGTTAAGCTATTTAATTAAGCTCCTCTTTTACTCATTTCAATTGGCGTGTGCCTTAAACTGTCGAAAGATATTAATAGCTTCCCTAAATATTAGATTTGCACAAAGCTCGTTTCATTATAATTTCAAGTGTATGAATATTGAGAGAAGAATAAATAAGAAGTGTCAAACAAATGTCAAATATTACTGTAAGCTACACGCTTTTCATATCACATTCAATTTAAAAAAATGAGAATTTGCCAATATTTTATTGGTTAATTTCAATTTTCGACATTTTCTTTCCAACAATTTGTTAGAATATAGTCTTTGAATTACTTAAAAATTAGTATTCTGCTATTTCAAGAGATAGAAAGAATAGCAACACTTTAAACCTTAACAATTTTACAACTTTCCTTCGCTCTCTCTCTCTCTCTCTCTATAACCAATTCAATATTGAAATTCAATCCATAGTCAGAAGCAACCACCTATCAGTGATATATTAAAACTCATCAACAAAATTATAATCCTCAAATCAATAAATACCAGAAAAAAACCAGCTAGAAAAATTAGAGCATGATGACGTTTAAAATCCGACAAACAAAATGCTTCCAACAAAGAATTAAGCAGGCTAACGAATGACACGGGCAAAACATTGGTCGTTCCATTTTATTTTATTATACGCATCTATACTGGCTTTATATATATATGAATTTCAAGTAAAATTTGTGAAAGCGGTTTGCTCAAAGTTTTGACGAGTGCTTGAACGGCTCATTTGACATTGGGTTGAGAGTCAAATTGGAAAATAAATAAATATAAGCCGTGGATAAATCAATTCCAAATAATTATAGTTCAAACAAGTGAGAGCAAATGAGCTCTTGCGGTTTTTTTGGGCTCGCGTGTGGCACACGAACAATTTATGAACAATGCTATTATTATTTTAAGACGGAAGTGCACGCGAACAAAGAATTGTGAATGTTTAAAACAAGTTTTTAATAAGATTGAAATGACATTGACAGCTCGAGCTGCTGCACAATTGATGCTCCTTGTTTTCATATATTATTGGCAGATATTTCAAGTAGAGTAATATTTGAGGAAAATGTGTATTTTTTTATTCAAAGACGTTCTTGATATATGATTCGCATCCTGAATTGCAACTAGTTTGGATTAATCTGTTGTGTCCAGCAGAAATGACAATAACATTTTTGCTCGCATAGAGACATTAATTTTAAATTTTATTGCATTGTGCATATTGAATATTTTGGAATTAACTGAATGTTAGTGTTCGTATAAATTGGGACTTAAGTTTTAATTAATTTTTTTAGAATTAAAAAAAATATATATATGAAATTAATCCATTGGGATTTCATCCTGTTAATTTTGTACATTTAGAATATGTCTTTATTGATCAGACAAGAAGCACACCAAATTGAATGGTTAAGTTCGGAGCTCAGAAAAGATACTTATTTCGCATATTTCGTTGAGAAGCGTGGCTTTTTAGATAGTTTACAATTGAAACGTGCTATATAAATATTAAATGTATGTCATCTGGGTTGCGATAACAAGGCGATATGTCACGGGATAGGTAACAAAAATAATTTAATTGTAATATGGTAATTCCAGATTTTTAAAATTTATATTATTGTTCTTTTCAGATATCGGTGTCCAAAATGATAGCCTCAGATGGACGGCCTCACGGCTAGAAATCACTTTTTCGTCTATTCCTCTTAAATGTCCATTTTTTTGAGACAACACACATTGATGTGGCCGTCCAAACGAGAACCTCATTGTATCCTAATTTTTTTGCTCTTTCATTAGGCACCGATCTATGAAATGAATAATAAATTACTATCAAACAATGATAAGAACCTTCCTTTCCCACACGATCTATCTTAAAGAAATCTTATGAAATAGTTATAAAAGTTCCAAAGAAAACGTTTTAGAAGAATTCACCAACTTGAGTTCCAAGCACACACCGATTGTAAAAAATGAGCTCAATAAACGTGCTCAAATATAAAAAATTTGAAAAGATATTAGTATTTTTACATAGTTTAAGAAAAGCCTAGTTCAACAGAGGTAAAAATGTTTTTTTTAAACTAACGTAAAAGTTTTCAGACGCACTCAAAAATCAGATACGACTGTCTATTAAAATTGTTTTGATCCTGTTTGCAAGAATTTATTTATCTGCTAAACGGTAATGGAAAATTATTGAAAAACTACTTTTATAAGAAAATTTAAACAATTTTATGTTAGAAATTATATTTTAATATACAACATTTAGTTAAATATTTATAATTTACTGTTAAGGACAACCAATGAGTTTCCATCACCGTTTAACGGATAAATACCTTCTTGTATAGCGGCTCTGGTTTCTCATTAATCTTATATTTTTTCATTTTTGAATTAATTGACAATCGGTAGAGACTAAATGGCCGTCGAAAGAATTCGAAATTAAATTTTATTAAAACGAGAGTCAAAAGGAAGACATGTCAATACTAGGAAACATTTTTCAAATTGAAATTACTTAAAGAAAGCAATTACCAATTTAAATATTCTCGAGAAAAGAATATTTGTGGTTTTTTTGTTAAATAAAAAGTTTAAAATAAAATTGCTGTTAACAGATCTCACGCCAAATTGAAATTTAAACTTTACAATAGCTAAAAAGAAAAATGAAATTAATTTCCACGCAAAAATTAAAATGTAACATAAATTTACGTAAAAATTGCAAACTAATTTACAAGTGAAATATAATAAAACTACAAAAACGTTCATTTCCATTTGGCATGCAACAAGAAAAACTAAATTCTGCTATCAAATTAAAGAATTTTAAATTTCCTTGCATTCTGACAGTAAAAATAAGTAAATTAAGGAAAATAAAGTTTGAGGATTCTAGTTCTTATAGATAAATAATTTCGTCGTCTGATTTTACAAGCACGCCAAATGCAAATAGAATTTTTACAAACTTTAAACTTAATTTTCTAGTTCTTACGTGTGAAATACAATATATTTTTACGTAATTTTATCAAGTTTTATTTCACATATATCCAAGCCGTAATATAACCCTTTAAAGATAGATTAATGAAGCTTTTCAGATCACTTCTTTTGTCCTTTTATTTGGCGCGCCAAATTTGGCGTGAATCAAGTCTTTAAAATTACTTTAAAATGTACTGCAAAAGCAACATATAATAATGGAGTATAAATAAATAAATAAGTTGAACAAGTAGTAAGTTATTTTATTTTGGAAGTAAATATCAATTTGTAGAAATAATCTCCCCACAGGAGACACGGTAAATTCTTAAAAGGGGACTCATAATAATTTATAAATAGGTTTGTAGATCTTGTTTTTAAACTTTGCATAAAAGTTGCGAAATGGGGACGATTAATTATACTGTCCTTTTCAGAGATGAGTGAGAGTAAACACACACGAATGACGAGGACCGAACTCTGTGTTTACATATTGTCGTAAAATAAAATGGTAACTTATATTACGAGATATTTCATTTAAAATTTAATAAATATTAAGAAAAGTAAGAAAAATATTTCGAAACAATATTAAATAAGTGAGCATTTTATTTTACGGAAATACGTAAACAAAGTAACGTCAAATCCACAATTCGATCCTCGTCATTCTTGTGTGTTTACTGTCACTCGTCAGAGATCGGTATCTAATGGAAGAGCAAAAAAGAAGAAAAAATGATGGACGGCAACACGGCCACAAACGAATTTTTTGTCTAATCCTCTTCAAGGTTCCCTCTTCTTCCATTAATTCGTAAAAAAAGAGTGGCCGTCTAAACGCGAACATCATTCTATCCTAATATTTTCCTCTTCCATTACGCACCGATCTCTGAAATGGACAATAGAATTTTTAAATAATTTTGAGAAAACATTGAATATTCTTATTATTGGGTAAAGAATTTCTACCGTCATATTTCGATAATCTAATGATTTAATATAATAGAAAAATATTGAAAAAAGTTTAAAAAAAAAGCTTAAATAAAGTAAAGTTTGAAATACAATAATGCTAATTTGAAAAATCAAATTTCTCGCGTCTCGCTTCTCTATTTTCCATTTTTAGAAATATATTTAAAATCTGTTTTTACCCTTTCTAGAAAATATTTGAGCGAATCACTACGAGACAATTAAAAAATAGAAAAAAACTTTAAGTTAAAAACATAGCCTATTCAATTAATCGAATAAACTTTAATCTCCTATTGACCAATTAAATGCTCGCTTGGACTCTTACCTCTAGAATCGTTCTTTATATCCGTCGCAATTCTCGGAATAATCGGCGAGAACTTGAATTCGCGCGGTGGCGGCACGGAAAACTTGCGCTCCACCGGCTCATCGAACTGGTACATGTCTGAGGTGAGGCTCACTCAGTCGCGGTCATTCACAATCATTGCGTCTTCCAGTTGATAATAACTTGCAATTGTTGTTACTTGGTTTTGTGTTTATAGGCTTCAAGAGAAGACGAAGCTAGCAAAATAATTATCTTCTTTTTAAGATGAAAACAAAACAACGTTTAAGACTAAATTCTTCAAAGAATACAACCTCAACTAATGAAATTTCATTCAAATTGGGCTCGAGTGACAATGAATGGTAGGCTTGCTAGAAAACACGAGCCAGATGAATATTAAATCAGAAGAAGAAGAAGAAGAATAAGAATAATCATTTTCTACTATTATTATTATTGTTAATACTACTTTTATAATAAGAATAACAACAAATATAAAAAGTGAATGAATAAAAGTTGAGGTTCCTATAGATTATTTCGAGTAAGTAAGCAAAAGGTTAATTTTATGTTACATATATTGTAAAAGCAAAATAATAGGGAGGGCAAGCTGAAATTGAATTAAAATTGGTTCATAAAATTTTTTTTGATATATTTTCGCTATAAAAATTATATATATATATATATATATAAGTGAATAAATTGTGCTATTTTGTTTATTTTGAATAAATAGTTGATAATAATAATAACAAACAACTTGAAATAAAAATAAATGAGCAACCAAATCACGGCTCTTCTATTAATTTTTTTCTCACAGATTTAATTTAGTCTCCATTAATAATAACAAATAAATATAACAACAAATATTATCCCAGCCACTTTTGTATGAAGGGTTTGGTAAAGAGCAGAACGCTCTCAAAACGAACACAAGGAATTGTTCTTCATCTTCAGACTCGGTCGAGCAATTTTTTGATTATGAAGACTACAAGAAAAAAAAATAAGAGGAAAGTTGTTGTTTTTGTTTTCTTTTTTATTTCATTTTTATTTATTTCATTTTATTTATTTTCACATCAAGATAGATGGATAGATAACTTTTTTTTTTGGAAATTCATTTTTCTTCGCTGTTCATGTCGAATTAATTTAATGCCGATGATTATTATTTCTAGAATAATAACTTTATTGTTTTCAGTCTTTTTTTAAATTTTATGAGCTCTAAATTTGGAAAATGAGAAATAATAAATTAATTTTATTTTGAAATAAATGATATTAAAAAATTGAAGGAAATGGGTTATTAATATGTGGAGGTTTTGTGAAAAATAGGGAGATGCTATGGTAATATGTGGAATAGTTGGGCAGCTACATTAGATCCAACGGCTGTTTGAGCGAGGAAACTTCAAGACGAATCAAGGCTGCATGGAGTGCTTTCACCAAGATCAAACCACTTCTCGCCCACATTGACAAAGAGAAAACTAAAGACATCCTCTTCCAGAATGTGCTCCCGGCTCTACTGTACGGCGCGTGGACGTTGACAAGATAAAATTCTAGCCGACTGCAGAGGTGTATGAACACAATTTGTCACCACGCAGGTAGCGATCAAATAGACGTCCATCGTCAAAAAACACGAAGGATACTGAAGTGGGCTATCCACTGTGCTCGACCAAGTGACCGGTGGACGAAACGATTGGCGGAAGGGGTTTCTCGAGGTTGGACACGACAAAAAGGAAGATTGAAAGCGAAATGGCAAGACCCAATTAAACTTTGGCTCTCAAATTATGTGCACGAGAAGTCCACCTCCAGAAACTCAAAAAGGCGAATCGGAATCCTGGAGAAGAAGGTTGCCTGGCCCACTATCGCGAGACACAGTCCCGATTATTGGAGAGAGCTGGTCCGCTTCTCTATAAGAGACTGACATCGGACTCCTAAGTATCCTAAGTAAGTATAGGTTTGGGGAAATATAGGGAAATGTTATCGAATGGTTATCGAATAAGTAATTTTCAATGAAATATAAATTTTGTTTATAGTTTTTTAAATAAAAACATATGGGATTCAGACTACGAATTAATCACAAAAAAGTTATCACAAAGCACATCCAACGCCGGTATAATTTATATTGTTGGTCTACACCAGAGATTGGAATAATTTCGAATTCCGCATTATTGAAAATCAGTATTCCGACCATTTTTCCATAGCGACATCCGTTTTCCATTTCCGATTTTATTGTAACCTTCAGAGGTCGTTTAGTAATGGAAGAGCAAAAATATAAGAAAAAATTATATTCTTGTTTGGATGGCCGCACAACCACAAAGCCCTTTTCCATCTATTTCTCTTCAATGTCTGTTATCATTTTCTTGAGACATCACACATTGATGCGAGAGAAATGAGCTGGCAAAACGAGAACCTCATTTTTTCCTCTTCCATCAGGCACCGATCTCTGAAATGGACAATAATTCCGAAATGTACTTATCATATTAACTTTAACACCAAATACGGGCGCAATGCTGGGTTCTGCGCTCCGAATTCCGGCCATTTTTCGATTTTGAATTTCGAATTCCCAAATTCAAAAACTTCTCTGGTATCGAGAGCACAAAAATGTTCAATTTCCAAGGTTTTATAAGATATTACAATAATCTGCTATTTTTCTAATATTAAATCTAATATATCAATGAATATAATTTGTCTGCGGATTCCGAAATACATCTAAGTTTGGAATGAAAAATGTATATTTTAGCTGCGTTTTGGGCAAATTATAAAGTTTCAAAAAATTAAGAATTGAAATGCGAATTTCACTTTAAAGAAAAAGTAAGTTTAAAGATTTAAAGAAATAAGACTAAAATTTATTTTAAAAAATTAGTTGAACTTTATTTGAAAAACGAATTTTAAATGTTAAATTTTCAATTTAAATTGGTGTCAATATGCATTTTCCTAATATAGAGTTTGAAATTGCGCTCTACTGTAATTGACAATACTTTTTCAGCTAAAGCTCTCCAATTAACAGTTGCTAGATAATAATCGAAATATTATTTTTTTAGCTTCTCTCAAAAGCTTATTTGTATATTTACATGTCTGCAAGCTAATTTCTGCATGCCAATTTTAATCAAAAACAAATTTAAGCGCGCATTCGTAAACGTAAATATGTCAATGTGTTTATTACTCTAATAAGAGTCTGTAGAATTACAAAACATAAATAAATCTTCGAAAAACCATTTAATTGCTTTAAATTAAGGATGAGCAGCGTAGGCTCTGCTAGTTACCTAAATAAAACGAAATTTCCGGGTCATGAAGTTGTAAAATTATTGACCAACATGCCAAATGGAGAGTTCAAACCGAAAGCTCATAAAATATACTAAAATATAGTTTAACTTTGAAAGAAGCAGTATTCTATATAGTTTAGAATGTGCCTGACAACTTTACGCGAATGCTATTCTGAAGTTAATACGTGAAATCGTATAATATATATTTAAATATTAGAAAAAACTGATTTACATTTGGCGTGCCACCTATTATGGTAATCAAATCTAGTCAATATATAATCTATCAATTAATTTTTCGTATAGATCTTTAAATGAGACGACAGATGGCACCCAACTGTTACCCATAATTTTATTTACAAATTCTTATTATTTCATTTTTTCATTATTTTTGTCTACGCTTAATTATTTCATTATTCGTATATTAACATAATTTGTCCAAGGTTTATAATAATAGTTTGTCAATTTGATATCATTTTTAAAAATAGAAACAAATACAAGCGGAAAGCAGGAGTTTTCCTGCTCAATACAAGGAAATAGTCAAACAAAGTTCTCCGTGCTTTGTTTTTTAGCCAAATTATTGAATATTTTAACCAAACTATACTGTCTTTCAAAATTATAAACAAGTATTATCAAAATATAAGAAATTGACAGTTCCAATTTTAGTTTCATAAAAAATAAAAGTAATAAATCTGATTTGATCAAGAAATTTTGAAGAAATATAATGAAAAATAGAGAAATTATTAACATAAATTGAATATTTGTTTCATGATCTCTTTGAGACCATTGAAAATAATTAAAAAATGTTGAAATTGAATTTTCAATTTCTTATATTTTGATAATAAGTGATTTAAAGAAATATATAATATATCAATGCCGGTTTGCAGCAGAGCGTCTTTTCAAAATATATTATCCTTTTCAGAGATCGGTGCCTAATGGAAGAGGAAAAAAATTAGGATGGAATGAGGTTCTCGTTTGGACGGCCATTCTTTTTTACGAAATTATGGGCAGCACATATTTAAGAGGAATTGAGAAAAATGTTTTTTGTGGCCCCATCATTTTCTCTTCTTTTATTACTCTTCCATTAGGCACCGATCTCTGAAAAGGACAATATAAAGCTAAATTAAATCTTTTACAGACTATTTCAATTTTTTGACATCAGCGGCCTATAAAGAGTGCAAACAAATAATATATTTTCATGAAATATTGGTAATGTATTCCCATGGTTGAGAGTAAATATAGTCCACACATTAAACGTGGAGTACTGTACTGTTTTTTTAAAATTTTACTGCTTGAACAGCGTATATATAGCTTCTACATGAATCTTTCAAGCCTCATTGAAAGCAGAATCCCTTAAATTATAAAAATACTAAAATCCCTTTCAATGACTCTATTTTTAACAGAATTAATAAAGTACCTTGACTACGAATCAGATAGGAGTACTGTAGAATGTGTTAAATAAAATCAACCACATTACAATTGGCGTGAATTATTAACTATTTATTCAAATTTTCAACACAATGGATGGAATATTTCAAGAATTCAAATTATTTTTGACATTTTTAGTTGAGATAAATTTTAGTTTACAATAATAATTCAACGTTTTTGAAATATTCCCAGGTATTTAATTTTAACAATTAATAGTATAGTAAATTCCTCACATCTCTTGATATACGTAGAATACCCGGAAAGTTAGCTTATTGTCATACAGTACACGTCAAAAGGTTGTAAACGCGGGGTTTTTCGAGCATAACTCTACGATTACTTTATTTTATTTTTCTTTTCCACACATTTTCTATTGCTTTCAGAAACAACTGGTAACCATTTCGGCTCAATACTGGCTCTCGAAAAGCGTTTACAACATCTTGACCGGTAGTGTAAGTTAACAAACAAAGTATTGCTAATACCCAAGAAGAATTCTAGAATTATGACGTGACAAAACAAGAAAAACGAGGTTGCATCCACGTACAGAAATTGACAAAATTTTTCGAAATTCATTTTATATTTTCTAAAAAAGAAAACAAACAAATGAAGTAAAACAAAAATGATGCCAACTAATATATTCAAATTAACATTTAAATTAAAGACGAATAAGAGAAATAAGAAATTCTGGCCTCAACACTAAAATTTAACGGATTAAAAGTGCACATGTTTTTAGTTTGCATACTAATTCTTGACGAAAACAGAGAATTCCAATTTGTAGATTAATAATCATAATAATACAAATTATTATGAAGGATCACTCATTCTTCTTTTTATAATAAATGTGCATGTCCACACGAGTATCATCGCGAATAATTAATCAACCTCTCTTCTAATAATGTTTATTAGATTATCAAATAAAAGAGTGGAAAAAGGTAATTTATAATTCATATGGTGAACTGAATGAAACATTCTAGACGTTGTTGTTTATTTTAATTTAATTTCAGCTGCATTTTATTGATATTAAAATACTAAAAAAAATACCTCGCCTATATTAAGACAATAATAGGATGGAAATGAATCTTAAAAAGACGATTTTCTTCTCATTTTCAGAAGCAATAATAACAAAATTCCCCACTTTACTATGATTAAGGAAGAGTTAAAAATAACAGAGCTAATAATAAAAAAAACGACTGGAAATGTTTGTTGTTCATGGCAGAAGTAAAAACAAAACAAAAAATCTTAAATAAAAAAAAACGTGCGCATCAAAGAGTTTGGAGCAACCAAAAAGGAAAAATTGGCTGAACTTTTAAATCTGCCATATTTATTGTTTTTATTGGAATTTGTTTAGATTGCTCTTTTACAAATGCACACTTCCTTCTCAATTTCCATTCAGATTGTTGGTAAAACAAACAAAACTAATTATTGGATGAATATTAATTCCAAACAATTAATGGGCCAATTTCGAAAGTATAAGAACCTAATAAAAACCAGACAACTTTGTTTACGATATATATATATATATAACAGCGGAAGTGTGAAATCATAAAGATGGTGGATCTTTGTAATTGGGCTCAATTTGATTCGATGTTGCGATGAAATTGAAGAGAAGATGGACATCAGTTTATTTATTTGATTTTGTTTATAATCCCATTTCAATAATAAACATTAGAGACATCCAAATTGTAAGATAAGATGGGATTATGGGAGACTTTCTTGTCAATTCCAGAGTGAATTGCAGAAATATAGCTTACTAGGGAGACCATTTTTCGATTCAAAAGGTTCCGGGCTGATGGTGAGTGTCTTTGGATGGTGAGAGTCTTGATATCATTTTGTTGAATGATTATGTTCTATGGTTTTTTTACTGTTTTGAACCGGACAATTTTGTGTGAGAACTAATGAAATGCCATCAGCACTCATCATCCAAAGTTTCACTCTCGAAAAGCATCGGTACAAGACCCAGAAAAATGAATACTTGGGTTACTATGTCTGAAAATCTTAAAAGCCGTGGTTTGGTAACCATTTTCAACCCACTTAAACACCACAGTTCAGGACAAGTTTTTGTGTGCGCTAATAAAATGTCCTCAGCTATCGTCAAGCAACGTTTCAGCTCTATTCCTTGGATCTAATAACTTGGATCTAAAAATGACCTCCCATCTTAATTTAAATTATCTCTCTCTCTCTCACGATTAAAATAAAGAAAGATTGCTGCTTTCACGGAAATGGTCTCTATTCTCTTTTACGTCAATTAAAACGTCCAGATATCACTCACTAAAAACCCCATTCTCACCATCATCAATCGACTTCTGCTCATTTTTCTCCACATCAACATCATCCTTGTCATTCTTCATCGTGTCGTCGCTTTTTCCGGATATCAGCGAGGTATTCTGTACAACTAGGTTCAAAACCGATTCAAGCCACAACAACCTCTTCAAGATTCTGAAGTGTACGCTTCGCCATATTCTCCACCTCATCCGAGGAAGACGACAATAGGTCGTCGTCTTTCGAGCTCGACGATGGTATCATCGCTCCTTCTTGGTGAATGCTATTCACCCTGGCCGCATTCCGACCGTCGGCCAGGCGTGTTTCAGTCTTAATGGAGCCGTTCGATGACAATGAGACGACCGAGTTGCGCGCCGATGTCATGATCGCGCTCATACGTGAATAATCAATAGTAGTTGGATGAATCGGAGCAAGAGCATGAAATGAGCTCGTCTAGCAATGCGAATGACCGCGATCTGTGAGGGGGGCTGAGCCGCGAGTGTTTTCCTAATCAGAAATGCAACGAAAATGTCGTCAACATAAGGCGATAACAGTGCACAAATGAGCAGCGTGATAGCACGCAGCTTCCCATTGAAACATGAATGAATGAATGTTGCTTGTTTATTCATTGATGCACCAACATTGGGGGATTCTTTCAGAGCTCGGAATTTTTTGTTTTGTTTTGTGTCGAAACGGGTGCCGATTTTAATGAGACAATGTGGTGAATTTACTAAAAGAATGTTTGGAATAGAAATAAAAAATAGTAATATAAAATATTTACATGAAATTGCTTTATTTAAAGAGCCATGATTCGGTTAGTGGAAACAGCAGACTGCAATACCCACGAAGGAGCTAATAAACATCGAAATTTATATTTGACAATAAACTATTCTGAATTGTGCTCTTGTGATAAGAAAGATTATTATGGCACTCAACATAATGAGCATGACAATATTATGTGTATTATGTCGATCTTTTTTATAATCAACTCAGTCTAGACATATATTATCGGGTTTTGATTTTTTGAAACAAGGAAAACCATAAAAACACCCGGACAATAACATTGAAATAGAGGAAACACACTTTTTGCTGGCTATTTGCCAAAAGAGGGGGGACGAGAAAAATGTTGACCACTAAAAGTTCGTCTTTTATTTTTAGCTATTTTTTAAAGCTTTAGTATTCGGATTCTAAATAAGGTAAGCTAATTATTTGTATATAATACAACTGGGAAAAATTATCTGAATGTATTAAAGTAATTTTAAAACAAATAATAATCATTTTTAATGTTTTTTTGCTACGTCGAAGTTTTAAACTGTTATAAAAAATTTGAAAGTAAAATGACAGTGAAAAGTAAAATATCATCTTATAGAGAATTTTATGCTGATTCAGATGAAATGCATCTTAAAATAACCTGTCAGTAATTTAATTATTTATATTGAATTTAATGAAACAGCAAAAAATAAAACTATAGAGAATCATTATTTTTTGTCACCAATACGTTCAGATAATTATTCTAATTATTCTAACACAAATTAAAACTTAATTAAACTTGTATACATCAAGAAATCAAAATATTTTACAAAATAAAAAAAAGATGACAACAATTGTGCCTGCATTGAAAAAAAAAGCGTCAATACTTATGCTGTTGACGCCGGTTTCGAAGCGGTCCCGTTTTTGGTCCGGGTGTGCCATAAAGTTACAAAACACTTCTCTGAGACAACGCTAATAATGAGAATCAGAGAAGAAGAAAAGCGAGAACACGAGAGGCGCGAAATTTTATATTTTAAATTATGTATTGTCCTTTTCAGAGATCGGTGCCTAATGGAAGAGGAAAAAATTAGAACAAAATGAGGTTCTCGTTTGTACGGCCACATCAATGTGTGTTGTCTCCAAAAATATTAGATAATAAACATTAAAGAGAAATATAAGAGAAAGTGCTTTGTGGCCGAGACTATAATTTCTTTCATATTTTTTTGTCCTCTGAAATGTATAGTATCAAAAAAATTCACTATGTCAATACATGAGGTAAGATACCAATTCCAGCTGGCCAAAATTCCAAGCTTTCACGCTAACACACTTCAGGTAAAGCTTTAGAAATGTTGTCAAAGTCAAAGATCATTCAGTCCCTAAAAGCTATGAGCATTAAAACATCCCTCAAGGAAGCTTAAACCAAACATGTGATCTAAGCCAACATATTATTATAAATGTTATTATTAATTCTATTGATTTAATACCAAATAACCCGAAATTATCAATGTTCTTTGTTAGATATTTTGTTTTTAAGCAAGCAGGGAAATGATTATGATTTAAAAGGAGTTCTGAAGGAAATAGCCATGACTTTAAAAATGTACGAAAAAAATAATGATATTACAACATTTAAATACATTTTATTAATATTTATGTTCAATTTAAAAGCAAACTTTCACGTCAATTCTGTCGACTTTACGGAAATTTAGGTTTATGCGTCTTTTCTGAGCTCCTGTTTTTACGAATTCTGTTGACGTGTTAATACTTATCAACACTTATACATAAAACTTTTGCATTCCAAATCGAAATAACGATTTTTATAAGCGAATTTTAAACGTGTGTGGAAATTTTTACGTCATTATAACAAAAAAGGTTTTACTAGAATTTAATTAAGTTTGCCTTAAACTATCTACAAATTTTAATATCTTTCTAAAAAGTTATATTTGAGCAAGATTATTGAGCTCATTATCTTATCATACAAGTTGGAGTGATTGTTTGCTTTATTTTATATTGTAAGAACTTTACAGTTGACAGTTGTCAAGATTTTTTGGTGAATAAATATCGAAATTTTAAAATTAAGATCAATTACCGCACGTTAAATAAATTTCAACAATTCTTTAGTGCTTATTTATTTAGATTAGTTTTGAGATAAATATCCACGTGTGCTTTTTCTAAGAGTTCAATCTAATAAAGGATTTTTAAGTATTATTTTCTCTTCCTTGTTACAAGATTGTCTGAAACTCTAGAAAAATCTTAAAAGTTTGTAAGAATTTGTATCATTTTTATTGATTTGAACTTGGATCACTTGCGGGATCAGTTGTTCATCTTAATTATTTGTTTTCCTGTTTTTTTGTATTATATATGGTGAATGAATAAAGTATTATTATTTATGTTTTTTGTAAAGTGTGAAGTGACTGAGGTATTCATGATTGTTTTGGAGCGTGACTATTCTGGTCATTACTAATTAAGTACTGATTTCCCTGATACTGAGATCTAGTGCACTCTACTTGGACCATATCCACCCGACATTCGCTTTTTATTATTGGATTAATAAACGATTCAAATACACAACAAAAACACATGGATTGGAGGTTTTAACCTAATTCGAACTTTCATTGGATTTGACACTAAATAATATGGGAAACGAAGCTTTGAATTTAAACCTTAAAGAATACTAAATCTTTCTCTCTCTCTCTCTCTCTCTTCTTCTTCTTCAAAGCCCTAAATCAATTCAAATTTTCAAATGAATATGATTGTAACTTTGATGGAGCTCTTTACAGTCATTTGCTACTTTTTTCGTTCCAACAGCTCATATTGAGATTAAGAAAATGTGTTAATTAGATATAGATAATTTTTATTCCAATAGAATTGCATTTTGCTCTTAAATGCATAATTTGATAAAAATCTATTGGAAAAAATCTCCACTCCAAATGCATATGTGCATCTAATTTTCTGTCAATTTTAATAGGAATGAACTTTTCTTAATTGTTGAGAATATATTTAATTGTAGTCGTGTGACTCTTTCATCCAATTGAACATTTATTACGATTCCCATCTTATTATTATTAATATCGGCAAATTAATATTTGAGAAGCATCTTTCCAATTAGCTTCAACAATCCATTAAGCAATTTTTATTAGAAATACGATGTTCGATTTGTGTCATCATTGCACACCAAAAGTGCAACATTCAGAGCTTCGCACATATCAAATATTTATGACTCGACTTTCGAACCCACAAATTTGCGCCAGTTTTTTCATTAAAATATAATTAAACTCGCTTTTGATTCGATAAATACTTGGTTAGTGAATCTCACTCAATTACCTATTCAAATTGGATAAACAATTAAAGTGTCAGGATCGAATACTCGCGGCAATTTGATGCTCAACGCGGATAATTGTTGATAAACAATCGTATCAATTGCGGCTCACAATTGCCCCGCCGTCTGCCTTGCCAGTTGCTTATAAATTCAAAACAGATGTAATAAAAAGAAGGAGCGCATCAACTGGAATAGTGCACCCTCGTCAATAACTAAGAGCCCCCCGGAAATTGGATATATAAAATTGTATCGACGCCACAATTGAATCAGTCGATCTGAAACAAGACGCCACGTCTAATCTCAAACAATTGGCACCTGTTATTAAATATTAATGAGAAGTAGATGTTTGAGCCAAAAAAACGAGATCGACCGCAAAACAGGATTGTTGCCATTTTTTCGGCTCTTGGAATTAATTCAGACGCGCTTGAGGAAATATGGAAGATTATCCGTGGGAATATCAAATATGGAAATGACATAAAATGCTTTTACTTTGTCTTACAAGAAATGAGATTCCTTTAAGAACAATTAGGCTAATTATGCAACCTCATGCAACTTTCCCCCTAAACTCGTATCCACAAAATGCACAAGACCAATTAAATAGCGTGAAACAAATGTGTTTCTTTCAACCAAAAACAATAACAATGCACTTTGAATTGAGCTCAATGCTCCAGTAAAATAATAATAACAAAAAAACATGTCTCCAACAAACCTGACAGCAAGTCAATCCTCTGTCCGGAAAACTTTCCAATTATCTGCGCGGCCTCGAATATGCTCGGCGGCGTCGGCTTCTTCGTATTGCGTCGGTTCTCCAAGTCTTGCATTCGCTCGCGGATGCTCTTCTTGCGGCTCATTGACGACTCGGACGGCGCGTGCAGGCTCGATGTGGCTGATAATGCCGAAAACTTGCGATAACTCGGTGTCGTTGAGCTCTCGTCGAGCAAGCACGTTGCCACGTCGAGATTCGTCTCCATTATAGAGATAATTTGATAAGCGATAAGAATGGGATAAGAATGAATAGAAATGAGCCGTTGTTTTTTTGATGTAGAGAATTGTTTCTTTTTTAGATTGTTAATATAGTTTATATTGTTATTATTTGGCACACGTTTCGTCCTTTCTTCTACTTCATTTGAGCACACATCGAGGTAGGCGTGGCTGGAATTGAGCTAATGGCTCTCATATTTGTGTGTCGGCACAGACGAGAGTTTTAATTTGCGCGTAACTTGTAAAACATTTAACAAAGTAGAAGCAAGTTAAGGATGAGCAAATGTGCATCACCGAGTATTTTGAATGTTTTCGAATTATTCTTGATATTATGTTTTATATAATTTTGAACAGTTTGGTTGTTCTTTTAAAAATAGTTCTTATTAAAGCCTTATCTAATAAAATAGTGAATTTGGCGGAATTTGTAATTATCTGGGGAGAATGGAGCTCATGGATAAGTAACTTTCTCCAAACAAATAATGAATTAGTACCTAAAAATCTACAGACATTTAATTTCCTTGAAACTGGGAACGATATGTTTCATAGAGATGTTTAAGTGAGCTCTACGGTCTAATCGTGTCTTCTAAAAATCCACGCAAGAATATTAACTATAGATTATTCGTGAATTCAAACTTGACCGTCTATCTTTCATTGAGCTTGCTAGATAATTGAAACAAACCTTATAAAAGAATATATTCTTTGCGTCAAATGAAAATTAGCAATAGCAGCTTGTTTAATTGTTTATAACAAACTCCCACGTGAAAATCTTTCAATGATTCCTATGTAAACTTCTTACAAGGGAGGTCATTTTTCGACCCAAAAGGTTTCGGAATGAAACTGTGCATGCTGATAGCTGATGACATTTTATTAGTGCAGATTAGAGCAGATTTAGATTTTATTATTGCTTACATTGACCAAAATTATATATTAAAAATAAAATGTTCATGAAATAATAGTCTTAAGGAATCTTAATTGATCTCCTGTTGTTCTTCTTTCAGTAAATTATTTATTTTACTATTTAAACGTGTAAATTCTAAACAAGTTTCTATTTTCGCTTAAACTATTAATCTGCAATGCGGAAGTATGTAAATATAAAAACTTAATTTACTGTTTAGTTTGACGTGGAATTCCACGAGAAACATTTGAGTTTAAAGAGTAGTCATTTTTCAAATCCAGCCAACACATAAAATTGGAAAATTACGAGAATCTTTCTGCGTTGCACATACAAATTTAAAATTCAACCGATGGGGAAGGAGGGTTTAGATAGTTATTAGGAATTTTTACCGAGTTCACTCCCAAAATCGATTTATTAACTAAAATAAAATATTAATGATTTTATGGTGAATAAATATTATTATTATTATTAATGAGTTTGTTCTGGAAGAATGTATATTTTTAACCCACAGTTTTTTTTAATGATAACTACCATTTATTATTAAATAATTTGCTCATGTTGATTGTGGGATGCTCACAAAATTCTTACAAAGAAATTTTACTTAAACATTTTTATTCAAATTAATTGATTTATGCTTCTATAGTCTTACTTTGTAATAAAACTATTTTGCTCCAACAAATAATTTGTTTAATATGTAGTCCTTATCTGACTATATTTCTAAATTGTTCTCTAAAAATTTTTTGTGCGTTATCTTGTTTATCTCCGTCTATTTACTATGTACTGATACACGAAAACTTAAAATATAAAATATGTAAATTAAATCGGCTTGAATAATGGAATTTGAAACTTATTTTCACGTAATTTTAGTATATTCGTCTATAAAGCACTTAAAGCACACCAAATGAAAAAGGAATTTAGTCGCATAAATTTATACGATTAAATTAAAGCAATATTACATTTCATACTGATAAGCAGGCTTTAAATTAGATAAGAAACTGATTTTCTCATTGAATAATCATATTTGAGTATCACTTCTCATCTCCCAATTTAACCATTCAATTTGGCGTGATTAAAGTCTCATGCGCACGCCAACTGGAAACAACGATTTTTCGCTTTTTAAACGTGTCTGACAATCTTTGCGTCTTTTCAACAAAACATTTTGCACTACAATGTAACTAGGTTTGTCTTAAACTCTCTAAAAATATTAATATCTTTCCAAAATATTTGATTTGAGTACGTTTTCTGTGCTCTTTTTATTACCATACCATATTACCATATTCTTTTTATTACCATACCAAAATAAAAATGACAGGAAAAATTGAAAGTTTCTTGATTTCAATGATAAAATAAACCATAAAGTAACAGAAAAATAAAATGGTTATATCTTCATAATTTCCTTTTTTTTCGCCAGTTACGGACATTCACGTATACATTTAAATCTGTTAGATGAACATTTTTCTTTATTATATATTTTTTTTAAAGATTTTCCTTATTATATTTAAAAAAAACTGATTTTATTGCCAAATAACGTTTGTAGTACATAGTTTTCGTGACATAACCCTCCCGAATCATACAAATTGCCAAAACCACACGACGTCTGGTTCCGACTAGGATCTTCTTAGAGCATACATATAAAGCTCCCCAAAGCCGCAGAATGTATTTAGTGTCTTCAGTCGGGAGTCTCTTCTCTTCAATAGTTAACTTATAAACAATCAAAACTTAAAGTTTCACGTTCAAAAGCGATTTTTGGTTTCAAGTTTATCTAATGTAAATTATCGATACTTTATATTCTCCATTATTTCAGGTTTATCTAAATTTAGAAACCACAAGAATAAAGTGCAAACAGATGCTTTCGGAATAATATCAGCAACGAGATGTTTCAATTTGAATTTAAGATTTGCGATGTTTGTTGATTTTGTAAAACAAAATGCGCAAATTTGAAATAGTTTTGAATATTAATTGATTTCAAAAAAGTATTTAATAACTGTAGCACCCCAGTTTGTATGGTAATATAAGGTGCCAAGTAAGAATGCTCTAATATAACTTTATAGATAGATATTAATATTTTAAATAATATAAATATTTTTTCTTTTAGTGTCTGGTACACGTATTTTGAATGAATTTTGAATTTTTAGATTGTTTAAGACAAACTCAATTGAGTTGTAGTAAAAACTTATTTGTTATAAAAACGTAAAAATTCTCCACACAGGATTAAAAATCGGAAAATCGCTATTTCGATTTGGCGTGTTGGAGTTATATTACTTCTGAATTTATTATGTGAAAACGGATTATAGTTTTTAATTAAGTCCAATTACTTAACATGTATTAATGACCTTTAGTTATTAATAGAGTTTTTTTAACCATTTTTAAAATTTTCAATATAGAAATGACACAATTGATACTCAGAAATACGCAAAGTTTGATGTTAAATTGAGCCCTTCAATTCTTTTATAAAATATAATTTAAATTTCGGTTTTAGATATCTTTGAAGGGTAGAAAATAATCGTAGTGAACAGATTACTTTATTTCAGTTATTTAAATATCAAAAAGGAAACAAAAGTGCGTTTCTTTTAAGGGAACTTGCACATCAAAAGAATATCAAATGAAAATGACAATTTTCCGCAATTTAAACTTATTATAATCCACGTAAAAGTTAAATACTATTTTTACGATAAAGTTACAACCTTAAAATATGGCTGACACTTTAGATTTTCACAAAATATTAGGCTTAGTTATCTTTTCTGAGCTTCTGTTTGTACCAATTTTTTGTACCAATAGCAAAATTACAGTAAGACGAGAAAAAAATTTACAAATTTGACATTAAGTACTATAAAACTAATATGGATTAAAATCGTTTTGTTATTGAGAAGAATAAAAAATTCAAATATTTAATTTTAAAATAGTCGCAGTAATGAAATTTCTAAAGAAATTTCTCTATTTATTGTTGCATAGTTTAGAAGAACTCGGTAAAACGCTAAATTTTGATTTATCAATGATTTTCCATAGGCGTTTAACGGATAAATAATTTCTTGCATACGGCCTATTATTTATATTATTTTAGGTCTATTTTAATTTATTTTATTTCTGCTGGGAGTTTTGACTTTTCTATTCTTTCATTCAATATTTGACCAAGCTTTCAAATATTAGAAAATTTTCAGAAGCTCACACCGATAGAATTAATCAGCTGACACTAAATGAAAATTAACCTTTTTCACTTTTCTAATGACTCTTGCTAATGTTCGAATTATCAGGTCCGCTGATCAAACTCGTCTTAAAACATCTGAAATTTTTGTAAAAATATTAAAACACAATTTCTGGCGCTCATTGTTAAAGTTTTCCATTTATATGGTTTGAAGATTAATGTAAAACTTAAAGCAAATATTATCAAAATCTAAAACATTGAAAGGTCTATTTGATCATTTTTGAATTATTTTCAATGGTCTCAAAGATAACATGAAACAAATATTCAATTTATGTTAATAATTTCTCTGTTTTTCATTATATTTCTTCAAAATTTCTAGATCACGTCAGATTTATTACTTTTATTTTTTATGAAAAAAATTGGAATTGTCAAATTCTTAGATTTTGATAATAACTACAAATAATAAAAAAATTCCATTATATATTGTTTTGTTGTATTAAATTCTTTGAGTAAATCCTAATACATTTTCCAAAAAGTAACTTCTTGCCAAGAACGTAACAATATATTTTCAGAACTTCACGTGGGCGTTTAAAGGATTGCAGAAAAAGTAAATTGACGTGCCAGATTGCTCAATTATTTATTATTGATTAATTAATCACATCATTGACATAGAAGATTGAGCACTTTATAGTTTTTTTAATGAGACTCTCTTCATCGATCTCGAATATTTAGTATTTCTGCATATTTTCTCATTCTCCAAGACGTCAATGACATGTCATACAAATAAGTTTAATCAATTTCCTGGATCACACCCAAAAACAGCGAAATGAACCTAGCCAACACCAAACCCAATTCAAGTTGAGGGTGTGAATTATATCATGAGTACACATGTTTGAAATAACAACAAAAAAACAAAACAAAAGCAGAGTCAATTTGTGGCGTGCAGGAAATTGGGGCCGGCTCAATCCTTTTGCAGCTCATCCTAATCGAATGAGGCAGTCAAGTTGTTGAAACAACGAAACGTGTTATCAATGAATATTAATAAAAGAACCAAATTCTAATTAAAAATCGAAAGTGTAATGTTGCAAAAAGAGCAAATTTCAAAGGAATCTTGGGGGATTCTAAGTGCAAGAATGTTTATAAACAAACTTCGGAAAAAAGTTGCAAATAACACACAAATTGTCAGAAAAAAGAGCCAAAAATGAAAAAAACAAAACAATAATAATTAGAAAAAAGGATTGTTGAGCGGCGAAAAAATCAAAACCAAAATGCGATTGTCTCGGCTCGACCCAATTCATTTGATGGCAATTAATGCGAATAGTGTGCTGTGTATGTCGGCTCATAGACGGGCCCCAATAAATATTATTTTGCGAGCTCTCTGTAGCTATTTTAAAAGCAACTCGAACCACATGTTTGTGATGTGAGCTCAAATTGGATGCAATGCGGAGCACAGTAAACTCGAATATTCATTCGAAAACATATTATACACAAATTTGTGCATCTTCCAATGTTGCTGAATGCGAGAAAAAGAAGCACACAAAAGCTAATAAATTTTTCAGGTAATAGTGAGCTCTCTTCGATTTTTCTTTCTCTTGCGGGGAAATTGAGAGCAGCAAAGAATGTATAACAAGTGAATAAATAGGATATTAATCAAATGCACACTGTTATTGTTTTGGTTGCTCGCAAATGCATGAATAAATTGCATATTACCGGTACACATTTGTTTTATTAGGTATTTAGAATGACTTACGTTTCTTTGGTGCTTTGCCTTTCTTCGGGAAGTAGCGAATGTTCTCCGTTCGTATACTTGGTGCGTCTACAGTCATAGCAATTCTCGCATTGATCTAGAGAATTATAAAAATCAGATGAGTCGAATAGAAAAGAAGACGAAAAGCGATCAAATGCAACGAAACAGAACAGCACTCGGTAATATAAACAAACGGCTTAAAGTCTTAGAAGTGAGCTTACCATTCGCGGCTGCGGCGCCGCCGCCAACACCGACAAGCATAGCGACGAGTACGGCGACGGACCGCCAGGTATCGACGTTCGCGGCACCGACACGCTTATCTCTCCCGGCATGTTACTAATATAGATGGGCGGCGTGCTCTGCTGGTTCGACGACTCCGGATCAACGAAGGCGGACGGGCGTCGACACGACGAACCCGTCGGCTCGTGTAGCTCCCGAATGATGGAGTTTGGCGCAGGCGCTCAGATTCGCCTTTATCAGATTAGAAATGAGCCAGAATAGCCGGTGGCGCGTTTCCTTATGCTATGGGGGCTCGACTGAAACGCCTTCTTCTTTTTTGTGATTCATGACTCGACACGGCGATTCCCGTGGGGGCTCTCTTCTCTCTTCATGTTCTTGCTTATTTTGGACGCTGCACGGCATTTCGATTTTGGGGTTAAGCACTCCCCTTTCTTTTGAGATTATTCATAAATTATAATGACAGTTGGAGAGAGCTAGAGATTTGGATGGAAAAATGCCTGATATCGAGAGAAGAGATTATTTTGGAAAATATTAATGAAAATGATTGTTTTGTTTTGTAAATGTTCTTGCAATTGGTTTGTATTCTTACTATACCTCTTGTGAATAATCGTCGGAAACACATATTCACGAATGTTACAAGGATTTAAATGTATTCCAATTTAGAATTTAATTTTCAGAAATTTTTAAAAGTTGAAATGAATCTTGAGTGTCATTTTGTGACTGGTAAATTCACGTACCTCTTCAATATACACGCTTATTTATTCAAAAACCATCGTTTTAATTTAATTTGTACATATTAATCATAAAGGGACACAATATATAAGAAACATAAAGACCAAGATGGAAGATATAAAAAAACTAACAAAATTTAAATTTTTATAAACAATTCTTACGGTATTAACTTAATAAGGCATTTATTTAATCGACATGTTCAAATAAATATGAAGAGAACCATATGAAATTGTAAATTTAGATGGTCCGAAAACACGCCCCATTCTAATATTCTACAAAATCACACAAATTATATTTTGAAATCGGTGGATACGCTTAACTTCTTAAAAAAAGGAACAAGTAAAATTCATTGAAGGAACATCTCAAATCTTTAAATTCAAAATTTTTGCCTGTGATAAACATAAATTTACAAATTTATTAAAATTAGCGTTTTATTTCAACGACAATGTTTTAAACATAACTTGTTAACAATTGGAAAATTCAGAAAAAATATATTGGTATGTGGAAAAGTCATTTCTAGAAATGAAATATTCAGACGATTCAGAGTGCCATTTAAGAATGATTTGATTTTTGCTATAATTTAATATTATTTTACTTATTGTATTTGATAATGGTATGTCAACTAGTATGGTAATAAAATGAGCTCAAAAAACATTCTCAAATCGTACTTCTAAGAAAGATATCCATGATTTTAAATAGTTTAGAGAGATTATATTCTAATTGCCGTGAAAGTGTTATATTAAAAAAAAACTTTAAATTTCCATAGACGTTTAGAAATCGCAATACGTGGCGTGTGAGAGTCTTCTTCAACAAGTTTAGGAAATTTTCTTAAAATGTTACTTTCAGTTTGCACAACAAGAGTCTTTTAAATGATCAGCGATTACTACTGTACACAAAACTAATATTTAAAAAGCAATATTTTACTTTTTAAATATTTTAATAATGATTATTATACAAAAATAGACGTAGCATGTTATTATTATCAAAATGTAAGAAATTAATTATTCAATTTCAACATTTTTGAATTATTTTCAATGGTCTCAAAGAGATCATGAAACAAATATTCCATTTATGTTAATAATTTCTCTGTTTTTCATTATATTTCTTCAACATTTCTTGATTAAATCAGATTTATTATTTTTATTTTTTATTAAAATAAAATTCGAACTGTAAATTTATTATATTTTGATAATATTTATTTATTAATTTTATAGTCCTAACAGTTCTACGAAAATTTGAGTAAATTTCACGTGAACACCAAATGGAAATTACGATTTTGCAATACTTGAGCTTGTCTGAAAACTTGGATGTAAGTTCTACAAAACATTTTCACAACAACTTAGATTAACCTAATCTTAAACTATCTAAAAAAATGAATATCTTCCCAGAAAGTTAGATTTGAGCACGCTTACTGAGCTCATTTTATTACTATACCGCATGATTATACAAATAATTTACATGAAGAGATTTTTTTCGAGCAAGCAAGTTTCTGTAGAATTTATGTAATCGTTGTGACTGGCGATAGAAGACGTGGTTCATCTTCATTCGAAACAGTTAGTAATACAAGAGTTCTTCCACGACATTCAAAATATAATTTCCTTTATAATTTTTAATCTAATGAGTGACTTTCACGGAAGCAACTTTCGCTTACCTCCTAATCTTTTTCTTTCTTTTTTTTAATTTTCTCATTAAAACTAATTGTCTAAAAGTTCTCTTTACTGTTATGAAATATATTTTCTTTTGATTTCCTATATATTTGTAACGAGCTACATGGCTGCATCGCTCTGAACTTCAGCTGTCATGCCTCGTTAGCTGCACATCGAGTCCAGGACAGAGATAGAACTGTTTATTGAAACATAAGAATTGCTTTTATAGTCTTTCTGAAAAGGGCCTGGCTTAGTGCCTCAGCCACTACATATTCATTATCGCATTGTGACGGACCGGAAAACGACCAGTAAACCGGTCAGTTGACTGACGTGTCGAGACCATGAGATGAAACACAGAGCTCTTTTAAACTTTTCTGCAACGTTTCAGTGGCAGTAAACTATAATTGATCAGGTTAACGTTAAAAATTCTTTTTTTTGTTCCATCGGGTCTAAAATAACAAAAATCGTAAGGTTAAGCTAGTTCATACACGCTACTCGCAATAATTAAATTAGTGGGTTAAATTTGAATTTTTTAAAAATTACCTCTTAATATATCTTTAGGTCGTATTGATGAAAATCTTTGATATATCATAAGTATTTTATTAAGTTAATTTTGTAATCACGTTTAATAGATTAACTTCTAATTCTCATACTTCTACCTCCAACTCAGCCTCATAATTTCCTGAAAACTTCACCGAAATTCTTACGAGGAAATCAACAGAGTGGTTAAATTTCGTGAAATTGACATTTTTACTGTGGGGTTTTGACATTTTTACTGTGGGGTGTATATGGGGTTTTGAATATCGGTTTTCGAATTTAAATTCCGAATCACATTTGAAAAACGAAATCCGGAATCCAGAATTCCGCCCATGTCTAGTGTATATACAAATAAAATCAAAAACACTGTTTAGAATCGACATGAATTTCAAACTATTAGGACTAGAGATAACAAGACTAGATTATTTCAATATTAATTTAATAAACATGCTATCATCATAGTTGGAAGGAAATTTCGAATTTCGCATGTTGAGTTTCGCGGAATAGATTCGTCCATTTATTTCATTCGACTTTTAAAATTATCACGTCCACGATTATTTTGCCTACTTTAAGTATTATATATCTATTAGGTTAGTTTTAAGCTATGTTCTTAAAAAAAAACCCTTTAAATTATTTTATTATTAGTCTTATTTTTTGATAGTTTGCTTAAAATATATACTCGTCTCTCTGTTATTCTTCTTTTTCTTTGTTAACTCCTAATGTGGTTTAATTTCCTACAAGGGAAGTGTTTTGAGTCGAGCTCTCCGAATTTTTTAAACTTTTCCGGAAGATTCTTTATTTCGAAAATTTTATACACACAAATTTTGAAAAAGAGATTTAAGTTACTAAAATTACGAAAGAAAATGCGATTTGTATGTGCTTGATCTGATTCAGTTCCAATAGACAAAAAAAATTGTTGCTGCAGAGCAAAAGATAGCAAACAATCTACTGGGCGAAACTGTGTTTTGCACGAAAAGTGCAATTTGTAAGGAAGAGAAGTGTTTTTTTCGTGAATTTGCAGAAAACTGTTAGGACGCTGTTCACTGGCACGACAATTTTGCACGAAATTTAAAAAAAAAAAACTGGCGCCAGAACATTCCAGCCATCACACAGCGTCCTCACAGGTGAAATCGCAGAGTCGAGGTATATGGTCAGCGTTCGAGTCCATACAGGCTCAATTTTTATGTCTATTGAAGTCCTGAATAAATTGACGTTCTATTATTTTATAAAATCACTTTTCCGAATTTGCATATTTATAATGATAAAAGTCTTAATGATAAATACAACGATTAAAGACATACACATTGTGGATATTATTAAATCTAGGAAAAGCGGAAATTGCTCCCGTCGGAAAATAAAATTCATATCTGCAAAAAACACGGATTATTACAGCATTTCATTTTAAATTTCGATTTTTTCATTTTTATAAAAAACTAGAAAAAAATCAAAGATCTCAAAGGAATCGAACGAACATATATTTTTCGTGAATCAAATCCTCTACCAGGTATGCTACGCATCCTCTTTTGTTTTAATTAATTAATAAGTTGAAGTTTGAAGAAGTATTTTAATGTCTATGGTGTAATAATCCGTGATTTCTTTTGCGGAAATGGATTTTATTTTCCGACGGGAGCATTTTCCGATTTTCCTAGATTTAATAACATCCCACATTTTCAACATTATAAACAACTGATAATTATGTATTATTACAGTCTACCTGCAAAATTTTAGAAAATTCTGTGAGTTGTTAGTGAAAATTTCATTTACGACGATTATCCAAAAATTTTTATTTAAAGCAAAATAATTTCAAAAAAGGTCAGTTTCAAGAACACTTACCCACGCCAATTGGAAGTCTACAAAATATTAGATTTGAGCACACTTTCTGAGCTCGTCTTATTAAAGCTTTTATTATTTTTAGAAAGTTTAAGAAAAATCTGAAAAACTGGATAGACAATTTTGGTATAAAGTACATTTGAAAGTCGTAAGGCATGCTTAAAATAAGGAAATCATTATTTCCATTTGGCGTGCTTAGCTTTTCTTTAGCCATGTTCTTATATCCCCCCGTTATCCTACATCCCTAGTTCGGGTTCCCACCGTTCAAGGAACCAAAGGGGGATAATCGTAGTAACAGTGCCTGCGCCCGGGGACTGACCTGTCAGCAGAGAGTGTAAGAAGCTCTTTTGTGAGTACAAACTAAATTCCCTTTCCTCGTCATTCTCTCCTGACTCGGTTAGTCGGTCATCGCCAGAGGTGATTGGACTAATCTTTGAGTATGCAGGCTCGCCTTGAAAGTTTATTGTAAGAAACTTTTCATTTATTTTAATTTCTCTTTAAAATATATTTATAAATAAAAAAATCAAAATTTTGACTTCTATTAATATTCAAAAAGAGCAAAATGATTTAGATGAATTAAAATACAGACATTGTTGTTCAAATTCACCAAATGAATGAAAAATATAAAAATCTTATTCACAGTTTTTATTCAATTTGAAATATATAAGAAACAACGAATATAATTATGAAAAGTGAAACGAGAACAAAAGTAAAATCAAAACGAACCCTTCAACATTGATCATTTTAACTGATAATCATTTATGAGCCAATTGGAAGAACGTGTTAGTTTACACAAAAATTAACCCAACAAAAAACTGACAAAATCATAGAGTTTCTATAAATTTACTACGAATAAACAGCGTGTGAATCGACAAGCATTTAGTTGGGATTAAGCAATTCCACAAAACGTAAATTTTGGCAACTTTGTTCGGCTTGACTCGAATGAATCAAGAAACAAACAAATAAAAGAATTGAACCTTTGAATTTTAATCACCAGATATAACTCAAAACAGATGGAATATGAAGTAAACATATGTCATTTGAAAAATCAAAATAAGTGATCAAGTGATTGAAATGAAACCATGGAAGAAAATTAAAAAAAAAACCAAAATTCTTATGGTGTTCGTCGAGCAGGAAACGATTAAATTCGGGAGCTACTTGACATTCAATTGTGCAATTTGCATAATTGTTAAGCGAATGCCTGTTGCTGAGAGTTTAAAAGGAAATTTCATGAAATTTGATTATTGTTTTTTTTTCTGTTCAAGGCTGCACTTTCTGAGCCAAAAAAACTGCACTCAAGAGACAAATCTTATTAATTTCGAAATGCCAAAATTAAACAGTTATGTGTATAACTCTCACAATGGCCAAGTTAAAGAAAATTGAAATAAAAACCAGCACACATTCCAAATAAAAGCTTCTCAATGAGATTCACTCGAATTGGCAGCGGTAATCAAATCAAACTCGTCGGTGGCTCTCTAATTATCCGAATCACTTCGGGACCACCGTGCCACACACGCACACACCATTAACACAAATGAGCCCACACTTGTGCTCATCACCAGAACCGCGCACATACACACCAACTCGTAAACACACAGCACACGCCAACCAACGGAGTTGAGATTCAATTTCAATGGTTACTTGTTTTCAATCGCACTCGCCTCACAGGTAGCGGAAACAATTTGCGCGGAATGGTGTGCAGTTGGCTCACAAATGAGCCGCAAATTAGTGTAATGAAAATGTATACACTTATGTTCGTCGCTGCTGACACAAAACAAAGTTTTAACAACAAGCAATGGCTTTAATTAGAGATGAGCAACAAAGTTGGAGCATTAATAAATGTACACTCGGCTCGAGACGCAACCGAGCATGGATTACATAATCGCCGCTGATTTGGCGGCTCCATTCAACAGCGACAAAAAAGGCTTTTGTTCACAACAGAAGATTGTGTACCGACCAAATTGAATAATCGGTGAGAATCAAGAAAGCTGCACTTTTTGCTGCGACCTCTCATCATTATGACAACCGGAGCAATTTCGGCGAAATGAGCAACACGAGAATAATGTGAAAACGATTAAACGCTGGAAACATTTCGTTTACAGGGTGTGAGAATGAGTGCTCACAAATTGTTCCATATTAATCATCACAATTTGAGATGTTTTATTGGAGATCATGTTACTGAAGGAAATAGTTTTGGGAAAATTGCACTTTTTCCTAGTGATAATGGGAAAAGTAAAATGAATATGAGGTGAGCGGAAACAAATATAGCCTAAGCAATAATAAGGGGAGAGAATGTTATTTAGGCATTAATTATTCATTTATATTTCACGTTTCATCAGATGTGCATTAAATAATAGTGCCATTTTTATTGAATTACCGGGAAAACAAACTAGCAAATTTGAGCATGATAATTGTTGTTTTTCTGATTATTCTTGTATTTTTATTTCATTTTTCAAAATCTTTGATTTATAAAAAAAAACACTTTTCTCCCTATAAAAAGATATGCTGAGCATTCCTTTTGATACTCAATTTGGATGACAATTCCAGCAGCATTCATGCCACAGCCGAACAAACCTCCAAATACTTCATTCCCATTCTGAATGGCATACGTCTTTGCCGTGTATTTGTTCAAATCGCCTCCTTTGAACTCGCTCATCACGGATTTATTATCCCTCGTTCTTTTCTTTGTCATAAACACCTAAAACGAGTGTTTTAATTTCTTACAAATGAAATACAATTTCAAAGCTTTCCATATGAATTCAACAGTTGTTCATGCAACAATTGTGTGCATGCATTAAAAGTAAAATGAATAAAATGATTAAAATGAAAATAAAGTTAACAAGTGGAATCCTCTTTCTTACCCCAGAACACTGCCCTTCATTGTTATCAAAAAAGGTTTTACGCAAAAATCACTATATTAAAAGGAATAGAAAAGAATGCATAGAGGTTATATGCACATACTACCGGCTCAAATCCATGCTGCTCTTGAAACATTCGCAGTCGGAACGATTCATGAGCCTGCCGGAATTGACGAACGGCGCGCTGTGCCGGGTTCTCCGGCGGCTCCTCGATGTCGATGCCGCTTGACGTTGATGGCTTGCTCTTCTTTTCCGAACTCGACCTGAACAAACATTATGATCTGATCGGATCGGAAATCGCCACCTTAATAAAGAATTCTTGAAGGACTCGCGATGATGCTCCGATGATTTTGGCGTAGCTGGCGGTGAGCTGCTCTTCGATGACATTTTCTTCATTTTCATTCTAAATTGGTTATATTTGGAAGAAAAGCACCAATTTTAAAGTCGACGACGGAAGATGACTAATTATTACAAATGAGATAATAAAATAGCTTTAAACAATTTTTTCGGCAACTATTTTGCTAAGTTAATGCTGTTTTTATTAGCTTGTTCTTATTTTTGATATTGAGAATCGCGAATTAAAATCATTTATATTATTTAATCGCAATATATACTGAATTCGATTAAATTAACTTGTTATATATCTTTTGATATGATTCATTGAATGTATTTGATTAAAAATATGAAGACTAACTACGAAATTTTTTTGGATTAATTATATTAAAGTCAAAATAATATTCAGTTTTTCAGCTTCTTCTTAGGAGTTTATTGATGCCCCGTTGGAACGAGGATAATATTATTGTAGACAACACTACTTTGGCGACTTTATATTTGAATAATCTCTACCATATACCGACCGAAAATAGATTCTTGAATCTATCAACAATGTTAATTATCTCTATAGTTTCAATTTTAATTCCATAACACTAGTGAATCCGAACACGTCCGCCGCGAACTTCGATCACGAGAGAAATCTTAAAAACATCGATTTTAAGTATTCAGAGGCAGGCTAAGAGAGAATAAATATGTTTACTGTAAGCGTATCATAAATTTTTTAAAATAATTCCAAAATTGATTTTAAAATCCTGTTAATTCAATTTTAATTTATTTTAATGATCTTGGCTCTAATGAGCTTGAAAAAAAGTTTAGTTTTTATATCATTATACTTTAATTTAGTTCTATATTTTATTTCAATTGTCGCGAGGAAACCTGGACTGCCAAGATTTGAATAATTCTTATTAAAATCTTTTTCTTGCGTCGCCGCAGCGCGTTTTGTTCTCATCCGACGCGTTTGGATTCACCAGTGTTAGGAATCCTAAAAAAAACTACAAATTCAGATAATATTTGTTATTTTTTTCTCGATTTTAAGAGTGGAATTTTTTAATTTTTAAAAGTGCGTGGAAACCTTTACGTTTCAATAACAAAAAAATTTTTACTGCAATTTAATTATGAATGTCTTTAACTATCTAAAAATTTTATTTGAGCATGTTTACTGAGCTCATTTGATTACCATGCACGTAGTAACAACAAATAAGTTTTTACAAAGTAAAGAGCATTTTTTAGAAGTTCTCAAACAAAATTACATTTCTATGAATTAATTTTCTTTGTTTCGTGTTTCAATAAATCAGATTAATTGGAAATCAGCCAAAAATATTTTAAAAAAATGAATTATCATTTTCTTATTTGAGAATATATGTTTTGCGTTAAAATCAACAGCTTCTCACATAGGATCTCCTTGAAAAAATTCGTGTGATATGCCACTATTTTCTAAAGATTCTTACCTAAAACTGAGCCATGAATTAAGCGTACGACTAAATAAAAAAAAACAAGTACAACTTTAAAAACGACCTTATTTTAAAATTAAAAATAATACCAATGAAATAAGCAATAACATTTTTATTATCTGCACAAATATCTTCTCATTTTCAAAACAAAAATGAGCATTATTGACTAGAAAACGTTTACAAATTGTCTTTAAGCAAAAATGCTTATCAATGCAAGATTTATGGTTTCCAAACGAATGAAATCTTACATGTCGACGTATACAAAATGAATTTCATATCAACAACAACAAAAACTGCACAAACACAAGTACAAGTTGGTTGTTGCACAAATGATAATCCGCACGCGTCTTCTCCTTGGCAACTACCGTGCGCTCGAGAAAAATACAAACCCTTGGATAGCCGAGTCGAGGGGGGAAAGCGTTTCGACTCGTTGCGTGGCTGCCGGCGACGTCGGCACCGATTGCGGCTTCAGCTTGTGCTTGTCGCCCTTTAATTCAAACAGTTATATCATTAGAAAAGCATGCGAGTGGCACTTTGTCTTTGATCTTTGTTGAGATCCACGATGATCCTTCGCCGGCCGCAGTCCAAGACATTCTGAATCGATTATGAGCAAGTTTAGAGTCAATTTTTCGTGGTTGAAATGCGATTCGAATGGAACATGATATGCCATATTAAAACGATTTTTAATGAACTTGCCAATATTCATAACCAATCGAATGTTGGAAACAAAAAAAGAAAGAGAAATAGTAAAAAGTATTAAAGAAAGCTGATAAAAAACTGATTATTATTATTAATAGTTTTGCCAACCCCGATTGGGATTAGATACACATTGTGCAATGTATTAACATATTCTCTCGCCAATGCTCCATGGTGATAAGATGCTCGGACAATCAAGCTAAATGAATTAAATATCTGGAATATAATACAAAGTGCGTCAATGTTATGCGATTATATTCAAGATTATAAAAGAAATAACACATATATCTATTTGTATTGACTTTGATTTGTCTGAATAGAATTGTGCGGTGGTGCTCTTTTAGTGCGCACAAAGTTGTGATATGGAAAGCTTTGAAAAAATCAATGAATACCGGCTCGAAACCAGTGCCGTGCTGCTCTTGGAGCATGCGTAGACGGAAACTCGCGTGACCATTGCGGAATCGGCTCTTCGGTGGCTGTACCGGTGGCGGGCCTCCACTCATGATATCTTCTTCGCCGGAAAGAGCAACAAGCTGAAAATAGAATTCCAACAAACGCGATTGATGTGATAAGCTAAAATGTTTAATATCAATATACATGTCAAGAAAAAGAAGACCTAAACCGAGGATTAGGCAGATAGAGACTATTTTGGTTTAAAAAATTGTCTTGTTATTATTTTCACGAAAAAACGAATACAAAAAGAAGAAAAGAACGGATTCTTCAGGAAAAAATAAGAATAGAATGGATGGAAAAAAACCTTTCTTCCTGGTTTGCGTGGACTTGTTTTGGCTTCATCCTCATTTGTCGGGCTCAATTTACGCACGTGTAGATGGGATGGCGAGCTCGGCGGTGAAGAGACTCTTCAACAAATGATACATTCAATTTGATAAGAATTAATGGATTACCTGGGCGAATTCATTTCATGTAATCTTGGATTTACGTGAATCTGAAAAAAAAAACAAAAACAATCATTTGGAGAAAAAATATCTATTAAGGCAAAATAAAAGAATATGGTTCTTGTGTTAATATGAGTGATTAATATTATCTAATATCACACTCGAAATCCTATTAATCCTAGTGATATAACTCATAGCAACAAGATGATGTTCCTTCCTCCATATTAATGTTTTTTTTTATCGAGAATACATTTCTATTATTAAAATGAAATAAAAAATGATTGAGATAGTTATTCTTAAGAATACAAAAAATAGAAATTGATTTTTCAAATAACAATATTTTAATATATATCTTATTTATATTTATGAATAAACAATTAATGAAATCGATGAATGGAAACAATCCATCTAATCAAATCTAATGATATATCAAGTATTCTAGACACGTCGCCTGCCAACTTATTTTTAAGCACGAAATAAACAATCACTGCCGTTTTTGTTGTTTTGTTATTTGTGTACCATCAAGATAGGAGCATTAATGAGTTTGAAAATCACTTAATTGAATGCATTTCCGTGGATGAGTTATTAAAAGTGCTTCTAAAAGTGATACGAAAAAATAAATAACAACAAATAGCTTTCAAATCAATTCGGAAGCATAAAGTGAGATTATTAAGAAGAGTGCATGAGCAAATAAGCCAAAGAGGAGTTTAGCTTCTTAAAATTGATCTTATGAGTGACTTGGAACGTGTACTTTGAAGATATAATTGGGAAAAGTTGAATTAGAATATCCTAACTAATTAGGGACTCTTTAAATGTTTGCGATAATTGCTTTTGAAAGAAAGAAGGATCGATTTTTGAACTTTATTCTGATTTTATGAAACTCCTTAAATAATTTAAACGACAATTTGTATTAAATCAGGAATCTGAATCATAAAACATTATTCTTACAATCTTTATTTGATTTAATTTTTGTACAATATAATTCTATATTAAAATATATTTAATCAAATAAAGTTATTTTATTGAAAATCTCATAAATTATATTGGAGAAACTGACCAACTATTGCGAGGAGCAGCATCGAGAGAGCGTGTCCGTTTCTCTATACGAGAATGACAACGGACTTCTAAGTATCCTAAGTATCTCCGAAAATATTGAGTATTATGTGTACGATAAGTCCACCGCCAGAAATTCCTGGGAGGCGAATAAGAATCCTGGAGAAGCTGGCCCACTATTTCACGGCGCAGCCGCGAAGATTGGAGAGAGCTGGTCCGCTTCTATGTACTAGAATGTCAGCGGAGCTCTTTTTTCTACTGATTTAGTTGAAGTTTGTGAGAATTAAAAAGATTTTTGGAAAAATATGAACGGATTGCAAGCTCAGAAAATATTCTTCGATATTGTTTCATATAAGAAAAATACTTTCTTGTTCATTTCAAGTTATGTTTATCAACAGTAGTATGATTTTAAATTAGCACGTATCAACCTGTAAGGCTCTTTTAAGTATTAGATAATGATGATTTTTATTTTTCACTGTCAACGATAGTTGAGAATCTGAGGACAGACGCCGGCACGAGAGAGATTACTTTGGCTAAAACAATATAAATGCTGTTTAAAATCATTGGCAAAAGACAGACGTCGTTAGCATTTAGAAGCTCTAAGCAAAGTGTTATTTTGGGACAAAAACAAATCCAAATGATAATCAGATGCTCCGAAAAGGTGACGATGGTACTTTTTAAGAACGGTTTTCTACTCAAAAAGTTTAAGTACTGACACTTTGACATCCAACTCATTCCTGTGCCGATTGCGTTATTGAACCACCGAAAATATATCTTATTACGATATTTGTTAATGGATATTCTATTCTATTAATCGTTAATTTGGAATAAAAATATAATCTGAAAAGAATCATCTCAAATTTTCTTCGAAAATGCCTAATGAAAGAGGAAAAAGTTTGAAAAAATTGAGGTTCTCGTTCGGACGGCCACTCTTTTCTACCTCATCAATGTATTTTTGTCTCAAAAAGATAGAAAACACACATTGAAGAGGAATAGATGGAAAAGTCATTTGAGACCGTCCAAACGAGTCTGCAATTTTTCTTATCTCTGTGAAGTGTAATACGTATTTAAAAAAGGAATCATTATAAAATTTTTCTACCTATTGACTATTAACATTTGTAGGAGGCGTGAAAAGATTCTAATAATTAATGTGAAAATTCATGAAATAATTTTAAATATGATTAAATCGTTAAGTTTAAAATTTTTTTTTCTTCACAACTTTTTTTTAAAATCATTGAGTTATAGCGGTTTTAGAAAATGAACATTTTGAATCACGGATCGCGGAATTGTAACATTTAACTAAATATTTAACATGAGAACTCTATTTCTGTTCTCTTTTTAAATCTTTAACCCTGTCTTACTCCTTCTGTATAGCCTTTTTAATGGATTTTTGATTTAAGATAGACAAAATAAATCAATATTCTCAAATAATTATGCGGCATTAAGAAAATTGAGATTCGCCTTTTTATTTCCCGAACCAAACAACTACACACCTGCAATCTTATTGGATTCTTACAATTCGGAACAAAACTTTTAATTTCAACTGTTAATTTTAAAATTACCGAGAAACATCTAACTGAAGGTCACTTCTATGTTTGATCGAAGTTTGTTTCGAGTTTGAATCAAGGTAAACGTCTTTCCTTGATTGAACGTGGAATCACGCCAACAACCTGTTTACAAAGAGCGTAGCTCAAAAGGTCAATACAGACGTGAAAAGAAAAGAAATTTATCAAAGTTTCCAGAAGATGAATCGATCATTCCGATGGCCAGAATACGTGAAAATTATGATTTAAGGATTTTAAATGTATTTAGATCTCCACACAAGCTTATACATTAGTTTTTTTGTCTCCACACAAGCTTATACATTTGTTGTCACGGAAAACTAAGCTCAACGCAAATGAATTATATTTCTTTTCTTGTAAATTCTTACTTTAATCGATGCCTTATGGAAGAGGAAAAAATAAGAAAAATTGAGGTTCTCGCTTTGCCGGCCACTCTTTTCTATATCATCAATGTTTTTTGTCTCATAAAGATAGAAAATAAACATTGAAGTGGAAACGTCCTTGGCCGTCCAAATGAGACCATCATTTTTTTCTTGTCTTTTCCTCTTCGATTCTGAAAATTACAATGATTGTCGTTATTTTGTTACTCAATTCGGTTAAACAAATAATGATGGAAGCAAACCAGTCGGACCAGCTCTCTCCAATCATCGCGACTGCGCCTCGAAAGAGGCCACCTTCTTCTCCAGTATTCTGATTCGCCTTTTTGAGTTTCTGGGGATGGACTTCTCGTGTACATAATTTGAGACCCAGAGTTTAATAAGGTCTTGCAATCTTGTTTTCTGTCTTCCTTTTTGTCCTGTCGAACCTCGAGGAACCCATTCCGTCAATCGTTTCGTCCACCGGTCACTTGGCAATTGAGCACAGTGGCCAGCCCATTCAAAGATCATTAAAAAATCCAAAAATGTGAGTCGATGAATGCAATTAGATACGGGAATATTCTGATTTCAAAAATTTATCCGAACGAAGTAGCAACATTCAATTGTTCAGCTGTCATATACTAGATATTATAGAAATTATCTTATCGCTTGTTCACGTTAGGTTAAATGATGGCTTAAGATAAATGCGATCCTTCACTAGAAGTCCATGGCGGGAAAAGTTTGACGTTCTGTTACGTATCGCGTGACATCACCACGTTGTTATCAAAACCCAGATCTTTACGTGTATTTAATATTTATATATATATATATATATATATATCGTGACCCAGATGACGTGTCATTAAAGTATAAATAGCCCGTTTAAATTGTGATCATATATTAGATATATTCGAGTCGACAATAAATCGTTAAATACAAAACGTTCCTTTAATATCAAGAATTTTCAGGGAATGGACTGTCAGGAATGTCTACTCTCTCTCCTACCAAATTTGACAATGATGAGAGGAGACGACGTCCGGAAGAAGAAGAAGAAGAAGCCTCGGTATGCTCCACTACGACGAGATGCACCCATTCGAGATGTAAAGAGATGCTCCTTCAATCTATGGGATTTTCAATAGAGCTTCTTACCGATGTTCAATAGAAAAATTTAAAAGACTAGCATTTAAATAATTAAAAATTTAAAAAGATCTAATCAATCATTTCCCGATATTTCGTTGTCTACAAATTTGTACTCACCATTTTGTATGCACACAATTCACATTCATTGATGTGACTGTGCACTCATCCAGCTGGCATTGAGCCAATCTGTTGCCATGGCGACGTGCGCATTCATCGAATACATCTTGATTTTTTGTATGCGCACTTATTAGCTCATTCTCTGTTCGAATTCGAATAAAAATGATACGGGAACTATTAAACACAATGGCCAACTATAATGAGAAGACGATTAAATCAATGGGCATGTTTTTGAGCAAGAAGGTATTCGTTCGGATAGTATTTGATTTGATTTTGAAATGAGCTAGATTGGTATCCCATCAACGTCAGAGCTCAACTGCATCGAATGGAATCAGAATACACAATTCATTGCAACTGGCGGATCGATGGGCACTTTGAAGATTGTTAAACTTGGTTGGATCAGTTTGCAGAGTTAAATGGGGATTTGTTTTTTTTTCAGACGCGGTAAAAGGCTCGAATAGTTTGTCAGTAAATCAGGCACTGGAAGGACACAGCTGTAAATAAGTTGAAAATTGAAATGAAACAATTTGTTTTGTGAATTGCAGCGACGATTGTATGCGCAGCTTGGAATGAAATTTATCAAAAGTTGACCACAAGTGATAGTAGTGGGCTTATAATTGTGTGGGGAATTCACAATGACAGTTGGTTTGAGGAAATGATTAATAATAGGTACTGGACAATAATATATAATTTTGTTATTGTCCTTTTCAGAGATCGGTGCCTAATGAACGAGGAAAAATAAGACAAAATAATGATCTCGTTTTGCCGTTTTCTCATCAATGTGTGTATTCTCTCAGAGAATAGACAATTAACATTGAAGAGGAAGAGATGGAAAAAGTCCTTTGTGGCCGTCCAAACGAGACTATAATTTGTTTCTTATTTTTTGCTCTTCCATTAGGCATCTCTGAAATGTACAATACAAGAAATTATGAGATTTTAATTCTATCGAAATAATTGGAGAATACATTATTTGGAATTGGAATAGGAGATATTATTAGATATAGTATTAAATATTCCCGAGTTAATCAATATTCTTTTGTTCACAATTTGCCCGTTTTTGATTGTGTTCTTCAACAAGGAGCTAAATTCCCAAAGACTTCAACGTGAAAATAATAAATATAGCTTATTTTTATGGTAACTTAAAGTTACCTAGAAGAAAAATATATCGCTTAACGTTAAAATCTCCTCATAGAAACAAGAGCACCGTCTGCGGAATGGGATGGAACTGCGATGGCACCAAGATTGCCATCGCCTACGCTGACGGCCAAGTGATTGTCGGTACCATGGAAGGGAATCGCATTTGGAACAAGGACCTGCCCAATACACTTTCTTCTTGTGAGGTTTGTGCCGAATTCATCAACAAGTACGCATTATTCTAGTGGGCTCCTGATGGCAATACTCTCCTATTTGGCACAACGGAAGGCGAAGTACACGTGTATGATGCCATTGGGAATTTTGTGCAGAAAATCAACATGATAGCCTTGGAGTCGGTTGAATTGGAAACTGCTCTATCTAGTTTGTTTGGATGAAAATGCATTCTTAAAGTCGTTTCGGTTTAGAGGATCTTAAAAAGGAGAAAATAATCGATATTAAATGGTGGTATCCGACATTGAAATCAAAAGTAGCTACCAATGTCAAATCAGGTAGAGATAACTAAGCAAGTACACACAATTCATTTGGCACATCTTTAGAGCACGAGGAAGCACCGGCAACCAATGCATTTTCACGTACGGTCACATTTGAGCAAACCCAATTGAGTGAAGGCGTGGCGCAGCCTTATAATGACCGTCCAAGATTACTCATCGCTTATTCGCACGGAGTTATTCAGTTGATGCGCTCTGAAAACGATCCATGTTTGTCTTTCAATGAACACGTACAGTAAAACTATTCTTGTAGATCCATTAATTGTACGATTTCCTCACTTTAACCTAACACGATGCCGATGGTCACCAAATGGCGCTTTCTTCGCTGTCACTGGATTCCAAACAGACATGCCAAAGAATGAGCAAGCAGTCATTCATATTGTCTCAGCGTTTGGAAAGGTTTTTTGATTTCTTTTTGATAGAAATGAAAAGAAAACCCGCTCAGATGATCTCTTTTCTACGTGTAAAAGACACTTCCTCATTGACAGCCGTTGCTTGGGATCCGAGCGGGCTTCGAATAGCCGTCACCACCGATAGCAATGTCTATTTCGGGAACATTCGACCGCAGTATAAAGTAGATCACGTTAATATTAATTCAAAATAGATTATATTGTAGTGGGGTTATATTGGAAGGACAGTCATCTATGTTTACGAAAAAGAAGAGAAGAACCAATTTGCGATAGTGTTCTATGAAACTAAAGTAAGAGACATTTTACGGCAAAATTATGGTTTCCTTTTTCAGCTGGAGGAAGTATTCAGCAAGACAGTGACTCGTTTCGAAGAAATCGCCTGCCATGAAGACTATTGCGTGATTGTGAATCGACAAGACGACACCAATGGCAAATACTTTGCGCAGTTGTGCAACAGCATCGGCACCGCGCTCGATTTCAAATACACGGACGTTGAGCCGCACTGTGTCGCGCTCAACAACGTGGCAGCCGTGATCGCCGGTGGCGAGAATTATTTTATTTGGCATTTCAGTTTGCCAAAGTTTAACAGTGTTAAGAAGAATAATAACTTCTCAGCGGCCGGTAAAGATGATGTGTAGGTCCTAGGTTGCGAACAAAGGTTAAACAGTGCGGGTTTTCTAGGGTCTATGCGCTGGAGAATCCACCAGTTGCGGGAGATTTTGGATCAAAAAGACGGGTATGTTATATTGTTTAGGGAGAAAGGACAAAAATTTAATTATTAAACAGTTGAGATTCTTTATGGTGGAATTAAATACAGTAAACACTCGAAATGAAAAAAAAAAGATTTTCTAATATTTAAAAGAGTATTATAAAATTAAACGAATTAATTTCAAAATTATTTTTACGTTAGTATGTCAAACACATTCTAAACTATAGAAAACAATGCTTATTTTATTGTATAACTATAAATGAACACGTTTTCTTATTGTTAGATCTCAACTTGAACGTTTCATTTGGCGTGCAGTAAACCATTCAATCCAACAGCTGTTGGTTATGTAAAAAATTCGAACTTCGTATAATCTAAAATAAGTGAGAAACTTTAAATAAGAGCTGAAAACTCCGCCAATAATATTTTGCATTAATTTTTGGTCTTTTTTGGTCAACATCTCAGATTTTGATAAAACTTTAAAAAAAGATTCGTTTTGGGTCTAAAAGTATGCACAACAAATTTAAGCTCGCCAAAAATTTTTTAAGGTACTTAAAAATAGGTTGGAAATCTGAAAACCTCCGATCATTCGATTTTGGGCAAATCTTGTCAAGTGAGGTAAAAATATTCTAGATTATTTACGTGGAATTTTGTGAAACAAAAAAATATTTCCTTTTTCAATTGGGCGGTAGTTTGTCAATTCCGTTTAATGGACTAATATATTGTTAAGAAGTTTTGTGGCTGATCGTGTAAGTATCAACCTTACATGGAAACAGATTTTTGTCAAAAGGTAGACAGAAAACTGAAGACGCAATTCCGTGATAAGTATGTTTGTTGACAGAGTATTACTCTGCCTTGTTTACTACTATTATATACCGGTCAAGCCTTGTGCACAACTAAAATTCTCCATGGACGAAGAAGTATCATTCTCCGCCTTTGACAAACGTGTAATTCAACAACATTTAACATAAAAACGATTAATTGTTAACAAAAATAACACGGAATTAATCGAAAATTCTGCCAGGGTCAACCGCGTTGGAAATAATCCTTGCGTCGTCATTAATGCCAAGCGATTCCACTGTATCCCCATCCTCAATCTTTCTACCATTGAGAAGCAACCTAAAGAAAAATAAGAATCATGTGAGTAAGGTGCTATTGAAACATACACGACTCCGAACGGCATGTGGAAATTAGTGGAAATAAGTCTTGCGAGCTTCCAAAACGGCGCTCCCACGCGCATCCGCACTCTTATTTCCGCTTCTCCCTATAAAATTCATATATTTAATAGTTTCGTCTAATTGATTATTACCGTCACGGAGACGTTAATGGCGACGAATTCCCTTGGCGGTGGCGCATCCGTACCATTCGACTCGACTTGAGTATTTGCAGATTCCTCATTGACCATTTTATTCAAAAGGTTTTGAAATGCTCCTAGCGAATCTCTTAAATATTAGATAGATTGTATAATAATAAACGGTGGAAGATAATAATATATGGATACAAAGACAAATGGGTGGTAATATTCAGAAAATAATTTTAAGGAAAAATGATATTCATTTTAAAATTAACTAGATCATTTTTAGTTTAATTTTATTGGAAGAATATTATCTAAATAATAGTAAGTAATAATAGAAATTACTTAACATTAACAATTAAAGTGTGGAAAGAAAATTTAAAATAGAAGACAAATGAAATAAAAAGAAAAACGCGGCCTAAAATGTGTTTACACCAATCGAATTGTTTTTTTGGTGAACGGTATATTTCGTAATAGGGTCGCGAAGAAATACGAGCATGCTCCTATAAACAGCACGCGGTAGTCGAACAAGAATGATTTTTAACATTGTTTTATGTGATGTTAGTCTGTTAGACTGTGCACAAGAGGAAAATAGTGAACACAACAGTGAGAATGGTTCGTTGCACTCTTTCGATATTTTCTTTTTTTTTTGGGGGAGTCACATGTTCGTCTTACTTTAACTTACCATGCACAATAATCGATATTGTTTAAATTTTATAATACTGAATAATAAATAAATAAATAAACAAACACTAATTGAAGACAAGATATAAACAAAAAACAAATGAACCTAGCAATTTCTTGTAATATAACTTGTATTTTTAAATATTAGGAGCTGCCATGTTTCAGTTAGTTGCAGTCCAACTTTCGCATCTATATTCCTTATAACTTTGTCATCCATTTAAAGAAGCAATTTAAAATATTCTATTTTATTGAAATATTCTATTTTTTCATATTTTTGGCCGAAGCGTGTTTTCTTCACGATCTACCTGTGATAATTGGCATCTTCATTGCATGTAAATTGACGATTTTCTAATATTTAAACGATTTTTATTTATTTTCTTAAAAATTAATCATCTTAAAAACAAATTTTATCGTGAATTTTATACTCTTTCCTTAAAAAACCTCTGACGCTTTGAATTTTTACAAAATTTTAGATTTTATTTACTTATTTAAGGTCCTATTTTTACGAATTCATTTGGAGTGCGACTATTTTAAAATGTGATTATTTCTTCACTCTTTTTCCACGGCAAAAATTTGAACTTTTAAATGCAGTCTTAAATATCGACATTTCTTATTTTGGTCGTATCCTTTTTCAGTAGAATTATAGCGAAATTATTTCCGATTTTTGTTTTAGGCGTAGTAATGACTTTATAAAAAATATTGTGTTGTCAACGAGACCTTCTTTAAGACCTATCTCATAAAAACCAAAGATAAATATAATATTTTGTTAGATTTCCTTTCCAATCGATAAAAACTTGACTCACATTGACTAATTAAGATTACTCAAAACTGCTTGGAGAATCTTATTTGAAGCCGTTTTGAATATAGCGATTGTTTCGAATTGATTGTGTCTTTTGGACTTCCATAGTTGCTCGTTTGGGCTTGTGCAACAACGCCGTTTCGGGAAAATTGCTTATAGTATAAAGATTATAAATGGAATACTTTAACAGCGAGCCCAACAATTGTGATTGTATCTACTATTTTGAAAAGTAATTGGATAGTTTATGAGGAGTTTGACCAACAGTTTAAACCTTGTATAAGAACAAATTATTAGAGGAGTTTGAGAAATTTCATTTTCATTAGGCGTTTTAAACGTATATTATTTTTCTATTAACCAAATAGTGTGATCTGCGTGTACAAAATTAATTAATCCAATGAGAGGAGAGGATCTATCAGAGCAAGATTCACCGGAATTCATCGTCGCTGATAGGTTCTCTGGGTGAAATCTGGCACCAAGAGATCGTCGATCCACCAAAGAGATTGGACTTGTTTTCATCATTTCCATAGCACATTCCTCGTGTCCAGAGATCGCGCATCTCTATTTCGAATAAATGGTTTTTAGCTCAACGAATAGTCTTACGAAAAACTTCCGAATAGTCCTGCTTCAATTTAATTGTTTCCAGGGTTTCTAGGCGACTTTAAGTGGGACAAATGCATTAAAAAATTAAAACAAATTTAGGGGATAACAAAAGTAAAGTCGAAAAAACAAATGTTGATTGTCCGCTAGAATTAGTAAAGAACTTTTAATTTTTTTAAAAATGAGCTAATTTAGAAAAATGAGAATTTTAGAACAAAATAGGTTCTGCATTTCTTTTGCAATGACTATATTAAAACAATTCTACGTGAAGCTACGTATCAGAGATGGGAGGAATTCCGGGTTTCAAAATTCAAAAACTGCCGTTACGCTCATGAGGCGGAACGATGAGCAAGATAAGAGCAAAGCGATGCCACCTGGACTAACGCAATACTCAATTTTGTACCAGTGATGGGCGGAATTGCAATTTTCAATTTCGGAATACGGAACAGGGGCAATTTAGCTATAAAGAAAATATTGCCAAATTTATAAGATTTTGCTTTAAGTAGTTACGGGGAGAATGACAGAAGCGGTCATGTTCTTTAAATGACGGACAATGATAATGATTGGCTATTATTTTATAATACGTTTTAATTATTAATTTAATACGCCTTATTTTAATAGATTCTCAGTCCGAGTTATACATAAAGTTACATCTTTGAGAGACCTTTCGAGAATAGAAGCGGAGTGGTTTTTCAAGCAGTTCAGAGATTTTTGGGGATTGTGGAAAATATTCCATCCATATTCTAAAATAAGTTTTGAGAAAAACATTGATTTTGAAACGAAATTTTCTTAAAAATACCCGAATTAACTTTTGAATTATTCATCCTCCTATTATAGATTTTATAATTTTAACTTCTATTCTTTTTTCTCGACCTGCTCGTTGATAGTTAGGAATTCGGTCTTAAAAATTTTGCTAAATTTATATTAAAATATATTTTTTTCAATTTGACATTTCGATGCTCCATTTTAGGGGAATTTACTCATTTTGAAAATTTACTTTTAGACTATCTTATACAGAATTTTCAGCTCTACAACATATCATGAGCACAGCCTTGTAGGTGCTCACAGAGCTGAGAAACTCGCCAAAAACTAAACGAAAAAATTTTTCATGTTTTGTGCATTTTCGATTCTACAGTTTAGCAAAATGAGCTCGTTTCGTAAAATTTCTTTAACCCTAACTTATTGAGCAGTGTTATTTGTCTAAAATACCCGGAGCACAACGTTCTACGTGCTCATAGAGCCGAGAAATATGTCGTGGAAAATTTGTTAATTTTTTGTACATGGTCGATGCTCCAGTTTGGGCGTAAGGAGCTCTTTTCGTGAATGCTCTTTTGCACTACTGTGTTCAGCAAAACAAGCTGTATAATATGCGCCTCCGCACAACGCGCTACGAGCTCATAGAGAAACTGAGAAACTCAGCAAAAACTTTTGGGAAAATTTTTTTTCATTACCTAATAATGACAAACATATGATGCTTTTTTAAAAATGCTTTATTTAGTTTGGTAGAGGAAACGACTCAATTTGCGCACTTTGTCTCGCGGATTCCTATTTCTTAGCGGTAAACCACCTTTCACCAATTTCAAACCGATATATGTTTTTAGGCCTGTGAATCGGGTGCTCTTTTCAAAATTTCTCTTAGTGACGGCGCGGTTTTACAACGCTATTCGATTCCGCAAAATGTGGAATCAATGCAAATCAACTCAACCTTCAGCCGCATCGCCACACTCGACAATAACAACATTTTGCAATTTTTCGAAATTGGAGACCTTCAGCTCAATAAACTGTCGAATCTAGAGAGGCGAGACGTGTGGAGCTACAAATGGGATTCAGTATGGACTATGCAAATGTAGTTTAATTAAATATTAGTGGTTTTTAGGAAAAAGAAGACATGATTGCATTAAACGAGAAAGGTAAAATGATAGTACTCAAGGGCAATGACAGCGAGGACCCTGTAAACTCATCGGGATACATTTGCTCATTTCGAGGACTTACGGTCCGTACAGTTCTTGTTGATAATTTTCTGATGCGGCCAGAGACACCCGACAAGAAGTTTATTCATGATATTGAGATTAAGGTAGATGTTGAATTTTATTCTAATTGTAAAATACAATATTAATTGCAGTCTCTACGTGACGTTAAATACCTCCTCGAGAGAATGAAGATTGACGAAGCAACCGCGTTCATAGAAAAGAATCCGCATCCGAAACTTTGGTACACTGATTCTCGTATTCCAGGGATAATCTAATTGATTGTAGGTCTCTATTGGCCGAGGTAGCTCTCGTGAAACTGGACATCCCAACCGCCGAGCACGCTTACGTTAAGCTCAACGACTACGCGGGTCTGAGTTTTTGCAAGAAATTGCAGCACGTGGCTAGCAATGACATGAAGAAGGCCGAGGTTTACGCGCATTTCTCGCATTTTGGCAAAGCTGAGAAGATCTACGTGCAGAGCGATCGAAAGTTCGTTTTAAGGAAATTATAAAAAATGCAATTTGTTTTCTGAAGGGATCAGGCAATTATAATGTATGAAAGGGTGTATGATTGGAAATCAGTTTTGAAATTATTGCCACCAGATGATGATTATTCAGTTCGAATGAACGCCATCAAGCACGTTGCTGATTATTACTACGAGCGACAGAAATGGTTCAAATCAATTCATTTAGCAGCCTTTCAACATTCTTATAGGAAGCAAGCGGCTCAAAACTACGAAAAGTGCAACATAATTGATCGCCGGATCGATTGCCTCATCCGCGGTGGAATGTTTGGCGAGCTTGAAGAGCTGGCACGCGCCCTGCCCGACCAACACAATCTCCTCGAGGTTTTTTTGCCACATCGAGTCTATCTACGTCTAGTTCTAGTGGATCGGCAACGTGTTCGCGTTGCGTGGAATGTGCGAGGTGGCCGTCGATTGCTACACGCGTGCTGGAATGGTACAGAAAGCAATGGCGTGCTGCATTGAGCTCAATTACTGGGAGCGAGCCAATCACATCGCGCGAACGCATAACTTGGCGGACGTGGATCCGATGTTGGCTCACTACGCCGAGCAATTAACCGGCGGTAGTAATGAGAAATCGATAGCCGCCGTGCAATTGTATAAAAGAGCCGGTAGACTGATGGACTCGGCCAAGATCGTGTTTGACGTAAGTTGAGACCCATTAACAGCTCTAATTTGTGGATAGATTGCTCGCGATGAAAGGAACCGCGATGCGCCCTACACACGACTCAAGAAAATCCACGTGATGGGCGCATTGCTTGTCGAGCAAATACACACGCAACGCAAGCAGGATAAGCAAGCCAGCAGTGTATGTGCAAGACAGATAATACAGCTGATGGAGGGTTTTTAAGGCTTCGCAGTATTTGCAAGACGCATTGATGAATGAAATGAATCTATTAGTGGAAGAATCGAAGATAATGGAGAACGCATGGCGCGGAGCTGAAGCGTATCATTTTTATTTGTTGGCTCATCAGCATTTTTATAAAGGTAAGATGGGAAAATGTTGGTAATTATTTTTACTGCTCAGTGATATGTGCTCTTTAATGAATTATTGGCATTTTGGGAGTGTGAAGATAAATATGCTCAAATTTGGTTTAAGACTAGGGTCAAGATTACACGACAAGGTTATTTAATATAGAATTAAAAACTGCAGACAAAATTTAAATTAACATTTTGCATTAAGTGTTTATACGTTAATATAACATTCTTCTCTTAAAATATCTCTCGCGTCTTAAATTTTCAAAGTATTTTAGAATTAAAATACTTTTCTGAGCTTATTTTTTAACAAAATCAATTGGTGTGAAAACTGTATAATTGTATATAAAAAATATAAAAAAAAATAATTGTATATATATATATATATATAATATTCTCCTACGGGGTTTTAAAATTATTTTTTTCACGGAACACAATTCTTCTATAAAGAACCTTTTGTTTTTCTCATTGTAATTTGCGTGCAATTTGCTAGAACCATTAGAGCATTGGAAGCAAACTTTTATTGTAAAATTTTTTATTTTCAATATTTTTTTTTTAAAAATTTCAACATAATTTTACAACAGACCATTTGACTCTATGGCTCGAAGAAAGTGTGCCATGGATCGGAAAAGGTGATAATCAGATGGCGCAAGGTCCGGACTATGATCTGGATATGGAAGCAGTTCAGTGACATCGAGATTTTTGATGTTTTCCTTCGTTTGTCCGCCGGTGTGCGTTTTGCATTGTCTTGTTGAAGGAGTATCCGCTTCCGATTGATCAATGTTGGATATTTCTCGCCAAGTGCTGCATAGATTCGATCAAGTTGGGCGCAATAGAGGTCTGCGTCGATGGTCCGACCATTTGGAACTAGCTCGAAGTAATTTACGTCTTCGAAATTCCACCAAACACACAGAAGTGCCATCTTTGAGAAACGATCACATTTTGCTACCGATTTCAACCATTGATTTTGTCTGTCCGTATTAATGAAGTATACCAACTTTTCATCACAAGTTACAATTCTACGAGTAAAACGGTAATTTTGTGAATTTTCAAGCAGTTTTCGGCAAGTCTCGACACTTGAATTTCAGTCAATGCATCAGGTACTTCTCAGCAGCGTCTATTGACTTTCCCAAGGACGTGAAGATGTGGTAAAACTGATGTTTGAGGAATATCGAGCGTTCCGCGAGTACTTATTAATGAATTAGTCTCCACAGCTTCACGAATTGCTTCAGAATCCACTGTCGTAGGTCGGCCTGAATGTGTCTTGTCCTCGAGATCAGTGTCGCCGTCGTTAAATCTTTTGAACCAATTTCGCGCAGTACGATCCGAGACCATATTGTCGCCTTCAACTTGGAATATATATTTTTTGCTGCTGCAGAAGAACTTAAATATGGTTTAATGGTTTCCTACTAGAAATCTCCTAATAATTTACAAGTTTTTACTAGATCTTTACTCGCTTTTTTATTATCACAATCTTGAGTTTTCCCTAAAATTCATAGAGAAAACCATTCTTTTCGGGGTAATGTTCATTTCGGTTAAGCTCATTTATACTTTTTATAATTTCCTATATCAGTTATTGACATACCGTATGTAGCACAATTGGGACGCAAAGAGGATTTTTTAGTTTCAATTTGAAAGAAAGGATTGTGCTCATTCACGTGCACTTATATTTACAAGACCATGACACAATTCTTAAAATCATTGTTACCGTCTGTTTCACTTCAGTTTCTAGTGAACGCAGGCACGCGGATTACCTTTTCAGAATAATTTTATGTGTATATGTCTTTAATCTATTTTTTCTTTTGGTAAATTGATTTCACGTGACAAAACTAGATAAATCCTCCATTTAATTCATATAAGAATCCCCATGTATTAAGAAAAATGTATTTTTTCTATCGGTCTAACTACAATATATCTGAGCACTTTTTTGAGCATCCAATTTAAACGATTCATTTTCCGTGTTTGAACTGTAGAAATTGACTCTAATTGTAGTTGTTTCTGTCACAGATATATTATAGATCTCGTGTGCATGCACATAATCTATTATTGCAATATTTATTGTCCGTTACCTACACAATTTACCAAATAACAGAATTTCTTAATTGAATAACACATTTTCAATAATTCTTTAACACTTTGTCTTGCACATTTCCCTCTTTTTCCAAATAAACAAATCGTACAATTCAGGACATCCGGAAGAGGCCTTACGAACCGTGCTCATATTAAAAGACTACGAGGACATAATCCCAGCCGGCGAGGTCTATTCGCTAATTGGTATTTCCCAAAGCTCTGTCAAATGTGTGTTTCAAATTTTTGTTTTGCAGCTCTAGCCGCAGCCAATGTCCAAATATTCTCATTATGCTCAAAGGCTTTCATGAAACTCGAATCTTTGCGTGATTATTCGGATGATGAGAGAAATGCCATCAAGGACTTGGCGCTGAGCATTTTTAGCACGTTCGTAGATCCTGTTGGGAACCGTTATGCATTTCTTTTAGGCATCCTCCCAATGACACGCAACCGTCAAATATTCAATGTCCTTCGTGCAATGCACAAATCCGAGATTACGATCCAATATGTCCGAAATGTAAAACAAGGGTTTTCTTTTCAAATGTTTTGCATTGATCTCAAAGCTCTTATTTTAGTTTCCTTTGTGCATTGCGTCTGGTCGAGTGCTCCAAGATACACGCTTCTGGATATGCACAACGTGCAAACACAGGGCTTACGAGACGGAAATATCGAGATTCAGTTATTGTCCATTGTGTCATTCCACGTCGTCATTTAAATAATTGCGGGTTTTTTGTTGGTAATAATAATGATGATTTACAAATGTCAAATTAATATTTACCCGCAATTTGAATCAATTTAAAACACTAATCACATATGAAACGACTATTAGAGCATATGACACATGTATTGATGAATTGCGCAGCTTCCTCTGCGCGGTTCGCGACTTTTGCCCACTGCTCATGCCCTTCTGATTGAGCCAATCTTTGCAAGTTTTTGGTAGCTTTGTAATCACACTGCTCTTGTCGAGCAGGTCGAGAATTGTGCTGCAATAAGGTGAGAATGACTCGCGAGCATCCGCTGACTTACTGTGACGTTTGGTGGTTCAATTTGACGAGGAATCGAGAAGCTGTCGATCCGCAGTACGTGAAATTCTCCTCGATGAAACATTTGTCGTAATCGTAGATGCTTCTGAAGAGAGAAAAAATTTTTATAGAAATTTAGAAACGAGCACTATATTTGAAATGGATTGCTTTTTGCTAATATGGTACTGCTTGGTAAAATATTACTTGCACAAGGTTTCCAAATAGCTCGGAATGCTCTTAGGACCTGCTTGGAGGATTTGCAAGACCTCGGATTGTAAACAAGTCGCCAGAACTTCACAATTTTGCGATATCTGTGTATTTGATAATTTCGATGTCATAATAATAAAAAACAAACTTCTCTTCCATATTGAGACCAACATGGTACGATGACTGCACGGAAATCTGTCAAAGAAATCTTTCATTTTGCGCTGATTCCACGTGACACGTACCTGAATCATTCCGGAAATCGTTACAAATGATACCCCACACGTTCTGTCCTTTCAGTAGAATTTCCTTTGCTTTTCCATTCGGACAATCACGCAAGCATTCCACGTATTCTTCATTTCTCCTAAAGATGTTGAATTCTTTAAAAGTAGACAAGTTCAAGCGAACCTGCAAGCTCGAATCAACTTGGTGCCCATTTTACCATTGCTAACTCTTCAAAATGTTATTAAGCTGCGAATTTAAGGAGCGAAGAAACTTTAACAAACTATTAATCGGTGTAACCATATCAATCGACCATTCATTGTTGTCACCAACGTCAAATTGCATCCCATTGAGCTTGAATAAAACATCAAAATATCATTCCAATTGCAAAAAACTTACATAATTATCTTTGCACTTGAGAAAACAGGGCTGCGGTGGGTTTTGAAAACTGCATATCAATGGAATTTCGAAGAATAAAACAATCAAAAACAGAAAAATCATGAAAATGGTTTACAGCTCACAGTTTGGATTTAATCGAGCTCTAAATAGTCATGTTTTGGAGATTTGAATTGCTCAAATTATAAATGATTGAAATGACAATTATGACGAATAATGGCGATATTGTACGAAATAAGGTGTCAACAATATTCGATAATAAAATGTCAATGTGCTGCACAATAATAATAATAATAATAATAGCTCGAGTAAATGATTTTGAAGAATCGACCGTCAAAAAGTTGTGAAATTGGGAATGCTCCAAAATTGAATTCCATATTCACCAGGGAGCAATTAAGAAAAAAAAACACACACAAAAGTTTTAAACAAACGTTTTGAATTGTTATTGAGCATGGATTTAACAGCCCAAATAAAAAAAACACGAATATTCAGAAAGCGCCATGTTTTTGTTTACAATAACAATTCATTTCGGCAAATGTTTCAACAATTTATTATCGTACAATCGGGACCACTACGATTTATTGAACAGCGCAAAAACTGATATTTTAAGATGCCGCCAAATTCAATTGAATAATGCTTTTGAAATGCAAATGTGCAATTTTTTTTAGTTGGTCGTCTGCCAGTTTTATGGGAATTCGCCGAATGCGAAAACGATATAATAATGAGGACGAGTTTATAATTTTTGGGTGATGAGGCTTTGCCGCGATGTTAATGTTTTATATAATTAAGAAAGTTCCAAGCCTTTTATTTACTTCAAATGTCACTCTTTCAATTTGTTCAATTTCGCCTAATTTGTGACATTTTGATATGAGCAGAAAAGAAATACGAATAAGAAAACGAATCTATTATAAAAGTAAGGAAAAGGTTTTGATATTAAAATTAGGTACCATGGAAATATAAACAAGAGCTCAATAAAGGTGCTCAAATGGAATTGTTTACATTTTTCGATAAATTGTTAAAATATACCTGCAGATTCTAGTGTCTATATTAACGCTTAAATCTAATTGTGCATAAGACACAGTAGATTTTCATATGATTCATATAACAATTCAAAAGTACTAAATATAAGCTCATTAATGCTGCAAATACTTCTGAGAGATATCATGATTCAGGAAGAGTTGAAGAATTCAATAAAATCAAATTGAAAAGTCGAAAAATCCTAAATAAAAAATTTTTTATTTTAACTAGAAATTGACCGTTTCTTACTTTATTGTTATTGACTCTAACTTTTATATTATAAATTTAAACCAATTCAAGTCTGATATGGATGAGCAATTGAGCCTCTCTGAGAATCTAGCTTTATTAACAGAGAAAAATTTATCCATAATTTTCTAGTGTTTCAAAAATATTTAATGGTGGATATGTTAATGGCGTTTTTCTAGCAAAGAACAAGTCTCTAAAAGTTTTATTTTAACATATAATGGAAGTTTAATTTTTTGATTATTTGTCTGGCCCGCATTTCTGTTTCTAATTGGCGTTGTCCTTGAGATTTGTTGCGTCCCTTTTTCGCTCAATTTGAAACCTACAGTAACTATTAGCTAATTTTCTCAGGTAACATACTATAATAAATAAAATTTCAACTGCACGCTAACTGGTATAGTAAGAAAATGAGCTCAAAAAACATTCTCAAATATAACTTTTTGAAAATATATTAAAATTTATTTTCAGATAGTTTAAGAAAAGAATATTTAAATTACTATGAAAAAGTTTTGTAAAAAGACGTTAAAATGCTTAGACACGTTTAAAATTCGGAAAATCGTTATTTCCATTTGGCGTGCACCACGTTTTTATAAAATACTAATTTTCTTCCAGCGTGCCGCTGAAAACAAGGCTCGAACATTAGAAAAAATGTCATAATTATATAATAGAAAAAGTTATGCCATCCTCCAATTTTTGAAGAAATAATTATTAAACTGTCTTATGACTAGACTATTTACAATTATAATTTTAAACTTGATTAATTATATCTCGTTTTAAAATCATTAAAGCCTCCGTGAATTTTTGTTTCCAAAATGTCCTTTTCTTACATTATCTAGGAGCAATATGACTAACTAGTTATGCTTAAAATGTTTTAAAGACATATGTTTCGTTATTTTGTTCCACGTAAACTGCTGATTTTAGTCGATTGAAAATTAAAGTTGTTTAAAACGCGAATTGGATTTTTATTTTAGAATAATATTGATTTCGTTGTGTCTCTATTCTCGAATATTCCAAATAGAGCAATGCGTTCGATTCAATAAAACGATTGTTAATTTTTATGGTCAAAAAATCGTTAAATTTCGTCAGATTTTCTGTTACTATTACCTTATACCGTTTTAATTTTTTCTTGTGAGCCAATTTTGAGCCAAATTCTAAGAAAAGTCGGTTTTTTTGTTACGATTATTTCAAGATAATATATTTTCCTTTTCATATATCGGGCACCTAATGGAAGAGGAAAAATAAGAAAAATTATGCTCTCGTTTGGACGGCCACTCTTTTGTATTTCATCAATGTGTCTCTGTTGTGTTGTCACACATTGAAGAGGAATGGATGGAATCGTCCTTTGATGTTTTAATAATAATTTAAATATGATGGTAAGTTTGAAATAGTCAAATTGGCACATAAGAAATCCGGTGCTCCAAAGTAATTACTTTTTAACTCATACAATCGGAAATTTTAGCATCAAATTGGATATGAAAGATATTACAGTAATTAATTATTGGGTTGATGAATAAGTTTGTAGAGTTTTTTTCACAAGGATTTATTTTAACAAACGTGTCTTCAAGATTAATGTGCTGATAAAAAAAATTCTGACCTTTGCCTCCTGGATAGTTCATTTTTAAGCCTGAAAATGACACTGATTTGTAGAGCAGAAAAAGCGCTATTAGATAAATATATACAGTTTGCCAAACAACAAGAAAATTGTTGTGAAACAGAAGATAATATAAAAACTCTACGAACGTGTTCATCTACCCAATACATCTCCTTCTTCTTAAAAATGCGAATTGCTTCAAATTGAATCATAGGTTTCATAATTTCTTTAATTAAACAATGGACAAGCAATTTTCAAAAAACTATCTGTTGTAAATCCTCATTATTAAAATTCAAGACAACGACAAAATAATCATTTATTAATTTGCTGAAAAAATAAATAAAATAATAATAAATCGAATGGAATTTAACAATAAATCACAGTCGAATAAAATGAATAAAAATTAATTGTTACGAATATATCACCAGATTATGTATTTCAAAATCAACAATTGAAATGATAAGTAGACGTTCAAACCATTTCCAAAATTGGAAGAATTACCACTAATACTTAATATAAGAAAAAATAAAAAATAAACAATAAAGAGCACAACGGAAAACGAGTTAAGATCGAGCGGCGGAGTCTGAGGGAACATTCAATAAGCAACCGATAATGAGTTGTATAACAAATCTTCAGAATAAAAGAAAAAAAAACAATTCAATATCTAACCATCTGATTGAAATTGAGCACGGTTTGCTTCAAATAAATTCTAGATCGAATGGAAATATTATAGTAGATAGATATAGAAAGAAAGAAATGAACAAAAGTACACGTAACAACATTTGAAATGACAAACTATACACTATTACTGTACATGCATAGGAAAGAAGTAATAATCAACTGAAACAATACAATGCATTTTAAGTAGATAGATTTCACAAGAAAGCACAGTGTTGGTTTTCAATTAAATCGACACATACAATTTACAGTTACACATAGTGTGTCGTGTGAGCACATCACCGATAAGTGCGTTGATAATCATCAGTGTAAGAAAAGTTTCCATAGTTGCTGAAAGAACCAACGATTAAAAATCGCTTCATTTATCATTGAATAGCATCTCTTCTGGCTCATTTAGACATAATTTCAAATCAAACTCAATTCTAACTAAATACACGCTTAAAGGGTTCTTCTATAAGCATTCAATGATGCTCTTTTAACGTTCAATGAATCATACGTTTTCGGTCTTATGTCGTAGGTATCGGTTATGAATGACGACATCGGATGGTGCACATCACTTGGCGGCTCAACGATGCTAAACACCACGTTTATAATTTAGTTCTTAATAGTGGAACAAACTATTTTGGAAACGAGTACATCTTTGAGTAGAGGTAGATGAGGGCATTCGATATGATAGTTATGGGAATGAGCAGCAGAAGGCTCAACAGCATGCACATCCAAGCACCATTCTGAAAGCAATACAAACATTTTATTTGATCTTCCGTCGTTAATTGTCTCTCTCACGCTAAACTTACAAATGGATCTATTGTATATGAGCACAATGCCGCTGTGGAATAATATGAAATCTTGGATAACGGCTTACACGACGTCACTTCGGTCTTCATCTAAAACGATTCATAGAAATTGTGCGTGAATAATAAAAACCTTCTCCTTCACGTATTCAATGTACTCGTTCATATTAGCCATCATTTGACCGAGCTCGTCTTTGGACGCCTGCGCGAAATGATCCATCATATTCTCCGAGAGCAGCGCCTGTGCATGCTGCAGTTTCACCAACAGCGAGGAAACGGGCAGTTGGAGTTGCGAGATTCTGCAAACAATGATATGTGATAAGACTCGCTATATAATCCAATATACGTTTCTGAACGTCAATGAATCCACAAATCACCTAATTATATGTTTTTGTCAAAATCTAACAACAAGGTGGTAGAATTTAAGATTGTCAAGTGAAAATAGTGATAAAAAACTAATTTAAATTTCTTATTATCTTAAGACTGATTCATTGATCATTTTTTGTTGGTAAAACCGTTTTGAGAAAAAAAACTCCAGGTGTTCAGAGAATGGAGGCTTTCTCACCTTTGATCAAATGAGCTAATATTCGAGTAGAGCGCATCTAGCCTCATTCTTAGCGGCTTAGCAAAATCCGCCTCCAGCTCACGTACTTGCTCCAAAACCAGTGTCACTGCTTTCGGCCTTCCCGAAATGTTATCCAAACCCTCTTCGAATTCGCGCGTTTTTGTCACCAGGTCAAGCTCATCCATTGCGTGCCGAATCTGCGCGTGAAAAAACAAACTCATCGAGCTGTTCATCAACAAGCTTACCGCTTTCAATGCCGTCTCGCTAACCTTCGTCACATTCATGTTAGCGAGCTTTTCCAGCTCGGCGAGCTCGGATTTCGAAATGAACGCCTCTAGTGGCCGCATTTCGGGAATGTTGTGCATCGTCTTGTTGAGGAATCCCTCGAGCTCCATGTACGATTCCTTTTCAAAATCTTTCAAATGATTCAAATGGTACTTTTTGTCAAATTCGAATATCTCGTAGAGCGTTTCGTTGCGCGCACATGCTCGAATGATATCAGCCGGTGATCGCTTCTCGATCAGCTCTTGCATATCGTTCTTCTCGGTGCTCGCGTGCGACTCTTTCCAAATGTCCACATATCTTTCCGCAAACTGTAACATTCACATAATAATAGTGCACGCGTGAGTTCTACTTACCGATAAAATGTCCGGTCTTGAAAGCGGACTTCGCAGCGGCAAACAGACGACATTCGTCACATTGCCCATCACAAACATGAGCACAGTGGTGGCGACAGCGAGAGCCAAGAATAGCACCAAGAAGATCCAGATGCCACACGAGAAGAACCGACCGCCCGTGCTTCTCACGCAGCAGTCGTCATTGTAGTACGTCGGTCGACGGCCGCAGATTCCGTAAAGAATGCCAAAGAGGAAGCAGAGCGCGAGCAGGATGAAAACACTGCTGATTACAAGCGACGCATACCAGCTGGAATCAAATCAATAATGTTCGAGTTGTGTTATGAAGCCACCTGTACTGAATATACTTCATGGTCGGAGATGTTTTCGGATCGCTCAACTGGCTCACACTATTATAAACATTGTCCAGGTTCACCTGCCGGATCTGATTCGATATCGTCTCTGCGACAACGAACAAGTCGTCGCCAATTTGTTTGAGCATGTTGTGCGCCGCTGAATGCGATTACTCAAGTATTCGAATTGGTATAAATTGTTACCGTAGGCTTGCTTATCAATCTCATGTTGAATTCGTGTTTCAATCATTGCGAATTGGCTGTTGGACTCAGAGAGGATTCGAGTGATGTTAGCGTCGACTATTCTTGCAAGCGCTTCTTCGGTGGACGGCGATAGCAAGTTCTAAACGGTTCGATTAATGTATTTTATTATTATTTTTAATTTATTGAGTCTCTTAAAGCATACGTTAATAATGAACAGCCAGACCAGAGGTCGATTGCAAGAATAATGATGGGGAGAGCATTACCATTAAAAATCTATTGGGGAAAGCGTAACTCAATTGTGAGAAAATTATTACCCGATGAAAAATAAGTTAAATTTAATAGAGAATGAATTCTCATAAAACCTTCCCCCTTTACGACTCCCCGATAGATTTTTTGCAATAAGCGACAGAGGCTCAAAATTTGATTAAATCAGCACAATTTAAAATTTTATAATAAAATTCATAAAAAAATTAAATATTTCCGAAAAAAAATGTTGAAAAGTGTTCCTGTTCGCCATCAAGAGCTCGCAATAATAAAAGAGGCCGTACTAATGTTCAATATGATTAATAAATTTAATTTTAAAGAATTTATCTAGAATATCGTGGTGTTTGCTATTGTGAAAATGAAAATTAGGTAATAAGAAGAAGCTCAATGAGACAGCGGTGTTAATTTAGTTTCCGTATTTTGTTTTGAGACCGTACTATTGTTCAAACAACTTTAGAGTATAATGCAAGGAGAATACAATTCGAAGGGTTTTTATAATAGAGAATTTACATTAATATAAGGTGAGCTGCCTACACATCAATTTTGGTACTTAACTATTTAACGGCTTTTAAATTTTCTATTTAAATTTATTTTTATCTATTCGTGTGTGGAGAAAATCTATCAAATCAGTCAACTAAAAATGCAAAAAAATTTAAATTGTGCGCGCCAATTGGTATGATATTCATAAGAGCTCAGTAAGCGTGCTCAAATCTAGCTTTTTGACAAGATATTAGTATTTCTAGATAGTTGAAGGAATGTCTTGTCAATTTTCCAAATACAGTGTTTTATTGAAAAGACGTAAAGATTTTCAGAAACGCTTAAAAATCGATAAAAGATAAATAAAAGATAAAAACACAAGACACTTGAAAAAACTTTAAAAAAACCCAATGATTGTACAGAATTTTTAAATTTTTAACCGCTTGTAAAGTATATATATTGTGGTTTAATTTATAAATATTATAATATTAATGTTATCTGTAGAGGGAGACCCTGATCAAAACCACAGAGGAGTCATCTACCGTAACCCTTATCGTCATCTGGCCACAAACGGCGAGTCAATAGTGACTTTTTTAATAGAACATTTAAGGAAAAGAAACTAATGTAACTAATCGTGCTTCAATTCGCACGTGTTAATCTACAAAACCCAATAAAATTAGCTTATTTTAATTCTTATTGATGTTAGGTTCTCATACGAGATACGGTATTAACTAGGCTTAAAATAGAAATCTGTCGTAACCATTGGAGCTTAGAAAACGTGTTATAATATTTCTGTTATAAGGCTGTCATTTAGTTTGGATCAAAACATTGGACAGATAGTATTTGAAATATACATACACTAGCTGACAAAAGTTTTGTCACAAATGTATTTTCGGGTTTAACTTTTTTGTGACTTGACCAAATTGGCTGATTTTTTGATATGATAGATTCATATGGTTGTAGATTATTTTACAAATTCCCGCTTGTGATTACGATGATCCGTTTTACAGTGACAAGCGTTTATCGTAAAACGCGTAGCTCAAAGATATTACGCACTTTCCTTGCACTGCATTTTTTAATAATTTTTAAAGTTCAATTATATTTTTTTTATAATTTATTGAAAATAGCAGTAATTGGCAACATTTTAGAGATGACTCCACGTAAAGAAACTCCAATTGCAACCCGGCAAGCTGTTATCAATATGAGGGAAAACGGAATGCGTGGTACCGAAATTGCCATGGTAATTTAAACCAAATTTTGCAACTATAACATTTTAAACACTGATTCACACAAAATATCAAAAAACCAGCCAATTTGGTCAAGTCACAAAAAAGTTAAACCCGAAAAAACATTTGTGACAAAACTTTTGTCAGCTAGTGTAAATATTGATAAGAAACTTGCCAAAGTAACTTTCACAAAGTTAGAATTCAAACTTTAGGATGAATTAAAATGATAAAGTTAAAGGTATAATTCAAACTCGTGTTAAGGCAACACAACCTTCGCCTAAATTGCCCCAAAATCTTGCTCTAAAAACATTCCCACACATACCTGGTCAATCTTAAACTTGCTGACTGCTAGACTCTCCAACAATCTCTCCGCATTCGTGCACATGCTCTTCAATGGCTCCATTTCCGCGTCGACACACTGCACCAGCTCCTCATTGGCGGTTTTTCTCAATCGATTGAATTCGCTCTGCAAAATGCTTATCAATCAGCAGTGCGTGCTCGACAAACCTCGAATCGCGCGCTTTCATCATTCAAGAATCGAATCTTGCCGCTCACTTCCTGCATGCCTTCTTGCAGCTCCGTCGCCACGCTGCTCACGTTCAAGAAGATGTCAATGACATTGGCTCCGGTCATCCGCTTCACGCGCTCCACCACACTGTGACCGGCGTTTGCCAGCTGATCGGTTATGGTGCGGTTGAGAGTGTGGTAATCATCGATGAGAAGCTTTCGAATTCGCTGAAAATTGCGCAACATTTTCTGACAAACTAGTGTGCTTGTGAACCATGTCATTGTCGCGTTTATAGACGTTCAAGTCATCCACGCATTGATTAATCCGACTCGGCAGTTTATCCAGCCCGACTTGACCGTATTGACTCGACATCATTAATGTGAACGCCACGAAGCTAAAGAAACATATCAAAACCTATACACTGCACGCTTCACGTACACGTTCACAAATACTAAAAGGAATAGAATGATATTGAAGATGTTACGCTTGCAACCGTCGAATCGAGCATCTGTCGAGTGCTTCTTCGAGCTCTTCGAGCAGAAGCATGAGCATATTCTGAAATCGAGCGGTATTTAGTTGAAAGCCCCCAGTTGTCATGTCTTGCTTGTATAAGGTGAAGAACAGCACAAAGAAGACACTTATCGATAAGATTGCGATTGACATGCCGATCCATCCTTTCTGCCAGTCGATCCACTGAAAATCAACCATTTCCGCAAGCTTTTTTTGTTTCGTTTTCTTGAAGTGCTTTGACAAACACTTTCTTCCGTCTTCCCGCCAAGTTCTAATTTTTTTTTGATTTAAAATGCTGATCAAGTTTCAATGTATCATTCATTCGCTTCATCAATTGTCCAGTTTTATGTACAAACAACGTCAGACAACTCATTCCTTCAAAAGGAGTTGTTTATGCTTGTTGATTCAACTGATCCTGGCACATATTGTATTCGCGAAAACACGATGTTTTCTATTTCGCAATAAAAAAAAACGTGATCACTAATTATAAACAGTGGCTCGATTAAATCAATTGCACAAACAATACTCCTCTTTTGGTTGCTCAACTTTGACCACCAAGAAACAAATGCACATCACATTCAACTACTCGAAATCATGTTGTTGTTGTTGTTGTTGTTGTTGTTGTTATTGTTTATTGTAAACAAAAACAATCGCGCGGCCGACACTCAAAAAGGAAGTAGCAATGTGTGTGCTCTTCATTTTTTGTTAAATATAATTTGTTGCTCAAAGGCTCTTTCTTGTTAATCTAAACAACACGTTTTTCAATTGAATTGTTTCCCCCGGGGTAAATAGACTCGGTGATAAAGATTCTCAACAATAAAATGATGGTAATGACACAATTACGAATTTGGGTAAATTGGGTATCAAGCTGTGAGTTCCGTGTAATCGTGTGATAAACACCAATGATGATGATCATGATGATTAAACTTTAGACAACTTTGTTTATTATTTTCAAAGGTAGTTGATTAAAAAAATTGTTTAGTGTCCTTGTAATGGGATATTCAAAAATTCTGCATTTGTTTCTTATCAGTGATGGGAGGGACTCCCCCGTCCTGGGTACCGGGCTTCCTAAAAAAAGGGTCCCGAGTCCCGGTTTTTGAAATTTTCAATTCCCCCATCCCTCATGGAATTCGGAATTCCCTCCAATTATTGCCCGGGACCCAGGACAGGGACCGAGACTTCATATTTTCTCTATCCGGGATACGAAAGCGGTAATTCAATTTTTCAATACTCGGTAGTTGGGACAATACCCGAGCCGGGGAAGGAGCCCTTTCTTATCATATTACTGTAGGGAGAACAAAATATAGTCAAAACATTCATAACATTATAATAGCTACTGATGGTTTGGAAGCAATTCTATTGAAAAAATGTAATTTTCTGATAAATGTTTGTTTAAAGACGCATGGAATTAGACTGTTTTGGTCTCGATTGTGCACTATATAATCAATGTTTTGAACTATCTCGCATTTTCAATTCCACATCACTAACATTTTATGATTTTTCGATATGCAGTAAACACCATTCATCATTGAATATTTACAAACTCATTGGGTGAGGAATAAGTTGGTAGAGTTATTATATTATCTTTTGTTTTTCTCATTGTTCAGCAAAGTGTATATATGTATCTATCTGATAGCGCTTTTTCTGCCCTACAAAACTGTGCTTTTAGTTTGTAATGCAAATTTAAATTTTCATCATTATTCTGGTTTAGAATTGAACTGTCCAGGAGGCGACATCTGCTCTTCTTCGAAAGCAAAAAAGACGCTCCGAAAGTATGGTGTGCAAGCCTTCAAATCGTAGCTCAACATCTCGCCCGCCAACGCGCAACACGCGGTCATAAACAAGGAATTTTGTACAGAATCGTCACGAGAGATGAAAAATGGTGTCTGTTCGTCAATCTGAAGCAAAGAAACGAGCGAGAGGCTCCAGGAGATACGCCAAAGCCGGGAGTCAAGGAAGATATTCATCCTAAAAAGACCAGGGTGGAATTGGCAGGGAATGGGAAATGCTCGAAAGAAACGCCATGGTCAGTAAGGAGCTCAATATTGGCCAGCAGCGCCTTATTCGACTGAAAACCCGATCGACAAGACCAAGTAATCTTTCTCCACGACAACGCCAGGCCGCATGCTGCACAATTCGTCAAATTCGCCCTCCGAGAGCTCGAATTGGAGGTTCTTCAGCATCCACCTTATTCTTCAGACCTTGCGCCATCCGATTATCGCCTTTTGCGCTCTCTGTCAAACTAAATGAGGACTGTTACCTTCGAAGGACCTCAAAAATTGGCTCAACCACTTCTTCGATACCAGACCGCGCGATTTTTGGCGGACAAATTGATCGAGAGCTGGGAGCAAGTCGTAGACAGTAACGGCGAATACAAAATTGATTAATTGAATATTATAATTATTGATTTTTGTTCAAATAAAACGAACTTACTCCTAAAACCAATATTTTTAATTAAAATAATTATATTCGGAGCTTAATTTCACTCGGAGCCGGACTATGGTGTCATTTCTCTGGTTGCCATAATAAAAACCCAATGTATACTAATATAATATTTACCTATGCAAATCATTTTTAAATAGAATTCAATTCTAATATTAATAATAATAACATAACCTAATCCGATATTCATGGCACTAAACAAACACGAATCAAAACAAAAACCGTCTTTGAATTTTATATCAATCATTCATTTTCAGCTCTACTGGGATCAAACCCTTTACAATAAATATTTGTCACATTTTACAACACAACGACCTAGTTTATTTCGTTTCGGATGGATGCGTCCGCTTTATCCCCCACATTATAATGATATTTATATACTCGCTTATTTCCAACCATAAAAAACCACCAACAATCCGCTATGCAAATTTTAGTCAATGCAACGGGTCAATGCAACAATTCACGGTAATTTAATACGAAGCGTTTGAAACGGAACCAACCTGCCAATACTTGGTCTCGAATGAGTCGTGCAGCTCGCCAATGTCTCCTTGAAGAGCCTTCTTCGATAGCAAGTCTAAAAAAATGCAATTTACTATTATTGTGTGTTTACTTTCGGTATTCATTCAAGATGCACTTCAGTTATAATTATCCGTATCATAATTGCCTACAAATTACGCTCAATGAGGTCGTTTGCTGGCTCGTTCTATTCAACATTTTTGACACAACATTTCCCCTATTTGGGTCTTCGTTTTCTACTTCATCTTTTTCTTGTTGTTGTTGTTGTTATTCGAGTATGTTTACATTTGCGATCTCGGCTGATTTGGTTGATTTAGTTTTGGTACGCGCCCTCCCTCAATACCAACACAATTGAACATCAATCGCATATCTCTGCGAGTCTGCGTGCTCATCGAGCACCGATTACCGCATTTACTTGATTATTTGCTAATCGATTTTGATTGATTTAGCTTGTTTTATATGATCTAATCGGTTTTGCATATCACACAAACATTTGCTTGTGAGCTTTTGGAATTTGATTGCTAATCCGCGTACGTGGAAATGCGAATTTGTGTAATAATGAGCTTATGAGGTTACTATTGGTTTATATTTGAAATCGTATAATTTTTGTGTTAAGAAAGCGATATTATCAGGTAAAACAATTTTAAAATTGCTTCAACTTATCCTAAATTGCTATAAATGTTTGTAAAACAATCCGATTTTATAAGAAAAGCAAGAACGTCCGTCCTTCCAAGCAAAGTAAGAAAAATAGTTTATTTCAGCAAAGGTTTATTGATAATTTAGAAAGAGCATGGGATATAGAAAAGAGAAAATAATTTTTCAATTTTATACAGTGTGAATATGACGGCTCTTCTTACTCAAGTAAAACTGTCAAGTAATTATTATGGCTCTTATTGAAACAAACATGCTATTCGATATGAAAAATTGATTTTACTAATATCATCGTTTTCAAGAAAATTGATGGTCTCGTTTGGATTTTACTGGGAATGTTGCAATTCTTCTTTTCGTGGAAAAAATATTAAAATAATTTTTCCCTTTTTCCATTTGGTATACATTTTCCAAGCAATAAAATGGACAAATTTTATCCAAACGGAAAAATACGTGTAACCCCGGTGCCTAGGTCTTTCACAAATTGCACAAAGTGAATCCATCATTTGCGGGAATTTATTTGTATCTTGTTTGAAAACAAATTACAGTAAAATAATTTATAAATAAATTAAATATAAACATTGCAATATTAAAATTAAATTTTGTTAAAAATAGTACACATTTCCAGCAGAATGCCGCAGAAATTCATGTATTTATCAGCTTCAAACGCACCAAAAATCTAAACTTTGATAACTTCAAAATTCTAAATTTCGTCTTTGCAATACATTTATAATAATTTCATTGCTAGATATAGTAATATCACGCAAACTAAAGGGGCGCTTATGTTAAACTATCTCAAATCTACAAACTAAAACCCGATGGAAGATCAGATGCTTCTTAAAATATCTATATTCGTGTTATTATTATTAATTTATTTATTCTTCTGTTAGAAAATGATAATTTTACAATTATTAAACCGTATTATTCAACGATATCTAATCAATATTCACGCCAACTAGTTTTGGTAACGAAATGAGCTCAAATCTAACTTTTAGGAAATATATTAAAGACTTAGCTTAAGGAAAGGATAGTTAACTTGCCGTAAACAATGTACAGTCTTCAAAACTTTCAGACACGGCTTAAATATTGAAAAATCGCATTTTCCAGTTAGCATGAACGTGTATCATTACAATTAATATTAATGTATTTTCAAAAGTATTAGCACACCAAATGGAAATGAATATTTTTCAATATTTAAACGTGTCTTACTAATTCTCACTTATTGTTTTCATACAACTTGAAACGCCATTTTTACTAGTTCGTCTTAAACTATGCTCTTCTTACCGAAACTTGCAATATGAGCATCTTTCCTGAGCACCCAAATTAATTATTCAATTTAGGGTGTATTAGAAAAGATTTACCGTAACAATTCACATTTTTTTCAAATATTCGGTTGTCTGAATATTCATAAATATTGTAAATAATTAAAAATTCATGACGGACACATACCGAGCAGGAAATGAAATGGTTCAGAAGGTTGCAGTTGACAAATTTCTTTTTAAATTTCAAAAAAAAGAAGGTAGCTCAGAAAAATGCGCATTTTGCAAATTTCGATAAGAAGTGCATATGGTTTAGATAGTTTAGAATTTAATGTAAGAAATGACTTATCAAATTATATGAAAGTAATACGTGTAAATTAGTAAGACACGTTTGAATATTGAAACAAATTTTACTTGGCGTGTAGTTTTAGATTAAAATATCAAACCCTGATAGTTTAATAGTTTATTAACTATTAGAGTACAATTCAAAAACAACTTAAATCTTACTCCTAATGAGAATCGAAATTTTATTTTATTTGAATACGGTAGGTTGGTACATTCTCAAAAATAATGTTGTTGTCCCAGGCTACAAAACTTAAAAATTGTTTTCTGCAATTCGAAAGATTCCTTTATGTATAAAGCAATTTAACAAAAGTTGAAATTTCCAATATTTATAATAAACAATACAATTAATAACCACTATGAATTTCACCTAAATTTATCAATTACAAACGTATTTTAATATAAATATTTAATAATGCCAAATTTCTTCAATAGAGCACATTTTCGTATTAAAGTATAATATTGTGAATTGCACCATTTTTAGAGTTTCAAGCAATTTGAGAAAGAAGACAATAACTGGATGAAGAACGCAAAATAAGAATTTTTCAAGGATTACAAATTTCTGCGTTTGTTACCCGTTTAATAGGATATGATTCTTTAATTACAATTAACATTCCAAAGCGTAGAAAAAATAAACAAAGTCGTATTTTGCTTTCCATAAAAACAAAAAAATTCCCACGGGATAAAAAACAAGTTACTAACCTTCATGCGGAAAAGGCGACGAGAGCCATGATACCAGCCAATCAACATTCTCATAATAAAAAGTGAGCACGGCATCGGTCTTGCGAGCATTGCGGTCTTCTGCAAACGCGCCGCACTTGTATTGCTCCGTCTGCTGATATTCAGTAAACTGAATGGCTGCGGCGCCAATGAGCAGCAAACTCCAACATACAACTAATCGCATTTAGAGCATGTGTCGGCGATATTGCCCTGAAACAATGCAATCATTTCATATAAATTGTGTTATGATAAAAACGAAAAGATTGCGCGATCAGGGTCAAATCGAAGAAATGATGATCAGGTTATGACGATGATAATGATGAGTACACGCATAAAGCACACACGAACGAGCGCGCAAGAGTGACCATCGTGGGAGAGCCGTCTGGGAATGGGGGGAAAGGAGAGGGGGCGCCGGCTAGCCGCTCCATCCATCCTCCAAGGTGAAGAACACACTGCTGCCGCTGCTGGTGGATGAACAACGAGAATAAGCGAGTGTGGTGCTGCGCGGTGGGCGGATAGATAAATAGAGAGGCAGTAGATATTGCAAAACAAGAGGCGACACAATGGTGGACGGAAAAAACCAGCCGTAAACGGAGCGGATCACAAAACGGCAACAAGATGAATGCATTCGGCAACTGCTCGGCTCGGCTCGGGAGATCTTACTAAACTCATTGCTAGCTAAAGTATTTAGATAAAGTTTAAATTCCAACTTGTGTGCTAATCAAGTTCAAAGGAAATGGTTTACTAGCTGCACGCCAACTGGAAACAACGATTTTCTGATTTTAAAGCGCGTCTGAAATTTGTTGCATCTTTTCAATTAAAAATCTATTACGGCACACCAGGCGTTCCTTAAACTATGTAAAAATATTAATATCTTTCCACAAAGTTGGATTTGAGCAGGTTTACTGAGCTCGTTTTATTATCAAACCAGTTGGCGTGCTAGCTGAAACTTGTACAGAGAATGCGCTCAACTAAAAATAGTTCTGTTAATTTATTAAATTAACAACAACTTGTGACTATATATCCTTAAATTGACTAAAGTTCTATGCAGACAGAAGAAATACATGATCAATACTATTTTGATATATTAATTCAGGTATTCAAAGAATAATAAATTCCAAGTATATCTATGAGAACTTTTAGTTCATTTGAGCATTATTTTCTCACATATTAGTATGTTGGTTCAAAATGTTCGTCAATTTGATTCGAACATGTACAAATGAATTAAAAAAAAGAACAAGAGCCCTGAAAATCCTCTATAGTGTATAACTTTGAAGATATTTTATGAGAAGCCTGTAATATTGACGTAAAAATTAGGATTTTAATAAAATTAGTTTAAATATTATGAAATCGTTAATTTAATTTTATTTGTTTTTTGTTTATTCTGTCACATAGTTCTGAAAATATTTAAATATTCTATAATTAATTATTTAAAAAAAGATCAATGAAAAAAGTAGTCTCTATTTAGCAAATCCCCTGCTTATACGTCAAAAGTTTTTCACGTCACATAACCAAGACTTGAGTAGTCTATTACATAAACGTTATGATCTAATAATTTTTAACATTGTCAAATTTGTCACGATAATCTCATTCGTTACAAGGTACTTTAGTTACTATTTTTCTTGTTCATATTAGCGAGCCACATAAAGTTTCTAATTTTACTTAGAAATTATTTTATCCTTTCTCATCATGATGGATATTTATGTTATATTTGCTAGGTGTGCTATGGATTTGGAGCTCGATTGAAATTCCTTCCTATATTCGACATTGGTCTTGAAATTACATAAATAAATAAACCCTAGATTTGAAACAGTTTTGCAATATGAAAATTTATGTTGCCTTAGTAATAGTTAGAAATGCATAGTCCCAAGAAAAATATTCTGAAACATATTCCACACTTTGAATCTGTCGAAATACATTTTATTTTTCTGATTTTTACGTGTACTCTACAATAAACCTAGTTTACGACAGTTGTGTCAGCCTTTTGTTAAACTATCGAAAAATATTAATATCTTATAATTATCTCAGTTTTCTGAGCTCATTTCCTTAGCGTTTCCTTTGGTGTGCCTACGTATTAAATAGATTCTATTGTCCTTTTCAGACATCGGTGCTAATGGAAGAGGAAAATAATAAAAAAATTATAGTCTCGTTTTGCCGGCCACTCTATTTATCATCAATGTGAGTTGTCTCAAAAAGATAGACAGTAAACACGGAAGAGGAAACGTCTTTGGCCGTCCAAACAAGACCATATTTTTCCATAGTTTTTCCTCTTCCATTTGGCACCGATCTCTGAAAAGGGAAAATATCTTAATCTGCCCGAGAGAATTTTATTTTATTTTTCTCATTCCCTTGTTCAAGAATTCATGCATTTTCTTAAGAAAAAAACTACATTTTAAGAAGCGCTGAAATCTCGAAAGTTCATTATTTCCAATTGGCGTGCTAGAAAACTTAAAAGACATAAATTAGGGTAATTGACTTTATTCATAGAATTTCCCTTGAAAATATATATTGAACCATAATTTTTCGACACTTTTTTGCTAATCAAGTTCAAAAAAGTGTTTACCTGCTGGACGCCAAATGATATCATAAAAAAGATAATTAAAAGAGCAACTTTAAGAAGAAATTTCTAAATTTCATAAAAACTTAAGTCATCAGAGATGTTTTAAGGAGATCCTGAAAAGTTGACGCAAAAGTTAGTTTTTAATTTCAAACTGGGAAATTAACAAAACACGTTTAAAATCGTAATTTTCATTTGGCGTACCGCTTAAACTTGAACAGTTAATGTGTTCAACCAAAATATTTCTGTTAAATTCAAACAATTACAATCATTCGGCGTGATAGTACAGAAAATGACATTAAAATGCCTACCAAAACTATGATCCGCTGTTCTCAAGACAACAGCAATTGAATAGAGCGATTTATGTTTATAGTAAATATTTAATAATAATAATAGTAATAAAAATACTAAAAATAACATTAAGAGCAATAAAGATATATTATCAAAATACAGAAATTGACAATTCCAATTTTATTTTCATTTGATTTGATCTAGAAATTTTGAAAAAATATAATGAAAAACAGAGAAATGATTAACATAAATTGAATATTTGTTTCATAATCTCTTTGAGACCATTGAAAATAATTCAAAAATTTTCAAATCAAACCTTTCATATTCTTAGATTTTGATAATATTTAAGATTAATTCCAAAAAAAGAAATAAACGAAAAAATACAAAACGAAGAGGAATCCATTGATAACGAATATGTTCTTTGCATATATCTAGTATAGGACTGCGATTGCCACGGACATTATATTGTTTATGCACTCCATTACTCACAAAAAAGAGCCGGCCGCTGCGTGGATCCTTGTCCGCGGCCAGTTTCTTTATTTTTAATATTAACAATGTAAAATAAAGTTAAATATGTACTGATACTGTTCTTCCGAGAAAATATACCCATGGAGATATTCTTAACTCGTTTATGGTTATGGACTGAAACAGCTTCATTCTTTTCAAAACCGCAGCGGCGTAAAGTATTATCAAAATATAAGAAATTGACAATGATTAACAAGAAATGATTAACATAAATTGAATATTTGTTTCATAATCTCTTTGAGACCATTGAAAAATAATGCAAAAAATGTTGAAAATGAATTTTCAATTTCTTTTATTTTGATAATAAACATTTCAAGAAAATGTATCCTAAAAAAGCAAAATCTAAAAGATATTTTTCCCGATTACAGATCAAAATAAAATTCTAAAAAGTTAAAACAGAATCTTAAATTGTGCATTTCTATTTACAATTTAAATGTAATATGACAAGAAAAACAAAAAAAAGTTGTATTTTGCACACACACAAGGAACATAAATAACATGTCTCTCCTATTATATTTCAGATTTAGAAACTACAAAACACTCTTAAATTGCTTCTATATTTTTATTATAACGTTATTACTATTTTTAACTTGTTGATATCAACAAGAGAGGTACATATTTTATAGACAACGGTAATAATGAGAAACAGAGAAGCAGAAACACAATTGAAAAATGTGGGTCTGGATGGGAATTAGCATCAATTTAGTAAGTTAATTTTCGAAAAAATACTTTGAAATTGTCGACATTTTTTCAAAAGAATATTCTAAATAAACCCGTGACATAATTAATTGCGTTAAAAAGGAGAAGTTGTCGTCAAATCAAATGTTTTCTTGATTCATTCGTCTAAATGATTTGTTTATATGTCTGCGTCTGTTAAAGCATCTTTTCATCTTGCTCCAGAGAGCCTATTTTTTCCACGTATTTCCACGTAATTTTAATGTTCTTCATTGGTTTTTGATTTATTCAGAACAGGATGATTTAATTAGAACTTAATACATAATGCTTTATCTAATGAGAACTAGGTATTCCTAATTTAAATTGAAAATATTATCCTGAAAACAATTTTTATATAAGTTATTTTGTAAACATGTTTTCGACGTTCAAAAAACTTCAATATACCGTACCACGCTAAATGAAAATTCACATTTATACGTGTCATATTAATGTCTACGTGAACTTTACAATCAAGCTTTTATGCCACTTTAGCAGGTTTTAAATAAACTATCAGGAAACATTAAAATCTTTACAAAATTTTAGGTTTATAGCGAATTTATTAGCACCTATTTATAATACACAAGTTGGCGTGCCGTCCTTACAATGAAAAAATATGGAAGCTTTCTCGACAGTTACACTAGCTGACAAAAGTTTTGTCACAAATGTTTTATCGGGTTTAACTTTTTGCGACTTGACCAAACTAACTGATTTTTTGATATTTTATGTGAATCAGTGTTTAAAATGTTATAGTAGCCAAATTTGGTTTAAATTACCATGGCAATTTCGGTACCACGCATTCCGTTTTCCCTCATATTGATAACAGCTTTCCGGGTGGCAATTGGAGTTTCTTTACGTGGAGTCATCTCTAAAATGTTGCCAATTACTGCTATTTTCAATAAATTATGAAAAAATATAATTGAACTTTAAAAATTATTAAAAAATGCAGTGCAAGGAATATCTTTGAGCTACGCGTTTTACGATAAACTCTTGTCACTGTAAAACGGATCATCGTAATCACAAGCGGGAATTTGTAAAATAATCAACAACCATATAAATCTATCATATCAACAAATCAGTCAGTTTGGTCAAGTCACAAAAAAGTTAAAACCGAAAAAACATTTGTGACAAAACTTTTGTCAGCTAGTGTAAGTTGGCGTGCCTTCCTTACAATGAAAAATATGGAAGCTTTCTCAACAGTTATATGACATTCTATCAATTTACACGTGAACTTTCGATATAAAACTTCCATACTATATTTCAATAAAATTTATATTGTCATAGTGCAATTCTTAAATATTTGCTTCACGTTCGCATTGAAACCATTTGAAAGTATTTCAAATATGTTGAATATGAATTATTAATTTCTTATATTTCGATAATTATTAATTTATTTTAATAGTATCCCATTATTTCAGTTATATTCATAATTTCTGGTTCCCGTCGGATCGATTATTTATATTTTCTAGGAAACTAAAAATGAAATCAACAATTTCTCATAACTTGATAATACATTATTTAAAAGAAAAAATTTCGCGCCTTTCGTGTTCTCGCTGTTCCTCTTCTAGAGTTGTCTCAAAGATTGGTTGTGTCCCTTTGAAGAATATCTAGTATTAAAAATGACAAATTCAGACTTTCTTCAATATATAATAATAATATATGAAATTTAGAGGTTTATATTAATAAAGACACAGAATAGTAATTTATGTAGAAAATAGCAAACAAATAAAATCTGCAAAAAAACCACTACGAATGCTATTAAATGAACCGCCGTGTGAAAGGTTATCTCCTTACCTCGATATGAAATAAAGATGATAATCGCAGCTGTCGTTTTATAACGTCAAAACCCTTTTGACAATGAACCGCACACCATATTGGCGAGCTCTAACTCAATATGATTTAATCAAAGATAATCTAAAGAAGTACTCGAAGAGGTAATTAAAACAAATGTAAATTACATGAGTGCAAACATGGTTGACATTTTCTCAAAAAAACAACAAAATAATTTCGTCGATTTGCCACTTGAGATTGGTTCGGCCTTGTGATGATTTCAGCTACATTTTAATCATGTCTAGTCAATTTGTTATTATTGAATATTTACGTCAAAGAGATTATCTAATGAAAGTTTCAAAACGATCTAAATGTTTCGTCAATCAGAGATAATCACAGAATTTCGGGAAAATGGGGAATTTATGATTATATTTTGATGTCATTTCTATTATAAATTATTATAATAAAGCTTAGTGGAATAGATTTTTGATAAATCGAGCCCATAAAGAGAAAATAACTTTTATTGGCTGAACGGATACTGTACTGGACAAATCCTCTCTATTATTTACTTAAGAGGAATTCTTTAATTTTTTATTGATGAAGTAATATCCAATATTCATAAACTCAACCAACAATTCAATTTACTTTCAATAACCTATGCTTAAATGGGGAGGAAGGAATTATTCGACATTGACGGTGATAATCCAATTTACAACAATATTCTCTAGAGATGGACTCGAAAAAGACGATCGAGCAAATTAGATAGAAACCAATAATATGCATTCTTTGTCATCTTCTTAATGCAACTTCAAGTGTTTCCGCTTCTAATCATTCGTCTTGTCAAAGAAATGACTAAATGTGTCAATCAGAAAAGGCAAATGGTTTTCGTTGGTATTGGGAAAGAAGAAACAACAGTTAATTGCAATTCAAACTGTTTTTTATTATTTATTTTTAACAATCAACAAAAAAGTGCGACAATATTACGTAAGGAAATGAATGACTAACGTAATTTAGAATGACAACAACATGAGTAATAATAACATAAAGAAGATGGAGAATCATAACAATAGTAATATTCTGAATTTGATAGATTCTGCTAATCATAAGGGATCCAAGCTGAATAATATCGGAAAATGTTAAACACTTGCAACAATAATAGTCAATAAAACACAATTTAATAGTCCGACAATTTCGCTTTCAATATCAATCCGGAATTATATTCTCTTATTATTAACAAAAGATGAACTAATATTGTAAATGATGCGACGAAATGAAATGTGTTCCGTCCTTAGGAAATGTCTAGTCAATTTCAAATTTGGTGAAAATTGGTATTCTGGCCAATTCTCGCCAAAAAAATCTTGCAAACAATAAGTGAAATTGAAACAAATTGGGCAGTTTTTTGCAAATAATGGGAGGTTGGTAGTTAGTTACCCAATAATATTAGGTATACGTGTTGTAAAGTGATTCGGCAAACACCTTTTTAAGCAATTTGAACAATTTGGAAGAAGATTTTATCAAGCATTTTTATTTCTTCACACTCTTATGGCGAAGAAGGGAACAATAAAAGATTGTTTGGTCAAAAAATTGAGTTTTTAGTTTAGGTGGCAAATTCAGAGCAGTTCTACAAGTTTATTAAGTCATCAAAACTTCTATCCACAATTAAATGGAAACTATTTTACAAATTTCAAGAAAAATTTATAAGAAAATATTCAAACTTTTTACATTAAAAAGTTTGAGGAATTCTTCAAAAAATTATTTCACCGTTAAACAGTAATGGAAAATCATTGATAAACTACGTTTCTAAGAATATTAATATAAGTTTATGTAATATTTATTAAGTCTAGAAATTAATTTCCGCCTTTATCTTTGTTGATATTTTGTCAAAATAAAATTATTTTTATATAACGAATTTTATATTATAATGTTCTCTGAATTATCAGCTTTTAACTTATAAATATTACTTTCTTCACGTACTGTATAAAAAAACATTATTTTGGGTTCAGAATATGTCCACCTTTGTTGCAGGAAAACGTCTTCTTTTCCTTTTCCAACTCAAGAAGACGCACACCACTTGCTTGCCCAAGCTTACGACGATGCTGCACCAATCATAAGAACCTACCAAGAATGGTTTCAGCGGCAGATTTTGACGTCAACGACAAAACCCGATCAGGACAGCCAAACAAATTTTAAGAAGAAGAACTTCAGGCTTTGTTGGGTGTAGATTTGGCTCAAACGCAGGAGCAACTCGCGGCATCTCTCGGAGTCACGCAAAAAGAAATTTCTCGTCGATTGAAAGCAATGTGGAAGATTCAAAAGAAAGGAAAATGGATGCCCTATGAGCTCCCAGAACGCAACAACACATATTTCAAAGAAAATCCTTTTTACACCGCATCATAACTGGCGATGAAAAGTGGGTGTACTACGGCAATCCGAAGCGAAGAGTCCCGGTGAACCGACAACTTCGACCGCAAAACCCAACATCCACGGGAAGAAGTTCTTACTGTGCATATGGTGGAACCAACAAGGAATTCTGTTCTCTGAACTGTTTCAAGCTGGCGAAGCAATCACTGCGAATCGCTATCAACGTCAACTAATGCAGTTGCGGCATGAAATCGCAGTAAAAGTCCAGAATGGGCGGGCCAACACGAAAAGGCCATAGTGCTTCATGACAACGCAAGACCGCATGTTGCTCAAGCGGTGAAGGATACGCTGAAACAGTTCAAATGGGAAGTCTAACCGCACCCGCCGTACTCTCCGGACATTGCCGCGCCGGATTACCATCTTTTCCGGTCAATGGCTCATGGCCTGGCGGAGCAGCGCTTTCGAGATCATCAAGACGTCAAAAAATGGCTAGATGAATGAACTGCGGCCAAACCAGAAAAATTCTATTATGATGGAATTCATAAGTTGCCCAAACTCTGGGAAAATGTGACGAAAATTATTTTGAATAAAATGACGAAAATTATTTTGAATAAAGTTTTGTTTAAGTTTGTCCAGTTTTTTTTATAGTTTAATATGCGTAAAATAACGCGGAAATTTAAATCACAAAATTAATTTTAAATATATCTAATTTACTGGAAAAGTTAATTTATCGATGATTTTCCATCACAGTTTTACGGATAAATACGTTCTTGCAAACGACCACAGATTTGTCACATTGTATTTTCGATCTTTTCGGAAATCTGAATAAGAAATCAATGAGCTTGAAAGTTGGCAGATAGTAATTGGCAGAATATCCTACAGTACTTAGCAATAGAGCTACTGTGTGCTTTGAGAAGAATAGAATTGCAATAAACAATTCCACTTATTGAAAACCAAAGTAATTACTGTACCGCGCCAATTAAAAATGACTGTTTTGCAATATTAAAATGCATTTTCTTAATTTCCACGTGCAAACAAAAAGCTCATTGTTTACTGGCTATCTTTAAATTTTTCTGACGCTTTAAATTTATATAAAATGTTAGATCTCCCGTTAATATGAATTCCTCTGGAGTGTTGTACATTGTTTCATCCTCTATGAGTTCCCTTTCTTACCTATTTCGTTCTGTTGCGGTATCAGTTCTCATTTTTGTCCTCTGCGATGAGATAATTGCATACAGTACCGACCAAAAATCTTCATTCTTCAAAAATAGCTAGCAGGATTATAATAATTGATTCGACCACGTTTCCTCACTTTTCTTTTGAGCCATGGTTCATGCTCGCAAAATGTATTTTCTAAATTTTGTTTCAATTCGAATTCATCTTCATCACCTTCCCTCGTTTTTCTAATAAACCGTTTTAGGTACCACATTTCTACCAGTGATGGACGGAATAATTTAATTTAAAATTTCCCAATTCAGAACTCTAAATACGTAAGTGAAAAAACCGCGGAGTACGGAATTCCGTCCGTCCATCACTGATTTCTGCAAAAGGCTATACCTCGAAACAACATCATTTAAAAAAAATATGTTTTTTAATTAAAATATTGTCAAGAGGTAAATTAATGGCATAAAGCGAGTCTCGTTTAGACAAAGAGACAGCGGTGCCTATTTATTTTCAATTTTGTTATTTTCCTATCTCCTTTGTTTTCACGTAATTTTTCGCAGTTTTTATTTTGTCTTTCTCAATAAATTGACTGTTATATAGATAATTATAGTACTAATAATAATCTCTGAGCAATTTAATTGATTTTAGGTTCGATAAAATGCCGAAATGATACCAAATAGCCAACTTTATGCTTTTTTAAGCTAACAATTTGTATTGTAACTTGTATCATTAGTAAATTAGTATTTTAAAATTGGTAATTTAAAAATATATTTTTTATTTATTTACACTACCTGCGCTAGACACGTGAATATAATAATAACAACATATAATTGACCCATGAATTAAAACAAAATAAAATAAAAATAATAAATAATAAATAATAAAAAATAAAATAGGATAGGCAAAAAGAGGGATAGCAAGCTAATATTTTAATTTTTTTGTAACAAAAGCATAATTGCATTTAAACATAGTTCGACTAATAAGGGCTTACAGTTATATTTATCTATTTGATAAATTTAATAATTAGGGGAAAATTTAAGACTCTTCAGAATCGCCGATTGAAGCATTCTTTTTAAATTCTCCGATAAACTCTTCCATCTTTCATTGAATAATGTCAAAAAAACTTTCTATAGAAAGCTTTCTACGAATTGATTTCAAAATTGAATATCCACAATTGAAAAATGTGATGGTCCTTAAAAATGCGTGTGCTTATATTCGAATAGCAAAGATTGAAAATATATTGAAGAATTTGAAACTTCCTGGTCTTAAATGGGACTAGCATTAAAATTAATGTGTAAATTATGCGCCAACTGGTATGTTTATAAAATGAGCTCAGTAAACGGGCTCAAATTTAACTTTTTGGAAAGATGTTACTACTTTTAGATTGTTTAAGGTTAGCCTTACATAATTTGCCATTAAAAATGTCTTGTTAAAAAGATGCAAATGTTGTCAGACACGCTTAAAAATCGGAAAATCGTTATTTGCAGTTAGCGTTCGCCAAATAAGCTCACAAAAATGACAAAAATGTTAAAAAAAAAAACGAAAAAAAGTAATTAACAAAGAAAACTAAAAAAAATTCCCAATTGTATTGTCTATAATTTAAAGACACTCCTATAAATTAAAATATTATAAACTATTTAAAAATCGAATTTTTAAAAAATCAAGTTGAATATTAAATTAATTCATTGAATAAAAATCAAAAATAAAGACTTAAAACAGCATTAAAAATAAATAAAATAAATATATTCAACCTTAATAAAATCGAAGAAATTTCCAACATTATTCGCTGTTGTTTTCCTTCAAAATTACTTTCTATAAAAATAGAATCAATTGTAAACAAAAACAATAATATTATATCAAATATCTAATTCTGAAATATGAAGAAGCATTTAACACATATGACAGTCAACCAATTAGGTAGTATTACATACGTATCTTGTTGTTGATTGTCATTCATAAATGTTCAAGTTAAATTCAATTACACATGAGATTATGGAATGCCACATTCAGGAGAGGTGGAAATTGTTTCTAATTGAAAACAAATTAGAAAATGGGAATGTCTATGCTTTTTTAGGCTTGAAAAGAAAGTGAAGAAATACATATTACGTGAAGATTCAATTTGCTTATATCAAAGGTTGAGGAAATAATTTATATTGGAATAATCCTACAAATTAGAATTAGAATTGTGTCTTACAAATAAACTAAAGAGGACTTTAATTTTTTAATATATTGAGCTCACTTTATTTAGCTCACAATTTTAAACTCACTTCTCAATGAGCAATGTTAAAGAATTTCTTATTATCTACATCCTATCCAATTAACAAGCTCCTAGACAGTTATTTTTTGTTAATTTTTTTTATTATTTCAACCTAATTATTTGCTTAAAAAATACAGAAAAAAGTCAATCTCCTGTTTTTTTTTTTTGAAATATTGACTCTAAATCTAATAAATTAAATAAGAATTTAGAAAATTAATTTGGTGTGAAATATAAAATAGTTATTTATAAATAAATCTGAGCTATTATGTAGTCTTCAAATAGATTATTTTGGCAATCGCGCAACTGCCTGGTTCTTAATCGGCTTAATTTAAATTGTAGCGCAATCATTTAAGAATATTTTCATGTGATGTTATTTATAGACATTTTATTGTTATGGAGAATATATATTCAATTTGAATATGGCACACCAAATTGAATGGTTAAGTTCGGGGCTCAGAAATGATGCTCATTTTGCAATTTATGGTAAAGAAACGTTGCATGAAAGATTGTTTATTAGAAATTGAAAATGAGCCGATATTTTCAGACTCTTATTAAATTATTGGAAAAGTAGTGTGCTTTTTCTGACCTTGTTTTTCTGTAGCTCTAAATACGATATTTATTTCAAGATTATTGTTCTGAGATAATATTTGATAAATATAATTAGCATTTTTGGATAAGAATGATGATTAAAACTAAAATAGCAAGTCAAGTCATTTCAAAATAAAAATGTTTATATTTTAATGAAAATAAACACCCAAATGTGAATACAGAAGATATTTGATGAATCATTTATAATAAAAAATAAGATAAATCCTCCAAAACCGTTCACCATCGTAATATTACAATCATATGTTCTAAATAAAACGACAAAATGATATATACAAATAGAAGCTAATGATGGACGCAGAAACAAACAACTACAAGTCTTCCATCGTTTTTCTCCAACAATGTTCAATATTTTTCGGATGTAACGTTCCTTTTATCTATCAAATCAATCTTAAATCAATTGGTCTTTTTAAATGTATTTGTTTATTATCAAGTCCGATGCAATTTTATAAAAATTTTTTTTTTCCAATGGCTTCATTTCAAATTAGTTTAATTACATTCACCACTCTCGTTTTGGTGGAATTCTTTTGAGATAAATATATGCAAAATCTGCGTGGAAAATCATTGTGCGCAAAAAGCATCAGCTATTCAGTTAAGCGCATTATGTATTAAAGTATTCAGAAATATTGTAGAAAAGATTTTATTCAAGGACAACAAGGATTCCAAAAGGGATAAAAAAAGTTTTTTGTTTGAGGAAAAAGATTTTGGGATTCTTTGAATATAATAATAATAATCGTTAATAGTCATAAATAGTAATCTTTTTTGAATATAATGAACAGGTTTTAGCGTATAATAACTGAAATCATTTATTTTAAGGGAAATTGCAATAATTTACATTTATAAGGAGAATATAATGATAACAATGCTGCTAAATGTGCACAAACCTTGAGAACAAAATATTCAAGAATCGGTATAAAATTCATTCGGTCAATAAAGATGTGATTTCCCTCAAAACAATTTAAATTTTAAAAAAAGAACGCTTTAAAGGATATGTGAGCAATATAATATAATAAATTTATGATCACTGATTTCATAAAAAGATTGGTATACCACAGTTTTTTTAAACGAATACATCTAAAATTAGAAAAAAAGGGTAAAACACAGGAAGGGGACGAGCCTTTAACCAACGTATTGCAGTTTTACACTGGTTCCCCGTTTATGTGTCTCCTTGTTGTTTGATTAAGTGTATATATGATTGCCCTGCTCTACAAAACTGTGATTTTAGTTTGCTTGAGCCGCTCGGGAAATATGCAGTGTTTATGAAGAAGGTGTCTCAGACTATATTAACTTTTCGACATCGACAAGGGTAATTTATCTTACTTCACAACAAGGTCAGGCCGCGTGTTGCACAATTCGTCAAACGCCCTCCAAGTGCTGGAATAGGAGGTTTAATTTTTTAAAGAATATTTAAAGTGAATTTTACATTCGCAAGCAGTAGAGCTAGGCTCACTGATCACTCTAGTTTTTACAAAATAAATTATTTTTCCCTGTAAGACAAGGAAAGTCCATCTGGGCCTTGTCGCAATCACTGAACACTTTCCTAGCATATAAATGCAGAAATAAAAACTGAGAGACGTGACAATTCATCGTCCATTATTTATTATTTAAAGTTATTTTATTCACTTATTTTGTCGTTTTAATATAATTAATATATTTAATGCTTAATTATAGTATATACTTTATTTAGTGGTAGATTAATAACGAATGATTACAATAGTAGTTCGGTTAATTATATAGTGATGTACATATGGTACATATGGTAGAAGACCGACAGGTATACAACTAGTATAATAGGAATAATACAGTCAATGTGATCGTGCCAGATGTGGCGGTGACATAAAATGCGTCGTCACGCATTATTTCACGACTTTTTACGACACTGGACTTAGCTTGATAACTGTAAACTTGCTTTAAAGAATTCTGTTCAGAGGCCGTATGCAAGAACGTATTTATCCGTAAAATAGTGATGGGAAATCATTTATAAATTAACTTTTCCAGTAAATTATATAAGTTTTCATTTAATTTCGTGATTTCAATACTATTTCTTACATACTTATTTATATTTTCTTAGAAACGCAGTTTATCAATGATTTTCCATCATCGTTTAACGGATAAACAATTTCAAAAAAATTTTTCACAAAAAAATAAAAATAAATAATTTCACAAAGCAAAACACACGCGAAACAACGCTTTTTAATTTAGTATATTTGTTTATCAATTTGTTGAACATATTACTTGAACTAAAAATTGTCGTCAGAAATGTCATAAATTTATTTTGGTCATTTCGTGGATCAGTACTTCTTTCCAGTGAACATAATATGGATAAGCCATGAGCCTTCGAAACTCCGAGGCAGCTTCTCTTTCCAAGGGACGGACCAAAAAAATCTAATGTTATCCCCATGCATATTGTGCAAATTTTTTGTGTATCCACTATTTGATTCCCACTACCATACTGATGCATCCAATTGGAATTTGGAGAGAGTTTTTTTTTTTTTTTCGCAATATCGTTTTATTTTCGCAATATCGTGGATCAGTAGCTCTTTCCATCCAGCCCATGAGTGGATGATTAGAAATAATTGTCAGAAATCCAGTTTTTTGAACAAGAAGATAATTTTTTTGTTTTGTCATATTGATAGCCATAAAACTACTTATAATTCCATAAATAGATGTATATGCATAATAGTTAAAAATATAAGTGAAGCAAGAATTTTAAATAAATTAAAAGTCGTACCAAGACCAGAATAGTTTTGCTTTTCATTTGCCATTGTACCATTTTTGTGCATACTTTGTGCTGGGCGGTGGCTTGACTGTGTTTTGGACGAAATTGTTATCAAAACACGTGCAAAACTGCCGCCAGAACATACAATTCAAACCGAAAGAGTAACCAAATTTTCATCAAAATTACACGAAGCGTCCTCACTCCAAAAAACAACATCAAATTTTAACAAAGATTGATGACGTGTTTACGCTATTTAACAGGATGAGTTTGTTTTCATGCAAAAAGCACCTCGCGTCCTATCAGGAGCACTTTTCGTGCAAAACAAAGTCACGCCACCGTCAACCGCAAAGTGCAGAGTACATATTTAGACCCACAACAGCTGTTTTTGAAAAGTTTCATTAAAATCTGAGATGTTGGCCTAACATACTTTCCTTGTAAGCAACGAAAAATTAAAAAAAAAACTATATAGTAAATGCAAAAGAAACGGATAATTGTCAACATTTAAATGCACATAATTTCTGATATTTTTTGAATTCTTCTACGTGGGCTTAAACAATCTGTGCAGCTCGGAAATTCTCCTTTAAAACTCCTGCTTCCCCATGTGAGCTTTTTCCTTATTCTGACGGTTTGTTGAAGCCAAAACTAAATCACGCATTAAGTTAAATTAATCATTTTGCGGTTTTCTAAAAATATTTACGTCTTTTTAACAAAATATTTTTCAAAACAATTTGGACAGAAATTTCTTAAACTACATACACATTGTTTCACTGATTTTTGATTCCATTTCAGCTCATACAGAATTCTGTTAATAATTGTGCTATTTTTGTGAAGCGCTCATAATTCACCTCAATTCTAATGCAATAACACGACACAACCATAATTCGATAAAAGTTTTTTTGCTATATTATTAACCATCGGAAGTAGAATATTCACAAAATAATTTCAGATACCGCTTAATTAAACGAATAAGAATGTATCCTATAGGGATTTTATCATTCTATTTATATTTCTCAAAGTTAACAAAAAAACATAATAAGTACATTTTAACAAAAAAATGTGCGCAATTGATTAATTTCGCTAAAAGGCAATTAAAATTCTCTTTTTTGTTGATGAGCTTCTTCTCTTCATTGTTGTTGGTTTTAATTAAAACAATATGATTTTATGTTCAATAATGTAATATTTCAAGGGATCGATAAGTTTCTTTTGTTTTCTTTGATAAGGCTCAATTTAATAATTGAGTCTTTCACAAGGGATATATTGGCTAACGCTGTTTAATATTTATATCAGAATCTGGGAAAGAATTCTTATATTTATCACCGAGCACGCCAACTGAATCGTTCGATTTTTAAAATTTTGAGGACATATTGCAGTTTTCCACGTGAATATACCAGTTTGGTTTGTTAACAAGCTTAAATTTTTATCAAAAACTACCCTAGTCTACAAAAATGTCGACGTTATAATTAACCTGGGTGTTCTAAAATGAGTCCCGGTTTAAGCTATTCGGATAGTGTTCTATCATTTTGTTCGAAAAATTTTCTTTTCTGGTCATTTTCTGCTTCTTTGTTTCTCATTATTGACGTTGCTTCTAACGGTAGCCTCCTTCATCTATCAAAAATGGGAAAAAACCCACAATATATATGTTTATAATCTTTATTATAGTCAGCTGAGAATTTTCTTAATCTTGTTAGATTTTTAAAATTAGTTAAAGGATTTCTTCACCAGTGATTATAAGAGATTGTGCTTTACTAGTTTTGGCTTCTTAAATATTGGAGTCATGAGAAAATGCAAACACCCAAGAACCACCGTTATTCTTATACATATTTAAGGTGGAATTTACTATGACATAAATTAAAATCATAGTTTTTAATTAATTTTTAATTGTGAGCTTTTTTCTAAGCATAAAAGAAGTTTTGTAATAACCTACTAAACCCATTTGATTTCTTCTAAATTATTCAAAACATTTCCATGAATCAAACTGTGCTGCCAAAATGAAATTACCTCAAGTGTGATGTGTTTCTCAACAAATCAACAATTTCTGAACCTTCAAATGCCCACTACTTTATTCGAAATCTATTCCACTATCATTTCCAACCAACAAAAGCTCCATTGTTCGCTTGAATTCAATTTGCACAATCCAATTTGGGACGCACCAATTGTCACGAAAAGGCAATGAGCATCTCAATGGATGCGAATCGATCATTTGCAATCAACACGTGTTATCGGATTTATTAAACAATCGCTGGCTCGGTCATCCGAATCAAATGATAGTGGGTGTTATCGAAATATGTGTAAGTGCAATCACTGGAGGACACTCGTAAATGTTACAACGGCATTGTTGTGATTCTTGTAATGAAAATTGGACACACACACGACTATCTCTTCATTGTGTGCGGGATTTATTTTTGATAAAGCCAGATTAATCGAGAAGATGTAGTACGCACTACTCCTTCCTTCGAGCTTTGATGTTTTCCCATTGAGCTCAGTCCCGGGTGAGTTGATTTGAATCATTCTTCGATACTAAATTCAACACATTCGTGTCTAGTTTTTAAACAATCCTTCATTAGTTGAATGAAATATATAAACTAAAAATATATTTTATTCGTTTTCGTCTTCGTTTTAATTAATCATTCCTCATTTTTTTGTTCGTTAAAAAATAAAAGGAAGAAGAGAAAAAGAAAAAAACTTGGTTTTACATTTCATTTATATAATTTGCTTGTGTTTTATTCATTTAGTTGCTGTTTTTTATTCTTATTCTTATTCCTTTTCACAATGTCCCTCCCTTTATTATATTATTCTTATTATTTTTTATAAATAATATACTCAACGAATCAAATGTGGAATGATTATTGCCTAATAATATACCTAAATTGTTATATATATTCTTTTTTCTATGATATTAATACATAATAATAATAAATTGAATATTACCATATTCTCCAAAATTTCATGCTCCATTAGTATGGATGAATATTAACCAATTTCGAACTTGTCAACTAAAAAAGGAAATGTTTGTCATATAATTTGCCATATAAACTACTTTATATTCCCTTTGCTCCTAAATTTAATTTCCAATAGCTATAAGGATATATAAAAATTATTTGGTTCAATCGAAAGAGCTCTTTGAGCTCATATTTAAATAATTCCACTCGATGCCGCCGCTTCTTCATATTGTAGTCGCCACGATATAATAACAAAAATGAAGATGAATAAATTATCTTCAAAGGGTAACGTTATAGGTAATTTGTGAGTGTTTTTTTTTGACATTTTTGTTTTGTCTATAAAACAAGTGTTAAAAAAGTTATCAGCTTTTTGTTTTAAGTTTATTTTATGTTCCGCTTCTGATTTCAATTTTGTTTTAAGTTTGCTTCGATTAACGCTTATTAATAGAGTACACCAATGCTTTATTTTATCGAAATTGCTCACTCGCACAGAAGATGAAATGAGATTTATATTAACTAACAAATGCACAATAATAAATAACAAAGCAGTTCAGCTGTCATTTTGGAAGAAACACCTTCGACTCTTTAATGATAAGGTTGGGGATATTTTGTCAGCTGTTTGTTGCAGCTTCGAATGAAGTTCTTCAAGTACAACGTTTTAGTTGCAATTATAATGGTGTGCGAAAATATATTTCCACTTATATTTTAATACAAAAGTAATGCAAACTTTATTTTATCATGGGGGGATTGCTTTAAAATGAGTTGTAAGCTAGATTAGTATATGTATGGGTTCGAATTGGACTCATATTTAGAAAACGTCTAATTACTATTGAGATAACTAATCCTTTCTTCAAAATTATTTTAAATTCCTTAGATATTTAAAGTGAACACGCATTATTATTGATCTAAAGTCGACTAGAAATATTTAAATTCTAAATTAGATTAATATAGCTATATACAGGTCAGCTTCATGCCCATGAAAATGATAAAATGAATATTAAGTTATGATTCTAGAATTTTGAATTTCAGGGACTCTTAAGAATTTTAGATAAAATATAGTCATTTCAAGTGAATCTTCATTATATACGTTTAAATATTCACTTACAATAGACATGAATTGATACCACAATAAGAAGGATTATTTGATACTACAATACTTCGCAATAATATACCTATCTAATTTTTTTACCAAAGTGAAGGGTAAATAACACAATTTATATAAAAAAAAATACGCAATATTGGAGAAAATGATATCAAGTCCTTGTGAATTTTACTGTTTCTATTGATGGGTATGCGTTAGCACTTCACCGCCACAAAACCGCGCCGCATTGCAAAAGACTTCGCACCAATTGCAGGAACACTACCTTTTAATTTATTATTTTTTTCAAACATTTTATTTATTAATTATTGTTTATCAGGAAGAGTCTAAACAAAACTATTATGCATATTATATTTTTCAGAGAAAAATAATAAATGAAAATATAGTGTTCGTGATGGGAAGTCTTTTCCAATGAGGCGCGGTTTCGTGGCAGTGGAGTGCGGTAGTACTATGAAATTTAAATCGTATGCTTTGCAGTGTAGTTAAATGCTGCTCGCATAGTCCTCAAAATTTCACACAAGTTAATTTGTAAAGTTGATATAATTTTGTCCAGTACCGTAATTCATAAAAATTGGTCAGAAATTAATATAGTTTTGTGTTATTAGCACTGTTTCTTCTTTATCTTTTTACTCATACAGGTAGGTATCAAAAATATCAGCTTAAACAGTTTTTATTTTTCTAAAAATGTGTGAAAACTATTTTTGACATGAGAAAACAGAATCACAAAATTCGCAAAGTTTTAGTGAAATTTAACAATCATACATGAACCCTCACAAGTATGGCAGTTAAGCTTTCTTATTCTGTGAACTTTGTGGGAAATAATTGTTGCATTACGGCGACTAATAGAAGAATAATTACTATAGATTATTCAGCATTAGTAGCGCACGCCAACTGGTATGCTAATAAAATGAGCTAATTAAACGTGCTCAAATCTTACTTTATGGGAAGATATTAATTTTTTAAATAGTTTCAGAAAAGCATAGTTAAATTGTTGTGAACAATGTTTTATTCGCGTACTTAAAAATCGGAAAATCGATATTCCAAGTTGGCGTGGTAGCTAATATAGAAATTACTAAGAAACTAAAAATAATAAACAGAAAGTTTATGATGACCTGGAAGTCACATCTGCTACATGTGCTCAAATTTGCTAAAATTAGCTCTTTGCTGCTCCTTGGACAACACTAGTAAACGATACCGATTTTTTAAAATTAAATTTTAGTTTAATAAAATTTCTACCACCGACACTTTTTTTGGGCTTTAATATAGCGACAAATAACCCGTTTAACTAGTGCACACCAAAACGCCAAAAATATTAATATAGTAACCACAACAATGTGCTCTTCAACATGGGTACAGATATTTTTTTAAATATCTTATTAAAATAGTTACGTTGAAACTGGCATAATGAGCTCAAAAATGAGACGAATTTTATTTTGCATTCTTTATTCCATTCTTCACTTTTTACTTTATTAGGATTTCGTCAATATTTTTTCAAATTTAAAGTATAGAAATAATCGAACAAATCGTATTGTATTTTATCTTTATTACATAATTCCAGCTCTCATGATAAATAACAAGAACATGCTTCTTTTATAGATCTAATTGGTTGTTTTGAATTCAGAAAAAGGCTTGTTTTCTAAATATTCTCTCAAAATAATGAATAACAAGAATATTAAAAATGCAGTTATTTGAAATTGTTTTTCAGATGCTTTGAGAGGCTATTATTTGAAAGAATCATATTTATATAATGTCCTTTTAATAAGAATTCGGTACCTAATTAGGATGGAATGAGGTTCACGTTTGAACAGACACATCAGTCTGTGCTGTCTCAAAAAAATGGGCAGCCCATATTGAAGAGGAATAGACGAAAAAGTCGCCTATGGCCATGGGGCCGTATCTCTGAGGCTATCATTTATTTGTTATTTTTTTGCTCTTCCATTAGGTACCAATCTCCGAAAAGGACTATTATTTGTATTATCCAGAGAAAAGCATGGGAACGGAATCTTGTGGAAAGTTTAAAGTTCTTTTCGAATTTAAAGGTTTTGGCATAAACTATAACATTATTTTCAATTGTATAACAATGCTATTTTAATTATGCGATGCGTGTAACTTACCAATTGAAGAACGAAAATTGACTCAAGAGGCAATTTTCTTATGGCTACTGTTGGATTTAAACTACAAAAACTATATTATAAAATATGTATTTTTCTAACGTTTTTCAAACGCATTTTATTATAATCTACGTGAAAGTGAACCATTAACTTTTTTGAGAACGTTATAGGCTTCTCTTCAAATATCTCTTGGTCTTTAATTTTTCACGATATATTAGGATTAAATTACCTTTCTTAGTTATTAACTATTCATTTGGTGTGCGATAATACTAATATAATAAGATAATACTAATATAACTACGTGCAATATCCGTCTTCCATCATAATAAAATTAGCCTGTTGAACTGTTTTGCGCAAAACTAACCTTTATTGAACCATTCCCCAATGTTTTGCACAAGCTCTCCTAGTTTTCTTTGAAATGCAAACACTCGCACACAATATTATGTTGAACGTTAACCAATCAAATCAAAATCAAAGTCGTATTAAACAAAATTGACCACTCGCACAATTAAATAAGCTCAATTTTGAACTGTACTCCACAGTGGTAAGTTAATGAACAGGTAAAATGGCATGTGAGCTCCGCTAAAACCATGAGCTTCTTTTTCTAGATGATTTTTATAGCTATTTCTAACTATTTTGACTAGAACCTTTGGTTTAGAATTGTGTTGGCACTTTGCTTTGATATTATATGTGCTAAGAACCGAAGAATTGTCAACTAATGGCTGTATTCGAGTTCAATTTCTAACTTTGCTTCCTTGCCAGTTAAAAAATGACACCAATTACCCACCAAACTATCGTTGCGTTCCACCAAAGTCGTCACTCTTTTCTAACAATGCTTTCAACCTTTTTTTTCCAATTTTATTAATTGTTTTGTTGTCTTTGTTTTCATGATCATTTTGATTAATTCACTAAACTTGCACCGCAATCAATAATTGAATGCAAATACATCGAAAGAACTTGTTTTAGGCTTGAATTATGAGCTCATTTGAAGAAGTGATTCGATATGGCGGACCAGCTGCCGACGTGCAAGAAGACGTAGGTGCAAATAACATATTTTGACGTGCTTTCTAACATTGATTTCTAACCCGGGTTGACGTGAAACTAGATCAAATCTGAATTTGGGTTATTGGTGGAAATTAGGATGCTCAACGAAAGGCAGAGGAGAGGGAGCGCAAGAAGGCCGAGGTTCGCAAAAGACTCGAAGAGGCTGGAAATAAGAAAAACGCCAAGAAGGGCTTCTTGACGCCGGAGAGAAAGAAGAAGCTTCGTGTAAGATTACGACAGTAAAGGGAATGGGGAGATGAAGTTGTGATGTTTTAGAAACTTCTCATGATCAAGGCGGCCGAAGACTTGAAGAGACAGCAATTGGCAAAAGAGCAGGAACGTGTACGTATTTTGAACGAGCGCACAATTGCCTTGCCGAATGTTGACGATATCAACGATCATGGCAAGCTTGAGCAGATCTACGAAGACATGTACCAGAGATTGTGCACATTAGAGGAGCAAAAGTATGACATCAACTTTGAAACTTCTCAAATGGAAACAGCTATTAATCAGTTGAATATTGAAGTGAATGACTTGAGAGGAAAATTGTAAGCAATCAAAAATCACGTTAAATTAAAGAAAACAAGTTTAAGTGTGAAGCCGTCTTTGAAAAAAGTCTCGAAATACGATAATAAATTCAAGAAGATGGCGCAGCCAAAGGAAGAAATCTCCAAGAATCTCCGATCCAACCTGAAGGTTGTTAAGAAGGAAAGTGTCTTCACGCAATTGGCCAACAAGGTTTGATAATAAAGGTTGTAGTTAAAAAGGGGAAACGTTTAGAAGAAGAGTGAGAAACCAGATTGGTCGAAGAAGAACAAGAAAGAAGAAGCGGCTCCTGAGCCAACTACTGAGAAGGTTGAAGAAGCTGCTGAGGAATCGGAAGTCGAGGAAGAGGAAGAAGAAGAGGAGGATGACGAATAAATTTCCATTTTGCATATATTATTGCATGTCTTTTTTAATTTCTCAGAATAATCAAAAAACAGTTATTGTTATTATAAATAAATCATATGAAAATTGAAAATTATTGGGTTGAGGGGTTGAAGTTTTTTCAAAACAGATTTATTTGAACAAAAAACAATAATTATAATAATCAATTAATCAATTATGTATTCTTGCTTCCACCTCTCGATCAATTGGTTGATGCCGTTCCGCCAAAAAACGCGCGGTCTGCTGTTGAGCCAGTTTTTGAGGTCCTCTGGATGCTGAATAACATCCTAGTCGAGCTCTTCGACAACATGTGCAACATGCGGCCAGCCGTTGTCGTGAAACAAGATGACTTGGCCTTGGTGATCAGCTCTGTTCAGTCGAAAAGCCTCTTTTACGCGGAGCTGCTGGACAACATAGAGTTCCTTGTTGAACGTGGCGTTTCTTTCGAGCATTGTCCAGAGCAGAATGCCCTCCCAGTTCCGCCAAACGCAGATCATGGCCTTTTTGGGGGGAGATCTTGCTTGACTCTCGGCTTTGGCGTATCTCTTGAAGCCTCCCGCTCTTTTATTTTCTTCAGATTGACGTTCAGGCACCATTTTTCATCTCCCGTGAGGATTCTGTACAAAAATCGCTGTGGCGTGCTCGATGGCGTGCGAGATGAGGAGCTGTGATTTGAAGGCGATTTTCTTTGTTTTATTCGTTGAGCTCATGTCCCAAGTTTTTTTGGCAAATCCCATCGAATGAAGATGATTAAGGATCGCACGCCAACTGGCATGATAATGAAATGAGCGCAGTAAATGTGCTCAAATCTATCTTTTTTTGCAGAAAAGAATTAAGATAATTTTATTTAAATTGTCGTACAAACTGTTTAATCGAAAACACCTAATAGTTTTCAGACACGCTTAAAAATATGAAAATCATTATTCCCGCTTAGCATGGGATAGCCTTTGGATCACACTTCATTTTTCGGCCAATTCACGACTTTTTTGGCGACTATCTTCCTTTAATAGTGCCTTCAGATGTCTAATTCTACAGGTCGTCCACTTCGAGGCGTGTCTTCAAGATTAAAATCGCCATTTTGGGCACTAGACACGCCTCTATACACACCGGTTTAGTCTGCTTTTTGTTTTCGAAGAAGAGAAAATGTCGGAAATGCTGACTTTTGCCTTCTGTATAGTTCATTTCTAAGCCTGAAAAATGATGAAAATTTAAAATTCCCGAACAAACTAAGGGCACAGTTTTGTAGAGCAGAAAAAGAGCTATCAGATGAATATATGCACTTTGCCAAACAATGAATAAAACCAAAAATAATATAAAAACTCTACAACTTATTCCTCAAAACAACCCAATCCAAAGAGGCCGAAACACCAAATGAAAATGACGATAATGAATAAATTAAAAACAAAATTAAAAAAAAAATTTTTTCAATATCTTACTAATTTACACGTATTAATTTCATATAACTTGATACGTCAAGTCTTAAACTATAAAAAAATGCGATTAATATCGGAATTTGCAATATGAGCATCTTTTTGAGCTCCAAATTTATTATTTCCTTGATTTCACGTGTAAAATATAACTTTCGTTCTTATTTAAAGAAGTAATCTATTCACGCCAAATCGAAATATCGATTTTGCGATTTTTAAACGTGTGTGGAATATTTTACATCTTTATAACAAAAAAGTTTCTACTACAATTTAATTAAGCTTGTCTTAAACTATCTAAAAATGTTTTTATCCTTCTAAAAAGTTATAATTGAGTATGCTTACTGACATCATTTTATTACCATACAAGTTGGGATGCTTTCTGAAATTTTCGGGGGCAGGAGAAGATAGGTACGGACAAACGGAAGGAATTTCCTGCGCCCCGAACGGCAAAATATTCATAAACCCAGTATGCACAGCAACGTCTAACAATTGAAATGAAAAAAATGGATTCTCAGCTATGATGCAAGGAGCATAAATTTCAAAGTCTTTTTAAAGTTTAGAAACAAATCATCATAAATCAGAAATATTTACGTGAAGCTTTATTATACACGTTTAAATATTCAATAATCATCAATTTCAATCAACGTGCATACAGTAGAAAAAATTTAAAAAAAAAACAAATAAATAAAAATACATATTTAATTTGAAAGAAATCAACACTTCATAAAAAACAAATATTTAAAGCTTTTAAAAAACAAAAACAACAAATATTGAACGATATCGAGATCAATGTTCTCCTTAAATGACAAATAAGTGGGATACAAATAACGAATACTTTGTTTCTTAGCTCTTTTCTCTAAAAGATTAAAAAATAAGTTAGATTCTGATGCGCTTTTCCATTCGCGTTGAGTGAATTGACATCGATTGCATTTGCTTGTCAACTGTTTCTGTCGATGGCCTTCAAGGAATTTTTAATAAACAATAGAATTCATGCGAATTATTCGAAAACCTCTTTGTGCCACCAGGTTCGAGTTTATGTGCTGCTCCGCGTTGGTAACAAGACGCGCCGGAGAGATTCACATAAAAGCCTGGAGGAAAGACTCGCTTGTATTCGAAGCCTTCTTCAGGTGGCTGATTGATGTTCATCACTGCTGGAGACGCGGACGAGTCATATTCAAAGTCTGACAAGTTTGTATTAGATTTAAACCCGTTTTTCCTTCAAACCTTCATCAACAGAATCGTTATTGCTTGTCGACTGCCTGCTGAAGCAGAATATCGAGCTGCCAACTCCGCTGTCCATCGTTTGAAAATGCTGAGCATTTCGAAGAGCCGCCATGCGAGGAATCTTCTTTTCCTTCTCGCTCCGATGCCATTCTTCCACCCCTCTCAATGTGCTCTCCGCGTACTTTTTCCGATATTTTTCCTTCAATAAGCTGATGAGCCCGTATGTTTGATCGAGTGACTTGTACGCCAAGGCCTGCAAATTTGAATTTTTAATTAACTTGAGCTTGGTTTCGATTACGATTGCAATCTTCTCCGGTTCGACGCCATTCTTTTCCAAGAAACGCGCCGCTGATTCTTCCGATGCTCCGCCACGAAGTAAACAATTATAGGTATCAATCTGAAATTACTTTTAACTGTAATTTAAATGTTAGAATAGCTCACCTCCATTTCAATTCTCCGCTCAATATTGTTTTTAGCCATCCAGGGATGCGCCTTCACTTCCTGAATTGTTGCCCTTTCCAAGGGATCTTTTGTCAACATTCGTTTGATGAGATCTTCAAGCTCTAAAAGAATAAAATGAGTCAATTTGCAAAATAATTCAGAATACCCCAACTCATGTAGTACGGTACTCGAAATTTGGCATTCACCACGCTCTGATGAAGCCCTTGGCTCGTTGAAGATTCAAACGGCATCGTGGCGGTGGTCATCACGTAGAGAATGACGCCAAGGCTCCAAATATCGATTGATGGTCCGTTATAGGGCTTCGCTTCGAATATTTCGGGCGCTGCGTATGGTGCGGAGCCGCAGAACGTGCGCATCTTATGATTGTTCACGTAAAAGTTGCTAAAGCCAAAGTCGGCAATCTTGATGTTCTCGTTCTCATCAAGGAGCAGGTTTTCCGCCTTTAAGTCTCTATGCACAATTCCGCGTGAGTGCATGTACTCGATGGCTGATACAATTTGCCAGAACTTGTATCTTGCCTTGTCTTCGGGCAGACGAGAATTATAAGCGAGGTAATCTAAATAAAAAATATTTTTATTTTTAATTAAAGATTGCTACCATAAAGTTCGCCCTTCTCAGCATATTCGGTAAATATATAAATGTTATGATTGTCCTCAGCTACTTGATGTATTTGAATAATATAAGGATGCTCCAATGACCGAAGCACATCTATTTCACGCTTAACTCGTGAGAACCCATAATTTGTGAGATAGCGCTTTCCAATTATCTTCACCGCAACCTTTAACAAGTAATTTATCATTCTATCATGACTCTCAAACCTTGCTCTTCATTTCCTTGCAATACGCCTCGCATACAATCGAAAAATTCCCGTAACCAATGGGATTTCGAATCTCGTAGAGCCCAACCTTGCCATTGTAAGAGCTGGATGATTTCTCGCGTGGCGGCCTCTCTTCACAATTTCGCGGCTCGTCCCTGGGCACGACACATTGGCATTTCTGCGGATCGCACGGTTCAGATTCACGGCGACGGTTAAATTGCGCCGCCATGGAATAGTCGCAACTGATTGATGGCTCCGAAACGGCTTTTCGCTTTCGTGTCATTGTGCTGAAAATAAATTGGCAATCATCGTAAAAAAGAGAAAAATGTGAGCAAGAAGGTGATAATTATATAATATGAAAGCAAGGCGAGTACAAATGAGTTTATGGCATAAATGCAACAATTAAATATATATTATTTGACTAATGCTCATTATCGCTTAATATTGTAGTGGAAACCTAGTGAGCTACAAAACTACTGTAATTATTTCGCACAATATTTATTGTTTGTCTAATCCTGGTTTAATTTTTGAACTTTTTTTGAGAAAAAAACAGCTGACAGGTCAAATAATTAAATTCCTTAAATTCCTGGGAGAGCTTTGAAACATAGCAAAGAGAAGTAATGCAAATGATTGAGCAAAATAAACGAATATAATTAATATTAGCTGAAACTTTTAGAAACAAGAGCCATATTTTAATTTCCGTTACTATAAAATTGCAATGATTATGAAGAATGGAAACGAAACATATAATCAATGACGTAAAATATTTTCGCTGATCATTTGTGTGATGATTCAATAAGATGTGCACAGAAATGATAAGTGGTTTGGACAAAAAACGAATAGATAAATAAAAATATTTGTCTACAATATGTTTTACTTTTTTTGCTTTTGGTTATTTATAAATAACCAATTTTTATAGTGGACAATTTTATTGAAACAAATGTTAATTATACAGTGCATAAAAACTTTTTTCTATTTAAAAGTGTACATTTTCACGTCTAAACGCTAAATTGTTTTGTGCTTTATTTACTGTGATTGTATTATAATATCAGAAAAGCGGAAATTAGTGCATTTTTGCCACCAAGTCAAAATTAAGTGGTGGTCTGATCGAAATATATTCTGACGTATCTTTCATGTTTATACATTTATTTATTTATAATATTCACGTGCTCGAATAAGTCATCAAACATTTCGAACATTTCTGTAGGCGTACAATGCAATTATTATTAGTTACATTATCTCCGTAGTTTTTTTTTGGAAAATAGTTGATTTAAGATTGTTAAGGTAATTCCTAATAGGAACTTAAATGAAAATTGGCTTTCTAAATATTCACGTAAACTAGAAGAAACCTAAACTCCATGCATCAAACTTTGAATAACTGAAAAAATACATAATTAATTATAATCTTATTGTTTATGATCTAACAGAGAAGAAAAGCACGGAGAAATTTGATATTTCAAAGTATCTATCCTATCAAAAAATTACAAAGCTACAGTTACTTGTAGACGATTTCAGCTTATTCCCCAAATAATTGTCAGAAGATTATTTTATTCCCCAAACAACTGAAAGAAATTCCCATGCTTCTTCACAAAGCGACTTTTTGAAAAGTGTGTCAAAATAGGCGGATGTCTGTAGGATATGAAGAAGATGCAAAAATAACATAATCTTTGGCTCATCGCAATGTCTTAAATTACATATCCATGCAAAGTGGAACCGTTTAAACTATGCATCTGTTTTAGATAAACCGAATAAACGATACCGGAGAAAAATATTATTCAGGTGCGTATATAGGATATGAGAATGATTACAATCCTTATATGTATGTGGATTACTGTATTATGGTTTACAACATTCTGGAAGTGATGAACAGTTTTTTTATTACAGTGAACAAAAATTTTTCCAATTTTTTAAAATTTAAAGTTTAAACATATTTTTAGGTTTCAAAGTAAAGACCATTTGACTCTATTGCTTGAACCCATTTATCTTCAAGTTGTTCGATTCCGCTGCGGTACCACTCCTTGCTCTTAGAGGCGAACAACTGGCGGCACCCGTTTTCGACATCGGCCAGGTCATTGAAGCTACGACCACGAAGAAAGTATGACATGGATCGGAAAAGGTGATAATCAGCTGGCACAAGGTCCCGACTATATGTTGGATGTGGAAGAAGTTCAAGTTCGTCGAGATTTTTGATATTTTCCTTCCTTTGTCTGGCTGTGTGCGGTTTTGCGATGTCTTCTTGAAGAAACGTTGGATATTTCTCGCCAAGTTCTGCATACATTCGATCAAGTTGGGCGCAATAGAGGTCTGCGTCGATGGTTCGACCATTTGGAACTAGCTCGAAGTAATTTAGGCCTTCGAAATTCTACCAAACACAAAGAAGCGCTTCTTTGAGAAACGATAACATTTTGATACCGGTTCATCATAGAACCCAGTTTTTTAAATATTTTTTTAAATGACCACCCGCGCCCGAGATTTGAAGGAAGCAATTAAAAATCAAACTTTGCGTTTTTTGCTTATATTTAAAATCTTGTCGCACACTAAATGGAAATGACGATTTGTCAATATTTAAACGTGTATTACTAATTTACACGTATTATTTTCATTTAACTTGAAGTCTCATTGTTACTAGCCCGCCTTCTTACCGAAATTTGCAAAATGAGCACCTTTTCTGAGCCCCAAGATAACCATTCGATTTGTGTTGTCGTAATATCACAACCAATGATTGAATATTAACTGATCTAATCAAATTTTGCGAAAATTGACATTTGCCGTGTTTTCCTGATAAAAAACTTTTAGCTTTAGATTAGACTCTTAAAATCTATAACAATGACTTATGTTGTAGATTTATCTTAATAAAGTTATTTTTTCCAATTTTATCATAATGAATTGAAAAGTAATACAATTAATAATCCGCAACTATGCACAAAGTACACAGATAAAGTCTAATGGATTTTATTTTACGCAATAACGCAAAGTTTGATTTTAATTGCTTCCGAATAAAAGTCCGGGAGGTTTTAAAATAAATTAAATATTTATAAATTTAACTCGTCGCCAAATGCGCAAAATGTGGCGCACTTTTTTCAAATATTATTTTTTCATTTAATTTTTATGATTTCTTGTTTAGGCTTGTTCTATACTGTTTTTGTTTAAATAAATTGAAGAAAATGGTTTAGATGTTGTTTCAATCGTGGATTTAATGTGGAAAATAATAATAATAATACAAATTAAATGAAAAAATAATATTTAAAAAAAAAAGTGCGCCACATTTTGCGGTGGTAATCGCATTTGGCGAAGACTAAAGCTATTATCAAAATATAAGAAATTGACAATTCCAATTTTATTTTCATCTGATTTGATCTAGAAATTTTGAAGAAATATAATTAAAAATAGATAAGTTATTAACATAAATTGAATATTTGTTTGATGATCTCTTTGAGACCATTCAAAATAATTTAAAAAAATGTTGAAATTAAACTTTCAATTTATTATAATTTGATAATACATATAATTTATTACCTCCCGCACTTTTAAATTTTTACCTCCCGGACTTTAAAAAAAAAAAATTTACCTCCCGGAATATTACCTCCCGGACTTTTAAAAACTACAAGCTCTCCTCCCAAGTAAGCTCCTTTTCTTTCAGAGATATGGTTTGGCAATAGTATTTCATAATTTTCAGTAAAACTTGTATTTTACATACCAACTATTAAAAATAATTAACTAAAAATTGATTAAAATTATAATTTCTTATAATTAAGCCTTTTTTAAGTTTCAACGTGCTGCTTTTAACCTAACTATAAAATTTTTTTAAATCTTTCTCTGGCCTACATCCGATAACATCTGGTGTTCCTCAGGGAGAGATACTCAGTCCCTTACTGTTTAGTATTTATGTTAATGATCTTCCGTTAACCATCTGTGTCAATTTCTCAATACGCCGATGATATTAAGCTTTACTTGAAAATTATAAATTCGAATCATTTAGAACTTCAGTCTGCAATTTGTGATGTCTTAAACTGGACGGAAGCGAATAAAATTCCATTAAATTGTTCAAAGAATAAAATGATATCTTTGCATAAAAAACCAGTCCTATATGAATTTTGCATTGAAGTAATCTCTGAATCTTAACTTTTTCCAGAAATATCAGAGCTTTACTGAAGAGGAAAATTATGCTCTTTTGAATACTGTCAAAATAAGAAATATACTGTTTTTATCACAACTACTTATTATCTTTGATTAAAATGAGATTGAATATTAATTAGAATTCGAACACTTACAAGAACTTGTTAGAAAAAATGTGAAAATGATTATAATTACACACTGTGAACAATCAACAATTATAATGCGAAAAATAATAATAAGAATAAGCAGAAGAAGAAGAAGAAAAAATAACAATGAAGCCTTCTAAGCAACCATATATATATGATATAAAAATTGATCGAAAATAATAATAAAAATAAAAATAAACCGAAAGACAACAGCGACCGTTCACAAATAAACACAGTTTGGGCCGTCGCGGTTGGATAGTAATTGAAATCAAATAGGATTCTTGAAAATACGTCATCAATGAGGCGAGCAAGAAGCACAAACACAAACCACGAAACAGATAGCATTCGTTTCACGTGAGCAATGCGTTGGTGATTTCGTGCGGATTGATCAAATTACCCACGTCTAGTCTCGTATCATCACATTTTGTTTCGTTTAACACAATCGTGATATTTTTAAAAATACTGATTGAAAGGAAAATGTCAATTTAATTAAAAGTGAACATAATTGGTGACATTTACGAGGGTTTAAACAGGAAGTAGAAATAATTAATCATTGATCTATTATTAGGTATCTAAATTCTTACTGCCATAAAGAAAAAAATGATATGCAAATATTCGAAACAGTTCAATGAAAAAATTCTGTAGAATTTCTACGAAAAAGACAACAAAAAGATCGTGGCACGAGCAAAATGATGACGTAATTGAGGACCGAATGTTTTTTCGGTGCGTGAGGCATCGATGACGTCAAAACCGCGGCGAGGTGAAGGAGCATCTAACTTTTAATAATATTTTCCAACGGTCATTGTTTTTTTTCCCGAGTCTTTTTTTTTGGGAATGAAGTGAACGAACACCTCGATGTCTGCGATAAATTTATCTGTTTTTTTTTTCGTTTAGAGAAAATAAACAAACAAATAGTGACGCAAAATAGATTCTCATCCTCAATGCGATTTCGAAAAAGTGAAAAAGTTTTGGCTAAAACAAGTAAGAATTGTTGATTGCTTGTTCAAATTATCAGCCAACTTTTATGATGATGATGATTACGTCAAATCGAAACACGCTTTTTACTACTAAAGTTTTGACTCAAATTGCCATGAAGCGATTATTTTTGGTTTTTGAGCCGAGTTTTGATTAAAAATGCAAAAACGCGTCAAACTGATTTGATTTGTAGTTAAGAGATGTGATAATGTGTGAATATTATCAATTGGGTAATGTCAAGTGTTAATAGAACATATCAAAATGAAACTTAAAAAAACACGCCAAATGAATTTTTAAAAACAAAGCCATCCATTTAAATCTAATATTTTGTATAATTTTAAAGCGTCAGGGATATTTTAAGGAAAAAAAATTGACAATGAAATTAGCGATTAGTTTACACGTGAAAATTAATGAAATCCTTTTAAATATGGCAAAAATCTTGACACGCTCTTAGATAACAGGAACTACTTTTCATTCACGTTTTCGTATAATTAAGGATCAAAACATTGTATAAATTGTTTGATGACACGTTTCTTAAAACTCAAAGAGCAATGCCAATAATGAGAAACAGAGAAAAATAAGAAGAAAGGGTTGTATAATGTGTTAAGTGAAGTCTGATCCCTTCTGATCCAGGTATTAGCAGCAATGATTTCAATTTTTTGTTTTAGATCTTCTATTGATCAGAGAAATGAGTTTTAAATGGATTTATTGATATTAGTTCGTAGAGTAAGTTCGTAGAGTGTTTTCACAAAGATTTATTTGAATAAAAACCAAATATTATAATAATAAATTAATCAATTATGCTTACTGTTTACTATTTACGACTTCCTCCCACCTCTCGATCAATTTGTTGATGCCGTTCCGCCAAAAATCGGCCGGTCTGGTGTCGAAGACGTTGTTGAGCCAGTTTTTGAGGTCCTCTTCGCCATCGAAGGGTTTGACAGAGAGCGGAAAATGTGATAATCAAAGGAAGCAAGTTGTGGGGAGTAAGGTGGATGCTGAAGAGCCTCCCATTCGAGCTCTTGAAGAACTTGTGCACCATACGGCCTGGCGTTGTCGTGGAGCAAGCAAGATTACTTTGCCTTGTCGGTGGGGTCTTTTCAGTCGAATAGTAGAGCTCCTTGTTGACCGCGGCGTTTCTGACGAGCATTTCCTAGTGCAGCATCTTCTTCCAGTTGCCCATTTCCCGAGCGGTTTCAGCTGCTTTTGGTTTTCGAAGAAGAGCAGATGTCGAAAATGCTGATTTTTGTAGAGCAGAAAAAGAGCTATCAGAAAAATATATACCAGGGTTGCACGCAAATCGATTTTTTCAAACGGAAATGGAATTATTTTCTTGAAAGGGATAAGGGAAAACGGACGGAGAACGGAAATATAGCTCAAAAAAACGAAACGGAAAATGGAAGGTGGAAGATAGTTCCGCCAAAAATCTCCCGGTCTGGTGTCGAAGAAGTTGTTGGTCCAGTTTTTTAGGTCCTTCGAAGGTAACTTTCCTCATTTAGTTTGACAGAGAGCGGAAAAAGTGATAATCGGGGCAAGGTCTGGAGAGTACGGTGACCTTCCATTCGAAAGCTCTTAGCGTGTGGTTTTGATGACTTGTGCAAAAAGCAGAGCAAGACGACTTGGCCTTGTAGATCTGATCTTTTCAGTCGAATAGGTTCATTTATCTGGGAAACATAGAGCGCGTTTCTTTCGAGCAATTTCGACTACTTTCAGATGCTCTTCGTCTAATTCTGCATGTCGTTCGCTTTGAGTCGTGTCTTCAAGATTAAAGTCATCATTTTTGAACTTTGTGAACTATTTTTGCACTGGATATTTCACGCAAGGTTTCGCCTGCTTTTTGCTTTCCATGAAAAGCGTAGAAGAGCATATGTCGAAAATGCTGATTTTAGCCTTCTGTATAGTTCATTTTTAAGCCTGAAAAATGTCGAAAATTTAAAATTTTAGTACAATCTAAAACACAGTTTTATAGAGCTGAAAAACTCTATGAGATAAATATATATACCAGGTCTGAAATCGATTTTTTTCAAACGGAAAGCGGAGAACAGAAATGGAAATAAATTTATACAAATGGAAGACGGAAAACGGAAGATGGAATTCCGTACAACCCTGCTATAGTCACTTTGCCAAACAAAAAGAAAATTGTATATATAAATATTCTACGAACTTATTCCTCAACCCAATAAATATATTTGATCGTATAATAAAATCAAAAGGCCTAATCGGACAAAACATTTCAACTAAACAATATTATAATAATGATGATAGCAAAATATGACTTAAATCTGGATTAATTAACACTCAAATTCTTCGAATCTGCCATCACAATTCTTTTGCAAAATACGAAAAAAACTGACATTTTTATAAACAAGAACAAAATCTTCTTTTAAGAAAAAAAAATTAATCATTAGCTTAATTAATTGGTTTAAAGCTAATATTCATCAGAATAAAATTGATCCAATTAACAGTTTTTTCTTGCCTGACTGTTTCAATTTGCGTCAATCAGTTGGCATTTTATCAATTATCATTGAAACATTAAAAAACATGTGTTTATTGAAGTTTTGATATAAAAACCATAAAAAGAGACTAGAACTATACATAAATGTCATAAAGTTAAATTGGAAATAAAAAGGAGTTGCATATTTATACAAAGAATATTGCAAACATGGCAAGAATGTACCCGGAATGTATTGGATAATAAATGAGATGGGAAGATATTGTTCGACAAATTTTGAGTGCTCTTGGCTCATATATACCTTGTAGGCTTTCGTTGGGACAACAAAATGAAAACAATAATAATCATAATAAAAATGAAATGACACAAAATCTCAGTACTATAAACAGACAAACAACAAACATGCACATCTTTAATATTCTAATAAATTAATGTCTGTTGCTCGCAATTCACACGTGCGTCGATGTGCGACTCATCGGCCTAATCGCCTCAGGAGACGACAGAAAGTTGTATTTGACATCTTTCGGAGTCTCAACTTCTTGCAATGTTTCCATGACAGGAACTTTCTCGCCAACTGTTATGCCATACATATCGGATATACCTGAATCGAAACGGTAGAAAATAACTTTAACATCCTCGGAATTACCGGCAGGCGTTGATAACCCGGAGCCAAAAGAGCCATAGGATGGATCAAACCGATTGCAAATGTATTCGTTAGTGGAGCCGTTCAAGTACTTGGGATAAAGGCTGCCTGGGCCAAACGTGGATGGCGGCCCGAGATAGTCCAGATCGGGATTGTTCTGCGGAATTGATATGTAGTCCTTGGTTGAGAGGTGCACATTGTCGACCGGGCTGCTGCTGTACATTTCGGGGAAGTATTGCCCATCAAGTGCTTCGCATTTCACCGTTACGTCGGATTGTTCATCTGAATGGTATTGTTTATAACACTTTTTATTTGTATTAAATTGCATTTGTTCAATTATACTATAGAAATGCATTGATTATACTATTTCCTACTTGTTCTCTGTTAAAATCAGTTACTTTTCCCTTACGCTTACCTATAAACTTTGTCTTATTCGATGCACAATTATTCTTACAAATATAGAAGCAGCAGCACGTCATGATGGTCATTAACGCCAAAAGGAGCAATAGCAAAGCTAATGTTTGATCAATTTTTCCTATAAACATATCAATTTTTAAAAACTCTGCTCAATTCTACCTAAAATATCGAAAATATCCCTCTTCTTGACAACAGTGCCCTTATTGTCGAAACCAAGCCCATTGTTGGCCGAGCAGTTGTAGACTCCGAAATCTTCTTTCTTCATATCCTTGATTTTCAAAATGCTCTCCTTTCCATATGGTTTTGGATACTGATGAACCTGTAAACATTAGGAATCTCTGGAGGCCAGGATTCATCCCAAAGTTACCGAAATTCGTCCCGTATTGAAATTGATTTCCTTCCCATTGAACGTCCACCGGACGTTGTTTGTCTTGGGCCTTCCACTGATTTCACAGCTGATTTCGATTGAATCGCCTATCGAGCAGGCTATCGATTCTTTCATTGAAAGACTCGGTGGACCCCTAATGTGAAGGAAATGAGACATTGATTCTCTTTTGAAGCCGTCCACCGATGCGCTGCAATTGTATATTCCTTGTTGCCACGATCGCACATTTTCCAATGTCAAGCTTTAATTGTTTTTTTTAAATTTAAAATACGTGTGGTTTTGTTACTTTTCCCCGCGGCCAATGATCTCATTGCTATCTCCACGTGTCCAGAAAATAGTGGGCATTGGATTGGACTTGGTCGCACAATGGAATTGAGCACTATCTCCTTCATTAACTTCCCTCTCTTGTGATGGTGACATTATCCGGGCTCCGACTACACAAAATTATTTTGAGAAGACATAATTCCAGAAAACTCACATTGAACGTTAAGACTGATGGATCCACGAGTGGTGCCGATTTCATTTGTCGCCTCGCAGAAGATTTCGCGATTGTGATCTTCCATGCGAAGTGTTTCAAAGGCGAGGGTCTGTAAATTCAAATGAACCGTGTACCTTACTTTGGTTGCTTACATCTCCTGTTTCGCGCAATCTCTGATTCCCTTTATACCAAGCAATTCGCAAATTGGTTTGCGGTTTTGCATCGACGGTACACGCCAACAATGCAGACCCATTTTCACGTAGCGGCTGTTTTGACGCGACCGAAACGGTTACTTGTGGCGCGTATTGAAGTGTAAGCTTCACGGAATCCGCCTCGACCTTGTCGGCGAGTGTCATGTGCTGGCCGAGACACACCAGATATTTGTTGTCGTCTTCAGCGCGTGGAATGAATCTGCAATGGGAATGAATGGAGGAATGATTGGGGACCTTGGTTTACGTTAGATTGCTGACGGTCGTGTAGATGTTGGTGTCTGTTCGAGAGGTGAGCCCGCTTGTTTCGATAACAGTCGTCTCGTTGATTTGGGCTGTGATGGTATCTTGGAACAGCTCGGATTTGGCTGCAAAGCGGGAGATTTTAATTAAATATACATGTTCCATGTGAAATTAATATAATTGAAATTAATCTCTTATTTTTATATAATTGATTGAAAAATAGAATCTGGTAAAAGTGTGTAAAGGCGAGGACATAAACATAGAAGCAGGTAGAAACTAGACAAGCTACTAGATGCTAGCAAAACTTTGAAGCTCTGGAAGATTGGCAGAATCTAGCAATGCTAAAAGAAGCGGATGGAACCTAGAAGAAAAAAGTAAAAGCAGTTATTAGTGAGAGAAACTAATTGAAGAACGTAAAATCTAGCTAGAAGTACGTAGAAGTTAGAAGCTAGTTTAAGCTAAAAGTGCGTAGAAGCGAAAAGAAGAAATCGAGAGCCTCCAAAATAATATATATTTTCAAATTATTAACCATTGCAATTATTTTGAATAGATTGAATCTGAAACTATGTAATGCAAGACGTAATACAAGTCATCTGCACGCCAATTTGAAGGCTAATTAAACAAGATCAGAAAACGTGTTGAAATATAATATTTTGTGAAGATTTTAATGTTTTTTTTTTTTGATATTCTAAGAAAACACTGACAAACTCGCGTGAACTATGTTTTTTAAGGGTACGTGAAAATCGTACGTCGTGTGAACAAAAAAGTGCATCTGTTATTGTAATTTTATAGATTTCTAAAATTATATTAACCATTACGCTCTCTTTAAACTTCATATTTTTACTTGAATTATTTTAACTTAAACTATTTTGCTTAAACCATGTGTATATTATTAAACATTAATAAAATATGGTAAATATCGAATTTGGGGATGACGGTTGAAATCCTCATCTCCAAATTCCAGAAAATTAATGCAGAATCAGATGAGCTTTGTAGAACGTAGAAGCTAGAAGAAGGTACTATGGTCTAGCGGAATCCAGAGAAGCGAGTCAAAGCACGAAAAAGGAAGTGAAAACTAAACTGCGCGCCAAATGATAATAATTACTTTTGATTTTTAGGCGCATCATACAATTACTACGTGTACTTTACAAAAATCTAATTTCAACTTTTTGTTAAACTGTTAAAAAGTATCAATATCTTCTCAAAATATTAGGTTTTATCACGTTTTCGTTTCCAGTTGGCGTGCAACTGTAACAACTTCAACTGTTTTGACCATTCAGATAAACTATAGCGGCGATATTTTGGTTCAACTGATTGATTCTAATATACTGAACCTATGGAATTTCAGTGATTCTAAATTTTAGTACTGTAATATAGTCGAAATTTTAAACCAGCAAACATTTCCTTTTCCATGTTCACGCAAATGTCGATTTCACGAATCATTTTTGTTGCTTTCAGAGGTAAATTTTTAAGTTAGCACCCCAAATGGAAATAAGGATTTTCTGATAATTACGCGCGACCTACAACTTTGAGGTCTAATTTACAAAAACATATTCTATGTCAGTTAGTCAAATTTTTATTAAATTACCCAAGAATGTTAGTATCTTCGACAAAAGTTAGATTTGAGCACGGTTTCCTGAGCTTGTGAAATAGTGATAAGTAAATTAAGAATGGTTTAGTTCGAACAATTCACACAAAATCGAATTTAGTCGGTAAATTTCGATTGAACATGTTAGATAGTGAATTTACTGTTGTGGGTTGTGTGAGCCAAGCCAATGGAAGCTATAAATTTGTGTATTAGAAGCTAATAGAAACTAGTAGAAGTTTGTAGTAGCTGACAGTTCAACGTAGAATCTAATAGAAATACGTAGTATGCATTTAAAAAATTGTTAAAAACATAAGCCCAGAAATATTACTTAAATCTAGAAATTTCGTAGTAATATAAAGCGACAGAACTTGTAAAATTTAAGCAAAAATTATTTTTTAATTTGAATTTGGAAGTTAATAAAATACTTTTAAATATGACAAAGTCATCATGTTCATCTGACTTGCGCGCCGCCGGTAGTTGTCTATTTTACAATCTAACTAGGAAGGTCATTTGTGGATCCAAAAGGATTCATTACATTTTATTAGTTATCACAAAAAATTGTCCTGCATTGGGGGGTTTTAGTAGGTTAAAAAAGGTGCAAATTTACCATCCTCACGTTTTCTGTAGAAAACAGTATAAAACCTCAAAACTAGATAGTCTCTAGATAGTTTTAAATTAGTTTTAGTTATTTTAATTGAATATATCTAAATAAAGTCAAGTTCTATGGCTAAATAAAGGTTGAGTGCCTTAATTATTGCTAGAATATATTAAATTATATTACATATTAGTAGGATATATTAAAAGTACACAATAACACTGGGGCATACATTAAGAATTTAGAAGAAGGGTTATGGGATAGACTCTGGAATTTCAAACTAAACTTTAACAAATTCTACGCACTTTAAAGCTGATTTAAAATTAAATAAAACGGAAGGTGTACTAGTGAAAGTTAAGATTAAATCCCATTAAATTCTAAAAAGTCACTATTAAGGACATAAGTATTAATCGGGAAAATGTTTCTCAAATTTATAACTTTTCATTTTATAATTAGCACGCTATCGGTAAGAGCACCTAAATGAAATAATAGTAACAATTTTAAAAGATACAATCATATTACAAATTATTTTATAAGGATTTTTGAGTTTAAATATTATCGAAATCTAAGAAATTGACAATTCCAATTTTCTTTTTATAAAAAATAAAAGTAATAAATCTGAAGTGATCTAGAAATTTTGAAGAAATATAATGAAAAACAGAGAAATTATTAGCATAAATAAACCCAACCGTATATTCCTCCAAACTTTGATCGTGTTTCGCCGAGCCACGTAACAATATTACGGCCATTTTCGTCTGAAGCGATCGCCCAACCCAATGTCGGCGGAGGTTTCCCTAAAATCAACCATTCTTTCCAAAAAATTCCCCACGTCAAAACCTTTTCTAGAGACACAAGATTGTGTAATTGGCTCGCCGGCGATCGCTTGAATCGTGTGACGATTCTTCAAAATTTTTGGTGAAGTTGGTCGGACTGAAAAACATGATTCAAGAATCCAATTATTATGTCGTCATTATTGTCATTATTAGCCCTATCATAACCACAAATCGTTCAATCACATTACTCATATCAATGGGCTTTGATGGAAGCCGAGAACCGAAACCAATCAATGTTTTTTGATGAGCGGCTGATCAAATTTGCAGCTGTTGTTCAGATTTTCGTGTATGTTGTGCATATTGCCTGTTAGGAGTCAATCGTCCCCCCCCCCCCTCCGTTCACTTGCTCACAATGAGCCACTTGTTCTGGATTAATTCTCTTGCGCACACTTGGTTGGTGATATTAATTGGTTTGGACGCAGTTAATCAAAAGTGTCGCTTATTAATTCAATTTTCTGGCCAAGATGTGCTGATGATTCAAGTGTTGCCCCGGGGCCCAATCGAGTTCAGATTAATAGATACCTAATACGGTTAATTTAGCCTTCCCCGAGACCACTGCTCTCGCGTTATCCGACTCAGAGATTTGGCAGGCGAAGTCGTCGTCATCGCGCAGTGTCACGTTCTCAATCTGCAAACGGTTAATTGGGGATGAAGGGAGGAGGAGAAGAATCACCTGAAGATTGTACTCGCCCCTCGCCGCACTTCCGACCATCCGGTACCTCTTATTACCGGGAAGGGGTTTATCTCGATCCGTACCCAAGCCAAAGTCATCTTTCATCCATTGAACCGGTCCCTGCTGCAATTAAATCCAACCATTATTGGGTTAGAATGTGGAGCAATGAGAAACAATTATTGCTCTAGTTGTAAACAAGAAAAAAACGAGCCAAATAGGAATCAAATAAAAAAATGGAATTAAAGATAGCGTAAAGAGATTCGCATCAGACTTGTTGTCTTGTTGTTTTTGTTTTGTTTTGCCGGTCATTCAAACGATGCTCGTAAAATCAAATAAAAATTGAAATTTGTTTTAGTCTTGTGCAAATTGTTTTCATCTTGCTCGGAGATGTACAAAAAGAGATTCGCTTCTTTTATAGAATTGTTTACCTGATTCTCAACCCGGCATGTAAGTATTACGGTATCGCCAATAGAGGCCAGCGTGTCCTTGGGAGCCTCAACGATTCGCTGATCTTGACTAGATCCAAATTGGACGAGGAAGAGTGGCAGAAGCCACCGCATCATGTTGTTACTGAAATGAAATTTAAATTTGTGAAAAAGTTTGGAGCAATCAATTTTTGTCAAAAAGCAATGCGATTTTCTTTTTACACACAACGGAGAGCTTTGATAGGGCTCAAGAATCATTTTGATGATGAAGTGAGGACGAGAAATAAGAGAGACTCATCATTCAAGGCTTATTAAATATTGTAAATGAAGAGATAAATTGAACGGAGCGTATGATTTGCTCAGCGATTGTTTTTATAAATGACAGATTATTATTACATATTCTTGATTTTTTGAGTGTATGCTGAAATGTTTTTGGAACCTACAATTAAAAAAAATAAAATGACTGTAAAAAAGCATGTCATAAATCAGAAAATGTGCAAGACAAGAAAAGAAAAACAAAAAAAACTGAAATTATTGAAACTGACTTTAGTACGATTTCCGCTCCTTTCATATTAGAGGAAGACTCGAAGAGCAAAAAAATTGGTTTATGAATTAATTACAATTTGTGTATGAAATCGGATCCATTCGCGAGCCACCACAACAACTACTAATTTATTATTTTTTAATAATGTTATTATTACTTGAGGAAAATCTTTTCTCTATCTCACTCCTTTTCTGCTTAAAACAACAATTTTAAGAGCAAAATCATTCATAATAAACAAATACACACGGCTCCCTTTTCTTCCAACAATTTGAATGACATACAAGATGATCATGTCATGTCAAAAAAGGGCTTAAAGGGTCGTGATTAGGATTAAACGAGCAAAACGCGGTCATGTATTTTTTATTAATTCGTCGTTGAGCCAGCCGACAATAAAAGGAAGAGGATTTAATGACCTAAATTCGACACGTACACTTCCTCAAGTAAAGAAACCTAAAACGAATAATTCAAAATAATAAGAAAATGAGCATAATTTTGGTGGAAAAAATGACTGGAGGCGGAACCAATGCAAGTAAAAAAAATTTGCTGCGAAGATAAATGGATAGATACGCTTGTGGACATCTAGTTAGCCGGGGCTCCAAAAAAACTTGTGGGACACAAATTGTTGCCAAACAGATGAAAAAGTTTGCAGCCTTGTCAATGATCATCGCTGGAGATTACGCACGAAGACAAATTGATGCAAGCAAGTGGGAAAGAAGCTAATTTGTCAAAATTGGACAAGATTATAATAAATAACAAGTACATGAATGGTATATGCAAATTAGTTGACGCAAGAATTAGTCAAGTGTGCACAAACTATGTAGCCATTATGATAATCATTGAGTATTTCATCTTCTTCAAACAACAACAACAACAATAGTAACAAGAGCCATTTAAAAACAGCTCATGATGATAATGCAAACATTTCCAGTGAGGAATGAATCCTTGGGGAATTGGTGGGAAAAAAAACATATATAAATCCACCTTGAGCAGCTAGTAAATTTGTGGAATATTCGGAATATTTTCCCGCAACATGTGTTATAATAAAATGAAAATGGGAAGGGATTGATGAATTGAATAATTGCGTGAATATTATCGGCGCACATTAATTGCATGATGTGTCCATTAGCTTTGATCCTTTTTGATTTAACGAGTAATTAGCGGCAAGCCCCCATATTAAATAGATATGTTTAATTTGGATAATATTTTAATTGTGGATGTGTTGCGATATGCCGGGATATTCCAGGACAGACTTAAAACTATTTTATGATGGTATTATCAAAATCTGAGAAATTGAAAATTCCAATTTTCTTTTCATAAAAAATAAAAAATAAATCTGATTTGATCTAGAAATTTTGAAGAAAAACAGAGAAGTTATTAACATAAATTGAATATTTGTTTCATGATCTCTTTGAGACCATTGAAAATAATTCAAAAATGATCAAATAGACCTTTCAATTTCTTAGATTTTGATAATATATTTTGATCCCGGCTTAACTATTTCAATTGATATTTGAAGATTTAAAAAATCAGAAATGTTATATTTTAATTCCAAAAATGGATTTTTCATGTAAACGGCACGTCCCGGTCAAAAATCTGCGCGGCAATGGCATGGTCCCCAAAATTTTTTATCCCATTCCACGTTGTAAATTGTTTTATTTGGAATAAACATTTTTGGGAACCATGCCATTGCCGCGCAGATTTTTGACCGTGGCGTGTAAACAGTAACACCAAAAATGGACGGAAATCGGTTTTGCGAATTCCGGAATTTCAATTTTCTTCCGGATCCCAAAATTAAGCTAAACAAAACATTTCAGATAGATTCCTTATGATCATAAACGGCAACTTATTTACTTCAAGCAGGCGGACGCCAACGGGTGTTGTAATATATGTAATACTTTGCTGAACTGCTTTTATATATTCTTCTTAATGTTTATTTTTAGTGATTGAAAAGGAACTACACAGTAACGCTAAAAATATCAACGTAAAATAACCTTTAAGTAGGTGTTATGTCTTGTCTTGTTCTTGTCATTCGAGCCATAAGGAACCCATCTGCTAATTTTTATCAAAATAGCGACTTAAAAACTTTCCCCTGTTGGAAACATCAATAATAATGAAGAACAGAGGATTTTTCAAACGTTCTATGAATTCATAAAGAGATTTGAACCTATAATCTAAAACAGAGAGATTGTTTCAGTAAATTATTGTTTTAATCAAAATTTGCAAAGAACCTTGTATGGAAATGGATGATGCACTAGTCACTTGACTGGAATTATTTTTCTGGCAATATAAGCAGGAAATTTGATAGCTTAAACGATTTGCTAAAACCATATTAATGAAAACATCCCGTTTTCTAAATCATCGAGAGAAGCAAGTTACTTCCTTATAAATGATGCGAGAATATTTAAATATCGAGAAGAACTACACTAGTTAAGGAACCGGATTACTAGTTTTGTCTAAGAGCACCCCTCAAATACGATTACACGCCAACTGGTATGATAATAAAATGAGCTCAGTAAAGATGCTCAAATCCAACTTTTAGTAGAAATGATAGTAGTTTTGGATAGTATAAGACAAGCCTAGTTAAATAGTCTTGAACAATGTATTAATAAAAATAAGTAACATTTTCAGAAACCCTTGAAAATCGAATAAGCATTAATTCCTGTTGGCGTGCGATTATAAGAAGGTTGAGCTCAAAAACCGTGTTCTCTGCTCATTTTAATTATAAGATTTTTAAAAAGTTTATGAAAAGCAAAATAATTATTTCATGATATGAATTTTTCAGTATATTTCTAAGTTCACGTGAAAGCAATAAGCTTTGTTCAATTAAATTAATTAAATTTTAAAAAGGTTATCATTAATTAATTAAACTCTCATCTTCTATACAAAATAACCCAAATTGTATTTATTTGGGTGGCTGGAATTGTTATACTATTACACGCCAACTGGTATTGCTTTTGGGAAATATATGAATATTTTTAAATTGTTTAAGGATAGGCTAGATTACGATTTTCCTATTTTTAAACGTATCTTTTATAATAGCACGTATCATTTATAAAGTCTTTTTAATGTCAAGTATTTGGGCTTCTCTTAAAATATCTAAATTTCAAAAATTAGATTGCATTAGATTAAGTAAAGGAAACTCCAACTTTTGACATTTCAATTGGTGTGATAATGTTTTATTGAAAAGACTAATCAATTTTCAGAAACACTTGAAAAAATAATTCCAGTTGGTTCAGTTTGATTTTCTTTCATAAACTTTTTAAAAATTTTACAATTAAAATGAGCAGAAAACTCGGTGGAGCATATTTATTTATTATATATCAATTCTGTTTCTAATTCGATACAATCAACTTGTTTTTTAAATTTTATTCTAGATAAATTCTTAAAAAAAAAACAAAATTAAACAACAGCAGAAAATTACAGTTAAATGGAACTAGTACAATCTACAGTTGCCACTTTCACTGATGCCATTGATATGACAACATATAATTAAATACTCGTAGAAGCAAGCCAATATATAAACAAAAATACAAATAAAATATGTATCGCGTGTCTTTACAGGAGAAGGAAAACTAGACGCAATACATGATGCAATACAATACAGGTCGATGAGCACACGGTTGACTGCATCGAGCTCAACATGGTTTATCGTAATTAGCACCGGAAATGAGGATGATGATTGTGGAGATATATATATATATATATATTCATACATATAAATAACAAAGAAGCAAGAATAAGGTTTGAACAGGAGCATTAAGCTTGACATCAACAATTGAATTATCGGAAGGCCGAGCATTTCAGGGAGATGCTGCTCATCCGTGAGTGTTTTGTGTATGTCAGCACAATTTGCGAGATCATCTGCGAACAATCAAATCAAATCAAATTTAGGCAAAATGAGATAATTGTTAATTGTGGGGTTGAGGTGAGAAATCAAGTGTTACGAAATGTTACAAACTTTTGGAATTTCAACACTCTCGGGTTGTTTTTTTTTTGTAAAAAACATGGCAAAAAAGTTGGGCTAAATTCGATCATATGTCTCAAGAGATTAGGAACAAGTCATTGCGATCATTTTAACACTAGAGCTCATCCAACAAACTTACAAATCAAGCGCGGCCAAACTGCGAGCCATGTGTGCTCAATAATAAAATTGAAACAAAATCGTTGGCCATAATTGTGGCAAGCAAAGTTTATTCCGCAAAAAGTTTTGCGCTAATTGAGCGAATTGTTCCGCGATTATATGCACTCAAATGAAGGATGAAGAGCAAACGAGGAAGAGGCTTGATGGTGCAATTTGTGGTTAACGGAAGGGGGGCTTCAATTGGGTAGAGGAGGCATTAAATAATTTGGTTTGACAGGAAACACGGTCCACGCGTTTCAATGCACGATTGTTCTGAATAAGAAGGAGAAATGGGCGTGCTGATGAGCTTATAATAAACATATCGTGTCTCAAATCCAGCAGCAATTTTAAGTGAGAGCGAGGGCACTTGTGACTGCGTGAAATCTGATGATTAAATGAAACCCGCCGAATATAGAGCAGAATAGATGACAAAAAATGATTCGTCTTTGAGTGAGAAGGATGAGGAGAATTGAATGTAGCTGCCGTGTACTAATAAAATTTCATCTCCTCTTGTTAAAGCGGAAAACAGGCGTCATATTGTGAGTTTTTTTTTTGACTAAAAGCGTTGATATAACAATAAGATGACTAATATCGCCAAAATTACAATTAAGGAATGAAACAAAAGAAATAGAAATGAGCCAATGTTGTTCATCAAGAGGTCAGGTAACAAAAAGGCCCGCAGACTCATCGGACAACTGACACCCGGAGCCAGAAGAACAGAACATAGCTCGGGCCGATTGTTGTAATTTGTGCCAATCACTGGTTGTTTTACCAAGTTGCCAATCCTTACACATTCTCATAAACATTGTTGATAAGTGAAGGGCCAATAAATCAATGAATGAGCAAGAAGAGATAATTATTGAACTGGCTCGATCGAGTATGTGCAACTTGGCGCATAGACAAGGATAAATGAAATATGAATATGTCCCAATTGGGAATAAATGTTGTATAAACACAAGATTGTTTGGGGATTGCCAAAAATGAAATGAAAACGAAGAGTTTGTGCATTAGCCAGTTTTATCTTAAAACATGTGCGCAGAATGTTCAAAGTCACTACTGATCTTATTAATAATTTAGAAGTTAAATGAGCAGCCAAAAAATATAGTTTTGGACGTATTAAGCAGAGGGTACCAAACCAAACATTTTCACATGCACAGATTAAGAGAATAAATAAATGTCGATGTGAAACATACATGGACATTACTTATTTAATTGCCAGTGTGCTAAGGATATAAAAACGCATTGGAAGGAACAATATTTAAATATATAAAAAAAAGGAGAAGAGCAAGAAGAATACTATAAAACCAAAATTCAACAATTAAATGCATAATAAGCTCAGGTTCAGAAAGAGCGATTAAATCTCTAATGCAGTTGATTCGAATCAGCGATTCGGAAACAAATGAGCCAAGAATGGAAGACGGACGATGAAGACTCAATTAAACATGCCAGTTTCAAAATTAGCACAACCTGGAACACAATATAGGTATGCTCAAACAAGTTGGAGAATGAATGCAAATTGTGGCAATTTTATTGAAAACGTCTTAAAGAGTATGCTACGTCGAGCATATCCTGAATTTGAATAAAATAGTAGAAATTGACGAGACATGACAAAAACTTATGAGAAAGAGCAATAAAGAAAAGAGCTGACGAGTGCCGTGGGGGGAGGGGAAGAATAAGAAGCAACTGGATATAAAACATTTGCTGGCTGAGCCGACAAAAGCCGTCTTGAATGGACACCGAGTTATCCGGTAAAAACTGGTCCCCGGGAGAAATCAACTTTAGCGTGAGTTTTTAAATTGAATCAATTTGGTAAATAGCGGCGCGCTAGAATTGGGAAAGATGACGTGCGCGTCGAAATTGAGTTGATTAGGTGTAAATGAATATAAGCTGAGTGTTTGTTATTCCTATTATGATTGTAATAAGCCCAAACAAATGAAGTAGGTGGATGGAATTGAGTGCGAGTCAATCTTCGATGACATTGATGGAGCAAGATGAGGCTCCTTCAAACCACTCTATGCCCGTTATTGGTAAACATACAGGTTATTGGTGTGGGGTGAAAATGGGAGTGTTATTGCCAAACAATGCAGATTTGGTGGGCTTTTTTTGGACAATGTTTGCTGGTATAGAGCTCGCAAATTGAGAAGATCGAATTGTGAATAATTTATTTGGAAGATGTGTTTAAACGTCTTCAAACTTGTGAATTAATCATTAAATATGTTAAACATGTGGTGGAACGTTTGGTTGTTTATTTCGAAGGTTCTGCAGGATAAAAAGCATTCAATAACAAACAATTAAAATAATTTTTGTTTTAAAATAAAATTCGAATCAACAAATATTTTGTTTGATTAATGAATGGTTCGTAGAATTCGTCTTTTAATGATATAAAAACACACACATTGCCTAATGGAAGAGGAAAAAAGTTAGAACAAAATGCGGGCGGCCACACTTTTTTCGAAATAATTGACAGCACACATTGAAGAAAAATTGACGAAAAAGTCGTGTGGCCGTCCATCATTTTTTCATCTCTTTTTCCTCTTCCATTTGGCACCGATCTCTGAAAAGGACAATAATACATATTTTCTTATATAGAGTATTTCAAATATTTATAAAAATAGAGAGTTGTCTTTTGTATCTCTCTATTTATAATGTTCTTTCTGTGCAGCGGTTGGCAATGAGCCGTCAAAATATTTGAAATAGCCTAAAGTATACTTTAATGATTCTTTCAGGTGGCCACACACTTTTTAGTCATATTGATATGCTCGTCAAATAAATTCAAAACCCAACATCCAAACAAAATACAATATTCTGGAATACAATCATTTCTTGAATACTTTCATAATTTAAAATATAAAATTTCGCGCCTCTCGTGTTCTCTGATTCTCTGATTCTCTTTATTAGCGTTCTTTATTATTAAGATTGGTTGTGTCCCTTTGATAAACCTTAAAAACTGCCTTAAAAAACTGCGCGATAGAAATTTTCTATTTTATTTGTATCTTTCCCCCCAATGATTCTATTGTTGCAAACTGCGCGCAGTTTTTGTTATTTATTATCTTATCCGTTTTTTCATTATCTTGTATATGTCTGATTTAGTGAGTTTTTTGGGAAGCAAAATTAACCAAAAATTTGTTTTTTTTTGAATGTGACCAATTTTAAATGATCCATAACTCCTCTAAATGATGGATTTTATACAAAACATGTGAAAAAACGTAAAATATTGCATCGGTAAATACCTAGAGACATCACGCAAAAATAATTTTTCAAAAAATTGTTTGTTTTACTGTTTTTTTTTAGAATGAAAATGACAAGTTTTCAATATTAAAATATTTTTTTTTAATTCTATGTGCAATTTTAAATCTATTTTTACGTCAATTTCACAGGCTTTCCTAAAAATTGCGCTTTAAATTGAAGAATTCAGCGTCTCTTCTTGAGTCACGTATTTAGAAATTCATTTGGCGTGTACGTGCACCCCCAACTTGTGCGGTAAAAGAATGAGCTCAGTAAGCATGCTCAAATTTAACTGTTTAGAAAGATATTAATATTTTTAGATAGTTTAAGGCATTCTTAGTTAAATTGCAGTGAAAACGATTTCCTTATTAAGACATAAAGGTTTCTACACACGTTTAATAATCGCAGAATTATTATTTCGATTTGGCGTGAAAGTGTATTCTTAATTTCGGAATACATACTACAGAGTTTATTACAGGTTAATGAGTGAGAGAGCTGGAGAGATCCAGTATAATAATCCTAATCTCGCCATACGAAGCTTTTGAGAGCTATAATCAATTAGACCTACATTTTCGCTCTTCTGAATATTTAAAAATGGAATTTATGGAAAACCAAAGCACGCCAAATTTACACAAATATTCTCTACGTCAGTTTGTCAGATTTTTCTTAAACTCTCTAAAAATAATAAAATCTTACCAAAATATTAGATTTGAGCACGTTTTTTGAGATTGTTTTATTAGCGTTCAATTTGACGGGTGAAAATTATTGTGCAAACCAAAATACTGTTAAATAAATTAATATTAAAAAACGAATATATTTCCCAAGAGGATAAACATTACAAACTAGACAAAACAACTACTAAATGCAACTAATTGCCAAACAATACCTTAATGGATCACAACTGGTATTAACACAGAAACACACAATAACATTGTATTAGGTTGATGCTCACACTCAACATAAAACATTGTCCAATTACCAAAACAAACAATTCATCATTACAATTACCTAGGTATGAAAAAAAAACGAACAGTTCTACCTAATGGACTCCATATATGAATAATAATAATAATAATAATAATGATGACAAAAAAGAATAAGAAAAGATCCGCCGTCAATTTGTAACAATGATAGCCACTTAAGGATCAATGTCATTGCCTTTTTAGTGCAAAAAGACGACTAATACGTGCAATGAATGCGAATGAACATTTGATGAGCCACGAAACGTGTGAGTTTTCGAAGCTCGCCGTATTTGTGCATTATATAACAGCAATCAACACGATATACGTGAGAAGTTTACGGGCTCTGAGCGAGTTGAGCTCAGGTTACAGGTTAATGAGAGCTGCAGAGTTCACGTATAATATTATAATAAATGGTAAACAAATTGAGCCGAGCGTATTAGCTGGTAATGTGAACCCGAAATTTAGTGGCTCAATTTACTTGTTTGTTAATTGAATGTTATGTATAATAATGTTGAGCTGCGAAGAAAAAGTTGTTGTCAGAAAAACATTGAAAGCAAGGTGGGTGATTTACAAAACAAAAGCCAATTCATTTTTCAAATTGACAGAAAACAGTTAAGAGCTAATTTATGAGGAGCTGTGTGAGAAGCTGATGAGTTTAGATGCTTGACAAATAATCAACAACAACAAGGGATCACAACAAATGAGCGGATTTCAAATTGATAACAAAGGAATACAAGTATAATTCACATAAAAACTATCGGATGCGCAATTAGATGGCATCTGGTAGTGGAAGAAATAAAAAATCCAACAAGGATTGCGCAATTTGTATCAACTCATGTCAATGATATTACGAAGAACATTACCTGTGGATATGTACAAGTGTAATAACAATTTGATTCACGAGAACATAAAACAACGAAATGATTGTGCGAGTTTTAATCAAAAGAGCACTTGAATGGCTCTACATTATAAATTTGGATATAAATATAAACACTCATCATTTGATAAGTAGGAGGAAAAGTTCATTATACAGTATAATATGATGAGAATGACATTGGCTGGTAATATAATATCTATTTACTTTTTAAAAATAATTGTTCGCAAGGGGGGAAAGTGAAGGATATTCTTACAAATAAACAAAACAGTTTGGAGCCGAGCAGAAGGTCGGCAAAACCGGATTGATCAATTTAATGATTGCGAATCCAAATGTCAAACATGTGTGAAACTGGATGGATTGGATTGATGCCCATTTAACAACCAGCCATTTAAGGAGGCGAATCTCGAAAATAACAACAGACGGCGACGGGTTGCGTAACAGCGATCTCGGTATTAATCACAAGACGATGACAGTTTTAGCGGCAATCGTTGCTCGTGTCGGCTCATTTATCAATTTGCTAATCCATATGAATGAATGGAAACAATTTGTAAATTTTTGATCGAATCGAGAAGTCTTGTAAGGAATGGAGGTTGGGAGAACTTTTAGTATTAATGTGAACCAAACATTTTTCCGATTTTTTAAAATTAAATATTTAAACATAATTTTATGAAAACAATTAGATTTTTTCGGCACCCGTTTTCGACATCGGCCAGTTCATTGAAGCTACGACCACGAAGAAAGTGTGCCATGGATCGGAAAAGGTGATAATCAGATGGCGCAAGGTCCGGACTATGATCTGGATGTGGAAGAAGTTCAATGTCGTCGAGATTTTTGATATTTTCTCTTTTCCTTCGTTTGTCTGGCGGTGTGCGCTTTTGCATTGTCTTCTTGAAGAAACGTTGGATATTTCTCTCCAAGTGCCGCATACATTCGATCAAGTTGGCCGCCATAGAGGTCTGCGTCGATGGACCGACCATTTGGGACTAGCTCGAAGTCAATTACGCCTTCGAAATTCCACCAAACATACAGAAGTGCTTTGTTTAAGAAACGATCTCATTTTGCTAACGGTTCCGCCATTTGACCGGGTTTCAACCTTGATTTTGTCTGTCCGGATTACTGAAGCAGACCCATTTTTCATCACAAGTTACAATTCTACGAATAAAACGATAATCTTTTGCATTTTCGAGCAGTCGGCAAGTCTTGAGACGTTTTTGAAACCTAATTCTATAATGGAGACCAAGTTTTGTGCTCAAATATAGGTATTTTAAGACAATATAAAAAGCTCAAATATATGAAAAGTCAAAGAAAAGCTATGAAAAGCTTAAAATTATGAGAAAATGAACATATATTGATGCCATGTTTTGCCGATTTTGTCATAGTGTTAGAAATATTTTTAACTGTAGTTTCAAGCCAAACAATCTAAACAATAATTGATTCAAGGCTAAAAAAATATAATGCTCTTTTACCAATTGATTGATATTACATTCACTGTAAGCATATCCTTCTCCTACCTACACTTCTTTTAAAATGTACCGTAGTCGCATTCGAATCACCAGCCAAATACATTACAAGAATTATCTTCTTAAAATATCAGATTTTAGCATGTTCACGGAGCTCTTTTTATTAGTAATATGCTTGTATTAGGCACATTCTTTCATTTAAACACGCTTTGATATTTAGAATTTCATTATTTAATTAACATCAATTAAATTTAATGAATTTTACTGTGCACATTAGCGCATATTTCATGTTAATATATTGTCCTTTTCAGAGATCGGTGCCTAATAGAAGAGCAAAAAAATTAGGATGGAATGAGGTTCTCGTTTGGACGGCCTCTTTTTTGGACGAAATAATGGGCAGCACACAGCGAAATTGAAAAAAAGGTTGGTTGTGGAAAAAAATATATATAAACTTTGTTATAGTCTTCAATTAAATTACAATACTTCATTGGTACACACTAATTGGATACTTTGTTCAGCCTTCAGTAACCAGTTGGTTCCACAAAAAAAGCCTATATACTAATTAGGGTGGTCTAACACAAAAAAAAATTTAAAAAATCAAAAAAAAAAATCAATTTAACACTACAAAACCGCAACTTGAATGGTTTATTTTAATTTAGTGGTTCAGAAAGCATGTTCACATTGATATTTCAATAAAAATCGCATATTTTTAGATAGTTTAAGACGGGCTATAAAAAATGACGAAACACGTTAGATGAAAATAATACGTGTAAATTAGTAAGACACGTTTAAACATTGAAAATAAATCATTTCGATTTGGCGTGCTACAAAAGTGTAAACATACAAAATAACTGTAAGCAAACTATCAAATCTCAAATGCAAAAGGTGAATAAACGAAACCTAATTAAAAATTATTTGATAATCCGCGCAGGTTCTAAGAGGATTAAGTGCTAAAATTGTTGACAGCTACCAGCAATTGAAGTTAATTGCATTGTCAGAGCACTTGACAAGATTGCCAATTGCATAATAAATGGTTTGGCGTGCAATGTGACAAAGGGATTACCCAGAAACAGGAAGTTGTGCGCAATGTTTCGATGGGTGAGTGTTTTGGTTCTTAATGGGATTTTAGATAGAGGCGATAATTATTGTTCGATAGGGGGCTGTTCTGTAAAATGTTAATGGTTCATGTCGCGCAATTACAAAACAGTTTCAATAAAATGCAAAGTGACTCTGATTTAAAAAGGTAGCTCAGAAATTCGGTAAGAAAGGCGGTATTCTATATAGTTTAGAATGTGCCTGATAAGTTGGCTTGAAAAAGTTTTTAGAACTTAATACGTGCTCGCCATTTGGACGGCTAATAAAATGTGCTCAAACCTAATATTTTGTAAAGATTTTAATGTTTTAGCGAGTTTCATGAAAAGCTGACAAACTGTTGTAGACAATGTTTGTGTATATTACACGTTAAGGTAAAAATGAGAAAGACATTGTAATAATCTTATAATACTCATTTAAATATTAGGAAACGTTCATTTTGATTTGGGCTGCCCAATTTAATCAAATTTGGCGCCTTTCCTGCTCGTTATCTTGTACTTCTCATTGCGGACGTGATGAGAGCGAGAGAGCATGATGATGTTTTGTGTCCCTTTTGCAAAAATATTTTTCACGTGATAATTTCGGTCCCACTATTGTAACTATTTAAATGAAACTCTAAATAATTAGAAAGTCATCGAGTCTTGCAACATTTTTTGCAAAATAACACACGCCTTCAATGAAATCAAAATAACACTAATAATTTATCATTACCTCTAATCTTTAATTTCCAACTGTATATGGTCTCATATTTTGCATTTTTTTCCACAAGTTGCTTGATAACGAAATGTACTTGACAATTATTATACCGGTTCATTTCGTATTAAACACCGATTGCTTTAAATGTGATAATTTTCAATATATTCACATGATTTTGTGCTATTTGACCATATCAGATGGTTTCGGTTTGCGTATATAATGCGTGTTTGAACAGTTGACGATGGCTTATCTAAATTTTTGCTAATTTCTTGTTTTTATTTTGAAATACTAGGCTCTAAATAGATGGCAATTTTTGTTTTATTTCATAGTTTTATACTTTTCTTTTTTTGGTTATTAGGTTCTTATGTTATTTTTTTACGCGAGTTTTCTTCATCATTTGATTTCTGATCTATGGAATTGTGATAAATAAGTTGAATTGAACAATCACATCATCATTCAGTATCATATGGAAACTGTTTGAATTCGTTGAAGTCTCTTGCAATTTTAGTCTATTTCTATTATTATTTTAAAAATTGTAACTGTAAGATAAGATCAACGTCATTGAGCTTCTCGTTTTGCAGCTTTAATTGATTAATGGCTTAAAATATATTCTCATATTCATGTTTTATGTTTATTTCAGTTATATTAATATATAATTTTAAAAAACCCTGATTTACAAATGTGGTGCCTGCCACGAAGTACGTCGCCCGAAGTACGTAAATTAGTATTTTGAATATTTAAAATAAGTTAAATACATTCACAACAAAATTGAATTACAGTTTACACGTTAAACTGTTCAAGAGAAGTTTAAAAATCGAAAAATCGTCATTTTCAATCGGCGTGCCGCTTATTGCAAAAGAACGCAGTAATTGAAGAAAAATCTCGACATTCTCATTTTATTATTCTTTATTTCTCGTTAACTTTTGTATTACAGCTGGTTGAACTTGAACTGAACAACGAATTAAATCAAATTCTATGATGATAAACTTTATGAAAAAAAAGTTTGTTTAAATAATACATATTAAAAAGTGAAAGTTGTGTTTTTCAATTGATGCGCGGTATTTTGCAATATGCGGCATACTTTTTGGAGTGTGGGTGGTCTTAAATTAATCACGTTTTTTTATTCAGTTATATATTTAAGTTTCTCTCTATGAACGTTTTGAAATAACCACATTTGAACAACCTTTTCTGGCATTGTTTACTAGAGATGGTCAGAAATCCGGTTTTTAAAATTCTTAACTTCCATTCCGTCGATCTTTGATGTTTACTATAAACCTTAAACACGCTTAATTAAAGAAAAAATATTTGATCTGTTAAATTAGGTTTCCCAGCATTCAAAATCTTAAAGCATTCAAAAAAAATCTCTTTAATTTTTTTTTTTAATAAATTTTATAAAGACGCCTTAACCTCATAGGGAAGCGCACGCCAATTGTATCAGTATGAACTAGAATTCCGTATTCTGGCCATTTTTCGATTCCGAATTCCGTATTCGGGATTCCGATATTCAATAACTCCCATCTCGCTCCGCCCATCTCTGATATGAATCACGATCAATTTAAGAACACCCATATAAATTATATGAGCGATATTTTGTTGATCTGAATATATTTAAAAATCTTAAATCTTAGGATTTTTTCCGAACATTTATATTAAATATCAGAGGAGTATATATAAAAGGAAACAATACGTGAACAATGTATATTATTAAAATAATTGTTTTAAAATATCAGTACTAAGATTGTCAAATGTGTGATTTGTTTTATAATTATATTTTCATATACAAGTTACACTCAAACTCTTGTTTTGTGAAAATTTAATCACGTTTTACTCCTTTTTGCGTGAACAGATTTTTAAAAAATTTTTCTTGTCAAGAATACATTTTATGGATAAATAAAGATCTATGCCGTTTTAATATTGCGTGTTCCCGTCAAATAATTTGTCCTACTTACTCCACAATTTTTCAAAAACGGAATTCTGAAATTGAATTTCGCCTATCACTGTTTATTTTTCAGGATTAATTGGAAACAATTCTCGTCAGTTAAACATTTGCCGATATAATTAAGTTGGCTGATATTTAAAAAAATAGTTCCGTGAGCACACTAACTGGTATGATAATAGAATGTGCTCAGTAAACATGCTCAAAGTTAATTTTTGTAAGAATATTATTTTTAGATAGCTTAAGATAAGCCTAGATAAGTTATAGTAAAACATTTTGTTAAAAAGACGCAACAGTATTCAGACATACTTAAAAATCAAAAAAATATTTATTTCCAGTTGGCGTGCGTGAGATTTTAAACACATAAGATAACATAGTTTCACGCTGAATTGTATGGTTATAAAATGAGCTCATTAAATGTGCTAAACTCTAATTTTCCATGAAGATGTTAATATTTCTACTTTGTTTAAGAATGACTTGACTGGATAGGCGAGAATAGTGTTTTCTAGAAAGATCATAAAAACTTTAAAACATTCTTAAAAATCGGAAAATCACAATTTCAATTTGGTGTGTAGATTCATTCGACTAGTTGTCTTTTAATGATTTATGATATAATTTAAAACATTTTACAGCGATATTCCCTTTGCGATTAAAATAGCAACAAATAATTGGATCATAGAACAGTTTTAACTTAAATATTATTATTATTACTACTTATTATTTTAAAGTATATTTTTGTTGATTTCATTCGGCTACATTCTGTTTTAGAAACGTTTAAAGAACATTACATTACTACTTAGATAGCCAAGTTTATTAATATAGGTACTACCAACTATACTAACAGTATAATACCAATACTAGCTAATTGAATGAACGGTGCATGCACCCAAACGCACCGAGTTCACGTGCATTTCAGGATGATTCGTTGACGAAGTGAGAGATTCTGAGATAGCAAGCAAACAAAACGACTGGTGGGTGTTGTTCGAGGGCTGCGACGAATCAATGAGGGAGGGAGAAGGATGTTTGGTGCAGATCGGCTTGACATTCGATGAAACGCACGCGCGTACTCAACCCCAACCATTTATTTATCGCCAATCGAGTTTATCATATTTCTGCTTCATTTTTTTGTTATTATGTCGTTTGCAAGAAGACGAAACAGTTTCATATCGTAGATACAGATCTTCCTCTGTTCTGTAAACTAGTTGTGGATTTGTTCTTCTTGTTCTAGCCGAGGACACTAGAATATAGCGAGATGAAGAGCAGATGTAGTTTTGTTTATGCTTAGGCTCATGACCTGTCCCACATAGTAAAGAAGAGGAGAAATGTGTAGTTTATCAGCTGAGGTGGGGTGATTATCATTGGCTGACACATTCACTTGGCCATTTGTCGTGTCGGCAATGGGGAATCGTTATCGTGATTGTTCCGCTTTTATAACATTTCGAAAACTTTGCTGGTATTTCATCATTTATTTGCAGCCGATCCGCCAAAGCGGAGCACAATGGCATCAACGTCGAGTGCGGACATGTTCGAGACGTGCAAGAAGTGTCTTGCCGGAAGCGCGGCGGCGGCTATTAGCAAAACCACCACGGCGCCATTCGATAGGGTTAAACTTGTATTACAGGTAGGTGACAGGTTGCGATGGTTTTGATGGGTTAGTTTTTAGTTGCAACGATCGGGAGAATATGCGATGGTAGAGTATAATGGTATCAAAGACTGTCTGACAAAGATTCGATTAGAACAGGTTGGTGGTATGGAACATGCATGCGATCATTTTGTTATCTTGTAGGGTGCACTCGCACTATGGCGAGGTAATGGAGCCGGTGTGGCACGATGTCTACCCAATCACACGCTCAATTTTGCGTTTCGAGATGTTTATCGAAATAAATTGTTGAAAAACGTTGACAGAAATTCGGATTTTAAGAAGTTTTTGGCTGGTAAGTAGGGCTCTATTTTGAAATTGTCACACTTCTGTAATCTTCATTACGATCTAAAAGATTTCAAGTAGCTCTCAAACAAAACTGATATTTTTCGAATTCCACGTTTTATGTAACCCACGTTCTCTCTGAAATATAGCTTAGAGCCTTTGCATTCTTTCGGAATATCATATTAGAGAGACGTTACAAGGCTTAGGGTATTAGTAATAAGACAAAAATAAAAATAACTTCAACTAACAATAAGATCCCATTTCCAGGCACATTTGTCTCGGGTGGTCTTGGCGGAGCTACAACATTAATGATATTATACCCATTCGACTTTGCACGAACGCGATTAGCCATTGATACCAAGGCAGATGGAGCCAAGAAATACAAGGGAATGTTGGATTGTTTGCGCCGAATACGACAGAGGGAAGGAATTCGGTCGTGGTACAAGTGAGTTACCTTATCAGATAGAATAAAGCAAAACTATTTTAGAGGATTGTCAGCAGCCATGCAATTTGTTGTGGCGTCAAGAGCAATTTTCTTCGGCATATTTGATAGCATACGAACAAGTTTTGATGATCCGAAGTCGCTGAATTTTGCCGCGTGCTGGGCTATCGCACAGGTTAGATGGGTTGCTTTCCTATCTTTTATTATTTTGCGTTATTTAAAGGTGTCGATAATTACTAGTGGATTAGCATGTTACCCACTGGATACGGTACGACGGAGTATGATGATGCAAGCGGGTAAACGTGTCAAGCAGTATGAGAATACGGTTGATTGCTGGCGAAAGATTTACAAGCGAGATGGATTTAACGGGTTTTATCGTGGCGCGTTGACAAATTCTTTGCGCTCAACAGGCGGTGCTCTCATTATAACGTTTTACTATGAATTCTCCAAATACATGTGATACTGGTCATTGTTATAATTTTAATAAATAATTTATAATAAAGTTTTTGTGAAGTTGTTGTCTACAGAATACTAGAATAAAGTTTTAAAATTCTACAATATGTATTGTATAGCGAATATCAAAGTAAAACAATTATAAACAAAGGGAATTTCGATCTTGGCTCTCAGCGATTCGATATCACATTGTTGATGAACGCAGAATACGGAAAAAATTTATTATTGAAATTAGAAATCCGGAATCCGGAACTTGTAAGGAAAAATGGCCGGAATACGGTAATATTATTTGACCCAATAATATTCAACCCATCTCTGGTGCCGATTGTAATAGAAAGATCAAAAAAAAGTTCAAAGCAGTGAGAGTGACCTCGAGATAATCTTTTTGGGTTTCCGATTCCGAACACCTTGTGTTGGTTATCGAAATTTTAAACTGTTTTAGGTTTTAAATCAAATTTTGTGCTTCTTCTTGTTTAAATCTCAAAAATAAAATTTTTAGAATCCCAAAATATTTGACGGACTCTTTATTCACAAATTTTCACAATAAATTCGTTTTTTTTTTCAATACGTATACACGCCAAATCGAAATGACTATTTTTCAATATTTAAACGTGCATTACTAACTCACACGTATTAATTTCATATAACTTGGCATGTCATTGTTATTAGCCCGTCGTAAACTATCTTAAAACATCCGCTTCTAGCCGAAATTTACAAAATGAAAATCTTTTCTGATCACCCAAAATAATAATTCAATTTGGGGTGCGTATACTACACACGTGAATAAGAGCTTAAAAATATCACACAGAATACCATGAAACGGATCGTTTAAATATAGGGAAAGCGAAAATTGTTCCCATCGGTAAATAAAATGCAAAAACAAACATTATAACATGAAATTCGTTATATAAAATAATTTTATTTTGACAAAATATCAACAACAAAAAACGCGGAAATTAATTTCTAGACCTAATAAAATGAATTTCCGTAAAAAAATCACCCAATATTACACAATCTAAATTAAGAATTCTACCTCAGGCTTCAACGGATTAATTAATTAGTAAGATATCAGTGGGTGTTCAGTGCGTACTGGTTAAGCTTTGCTATCTCGAAGAAATCGAACAACCTTGATTCTTTTCATTTGTATATTGTCTTTTTCAGAATGGAAGAGCAAAAAAATAAGAAAAAATTATAGCTTCAGCTGGACGGCCACTCGGCCACAAACGACTTTTTCGTCTATTTCTCTTCACATTGAGGAGATACAAAAGAGTGGCCGTCCGAACGAGGACCTCATTTTGTTATATTTTTTTCCTCTTCCATTAGGCACCGATCTCTGAAAAGGACAAGATTTTTAAAAATATCTCACAAGAATCTAACCAATATAAATTTTGTGTGAATCAAATTCTCTACCAGGTAGGCTACGCACCCACTGATATCTTAATTAAGTGATTTTTTTAAGTTTGAAGAAGGATTTTAAATTAGATGGTGTAATAAACCGTGTTTCTGCGGACAGGGAATTTTATTTTCCGATGGAAGGATTTTTCACTGTTTCTATATTTAATAATAAATAAATTGAAATAACCAAATAAACATTAAATCAAATATATTTCGAATTAAATAGTCTTAAAAGGGGAAAATTGTGGGATCATAGGAACCAGGGTTGCACTGAACTCCATCTTCCATTTTCCGTCGTCCGTTTGAAAAAATCGATTTCCGTTCAACTCTGATGGGAAAACATTCAGCTGGGAAACATTATTTTTTGTTATTTTTTATTTAATTTTAGAATATTCGGTCTCATACACAAAAAACATTTACATGATGAGACAACACCACTTGTAAATTCTTAATGGAAACTTTAACTACAGTTTGTAATATCATAAAATCAATGTTTTCATTTAATTGCCTTTCATATAATGTTCAAAGATTTTTTAAAAACGGGAAAAGTAGTACACTGGTGAATCCGAACGCATCGTTTGAGATGAAAACACGCTTAGAAAAAAAAAAGAAAGGTTTAAAAAAATAACTCAAATTTTGGCAGTCCAGGCTTCTACTCGCGAAAATATCTCTCTATGCCGCTATGCGTGTCTGGACCTATCCCTGAGTACTGCGAAGCATATGGAGGAAATTCCCTGTAAGAGATTAGTTGTAAAGAATGGCGGCTTTTGGGCGTTACCGTTATCCTACAACCCTAGTTCAGGTTCCCACTGTTCATGGAACCAAAGGGGATAGTCGTAGTAACAGTGCTCGCGCCCTGTCAGCAGAGAGTAAAACAGCTCTTTTGTGATCACAAACTCATCACCCTTTCCTAATCATTATCTCCTAACTCGGGTAGTCCGTCATCGTCAGAGGTGATTGGACTCATCTTTGAGTATGCAGGATAGCCAATATAAAACTAAATAACAGTATAATGACATAAAAACGAAACTTTTTTCAACCTCATTAGAGAGCAAAGATTATTAAAATATATTAAAATTTAAATAAAAGGATTTTTAAATTTTTTATTTTTGTGTTTTTTATTTAATTTTTGTGAATTTTTAAAAAACATTTATGGTTAAATGTTGGCTGTTTAAAAAAAAAATTATGGTTTATAGTAGGCTTAAATGTTTCAACTATTTTGTTTGCATTAAACATATTTCTTTTCTCTTAACCTGCTTCGGAATACTTAAATTCGATGTTTTTAAGATTTCTTTCGTGAGACTTGTTCGCGTGGAACTTGATCGGATTGGCCAGTGATTATCTTTCTAAACAGTAAGATTTGAGCACGTTTACTGAGCACATTTTTAAACGTTCAAATTGTGAATAAAGTAATTTCCATTCTTATGCACACCTGGGTTTGAGGTGTATTTACTTGTTTTTGCGAAAAGCAATTAAATGTTTAATTTATATTGAGCATGGCCAAACTTAGCCCACTGGGGAGGATTATATTGTTTGTAAAGCATTTCAGTCGATTTCCTTTTTTCACTAAAATAATATTAGTCACTATTAATTCATTAAATTAATCTAAAATGATACATTCTCATTGTATGGTATTTAGTTGGAAACTATGCTCAGCCAATTGATATGCTAAGAAAATTCGAGAAAAATAGATTGGGACGATATGTACACAACAGAATAAACGTGACTTCTACTAAAAAATAGAGCAAACGTGTAATCCAGAGATGGGCGGAATGACAGTTTTTGAATTTTGGAATCTGTAATGAAATTTGGAATTATTTGAATCCAGAATCCGAAATTTCGTCCATATTTGATGTTAACGTTTATATGAAAAGTGCATTTTCGAAATTCGGAAGGCAAAAAATATAAAATTTCGGAATAACATTTGAAAATGCGGTATTCCGCCCATCTCTTTACACTGTAAATCAAAAAGTTCTATAATGGAATGTATTCTATAATTATAGACGATTGGCTCATTTTTTAATCTTGTACCTAACTCTCTGCCCAACCTTAATGTAAAAATGTGCTATTTAATTTCTTATATACTATATTTTATGTTTTTTATTGTATAGTTAAATATAGAGTGAAATATATATTCGACAACTATTTAAAAGAAATTAAAACTCTCTATTATAGTCTGTTTATTATCTGTTTATCATCACAAAACCTTCCTAGAAAATAAATTGAAAATCTTCATTAATGCACAACTGTAAACAAAAACCATTCGCCGACTGTAAACAAACAAATAAATAAGATAAAGTTTAGCATAAACAAGCGTTTGCATAATCCAACAAACTGGTTTTTATAGAAAACGCTTCACTTTATTTTAATTGAGCACAATTGATATAGTTTGTTTGGACAGTCTAAAACTTTCACGTGTTGACCGGATGACGCGCAGCTTCCGGTGAACGGTTTCTAGTTTTTTTGTGTTCTTTGTGTGGTCACGTATTTTACGTGAGGTTTTTTGTGTTTACTTAAATCTTGTGAGGATTCTAGGCATTTCAAGCTCTATTATTTTAATCTTTAGGTGGGGTTCAGATTTAAAATGGAAAATAAGGACTGACAGCTTAAGGTTCATTATTATAACATTGTATATAGAACGTATATGTGAAGTTCCTTCTTTTTCAATTATAGCTAGTTTTCCCTTGAATCAATTATGTTAAAAACGTAGACGTGAAAATAAAAACAAATTTATTTAAGTTTATTTATGAGTCACAAAAATAATAAAATAAATTATTACATGATTAATATAAAATTAATTGGATCTTCTTCTTGTTTTCCATTATAACTTGCGTGAGCAGAGCTGAAAAATGATTAATAACATGAATATACACTAAATATAGATACAGGTTAACTTCATACCGAAGAATCCTCTAATTTAAAATAGCAGAAATTAGGATGCGATTCGAACTCACGGGGGGAAATCCTACACTTACTGGATATCCCCTCGCGAGTCCGAATCACTTCCATACTGCACATCCGTTGTTATCAATAATATCAGTAGAATAGGAATATTTAATACATAGTGAAATAACTTTACTTCATACCGAAGAAGCCTCGAATTTAAAATAGCAGAAATTAGGACGAGATTCGAACTCACGCGGGAAAATCCTACACTTAGTGGATATCCCCACGCGAATCCGAATCCCTTCCATACTGCACATTCGGTATTATAAATAATATCAGTAGAATATTAATACTTAATAAATAGCGAAAGATCTTCGTACGGAAGAAGCCATTAAAACAAAGAATGAAGAAAACGTTTAAAAAAAACTTTTTTAAAAAATTTTTGGGCCTAAATCCGGTTTGATGTGCAGGGTAGTTAGATGTGCAAACCCTAGAGGCGCCAATTTAAAATGGACAAATTCAAATTTTTATTTTTTTTAACGATTTTTTACTTAAATTTCAAATAATTTTCATTATGTTTTCTTGATAAACTGATAGAATGGGTTATTTTTAACCTAATCCATATGAGAATTCATTTAAAAACTCATAAATATATGCATAAGATAAGATTTGTCATAAAATCGTGCAGTTATTATGCTACCAACAACATTATATTTAAGGTAGTTAAATAAATAATATTTTGGATAGTTTAGCAAAAGTAGATTGTCAAAATTCACGTCGAAAGCTATAAAAATTTACTAAAAGTGTAAATAAACACCTAACGTAATTATGTTAAATCTTAATTATTTATATTATATAATTAATTATTCAATTTTCAGCACGTGCATCAACCCATTTGGCACCGAAACCAAGTTATTTCAGTACGGCTTACAAGGAGGTATAAACAAATTCACGGTAAATATCTATTTGTATGATAAAATTGTTGACCTCGCTTAGCCATAGCTAAGACAGTCGCTAACTTTTTCCCACGCATGGGCCCGTGTACATCTTCACATATTTTCTTCACACATTCTGCTCATTAGGTTCATTGAATTTATTTATTGTCCTTGTCAGGCTAACGCAGTTATTAGGTGAATTTTATAAATTTATTTAGCGTTTTACAAGGATTGATGAGAGGGTAGATAAAATATCTGAATTGCGGCAATATATTTTAGAAAAATTGTCTTTGTTTCAAAAAGTCATGTTAGCCTGATGACAAAGACAATAAAATATATTTAAATTCAAGTACTCAGTTAATTACAACTTGAAACATCAATATAATGCACATATTTATTTTTATTATGATGCTTGTCTTCATTTAAACAAGCCCACAATATTTTTAATTCACGTCACCTTTTTATAATAGTAATAAAGAGTGGTTCATCAAACTGTAAATTGTCTATGTTAATATAAAACATTCCATTTTTAACGCAAATTTAGTAGTATATTTTATATAAACCTGAAGGCTTCTTTCTAAATAGTAAAACTGCAATTAGAAACATTGTTTTCAGCACGCCCACGAATTTCAATTAAAATAATTAAAACCCATATTCACCTACGACTGAATGAATAGCTGATTTAGAATTATTTTAAAGATTGGCAGGTTAACCTTTTTATAAATCTTTCAGGTAATAGACAATTATTTCACAACAAAAAAATTACAAATCGTATACTTCCCTTCGAATCTGAAAACAATGAAATGAGTCTAGTTTGTTTTGCTAATCTACACATTATCTTATCTTGGTCGGCTCATTCCCAGCGAGTGCACACTTTGTTTCCCAACAAATATTATTCTTTGAGATATGTTTTATTCATGATTCGTGTTTAGGTCAGAATGTCATCATAATTGGACATTTATCAAACTGGTTCAACGTTCATTCAACCTTTGTACTCATGAATTGAAACAAAACAAGTTTCATGAACTTTCAACGAATCTTATTAGACATTCAATGCATTTTTATCAGGCTTCTATCTTGACGGGAGTACATTGTAGTAGGTAGCATCTGTTCTCATCATTATTATTATCATCATCATTCACTATTTGTTTCAATATCATTTGGGAAATATTCATTCCATCTATAATTATTAGACATTCTAATCGAGTTTATTTTTAAAAACCTTGTACCGAATTCGTTAAGCAAAGAAGGATTATTTTACCGGAAAAAACAAGGCCGAAAATTGATTTCAGTTGTGTCCGAACAAATTGGTGGGTTTTTCAGCACGTCGGTTGCTTCATTTGTTTACGTGTTATTTTCAGAGCATTGTCTCATTTGTTTCATCCTTTACCCCAATCATAGGTACTATGACAATCTAAAACAGAGTGTCTACGTGTGTGTATGTTTGTAATTTTCGCTTCAATTTCGTCTCTCATTCATTATTTTATTATTATTATTGTTGGCATCATTTCATTCGGCTGATAAACAACTATTTGATATTTTCTTACCTGGCTTCGCTTACAACTTATTTATATTTATTTTAATTCGACAATTTATTCATTTCAGATTCCAGAATGTTATTTACATTCTGTTTTCTCTCATATGTATTCACGTCGCTGGTTGTCATTCTCATGTTCCTTGCCGTCACCGGTAAAACATTAGGAATACGCGAACTCTATGTTAATACTCTTGATCGCATTTTCGAGGTAGTTTTTTTTTGATTTTTGAGATGTTGATCTTTTTCAGTTCAAGAAAAATTTAATAAATATATTTGTTCCAATTCTCGTTTTCTAATAGTTAGCCAAGCAACTAATATTACTTAAAATTAACATTTAGTGGGGTTCTACTGTCTGCACAGAGGTCGGCGAATGTGGTCCATTCGAAATCGACGAAGAGCACCCAGAAGATGGCATCAAGACCCGAAAACCACGACGGACTTCCTCTTCGGCTGATTTAGGTTCGTTTTCCGCCGTTATTTTAATCAATACGACATGTGTTGAGTAATATCGTGTGACCCCCTATGCACTCGATTGTTTACTTGACAATTTAGGAATCATAAATCGCGAGAAGACGGAAATAATCGACGCGAAACTGCATGAAACAAGCATACCGACATCCAAAAAAACGACCGTTAGCGTTCTCGTCGATGACACGTTGGACTTTATCACGGTAATTTACATTCACGTTTATTTGGAAATAATAAATTAAAACATCCTTTAAAGGCCGGAATGGAAGCAATCATTGAAGATCAGGTGACGAACCGCTTCTCGGCTGCTCAATTACCGTGCTGGAACTTGCTGAGTCGCAATAAAGTCTCTTTCCAATACTACAAGTAAGAAAAGCTTTAAAATCTAAGAATTTTTGATTTAATAGTTGGAAACTGTCCGCATTATGGATCGCCGGTTTCATGGTTCGCTATACGTTGCTCGTCCCATTCAGAATTGCATTATTCATTATATCAATGTCATTGATGATCATGTTCACAACGATTATTGGAATGATTCCAAATCAGAAGTGCGATAATTCTTGAATACTGCAATTAGTTTATTTTGTTCAGGATCCGCAAGTTCTTAAACCGCACTGTTATGCTAATGTGCTTCAGAATTTATTCGAGAGCATTCTCCAGTGTCATTCGATTCCATGATAGGTTTGTTTTCCTATTGATTTTTCCAATAATTAATATAAAACACCTTAAAATAGAATAAATATAATTGAGATGTGAGAAATTTTCCAAAATCTAATTAATTGATTTAATTACCAAACCAATTGATTTTCTGCAGAACGCGTCCTGAATGTACATTCAGTTGTGATAATAAAAAGAACCGGGATAACATTGCATTTTTTACTGATAGTAATTTTTAACTAATTCTTCTAGGTATCTAACATCGTGCCAAACCGGCTCCTCGTTCTTCTAGGTATCTTTATATAGGTATTAATTCGGAGAGAGGCAATTCTTATATAAGAAATTAATTTATCTTCATAATAAATCTAAAAAATATACTAATCTTATTGGCATTTAAAAATAGAATAAAACTACAATTTCCAGAGAAAATCGTGCTCAACAAGGCGGAATTTGCGTTGCCAATCACACGTCGCCAATTGATGTGATGATCCTCAGCTGCGACAACTGTTATGCAATGATTGGACAGAAGCAAGGCGGATTCTTAGGTTTCCTCTAATGGCTCCGCACATTCACGAGCGATCATTTTCAGGCTTCTTGCAAAAGACACTAAGCAAGTCTGAGCATCACATTTGGTTTGAGCGCGGAGAAGCCAAGGATCGGAAGCAAGTGATGCAAAGGATGCGCGAGCACGTTGAGGATGTAAATAAACTGCCGATCATCATCTTCCCTGAAGGCACATGCATCAACAATACGTCTGTAATGATGTTCAAGAAAGGATCTTTTGAGGTGCTACAATGTAACTTTCTTATTCTTAAATAATGTTATCCAGATTGGAAGTACAATCTATCCAATAGCAATGAAGTACGATACTAGATTAACCGACGCATTCTGGAACAGTAGCCAAGAATCTTATGGACGCTATCTGTGGAGTATGATGACATCGTGGGCCATCATTTGCGATGTATGGTATCTGCCACCAATGACTCGAGAAGTTTGTTAATGATTATTCAATGATATAAATGTTTATTAATAGGAAGGAGAAGACTCGATCAATTTTGCGAGACGTGTAAAAAGAGCTATCGCCAAGAAGGGTGGTTTGGTGGATCTTGAATGGGATGGAGCATTGAAACGCGAAAGGGTTTGAGTTTGCTAGATTGTCATTTTCGTTACGTATAATTCTCCTATTTTGTTAATATTAGTTTTTTGAACAAATTGAATTTAGAGAAATATGTTGTCAATTATTTAGGTATCCAGCAAGTTGATTACCCTCCAGCAGAAATTATACTTTGAGCGTCTGGAAAGAACGACAACACTTAATTCAATGGAAGAGGAAACAGCAAAGACAGACTTCCTCGATATCATGCAGGAAATCACGGAAGACGAGAGGAACGAAATACTGAAAGCTATAGATGAAAACGACGATGATCATGAAATTATTAGAAAGGTTGCTAGAAGGAAAATAATCATATTCTAATTGAAACGTTTCTAGATATCCCATTTGAAACCACCATCCTCTAAAGGAATGTTCAAGATTGGTGATGCCACGGAAGACCATATTAAAGTGGAATGATGAATGAATAATTGATGTTGATGATACGAACTTGTTTTTTCTTTTTAATTTGGAAATATATATTGAACGTGCCATTTTTGTACAAACATGCGTGTATGCGAGCTTATTTTAATCATGTCTATAGAATTTTATTATGTTATTATATGAAAATAGAGATTTTTGTGAATAAAGTTATATTATATTTTTTAAAAAACTGTATTAAGAACAGCATAAAATTTAGGTAATGTTACCTACCTAGTACAGATAAAATTAGCTACTTTTGATACGTACTATTTCGTGAAAACAATTTAATTAATAATTTCTTCTTTAAAGTATCTCATATATCGTTAAATTTTTGTTTATGTTATTTCGTTTGGTTTATGATAAAGGCAATTTAAAGCGAAGAGCTTATATAAAAAAAAATAATCTAATAATCTAATAAGAATCTATGTTTCTCCAATTGAATTGTAAAATTTCAATATGAAAACCACTAGAACTTTGTAAAAGTAATATAATTATCACAAAATAATTTTGACAAGTATCATTTTCGATATTATAAATGTAAAATTAAATTTAATGACGTGAAAATCGTGAAAAATTATGCATAATCATAAGATTAAATTAAAATATAAATAATATTAAGGTTTAACGGAGGGCACTATTCTGAATCACATTCTAATTTCCTTCAATACATAATATTCCCTTTCCAAAAATGGTCCAAACACAAACATTCATCGCAAATCAAAATATTTCAATTCAAACAAATAACAAAAATGGAGCAATATAAAACGCCGAGGCGGGTTGTAAAGAATCAGAACACATTCTCACAATGCGATTCTTCATCATCTTCCTAGCCATCGTTGCCGTCGCATATTCAACGGTCCCATGTGGATTCAGTGGGTTCAATCATGCGGCTCCCATTGAATGAAATCGAATCCTTTCAGCGTGCTCGAGAAAGACCATTATCACTGGTATATTTGATGGAAAGACTGGAACCGCTACATGTAGTGAAAATACATCAGCTGAAAGATGCATCGGATGCTGCCAAGCCAAGGCGTTGCAGCAGAGACTTCCAACAGTTGCTGCCCCACAGTCTTCTAAACTTAAAAGTTCCTGATTTCAGGGCAGTGCCACCGGATTCTTATCAAGCAATGAGCAGACATGTATTTGTTGTTTCAACAGAAAGTGCTGAGAAATACCATACAGAAGCGATCAATCATTTTATAATAATTGATATAATAATTCAATTAAAACTAAATAAAAAACAAATACAGGGAAAGTAACATGATTAGGCATGGGGTTGGGTGGTAATACGTTTTCTGGTAATCAGACACAAATGCAATTCGAGTTAAAACAAATATAGGCGAAATGTTCGAAGATGATGCATGACACTGTAGACTTCTTAAGCCTCTTCCTCTAAGAAATGACGCTCATTCATCCATCCGTTGTCAAGGAACTTGGTTCTAAAAATAGAAATTAGAACAATAAGATATTGATTGGATTACATGTAATTGCGGATTCCATCAGGAAGCAAAACAACAACATTCGCGTCTTCTGGAAGATCCAATTTCTTGCATTCTTCGATGGCATAGTTAACAGCGGTTCCTGATGATCCACCGCAAAGGATTCCCTCTTGCTGAATGAGCTCTCTTGCCATTCTAAAGGACTCCTAAAATAATCAGAGCTTAAAGATAACTACGTTTTCAAGCTAGAACCTTATCATAAGACTTCATCCAGTAATCAACAGCCTTGGTATCAAGTGTTCCTGGCAAGAAATCGTATCCGATTCCCTCGACCTCGTAAAAATCGACATCCGACACATTTGGTCCGGCAAGGATCGATCCATGTGGATCTACACCAACAACCTTGGCGGATGGAACTTTCTCGTGAATCTTTCGAGCGATTCCGGTTACGGTTCCACCAGTTCCAGCAGCAACGACAACCAAGTCAATCTTTTTGTCGCCCATATCATAAATAATCTCTTCAGCAGTTTGCTCATAGTGAGCCAATGGGTTTCCAGGGTTGCAGTATTGGTCAAGAATTACGGCATCAGGAATCTCGCTTCTCAATCTCAACGAAACTCCAATGTGTGAGTGAGGACTGTCAAATCCGGCCTCGTTTGGTGTACGGATGATAGTCGAACCGAGCGATTCCATAGCGGTGGCCTTTTCCTTTGACATTTTCTTTGGCATGCAAATAATACACCTTAAAATGATAACATAAATAAATTAGAGTTGTTTCTTGGCAAACTTGTATCCTTTCACAGCTGATGCCATCGACAAACCAATTCCAGTATTACCCGATGTCGGTTCAATGATAGTCACGCCTGGGAACAACTTTCCGGGTTTCGCTGTCTTCTCAGCAAGTTCGACCATTCTTTGAGCAATACGATCTTTAACTGAACCACCAGCGTTGAAGTACTCACACTTGACGTCTGAAGCCGATTACTTGAATGGCGCCGATAAATTAATTCACTCACAAACATTGCACTTGATTCCATGGTTCTTTGGAATTCTCTGCAACTTCACCAAAGGCGTCTTTCCGATGGCATCAAGAACAGTGTCGAGAACGAGTGGTCTTTCTGGGCTGTAACAACATTATTATGAATAAAAATCAAAATATCGTCTTTGTATACTTGAATGAGTTGAATTCCACTTCCGATTTCGTCCATTTTCCTTCGTCATCTTGAGACCATTCAACAGCGAGCTTCGTTGGATCGTATTTCAATACTTCTGGATCATAAGTGCTAAAATTCTATCATACATGAATGGAAACCAAAATTCGTTATTACCTATTTGGCTGTGGGCCTTCCTTACGTGGATCAATGTTCATCTTGTTCTCTCGGATCCAGTCGTCATCGAGGAAATGACGCCTAAATAATCCTTCTAATGAAATACCTTTAAAGTTCAAAACTCACAAATAATTCCTAATTCCATCCATAAGAACAACAACAATAGTTGATCCAGCTGGCATTTCTTTTCCAAGTTTCATAGCAGCCAAGATGGCGGCTCCAGATGATGGTCCGGCCATCACACCTTCCGTAGAAATCAAATGCCTTGTGAAGCGATAAGCCTCTTCTTCCTCAATTTCTCTCTTTTCAATTTTGTATTCCTTAAAAACAACTATGATATTCTGCCAACAACTGCGACAAACCTCAATCAATGCCTCGTTCAGATCACCAGCCATTTCCGGTATCGTGTTTTTCTTGGAAACGACTCCAACCACACGAACACCGTGCTCGCCAATACCCTTATAATACGCGGCAATTCCAGCCGCAGCCGTACCCGTATTCATCGGCACCACGACCGCATTCACTTTATTGATAAGCTTCTGTTGAACAGCCATCTCGATCTCGCACGACGTTTTTCCCATGTTCGCCACGAACGAAGCATTCGGGTAGTACTATAAGCAGCAAAAACTTTAGCAGAAATATATCCATCAACAAACCTTGTTCAAGCACATGACACCGTTCTTCTGCGCAGCATCTTCGGTCTGATGCTTGGCTTCGTTTATACACTCGGTCTCAAGTTGGACAGCTTTAGCGCCGAGACTGTCAAGCATGGTTTGCACCATGGCAAATCCATTAGCTGGAGCGTAGACGGTCAACTTGTTTCCCTTGACGGCGGCAACCGTGGCGAATGAGACGGCTGTTGATCCAGTTGCTGTCACGTAGACCTCATCCTCAGGTTTTAATCCCATGTCATAGGCCATCTAAACGGGATGATTGGAGTAGGAATCGGTGTATTAAGGGTACCTCAAAGCATTTGATAGCAGCACGATCAGACAATGCTCCAGAGACATTGAGATATTCGAGCTTACAATCTGAAATTAATAGAATTATATTCTTTTCATAAATTTGATAGCAGGTTGCTTGGTTTAAATTCTATAATAGTTTAACCTAAATATTTTAATAGCAAAACCACCTATTATAGACGATAAAGAGACAAATACTTAATAATTAATAGCTTTTTTTTTAACTATTTTGTGTACATTATTTTATGGATTTTACGTGAATTTCAATTAAAAATATATTGCTACAAGAATTTTCTGTGTCAGTTAGTACATATTTGAATTATAACCATTTTCAGAAATATACGGTATACTAAAACTTCTTTTTCTTTCTTTTTTTCTTTTTAAGTGTACAAACATTTAATTTTCCCAATGCTTATATAATTGTGTATTATTGCCGATTTAGCAAACCAAAGCATCAAAAATAAACAATTTAATTCCCCTTTTCGATAAATACAATTTTAATCTCATTTCAAAACCAAACCACTTCTACTGCGCGACTGTTCAAATAAAGCAACATTATCAACACAAACGTACAAATATCGCATGGCAATTGGTATTCAGCTTTGATCTTCTTCAACGGCACCAGCGGAGTGGCTCTCTCGGCCACCTCAATTATATTATTATAAGTGCGTCCCTTTCTGCAATACCATCATTAGCATTTGATTCGATTTCAAATCGATTATCATTAATTTCGCGTCAATTTGCAAGAATCAACAAAAACAATTCGTGTGGTTATCTAATCACAAAACGCCTTCACCACGTGTGCGTATCAATTCTTCGCATGGCTCGTGAAATCAAAATTGTCCATCAAAAATCAACAATCATTATCATCAATTCGAGAAGACTGCTTCCAAATGGTTTCATTGCAAACTCTTATCAATGTATTGTCACTGAAGTTAAGTGATTGCGATATTATCACCAACCTAGTCGGCTTCTCCGTGTTTATTTTTATGGTTTTAATTTTTCAACGACGAGAGTTCAGCTTATCTCAATTTAGGCACGAACCCCCTCACTATTATTTTGATCAGATTATTGCAAACATCCACGAAATTATTGATAAAACTTTCCTACCCGTTTGAGCTCATGTTTGTTTTTCTTCCTTGAAAAATCGTCTTAAAGCCAATAACCTAAAAATAAAACTTTTTTCAAATTTAATATTTCAAAAAGCACAAAATAAACGGCAAAAGAAATGAATGTGACCAGTTGTTGCTCTCAATGATTCAAAACGGAGTCACCATGGTGTCTCCAGCAACACATTGAAACAAAAAAGAGCTGCGACACGTGGCTTTATCAACAAATTGGAACCACAGTTCAGCCATACAATAAATATTCTAAATAATAATAAAAATAATATTGTTTGCCTATTTTAATAGAAAAAGTGGGATGGATCAAAAGGGCGGAGTCGCGACGAAACATTGTCAATTTTTGTCCCAAAATATCGAACGATTGAAGGAAGAGGCCTTGGCAAATCAAAATAATACTAATAACTGTTGTTTATTATTACTGTTTTATTTAGTTCAACTAGTATAGTAAAAGCTGATAAAATAATAAACAAGAAATAAGCGGCTTTCGTTTGCAAAATGTAGGTTTTTTGTGTTTTGGTCGACAAAAACTAAACAAAAAGAACTTTTGATTCGCCAGGTAGACTGCGAACAATCAGTTTTTAATTGATTTGACATTCTGGCAAGCCGTGAAATTGCAAATTAGATTTAATTATTCATAACAAATTCAATGTTTCTATTAAAAAATAGTGAAACTTTTACTCTTTTATTGGAAGGAACATTTAGAATTGTTCCAATAAATCACCTTTAGGTTTTTTTTTAATTCCCCAACATATAAAATCTATTTAATTGGAGTGAACAATATTGTGATTTCAATTATTTAAATCAATTAGTGTATTCTACGTATTCGTACTGAAAATAGAGGTTTTTCAGTTTTCAATCGACCCTTATGAATTTTATCGTCATTACTTGGAGCATATTTACTGAGCTCCTGTTAGCTTGAAATTTCAGTTGATAAGCGAGACAGTATATAATAAAATTAAGATAATTCACATCAAAATTGTAGGGTTTCTAGGTAATCTAGAGAATAGTAGGAAATCTAATAAACAGTACATTTTTTCTGTTCTCCAAAATCTCACTAAAATCCGAACAACCCACAGCCTGAATAGTTTATTAAATAAAATTTAATCATACGTGATAGAAACCAAGTATAACGACGATGTCAACCTGATATAAAAAGCGATTTTTGAAGCAGTATAATCTAAACATGCAAAAATATCTAATATTTTTTGACGTGGAAAAACTAGAAATAAAACAATTGTATTATACGTGTCAATAATTAAAGAAATTGTTTCCACGTGGGTGTCAATAAAAGTAGTACACTTTTCTCTGTGATGAAACAATTAAAAAAGTTTGTCTAATTAATATTTTAAAAAAGAAAAGTTAAATTTTGAAATGACATTTTGAAATTCCGCGCCATGTAACACACAAGCGATAAATTGCACACCCCAAAAAGAGCAATTAGCACAATTTCATGTTTATGATGTATTAGGTACCAAATTTGTTAATTACATACAGCCAGCTGAAATCAATAGATAGAAATTTAGTATTCTATCCAATTTAAATTAATTGAATACATTTTAATATTTTAATAACTACGAAATTGATAAACCGAGCACCCCACTTGTGCGGTGATATAATGAGCTCAGTAAGCATGCTCAAATATAACTTTGTAGAAAGTTATTCATACTTTTAGAAAGTTTACGGCAAGCTTCATTAAATTGTAGTATAAATTTTTTTCTTATAAAGACGTAAAAATTTCTATTTTGAGTATTTTGGGTACCTGCTGTCGGAATTCTGTAAAAAATACCTAATAGAATATTGGTTTTGGCGATAAAATTTTTACAAATATGTATATTTAGAGCGTGAACATCTAGTTGATCTAACAACAAATAAGATAATTCTTGAAGAAATGGAAAATTATGTCTGGATCAATGATGGGAAAACCCAGGTAGAGAAAAATAGAAATCCCGGCCCCCCGTGTCCCGCGTTTTGAAATTTTTAATTTTTAAGAATTTCAATAAACGAGTCCCTCTCATCATTGTGGCAAGTTTAGGAATTATTGGGTCCTGGGAAATGTTCTCCGCATTTTATTTTATTTGAAGATTTTATAAGAATCATAACTGAATTCGAGTGGCTATTTACTTGAATTTAATGAACCAATGACACAATTTGCTCAATTAATTAACTTGTTTTACAATCATGTCATCGTTTTTGATATAAATTAAAGAAAACAAAGTCACACGTTAATATTATGACATAACCTTGGCTTAAATGTTTCAATTCATATGTATATCCTATATTATTTAGTGAAATTCTGAACTACGAATGATATTTAAGCTACCAAGCAATATTGATGAATATTTTTATGACAAAACCAAACACATATTTCCTCATTTTCTTAGAATTACCTAAAAACTAATCTATATAAAACAAAAATATAATTTCTATATTTAAAATTGGAAAAAAACTAACCAGATGATCTGGAAAAAATAGTCAAATACTGCCAAATTATCAGTGTCAAAAACAGAAATAGATAAGACCACAAAAATAATCAAAACTGATAATAATTTTCAACTCCGTTTCATCCTTACATTACAAAAGTTCAATTCCAAAAAACCCACCTTCTAATTGAAAAATCAAATCAAATAAGATTATCTTTTATTGAATCAATCGACGAAATCAAACTCATGAGCACTACTTTTGATGCGAATCAAAAACATTCAATCATCTATGAAATTAATTAAACAACATTTCCCTTTTACTTTATTTCAAAATGTACAGATATATACAACAATTGTTGAATGAACACCTATTATGACAGCAAAATATTAATATGGTATAATCTACAATTATAATATGGATGGATTAATGATTGGAGGTAGAAATTATGATTGATTTTACACGTGAATGATTGAATTAATGCAATTTAATTATAATTATACCTGAGCATTTCAAACTTCATTGCTCTTCGAGTTCTTCAAACGTCCAGATTTGTCGACGGCGACGCAGGCTGAACCAGACCGATTGGCTCGGCTGAATAGTTGCACCACGTGCTCACTGGGCCGTCTTTCGGCGTTCGGCAGAAATTTGATCGAGCTTGCCTGAACTCCTCTTTCACGAAGCGCGGCATTCTGACGGCTCCGCATCGTCGTCGACCGGCGTGCTGTCCGACTTCCTAAAACAGTTACTATCATTCATGTTGCGAACAAATCGTTTTTATCTTGAAGTTAATAGTTGATAAGGGGAATTAGGTAATTGACAGATAGTAGAAATAAAGTTGAAAGGGTTTTTTGTTCAATTTAGAATTAAATCGTCTTTTTTTCTGTCTCTTTTCTTTGAGAGGAATGAAAATGTCAATTAGGGCTGGAATAATCGCTAAATTAATGGTAATTATCTTTAATTGAGTTTTACAATTAAAAAACTGTTGAAATTAACAACGCTTCGATAATTAATTTCACGTGTTCCAGCAAATTAAAGTTAGAACAAAGTTACAGCTGAGTTATTGGCTCCAGTCTTTCCTTCCTTTAACAGAACCCGTTATTCGACATTTTTCATTAAAAAAAACCAAAAGATATCACGATTTAGACAAAACAAAACAAATAAATATTATTGTTATTAAAATTGTGCTGAAAACGACCTTGATCGAGTCGACGCAATTTTATGCTACAGAAGATAGCAAATCGTTTTAACAAAATTAATAACAAAATTCTTGTTTGATATTATCGATACTTTGTAACATTGACTCATTCGACATTTTAAAATTAAACATAAATTTGGCAGAAAGAGAAAAGGATATTTGTGCAAATGGTGATGAATAGGGAAAACTAGGGTGTATTAAGAGCAGAAGTTTTGTTCATGCATACCTCCTTACCAGCCGTTTCAGCGGTGCTGAAATAATACGAAGATCGTTTGGTTTCGGTGCCAAATCTGTACAAGAATGGGTTGATGCACGTGCTGGAAATTGAATAATTAATTTTATAATATAAATAATTAAAATTTAACATAATTACGTTCAAATGAATTATTACATAAATTTATGTTTATTTACACTTCTAGTAAATTTTTAAAGCTTTCCACGTGAATTTTGACAATCTACTTTTTCTAAACTATTCAAAACATTATTTATTAAACTACCTTAAATATAATTTTGTTGGTAGCATAATAAATGCACGATTTTATGACAAATTTTATCTTATGAATACATTTATGAGTTTTTAAATTAATTCTAATGTGGATTAGGTTAAAAGTAACACGTTTATTAAGCAAACATAAAGAAAATTATTTGAAATTTAAGTAAAAAATCGTTAAAAAAAATAAAAATTTGAATTTATCCATTTTAAATTGGCGCCACTGGCGTTTGCACATCTAACTAACCTGCGAATCTAACCCGATTTAGGCCCAAAATTTTTTTTTCATTTTTTTTAATGTTTTCTTCATTCATTGCAGTAATGGCTTCCTCCGTAAGAATTTTTTCAATATTTATTAAATATTCATATTCTACTGATATTACTGATAACACCGAATGTGCAGTATGGAAGGGATTCGGATTCGCGTGGGGATATCCAGTAAGTGTAGGATTTCCCCCCGTGAGTTCGAATCGCATCCTAATTTCTGCTATTTTAAATTCGAGGCTTCTTCGGTATGAAGTCAAGTTCTTTCACTATTTATTAAATATTCCTATTCTACTGATATTACTGATAATACCGAATGTGCAGTATGGAAGGGATTCGGATTCGCGTGGGGATATCCAGTAAGTGTAGGATTTCCCCCCGTGAGTTCGAATCGCATCCTAATTTCTGCTATTTTAAATTCGAGGCTTCTTCGGTATGAAGTCAAGTTCTTTCACTATTTATTAAATATTCCTATTCTACTGATATTACTGATAACACCGAATGTGCAGTATGGAAGGGATTCGGATTCGCGTGGGGATATCCAGTAAGTGTAGGATTTCCCCCCGTGAGTTCGAATCGCATCCTAATTTCTGCTATTTTAAATTCGAGGCTTCTTCGGTATGAAGTCAAGTTCTTTCACTATTTATTAAATATTCCTATTCTACTGATATTACTGATAACACCGAATGTGCAGTATGGAAGGGATTCGGATTCGCGTGGGGATATCCAGTAAGTGTAGGATTTCCCCCCGTGAGTTCGAATCGCATCCTAATTTCTGCTATTTTAAATTCGAGGCTTCTTCGGTATGAAGTCAAGTTCTTTCACTATTTATTAAATATTCCTATTCTACTGATATTACTGATAACACCGAATGTGCAGTATGGAAGGGATTCGGATTCGCGTGGGGATATCCAGTAAGTGTAGGATTTCCCCCCGTGAGTTCGAATCGCATCCTAATTTCTGCTATTTTAAATTCGAGGCTTCTTCGGTATGAAGTCAAGTTCTTTCACTATTTATTAAATATTCCTATTCTACTGATATTACTGATAACACCGAATGTGCAGTATGGAAGGGATTCGGATTCGCGTGGGGATATCCAGTAAGTGTAGGATTTCCCCCCGTGAGTTCGAATCGCATCCTAATTTCTGCTATTTTAAATTCGAGGCTTCTTCGGTATGAAGTCAAGTTCTTTCACTACTTATTAAATATTCCTATTCTACTGATATTACTGATAACACCGAATGTGCAGTATGGAAGGGATTCGGATTCGCGTGGGGATATCCAGTAAGTGTAGGATTTCCCCCCGTGAGTTCGAATCGCATCCTAATTTCTGCTATTTTAAATTCGAGGCTTCTTCGGTATGAAGTCAAATTATTTCACTATTTATTAAATATTCCTATTCTACTGATATTCACTATTATTATTATTATTATTAATAGCAATTCAATTAGTAGGTAATTTGTTTTGAATAAATGTAACTTTCAGGATAGTGCTCAGTTTCTAACATAACGAATGCCAGAATACCTAGTAAGAATTCAAATGCTCTGTGCAAAAAGACGCTCGCAAAATTGCACATAATAAATATATAATAAATACCTAAAAATATTATTGAAATAGGTATGCTTTGTATATTATCATAATTAAACAACTGTGAAATAAAATTATATATAAAGACAATTCGAGTCATTTTTAGTCCCCAGGAAAAATTACTTATATTATTAAAAAACAAGTTTCCTGGGGGGAATCGAACAACGACCAAATAAATATTTTTATTATTAATACAATTATATTTTATATAAAAGTTATACAACAAATTAATTCATAAAAACATGCCTTAAAAGGAGCCAAAAGTTTAACGTGTATGAGGTAAGGAAAAAATTGACAAAAAGTTATTTGTCCACTTATACTGGGAAACTAATGAAACGATTTTAAATCTAGAACATGATAATTGTCATTATATTAAACTTACAATAATAAATATGCAATCTAATAGTGACTATAGATTTTAAACTTTGATTTAATAAGTTTCTGGTTAATTTATACAATGTTTACCTATAAAAATATCCTAATTTATACAAAATACACCTAGTTTGTATTATTATTATTCCCTGTAATGTTTATAGAAATTCTAGGAGTCTAGGTGGTAACAAAAATTAAATTTCTATCGGAAATATAAGAAATTAACTATTTTTATGCACACCAAATTATACTGAACTCGGTCGAGACTTTGTAAATTTTAGTCCACGTTTGTGTTTTTATCCGCAGAATAAAATTATTGCACGTAAAGAATCCTAGTCTTTGTATGTGTTTTGAATTTCCTGCATTATAATGATTATATTCTAGATTTAATGATATTGAAACGCTCAGGAATTAATAGCCAATATTTCACTAACAAACATTCATTAGAAATAGCTGTAAATAAACACTTGGCACGCCGAATTAGGTGTTAGTCCATAAGCTTAAGGCCACGAGTTTCAGTGATGGGAGTGTAACAGTACGAGAGTATATTGACGGTTTATTCAGTGGTAGAAATCAGGAATGAAATACAATTGAAGTCCGACTGATTATATGTGGTACATATGGTAGATGAATGATAGGTAAACAACTAGTATAATATATGTAAGTTACAATCAATGCGGTCGTGCCAGATGTGGCGGCGACAGGGAGATACCCCGTTTTTTGGAATTACGGGCGAGTGGGTCTTTAAAAACTTGAAAATTTCAAAACCCGGGGCCCGGGGCTTCTCTTTTTCCCTACCTGGGATTCGGGACCGGGATCCTTTTTTTTTTTGCAAAATACCCGGTCGGCGGGGGGGGGCTCCCTCCCATCACTGACGCGTTTATTTACAGCTATGTGTAATGTATTATTTTAATAAATAATGGCGTAAATTTTGACATTAATTCCGGAGCAAATAAAATTTATAAGACCATGACACTGTTCATAATAATTTGGTGTACGCTTGGTCTTAAATTTATGGACTAAGACCACGACGATAAAAAACAGCTTTAATTTGGTGTTCTTATGATTCCAGATATGAAGAGCAAATATTTGTATTTAATTTGAAATGAAATGTAAGAACTGTATAATTTTCTTTCAAAATGAATTATATAACATTAAATAAAACTTTTTTATAGTTTAACAATTGTTTTTAAACATGACGTAAAAAGTTGTCCGTAATTGATACGTGTGACCTTGTAGGATTCTATTAAATGTTGCCAATAGCTAATTTTTGTGAGCAGAGAACTTCCTTTTCTCGAAACACCCTTATTATGATTATTTTCCTCTCAAAAATACATTTCCAACAAAAACTTGATGACGTCTAAGCATTAAATACAAATCAACCAACAATACCTGGCTATAATTATAGCTTGCAGCCAATTCAACTTTCCCAATACGTCTTGGCATTGACTATGATTGTCGCAAACAACTCTTAACAATGCCAGCACCTATAACAATCAATTAACAATCACAAGCATCTCGAATTGAACAACTTGATAAGGAAGCCATGTGAACAGGAACGTGCAAATAATCGCAAACGAGGTCCTTAGAAAGCGCACTTTTGTATTTTTGTTCTTCTGGTTACTCCCATTATCCTTCAATATTCCATCACAATCATTTTACTCAAAAAAAATCAATTACTTGCAATAACTTTCGCTCAGACATTTGTTTCTTGATTGACAATCCAATTAAAGAATAGCACACGACGATAATTAAGAGCGGAATGTAAAATGAGGTGAGCACGTGGAACATGTTGAATGCGATTAGCAAATCTTCGCTGAATACCTAAACGATTGCATTAGTTAATTGGTAGGTTAAAAGAGCGCTCGGGCTCACGTCGATGCGAGGATAGCATTGCTCCAAGTTGTTCGAGTTCGCTATCGGCATTGTTCCGCGAATAATGAGCATTGGGAATGAGCAAATGATGGCGATTATCCAGGCGAGACTAATAAGCCACGTGACGCGATTCGCGCCAGTCCGATAGCTGCTCAAAGGACTTCTGAAACAGGAAAATAATGCTTGATTGATTTTCAGATCTTACGTGATGCAACAAAGCATGTCAACCGCGATGGCAGCTACCAAGTTCGACCATAAGTGAAATGGGATAGCACATAAGAAGCTGTAAACTCGACAGAGGAAGTCGCCTAAAAATTAATTGATTTTTAAAAAATAATTCAAACAGAAACCTTGCACCCATGCCGTATTATAGAGCCAATAGCTCCTCCAAACGCCATAAACAAACAGGACCATTAAGTGTGCTATAAGCAATTGTCTGCTCAATTTAATGAGTCGGGATTCAACACCCCCTTCACGCACGTTTCTGAAAACTCGTTTAGAAGTTTTTTTCTGGGGGAACTCTTTACCTGGAGGTTTTAATAAGAGCGTACACATTAATTGGCACGCCGATGGCAAAGAAGCTCAACTGATAATACATTTCAATGACTTCAGATGTTGTCGGCTCTTGCGTGAACCAATCTTCACTTGAGTTCATAATAATTTCTAAAAGAAAACGAAATGAAATGGAGCAACATGGCGGATAATAATAATAATAATAAAATAATTATTACAAAAAAACATGAAATTTAAGATTGCACTATACGAGATGCCCTTTTCCAGAGAGAAAATATTTCGAGTCGTTCTTTCGAAATAAATGAAAATTGAAAGAATACATGGATGGTACCAAATAAGGTCAAATGTTATTCGAATAACAAGAAAACACAAAATAAACACGAGTAAACAAAATGTGGATATTTTTGGACAAGTTGTTCCAAGTATCACGATTACATGCCGAAAATTATTAACTGAAATAATTGTGGCTGGATTAAACAAATATGGATAATCCATATGTCCTTATTTATCAAATCAATCCGCGCCTAGAATGTTTTTTCCTCGACTATTGATTTTAATTGTTATTTAGCTAAAGACCAAATTTGTTCGAAAGACAATTTTAATTGTGGCATTATACAATATTTATTAATTGAAATTTCGATGCGATTTTGTATACAATTTTTTGGAAAGAGTACAATATTTTGAATTGTTAATGTCAATCGTTTTGAAAAAAGAGCATAATAAATTAGAAAAAAGTACAAGACATCTAAAAGATCAATTAAAGTTAATGTTTTGAGTAATGCAATTAATGTGGAGCAGTAAAAAAAAACTAAAATCCAGTTTATGGCTTGATTACAGTAAAAAAAAAGAAACAATTCTTCTTTGTCTTCCTTTATGAGTAAAATTGTATTGAATTACAATAAATCTTGTGATGCACTTTTTCGGAAACCAGGACACTTTTCCCTAATTAATAAAGAAAAGTGCATAATGCAGGAAACAACAACTCATAGAAACATCATTGAAAAATTCAATTCATATAATCTGCGTCTTTTTTATAAACAATTCTTAATTATATCTTTTATCCAATTAATCATAGCAAATAATAACCATAGTACTCCACAATTAAAAAAGATTCTTGCTTGTTGTTCTGTACGAAATTCATTAACACCAAAGAGCAATTATAGCTCATTCTCGTTGAAATTAAAAGCCATGTGCTCACTTGAATCATTTCAAAAATCAGAGTAAAAATAGTCATTTTAATGTTTTTTTTTGAGAAAAAAAGTGAAGACTCAATTGAAATTGATACATTCCACGACTATAGTCGGTGTCTGATATTCTCAGTATCACTAATAACTTTTTATTATTTGATTTAATTTTGAGACAAAATAGAAGAGTTCATGGGATTTTGAAGATTTTAATAAAAGGAATAAGTTTATGAACAGTAAAAATTGTTGAAAACTATCAAATTGTATACAAGGTTCAAAGAAACTTACAATATATGTAGTATAAAAATATCAACCGGTAGAAATGTTAGAAAAGATATTTAAGAAAAAAATTTACTGCGCAATATTTAAAGAGCCCCGATTGAATCTCTCAAGACTATGCTAGACGAATATTACGGCACTCCACTGACACGGAGTACGAATAAATTGCAAAAGACCGCGCAAAAATTGCGCAAAATACGCCCATTCAATTAATAATTTAATAAAAACTATTATTTATTAATTCTTACTAACAGAAACATTGGTCTAAATGTAGTATGGGATTATAATGCTTTGGAGAGTTTCTCCGCAGAAAACGATAGGGTATGATCTAGAAAAGTAATAAACACATAAAAATGACGATTTCTCGAAAATGTATTGATTTATTGCTACGTAACCGGTATCAAAAAATTTATCACTTTCTGCTCTGTCTATTCGCATTACTTAAAATAGTAGAATACCTTTTTGAAATAGCTATAAAGATTTATTGTAATTTTTGAAGAAAACGTGCAATTGGTGCGCGATTGTTTCCAATTACTTCGTGGCACTGGTGTGTTACGGTATTATAAATAAGGACATTATAATAGTGGAATATTTATGCTCAAAACATATTTAAAATAACATCTAAACAGGATTACACGCCTGTGGAAAATGAGAATTTATCTATATTGAAATGTTAAGCTTATAACTTTAAATCCCACATAATTTTCCACGTAATCATAATATTCATGTTTTAAACTATTTTGGAAACCTCATTTCTTATCAATCAAAACTATTCGTTTTCTGAGCTCTCGGTTTAAATGGTTCAATTGAAGTGTGACGTTCCACGTGAATATTTAAAATATAAACCGGACTAATGCAGATAACTTTAACTAATCAAAGTATAAAATAGGGTGTAGAAAAATAGTTCAACAGGAGATTTTCGTTTTCTTTACTCAAAAAAAAACGTCAAATCCAGTATCGCTTTCATATAAAGTAGGCCGATGGTAATAAAATGAGCTCCGCAAATGAGCCCAAGTCTTACTACTCCGTGGCAATTCGTAATAACAGAAATTTAGACAAGTTACTTAATATACACTAGCTGACAAAAGTTTTGTCACAAATGTTTTTTCGGGTTTAACTTTTTTGTGACTTGACCAAATTGGCTGATTTTTTGATATGATAGATTCATATGGTTGTAGATTATTTTACAAATTCCCGTTTTACAGTGACAAGCTTTTTTCGTAAAACGCGTAGCTCAAAGATATTACGAACTTTCCTTGCACTGCATTTATAAATAATTTTTAAAGTTCAATTTTATTTTTCATAATTTATTGAAAATAGCAGTAATTGGCAACATTTTAGAGATGACTCCACGTAAAGAAACTCCAATTGTCACCCGGCAAGCTGTTATCAATATGAGGGAAAACGGAATGCGTGGAATTGCCATGGTAATTTAAACCAAATTTTGCTACTATAACATTTTAAACACTGATTCACATAAAATATCAAAAAATCAGCCAATTTGGTCAAGTCACAAAAAAGTTAAACCCGAAAAAACATTTGTGACAAAACTTTTGTCAGCTAGTGTACAAGCGTTACTAGTAAAGTGTGCGCTTTAGCTCTTAGCTTGACTTCACAGCATTAATACCGACAAAAGCTTCATTTTGAACCATCTCTAGTTATGAAATAAAACAAGGTACAAACATAGAGCTTATTTGCACGCGAAATTTATTATAAGCTCGAAAAATTTCAGGGACCCATTTACTTATAATTATCACATTTATAGATAATTATCTCTCACTTTTGAAGTTCGCAACTTTAAACCTTAAACCCACCAGCAGGAATAAAATTTGTGTGCACTAATAAAGTGCTCTCATCTATCAACGTTTTAGCCGCAATCTTTTGGTATTTCAATAGTAAACATTTTTTCCAACCTGCTACCTTTTTAAAATTGTCCTGATTTTGTTATGATGTATTCTTTTCCCCTACTTTATACACGTATTTTTAAACTTTTCGCCTCTAGAATCTTAAAAAATATAAATTACCTTTTAAAGTCATTTCAAAGGAGCCAGTAGTTTAAAAAAATTGTCTTGGAAATTAATGAAACGCGCTTAAATCTCGAAAATTGTAATTTTCATTTGGCGTGCTCCACCAGATGTTCCTGCTTTTTTAGTTTAAAACAAGAACAGATTCCTGACTAGATATGTACAAATGAAATGAGTATGAAAAGAAAACAATGGATCTGCCAGCTGAATTGACGTGAAGGAAGGAAAATAGAAGGAAAATAAATAAGTAGGACTTTACTGTCAATTATTTTTCATAACTAGTTAATCACAATGCACATTTTGCTAATTTTTACACGGCTCTTACAAAATTCTAGGTCATTCCACTGCCATGATTACTGCGAATCTTGTGAAAACCAAGCCCTTCACATTTTATTAAAATTCTTTTTTTTAAGGCATTCTAGAAGCCCTTCAATAAATTAAACACTATTAATCAATTCTAAACGAATCGAAAAGACATTGTATATCAAATGTGAAATAGTTACTCTTTAAAAAAAATGGGCGTGGTTTTTTTGCAATTTGCGCACACTTTTTTGCAAGATATTATTTATGTGAAAGAGTCGTTTAAAATTAAGCAAAACGTTCATTGTGGTTAACTAGATACGAAAAATAATTGAACACTGGAAAAAAATTATGATATTATTTCTGATAGTTACCAGCCTTACGTGGAAAGATAGAAATATAAACGTGTAAAATCAGGATATTATCAAAATGACTATTGATTCTATAATTGTTTTGATAGATTTATATCTTCTGACCTAAAAAATTAACAATCTATAATTGCGCCTGGCTTTGTACTCAAATAAAAACAAACGAAATAATTTATCAAGGATTATTACTCAAAGTATTCATATCAAATGTATGATTTTGGCTAGAATCACTAATTGCCTACTATTTATACATAAAAACTTGTACCAAGCAATTATTCATAATCAATAAAATACAAAAATATTACATAATACTTGGGCAATGAATGGACTCAACGATTTCCCATAACAATGAATGATCAATGATTTAAATAAAAATAACCAAAAAAAAATTCGGGCGCTGTCATAAATACATTTAATGTCTAATGACCTTATAAGCATGTACACTTTGCGCTGAGAGGAAGCAAAGGGACCAGTCAGCGGATAATCCCTCTGAAAAACAACCAATTTCTCTCAATTTTACTTTCTCCCACGTCTTCTGTGGCCGTAAAATATTTTCGTTTAAAACAATTATGCGACAATTTGATGATAACAATGATTGTTGAACATTTCGATAAAACTATTCCATGTTTATTGATGGTTAAAGTATTTCAAAGACGCTTTTCGCCAGCAATTCATCATCTCGAATCGCCGCTGGCTCATAAAATAAATTCGAGCAGCTTCATTAAAATCAGGCGTTCGATTCGAATTTCAATAAATCATTCGAAACGAACTTGCACGCAACAAATCTCATTGAAACGTGTACTCTGTGGACTTGCAGCTCAATTTCGATTTCAAACATTGATAGATGTATTACATTGTTGTTCTGGCCAGTTGCGTTTGTTGCTCACCAATGTATCATTTTTAACGATAACGATATGATGATTAGTAGTGATAATGAGAAATTGAGTGGAAAAGTGGGAGGTGGCTCGTCCCGACTCGAGGAGCCCTCCCATTTTGATTCGCGAGACTTGTGACCAGTTTCAATATTCAAATTCCATTTTGTTTACGGAATGCGTCGCATAATTGTGCTCCTGTTATTGGCGTGGACGCAATGTCAGCCAATTCCGATTGTCCGTAATGCGAGAGCTCGCTACGTTCCTGAACTGGATATTATTTATGTCGAATGGCAGCCAATGGAACAAGCTGAAAGTGGGTTGTTTTTCAATTTAAAATGCTCCAATCAAAAGGAATGGGACGTTTTTTTGCGAGTGAACTCAAAATGTCCTTTAGAATTAAATTTAAATGAAGCAGCCATTAATGAAACAATATTTGGACAGAATTTGATGATGATAATAGTCATTATTTATTACAAGAAAAAAAAAACATTTTAATTTCCTCGAATGCTCCTCTTCGATAATTAAACTAATTTAATTGTCTGTTTTTTTTTTCAAGAAATTATTAAAATGACTTCTAATGAGCTGCGGGCCAAAAAATGTATTAATTAATAAAAATTGTTTTCTTTAAAACCTTCAAAAGATAAAATGTCTCCTGATAGTATTTTTTTCTGAAATCCACTGCTTTCAATATAAAATGTCTGATAACCTTAAACATTCTAATCTTTTAGGATAGAAAACATTTATTAGTTCTGCTTTTGGCTCACAAATTAGCAATGTTCTAAAGAAAATAATATTTTATTAGATAAATAATTACAATTTTTTAGCATTTTTCAGAACAATTTTAAAGTTTATTACAGATTATATTGCACAAATAATTGATAACACTATCTTGTAACTAAAATAGAATGAATGAAGCATTCTCATGTTAACTTTCATGGAAAATTCAAGTCAAAAATAGTAAAAATGATAAAAACATATTAAATTACACGAATTAATCATCAGTTTTAATCAATTTTAATTAGTTCTGTGCTAGTATATTTGGGTTCCATACCAATTGAGCACAGGTATAGCTCGTTAGCTATTTGATTCTGGGTTGAACTTGCGTTTTTGAGTAAAGAGAGCAGAAATAACACTCCAAATGCAATCTTAGAAATTCAAGCTCGTTTGAGGATTTATCATGCAGTTTTATAATTAAATTATAAGGTTTTTAGATATTTTAAGTCAAGATTATTAAACTTACGTAAAAACCTTACGAGGAAATGTAAAAATCACACTTAGAAATGCGAAAAAATGTTGTTTATTTGATTGACAAATGCTTTGGCTTGGGATTTTAATGTTAAAAGTTCTAAACAACTATTTAATTATTTTTGGATTAAATTACATAAAAATGTTCCTGGAAAGTTTTATTTCAAGGTTTACTATAATCCCATTTTATAACTAGCCAACTAATATCTTAAAAGATAATTAAAGGAACTTGACGTAAAATTCGTTATAGATTATTTACGTGGAAATTAGCTAGAGGAAAGAGCACATGGCCAACTGGCTATTAAAACTATTAAATAATGAATCATACTATTAAAAAATTTAAAAGCCCAAGATTAATAATTAAACGAGATTGGAGAAGTTAATCTAACTTTAGTAAATGCATGTTTAATTTCGAACGCAAAAAGGTTCTTAAGGTTCTATTAAGGTTCAATAATGTAATATTTTAATAAGAAACTCGCAAAAAGTCAAGGAAACTAAATTAACCCCCCCCCCCCCCCCACAATAAATTTCGTGTTTCCACGTGCAATAATATAATTGTCATTTTCAATTTAGAAATTATTATTAATATATTAAAAACCGAATAATATAATAAAGCTCAAATTAAAAACATTTCTAGAGAAACTAGACAATTTATTATTTAAATATTCCGTTGTTTCTATTTTGAGTAATGTAAGATCAATTGAGAATTTGTTATTACCTAATTGAAATTATACGTCACTCGTGTGCTACTTCTGAAATATTCTCGAAATTTTAGAAGAAAGTAAATGTGATTCAAGAATAATTAAAAGAATGAAAAAGTTGTCTGATGAATAACTTTTTTATCTTAAAGTTCTTCTATTCCACACCAATTTAAACGAGAAGTCGAGGAGCTCAGTTAATACTTCTGTTCCAGAAAACAAATATCTTAAAAGATACTTTTGGATTATTAAAGGAAATTGACGTGAAAATTGTTATAGATTATTTGCGTAGAAATTAGGGAGACGCGATTAAATATGAAAAAATATGTCACCTAATAATAATTAAAACGTTAATCAAGGTCTTATTTGCGTCAATTAAAATTATAAGTTCAGTTATGAAGCACGAAGTTTAAATTTCTAAGGCATATTTTATATATATATATATATATATATAACGAATTTTACACAAATCAAGTCACTTTGTGTCAACCAAACCCGAAAATATCGATTTAACCGAATTTAATCACGTATTACTAAGCTGATAATTGTATTTTGGCTATTTTAAAGTTAAACAAATAATAAATTCAAATTATATCTATAAATAAGGATTCACATAGTTAATTGAGACGACCATTTTACTATTCCATGTGCAGAAATATTCACGTGAATTTGTACTGTATACAATTAATTTTCAATTGGGATAAATTATAATTATAACAACTGAAGCTAAAGTAAATGTTGTTACTTTTATACCCGTGGCTATATTAATATATTGTCAAGGTTTAATTTAACGCGAAAAATGTTTTAAAGAAGCAGAAAGCGACATTTTTTGTCTTGTTGGGACAAAGAGACAACGATGTCGATTTAATTTTCAATTTAGTTTATTTTTCTGCATTTATTTTGTTTTTTATAGTCCATTTCTGAGATCGGTGGCTAAGAAAGAGCAAAGAAATAAGAAAACAATGATGGTCTCGTTTGGACGGCCACACGGCCAAACAAAGGATTTTTCCATTTATTCCTCTTCAATGTGTATTATCTATATTTTTTGAGAGACAACACACATTCGATGAGAAATAAAAGAGAACGAGACCATTATTTTTTTCTTATTGTTTTTCTCTTCCATTGAAAAGGACAAAAATAATTGTTAGAATGATAATAATTAAAATAATATTGTTCTCTGATTAATTGTATTGTTTTGAGATTGGATAATGGAAAGCGAAATAATGAATAAATTATAATTTAAATCGAACACCGACGTATGTTGGCTCAAATGAGATCAAGGCATCATCACTTTATGCTACTTTAAGCTATTATTCTCATTAATTTATATTGTCTTTTTCAGAGATCGGTGCCTAATGGAAGATGAAAAAAATTAGTTTGGAATGGGGTTCTCGTTTGGACGGCCTCTCTTTTTAGATTATGGGCAGCACACATTTAAGAGGAATTGACGAAAAAGTTGTTTGTGACCGTGTGGCCGCCCATCATTTTCTCTTCTTTTATTGCTCTTCCATTAGGCACCGATCTCTGAAAAGGACAATACCTAGCAAATATGACATTTAAGATATTTTGTTTGCTGTTTAAATTTTACGTCCACTCTTTCATATCAACAAATTGTTAATTATTTAATTGCTAACATGAAAAATGGCGATCAAATTGAAACTCAATTCCATTATGAGAAATTGAAAATTAAAATTTTAATTTCATAAAGAAATGAAAATGTGAAATATAATTTTTGAAAAAATATATAGTCGTCGCCAAATGCGATTACCACCGAAAAATGTGGCGCACTTTTTTAAATATTATTTTTTCATTTAATTTTTACGATTATTTTATTGTTTATGCTAGTTCTATACTGCACGACAAATCGAAATAACTATTTTGCGATTTTCAAACGTGTGTCGAAATTTTTCCGCTTTTATAACAAAAAGGTTTTTACTACCATTTTAATTAAATGTCTTAAACTATCTAAAGATATTAATATCTTTCTAAAAAGTTATATTTGAGCATGTTTACTGACCTCATTTTATTATCATACAAGTTCGGGCGTATAATGTTTTTGCTTAAATAAATTGAATAATATGTTTTAGACATTGTTTCAATCGTGGAATAAATTTGGAAAATAATAATAATAATAATAATAATAATAATAATAATAATAATAATAATAATAATAATAATAATCATAAAAATTAAATGAAAAAATAATATTTAAAAAAAAGTGCGCCACATTTTGCGGTGGTAATCGCATTTGGCGACGACTATAATAGAAATTAATATAATAAATTGGATATTTTTTCCCGTTCTAATTGACACTATTTGAAATTAATTCAAAATGTTGCAAATTAAATATCAATTTCTTATAATTTGAATAATATTTTTACTTGGGCTGAGGCCGAATCTAAGATTTGAAAGCTGAAATTTGGTATATGGGGTAATCTAACACGAGGTATCAAGTGAAAAAAAATTAAGAAAAAAATTTGGCAAAAGTTCAACTTTAATGTTGAAAACAATCAAATCATCTCTAAAGAATACCTACAATTTTTACGTGACAATCTAATAGACACGCTTAAATATAAGAAAACCTTAATTCCCACTAAATATATTTTACCACGATAGTTAACCATATATGAATAAAAATTTAAATTAAATAGATTTCCAATCTACAATTGCACAAAAATAAAATAAAATAAAACAAAAACCGCACAAAAACATTATTTAACCAATCTGAACAATGATTAAACTATAAATAGGCAATAAAATAATTAATAAAACCTAACAGGCTCGGTATTTTTTTCCAACAAAGTTGTGCGGAAATATATCAATTTCGATTAACTCATTTATTAATTCATATTGTACTTTTTATTGTTAGCAAAAAAAAAACAAAACAAAAGAAGTTCCTAAATTAATTATTTAATGAACTGAGCTGGAGGAAAGGAAAAAACAGTAAATTGTCATTCAAATAACTAGACCAATGATCAAATAAACATCACATTTTTAAGATCTAATGTTCACGGTTCGTCACAAGCCCGCTGGCACCTCATCACCCTGGAAATATGTGAAAACTTCTGGCGCAAATGCTCGACTGCCCATGAATGACTACAATAATGCGGATCAAGTCGAGCTTCAGGTATTTATTTGTTTAAGCGAGGCATTGAGAATTCCTTTTCAAGATAAAAACAGAACAGAACGGGCGTGTTCTTGAAGACTGGACGCAAGCAGTACACGTGAATGTATTACGCAAGGTTATTTTTTTAATTAGTTCAATACCGATTAACGTCAATCACACGAAATGTTCGTCAAAATGTACCGTTAATGACCAATAGCAGTTATTTTTTCTTTAATTAGATACATGGAGTGTACTAAATATAATTAAGAAATAGTAATAATAATAATAATAACAATATAAAAGAGTTTATGACGGGCGATAGCTCATTAACATTAAGGAGAAGTATTGCGAAGCATTTGAAATGAATGATTCAAGACGCTTGTTTATATTATTGTTATTGTTATTTTTATTAAAAGCCAATTATTATCCGGGGCAAAATAAATGAATCGCTTACTAATATTCCGAATAAATTACTTAAAATTTTGGAGAATCATACAGCTTTGAATTGATCATTGTTTGTGTAATAAATATGATCAAACTATAAGAAGAACAAAGCAACGAGAGCAAGCAGCAAACTCACACGAGAAAATTGAATAAACAATTAATTGTAAAGTCATTATGCTCAAAGTTGAATTATTCGAAACCATAATTAAACGTTTTTTATAGGAGGGACCAGCTGCGATGGTGCATGCACAAGCTCCGCTGCAAGTGCGCTCGCCGGCCGATCCAGCTGCGATGGTGCATGCACAAGCTCCGCAGCAAGTGCGCTCGCCGGCCGATCCAGCTGCGATGGTGCATGCACAAGCTCCGCAGCAAGTACGCTCGCCGGCCGATCCAGCTGCGATGGTGCATGCACAAGCTCCGCAGCAAGTGCGCTCGTCGGCCGATCCAGCTGGTCATCACGCCAAACTCTCACCGCCGCTAAACTTCGTGGCGCATATTATCAATCCAACGAGCGTACAACTCGAATGGCAACCAGTCGCCGCTGTCAATGGTAAGATTCGACGACAATAGATTAAAGATGATGAGTTGGACATTCAAATATTCCGAGCTGAAAGTGCATGCGAGAAAAATAACAAAAATAGATTAGATTTTGTAAAAATGGAAATAAGTTTGCATATAATGTAGGGGAATGGTGCAAAATTGAGAATGAGATTTAATTTAAGCTAGGGAAAAACAAGTGAGCAAAAGAATGACAAGAATGAGAAGAATTAATGACCGCTCAACTCATTAATTGTGTGCACTTTAGCTCCTATCTAAACAGTCACTATTTTTGGATGGATTTTGCTCATCCTGAACTCGTCAAGTGTACTATTTATTCAAAACAACTATCAACAAATTCAAATATAGAAAAAGACGTCATTTTATTAAATAAATTAAATTGTTGGCAAAAATGTTGTATTTTGAAACTTTATGCACGCACACACAAAAAAACCAAATTGTTTTAAATTCAATTCACAACGGGTAAAATTGAATAAAGGAAACAAATATGAAATTGAAAACTGATGCTTTTCTAGTTTAGAATGTGTTCGATATGATTTTGTCATGAGTAATAAAAAAATCGCAAGAGAGATGGAGAGATTCCAATGGATAAATAAATTATAATTAAAGTAAGCTAAAAACTCTAAATTGAGTTTTGAGCAATCTCGATTTTTAAACTTCTTAACTAGATAACAAACAGAGAAATTGATAAATAATTTTTACAATTATTTTCAAAGAGTCTCAAAAGGAACCAAATCTTCAATTTATTTTAATAATTTATCTTCATTCACACCTAATGAAATTAACATCTTTCGCATATTTAAAAATGGATTATGAACTAAAGTTCATGAACTACATTCTGTCTTTTTCTGCTTTTCTTTGATGGAAATTTTCTATTTTTGTTCAAAATTATCTACAAAACTCGCTGCAATTTCACATTCAACTTATTTGAGCTCACATTTTTATAATTTCAATTGGTGTGCCAAAGTTCACGTGGCATTGGCTATTTTTAATGAAATTATTAAATTTGATTAAATTGATAGTAAAAAATTTTTATATTATAAAAAGAAAAAAATTGATAGTATAATTTGATAGTATAAACAGATAGGCCCATTATTTATATTAAATTAATAAAGTAATGAAATTAAAATGTTTTACACTCCAAATGACAATGACAATTTTGGAATATCTAAAAGAGTTTTATTACTTTCTGCGTGAAATTTTAAAACTAACTTTTACGTTAGTTTTTTTTCTTTTTTTTCTAAGTTATCTCTGCTACTTTTAGTTTTAAGGAAATATCAGATTTAAGTAACTCTTCAGAGGTCTTATAATGTTGTTTATTTTCGTGATATTAGTTCATAAACTTTTGTTTACTTCTCTTCCTAACTTGATCGGAATCGCGAAGATCCGCCCATCTCGGATGTTGAATATAATTTTTTTTAGTTAAAAATTGACTTAGACTTAAAATTGATTTGAAATTTGCAATGGAAAATTGAAAAAAATTACTAAAAACACGCCAAATCGAAACTAGAATTTTCATATTTTTACGCTTGCATTATAACTTTTACGTGTATTTTTCACAGTTATTGTCTATTCCATGTTGTCAGGTTTTCTTAAACTCTTTAAAAATATAAAAATCATCACAAAATGTTAGGTTTGAGCAAGTTTTTCTGACCTCGTTTTATAAGCCTTCAAGTTGGTGTGCTAATAATTGCCATTGAATTCATCAGCGAATAAATATAATTAAATCAAGAAAAACAAACGTACACGTAGTTAATTCAAAACAAAAACATGGAATAAAAGTCTAAAAGTCTAGCGACACAATTTAGAATCATTTGGTATGTTACCGTAATGAACTTTTTACAAATAGAATTTATTTATTGTTAATATTGAGAAGATGACCAAAGTTCATACGAGATCAGAAAATGTTCTCAAATCTAAGATTTTGTTAAGATTTAAATATTTTTAGAGAGTTTACGGAAAATTTGAAAAATTTTTGTAAGAAACACGTGAAAGTTGTAAAATTAGCTTAAAAATAAGAAAATTGTGGCTTCCATTTGGCGTTTCCATTATTGCAGTTCAATAAAATAATAGAATTCAGAATTAATAAACTAATAAAACGGGAAAAAAATCGCATAACTGAATCGTGGGAGAAATCCACTCTTCTCAAAAAGGGAAAATCTCCGATTTTTGAAACATTTAGACCAGTAATGGACAGAATAGAAATTTTTATTTCGGATTACGGAATGAAATTTAATTTTCCGGAACACGGTATGCGTAAGAGAAAAAAACCGCGGAATACGGAACGCGGAATTCGGTCCATCACTAAGACCTTATTACAGTATTCACACCAAATCGAAATAGCTATTTTGCGATTTATAAACGTGTGTGAAAATTGGCACGTCTTTCTAACAAAAAAGTTCTTACTACAATGTAATTAAGCATGTCCTAAACTATCTAAAAATATTAATAACTTTCTAAAAAGTTATATTTGAGCATGCTTACTGAGCTCATTCTATTACCATACATGTTGGGATGCACATGAATTTACCAATTAAAGTTTTGTAGAGAATTTGCTATTACTACCGCAGAAATAACTTGTCTGGTTGATCTAAAATGATTCAAAAGTCTTTTTTAGATTAACAAGAGAGAAAATCAAAAAAGTTTTCCTTCCTCTTACTAATCCACTAAAATTTAACTAGAAATCTAAAAAAAAGAAACGATTACTGACAATCCAAATGATTTATATGATCTGTCTATTTTGACAAATACTTTAACCCAGAATACAACCGAACTTTGTTTTTGTATCAAAATCAGAAAGATTATAATCTCGTGTTTTTACTCGAACGAACTTGTGAAGAAGTGCATGACAAAGATCTATAATTATAGACGAGTTTAATCACTGTTTTTGTATTATCCTATTTGTGAATATAAAAATAACAAAATTCTATACAATTTTAACAGAAAGAAAATACGAGATTATTATTATTATTATTAATAAATGAACAATTAAAAGCCCAAAACAAGGAAAAGAAGAATTGTCTACATCTTAGCTAATTTGTTAGAAAAGTGCCTAAAAAAGATTGAAAGAATTGTTTAGTTAATAGCTCGTCTGGATTTGCACAAATCATCGTCATCTCATTTATTATTATAAATAGATGATGAACTTTTGTAACTACAATATAATTCGAATAAGTTATTTTTAATATAGCTCATTTCAATTAGAAAACGAGGTTGCTCACGAGAAGAATTTAAGAGCTTCCATGGAGGATGAATAATTTAAATTTTTGAGAGCGACAGATTAACCGTGGCGCAAATATTGCTCGCCGCTGAATTTCATATAATTATTGCTCGAATTAATTAAATGTAGATCATGAATTAATGCTCGAATTGTTATTAATTATTCATTTCAGACGATGTTTATTATATCGTGAATGTCAAACAATTGACAACCTCATCAGGAAGCACGCTTCAGAGTGTACAGGTAAGCAACATAATTAAAATAACAGTGATCAGAGATTATGGATTAGAATGATATGAATTGAATGGGTGGTCTATTTTTATATTTTAAGAGATTATTATAGGTGCATATGAGAAATTCATTGAATGAATTAGTGGTTACTATATTCTAATTTATTTACAGAATTTAACTAAAGCCGGTTGGCCGTCTTTATGAGCACTAATAGGTTCAATCTGATTAAAAATAAATAAATAAATAATCCAATTAAATATGAATCCACCCTGACAAATAATTTTGAAAGAGCTCTTTAGTAAATAGTTAAATCAAAAATAATGCAACCAAGTCAGATTTGCTCAAAATATTGCTTATTCATATTTATTCAAACAAAAACCAAGAAAAAAGGCGCATAATTAAATATTAAATGAGTCTATATTTCTGCAAATGTTTTATTGTCGGTTTTAAACTGTTTTGCAATAACAACAGTCAAAGCTGTTAGCTTCTTAGAATGAGAAAACTTTTATTTACGTAATAAGTTGTTTGTTCTTTGACGTAAAATATAAGAGAAGAACATATAAGGTTTGAAATGTTATAAACTTAAATATTTGGTTGCGGAATAAGTTCATAGCGTTTTTTTCACAAAGATTTATTTTGGGTGAAGATCCTGCTTGACTCTCGGATTTAGCGTATTTCCTGGAGCCTCCCACTCCTTTCTTTGCTTCAGATTGACGTTTTCCATCTCCCGTGACTAATCGGTACAAAATTGTTGTTTAATTGCTGTTTATTGCTGATGCCTAGATGTTGGGCTTTTGAAGGCGATTTCCTTTGTTTTCTAGGCTCCGAATGAAGATTTTTAAGGATTGTCTTTTGATCACAATTCATTTGACTTGTTTGACGACTCTTCATCTAATTCTGCAGGTCTTCCGCGACCATTTTTGAACTTTGCCAACCATTTTTGTGCAGTAGACACGCTTAAGACACCTTCCTTATACATAATGCATATTTCCTGCTTTTTGCTTTCGATGAAAAGCGAAGAAGAGAAGATGTCGAAAATGCTGATTTTTGCCTTCTGTATAGTTCATTTCTAAGCCTGAAAAATTATGAAATTTTAAAATATCAGGACAAACTAAAACACAGTTTTGTAGAGCAGAAAAAGCGCTATCAGATAAATATATACACTTTACCAGAAAATTGTTTTGAAACAAAACATAATACAAACACTCTACGAACTTATTCCTTAACTCAATAAATTCTGGATGTAGCCCAGTAGCTTACCAAAATGACAATTATAATTTCTGTATATTATTAGGGTGAACCAAAATATTTTTCCGATTTCCTATATCTTTTTGTCTAATTGTTTTTTTTTAACCAAATAACGATTTTTATATACATGTGTTATATATATTTTTAAAGCTCTTGAACAGCTCTATCAGAACATATACTGAAATTTTTAATTGGTCTTTTATTTAAAAAGTTGTAACCTGTAGAAGAAACATGGAAAAATCCGAAATTCGTGTTATTTTACGCCATTACTGGAAACAAAGCTTCAACGCAGCTGGAGAGACTAAAAAGATATTCGAAGTTGAAGGCGACAATATGGTCTTGAATCGTACTGCGCGAAATTGGTTCAAAAGATTTAACGACGGCGACACTGATCTCGAGGACAAGACACATTCAGACCGACCAACGACAGTGGATTCTGAAGAAATTCGTGAAGCTGTGGAGACCAATCCATCAATAAGTGCTCGCAGATTATCGGCCGGGCTCGATATTCCTAAAACATCAGTTGTACGAAATCCTAACGCCCTTGGAAAGTCAATAGACGCTGCCGAGAAGTACCTCATGCATTAACTGAAATTCAAGCTCAAAAACGAGTTGAGACATGGCGAAAATTGCTCGAAAATCCATAAGATTGCCGTTTTATTCGTAGAGTTTCAACTTGTGATGCAAAGTGGGTCTATTTCAGTAATCCGGACAGAAAAAATCAATGATTGGAACCCGAACCGGTAGCAAAATGTGATCGTTTCTCAAAGAAGGCACTTCTATGTGTTTGGTGGAATTCCGAAGGCTTAATTTACTTCGAGCTAGTTCCAAATGGTCGGATCATCGACTCAGACCTCTATTGTGCCCAACTTGATCGAAAGTATGCGGCACTTGGCGAGAAATATCCGGCATTGATCAATCGGAAGCGGATACTCCTTCAACAAGACAATGCAAAACCGCACACCGCCAGACAAACGAAGGAAATGATTAAAAATCTCGACGCCATTGAACTTCGCCCACATCCAGCTTATAGTCCGGACCTTGCGCCATCTGATTATCACCTTTTCCGATCCATGGCACACTTTCTTCGTGGTCGTAGCTTCAATGACCTGGCCGATGTCGAAAACGGGTGCCGCGAGTTTTTCGCCTCTAAGAACCAGGAGTGGCACCGCAGCGGGATCGAACAACTTGCCGATAGATTGGTTCTAGCCATAGAGTCAAATGGTCTTTACTTTGAAACTTCATTGTTTTTCATATGTTGTAAAATTATGTTTAAATTTTTAACAATAAATCGGAAAAAAATTTTGGTTCACCCTAATAATATCACTATTGCAAGTTTATCCAAGCAAAATCCAAAATATTTTTCACGTACTGTGTAACCCTAATTTTGAAAACTATAGAGGAAGCCTCGTCTCTCGGAGAATAACCTTATTTAAGTACCTTTATTGATCTTCGTTTTTAAACCATAAAATTGGCGTGACCAATTGAATTGCATGCTATAGAAGCTTAAATTTCAGCAACTTTATATAATTTCGAGTTTATTTAGACAAATATCGTTTCTAATTAAATAGAGGATTTATTTTACACCATTGAAGAGAAAGAACTCATGAAACACAGTTTAATAAAGTTATCCGCAAAGTTATTAAATGTTCCAATAATATGACAGTAAAAAACTAAAACTCATAACAACGAAAGTATTTTCAACTTTTTCTTTTCAGTTTTCAAGGTTTTGATAAGGTTAAACTGTATGTTATAATATCCATAACATACTTAAAAAACAAATTTTATTAAATCTAGGAAAAAGCAAAATTTGCTGCCGCCAGAACATTCAATTCACACCGAAAAAGTAACCAAAGTTTCATCAAAATTACACGAAGCGTCCTCACTCCAAAAAACAACATCAAATTTTAACAAATATTCATGATTTGTTTACGCTATATAACAGGATGAGTCTTTTTTCATGCAAAAAGTACCTCGCGTCCTAACAGGAACACTCAAAACACAGTTATGGAAGGGCCCAGCAGAAAGTGCAGAGTCCACAACACTACCAGACACGGATTTTCTTTGCTTCGGATTGTCGTAGTTTCATCGCCAGTTATGATCCGGTGTAAAAAAGACTTTCTTTGAAATCTGTGTGTTGTTCTCTGCTTATTGTTGCGTTCTTAGAGCTCATAGGGAATCCATTTTTCTTCCTTTTGAATCTTCCCCATTGCTTTCAATCGATGAGAAATTGCTTTTTGCGTGACGCCGAGAGATGCCGCGAGTTGCTCCTGTGTTTGAGCCGAATCTTCATCCAACAAAGCCTGAAGTTCTTCGTCTTCAAATTTTTTGGCTGTCCTGAACTGTCTTTGTCATTGACGTCAAAATCACCCGATTTGAAAAGCTGAAACCATTCTTGTCATGTTCTTATGGATGGTGCAGCATCGGCGTAAGCTTGGGCACGCATTTGGTGCGCGTCAGTGACTTTCTTCTTGAGTTGGAAAAGGAAAAGTGGAGCTTCCCGCAAATGACGTTTTCCTGATGTATTATATTTACTGTTAATATTATATTTATATGGATATTATAAGATGCTCATTAAAACTTTTCAAAAGAACTGAAAAAGCATTTCATTTTCCGATGGGAACAAATTTCGCTTTTTCACACCTAAAAAACGCTATTTATCAATTTTCAACATTATATTATCAGAGAGATTTAACAAAAATTATAGATAAAAACCGCTGCCAATAGCTTCACACTGGGAAAGTTCATCGCTGGCGAAAAATACGAGCTCACAATCCGAAGCGCCACCAACAAAGACTCGTCGATGTCATCAACGGCAGCTATAATTGAAATAACAATGCCAAGAGGTAATTACAATCTTGAATCTTCTGGCCAACATACCAATTAGCCACAAACAATAACTCGAATAATATGAAAAATGTCTCACAGAGGGGGATTACTTCGAAATCGGCAATCTAATAATAAGCTCGCACTTTCAATCACCAAGCCATGGTATTGTGAATCTAACATGGGAAGTTCCACCAGCACTAGCTAATCGAATTCAATGTAAGTTGGGAGTTGGACGACACATATTTGTATAAAAAATCAGCTTACAATGTGGAATACTCGGAAATGGGCACGGGTTACTGGCAGAAGATTCAATTTCATGGATCATCGTCCTCAGCAGTTTTACATCATCTGAAGAGGTAGGAGATGCCAATTGTTAATGATAAGTCATTCTTCTAGTGATACGGAATATCTACTGCGCATAAAAACTACAATGATTGATAATATGGTCACAGAAAGCGGCCAATTCAGATTCAAAACTCCGAAAGGTTTATAATCTGGTAATTCTTTATTTATTTATTCTTATTCCAGTCAATCAAAACCCAATTCAAAAGGTGGACGTCATTTATTCACACGATATCAATTCGGTGAAGCTTCAATGGATGCTCCAGCCGTATTAAATCAAAATCGTCATAATCCATGCATATTAATGGGATTTGTTTAGACATGTCAACTTGGATCAAGTGGCAGGATATGATGTGTATTTAAGTCAAGATAAGGTAAAAGAGGAAAATCACAAAATAACAAATGGGAGAATAGTCAATAATAAAAATTAAAGAGAGGCTGTTTTTGAAATTTATCCATGCTTAATTAGGCAGCAATAAACATGATTGAAATTTAGAATGCAAATGGAACGAATTGAGCGTTTATTATAAACATTAATCCTTATATATATTTTTATTTAATATTGCTTCCATTTTTTATTATGTCTAACGAATATCTCGGATTAACTTTTCATTAAACATCAATAATATAAAATTACAAAAAACGTTTTAAGGATCTACCCGATTCTCAATGGAAAGTTGTTCGACTAAACAACAAAGAATCATCGCTATCATTAGAAGATCTCAAAAGCTCCACCGTCTACTACGTTCGAGTAAACGTGCGAAATCGTGACGGCTCGGTTATGAGAGCTCCCTCGATTTACCGATTCAAGACAATTGGTAAGCGGTTGGATGAGATTGTGTGAACTTGTGTGCCTCATTTACAGATTGGTCTCATACTAACAACAATTCGCATTATAACCCATTTGATTGATTTCTAAATGCATGACGTTTGTTTTATAATATAGTTTGTATAATAAATTATTTATTATATTGAGTGTTGTGCAAAATGTGTAGAAGATTATTAATGTGTGAGCATGATTAATAGAATTATTTGTTGTAACAATATCGATTGCATCCTACTGCCACGAACAGTAGTTTAAATGTTGAATGGTGTCCAAATATATAATATTTTTGTTTATACCAGTGCACTCCACTGCTACGAAGTAGGCGCAAATTGCAAACGATTGCGTACCGATTTCCTTCAAAAATTACAAAAAAATTTTTTAGCTAATATTCAGTCATTTTCTTTGCCATTTCAGGATACTTACTAATTTTACAACTCTCCACCGGTCAAAAAGTTTGTAAACGCTAATCCGGCCATCACTTCTATATACAATGAACATTTTTCAATATTTAAACGTCTCTTACTAATTCACATGTATTATTTCCATCTATCTTTATACGTCTTTGTTACTAGCCTATTTTAAACTATCTAAAAATATGAGCTTCTTGCCGAACTTTGGAAAATGAGCATCTTTTCTGATCCCCCAACTTAACCATTCAATTTGGTATGCTATATAAAAACTTCCATCAAGAACTCAACAAGCCAACAGACATTGAAAATAGGAAATAACATTCTTACCGAAATCTCTACCTTCAGATACCGATGAAAGCAGCTCAATTGAAGGCAATTCACTCTCATATCGTAACATTGCTCCAGGACAAGTTGAAATTAAATGGACGTTTCCTAAGCATATACTCGACAGTGTTATTGGTAAATTTTTATTTTCATGTAAAAATAAAAACTAATATTGCCTTATTCAAGGCGCATCATTGCTCTACACGGATCGAAAGGATTTGACGCCGGATCAATGGCAGAAGATTGAAATTGATGATTCGAAGAATGTAATGATTTTGGGGTTATTCTTGGTTGAAAAAAGTTTTTAATAATTTTTAACAAAGTGTATAGGAATAATAGAAAATTAAGGAAAAATATGGATGGTTTTTAAACATTTTTAATAGGGTAAATTTCTTGCAGACATTCAAAGTCTCCATTTATATATTTGAGCATCCTTTTGGGTCATAGCTGAATTAACGACTTCTATAAATACGTCAAATAGAAAATTATAAAATTTTCTTATGTTCTTTCGTATAACCTACAATCGTTAATATTGAGCTTCTTTTTAAATCAATTTGCATTTAATTTATTTAGAAAACAATCAAAATCAGAAAGCAGATTAAATATTAAAACCACTGAACACATGCTTCACATTGCAAATGCAAAAAAAACTAATTTTACCTAGTTTTGAGCTGTAGATTTGTTTTCTTGTTTTCTTACGTCAATATCTAGATCTACTATATTAATATTCTTTCCGATTTCAATATAATAATTGTTTATTTACAACGTTAAAGTTAAAAATATGACTATTGAAAATGTGATTATTGAAAACAATTTTCAAAATGTGAAGCTTAAAGGTCAGAAAAATACCCATACTCATTGGCTTCTATCTTGTTTGTGGAAAAATGAAAACTAGCTCATTAATATATAGTTTCACGCAAAATTGACATAATGATTTTATTATTTTTAAGCTTGTCTTACTCTTTTCACATGCACTTTACAAAAATATTTTCCACCACATTTTGGAAATTTTTTCTTAAACTCTCTAAAAATATAGAAATCTTCATAAAAATTTTAATCTTGAGCGCGTTTTCCGAGCTTGTTTCATTAACATTCCAGTGTGATTTATAAGAAGCGTTTAATATAATAAAATTTGATCAATGACAACAAGTTAGAATTCGAAAAAAAGGTACACATTTTACTTTTTTGAGCGTATTTTAAAAACTTAATAGAAACGAAGAAGTTGTAAAAGATGTAGATTATTATATTTCTATCATAACAAACAAAAAATTATAATGATCTCTAAATCATTTCTAAATCTCAATGCCTAATCACATTCCAAAAGGAAATAACGATTTAAGCGTGTTTCAAACAATAATAAATTGATTTTTGAACTAGTCAATTTCACTAGTCTTTTTTTAAACTATTTAAAAACATTAATATCTTTCCAAAAAGTTAGATTTGAGCATGATTACTGAGCTCATTGAATTACCATGGTGTGTATTAATTATAGCAGGACTAGAGATATATATTCACGCCAACTAAAAATGATGATTTTTGAATATTTAAACGTATGTAATAAAGCTTCACGTGAATATTTCTGAATTCAAAGGAATAGATTTGTCTAACAAGCTATACCCACTGCCACTAAGTATGCCGCATATTGCAAAATCCCGCGCAACAATTGAAAGAAAAACACGTTCTTCAATTTTTTTATTCTTTCTTTAAACTTTTTTACTAAAACGTATCTTCATCGAATTTGATTTACATATGATTTTGCGCCAGAACAGCGAGAACGCGCGTTCGCGTTGTTCCTGCACATCTAAGTGCATTTGGAGCGAATTCAAATCTATGTGGCGCTGCCAAAAAGTTCACTTTATTCGATTAACTAATATCCGTGCGTCAGCACATTGTTCATGTTCAATCAGTTGTTCAAGTATTTCGATGAAAATACGCTTTAATTAATTAAATAAAGAATAATAAAAAGTGAAGGGCGTGTTTTTCTTTTAATTGGTGCGCGGTCATTTGCAATATGCGGCGTATTTCGTGGCAGTGGAGTGTTAGTGTCTAAAATTCAAAATTATTTTCTAAAATAATTTTAAAATTCTAAAATTCAAGCTTCTTTCATCATATCCATTTCCGTTATTTTAATCAGACTCATTTTTTTAAATTTAAAATTTTCTTTTACGATTTTTTCGATTTTAAACATTTTAACGATGAATATATAATTATTGCACAGTTATTGTCCTTTTCAGAGATCGGTGCCTAATGGAAGAGCAATAAAAGAAGAGAAAATGATGGTCGGCCACACGGCCACAAACAACTTTTTCGTCAATTCCTCTTAAAAGTGTGCTGTCCTTCATTTCGTAAAAAAGAATGACCGTCCAAACGAGAACCTCATTCCATCCTAATTTTTTACTCTTCCATTAGGCACCGATCTCTGAATAGGACAATAATAACAATTTAGCTTATTGATTGAGGAAGCTTGATAGGTGATTAGGGAAGAACAGAGACCAGAGAACCAATTCGAGGGAATTACATTTAATGTTATGCATTAGAGGCCCGCTCAATTCAGGAGATTTATTGTCGTCTAGGAAGAGCAAAGGATCAATAAATTTAACTGTCTTGAATAAAGACCACCCAAACCGCAAAATGATTTAAATCTCCGATAGAACACATCTTCTATCCGGATCTAATAGTCTAGATAACAATGTCTCATGCTTCAGACCTCGGTTGTGCTTCGAAACTTGCGTGATGGTACTCGCTACTCGGTTCAAATCATTCCACGCCTCTACACTGGTGAATATGATTTTACGTCGCGCGAATTATTCGAATTCAAAACGGATCGCATAGGTAAGCACTTTTCAACTATAAAACTTTTAAAACTAAAAAATAGATGGATCGTCTCAACAATCGCCATACAACGTTCTGCCGCCGTACGCCCATCCATTAACGGGTTCCAAGTTTCAACAGATGGAAATAAGCGAGACTGAATTCATGCGAATTGTCAGCTGCAATCCCGATGCTATCAAGGTTCAATTTATTTTCCCAGTTCAAATCTCATCCAAAATTTAGTCGAACTGCGCCTGGGACGAATTGTGCATCACTCGAGTCGACGAGCCGAACAAGGGCTGGTGCATTCCGAACACTTTACGCGATAGCGTATTGAACTCATAATATTAATATTTTATTTATTATTATTATTAATTTTAATTATTTTTTAATATTATTTGCATTAAGAGGAACGAAATAAAAATTTAAAACAAAACACGTTTCCATATCATTGGAATTGAAAAAAGTATGAAATAGAGATCAACAAATGTTGAAGATAAAGAGATTAAGCACGAAATTAAACAAGAATAACAACCGGTTCGGTTTGAAAACTAGCTATTGAGTGAATATAGAGGTAGTGGTATTTGGCTACGGCGCTGGTTGATGCTCCATCGCCTCTTCAACTTCTTTTCCAAGAGCCATTTTTGTTAGATCCCGTGCTGGCCCATTGATCGCGTTGTTTTTGTAGAAATTGAATGTGAGCAGGTCGAGGTACTTGGGTCGCTCTCTTTTTTCTTTTGTCAAGCTTTAATCAAAACGTTTTTGGCAGTGAAAATGCGTCTCTAACGTTACCATGCGTGAACAAATGTGATGAGATCTTTGCTAAAATTAAATCGTTTGTTGTTCAAATTCGGTGCATCGCCACGGACAACCTAATCACAGATATAATTGAATTATAAACAACAAAGTTACCGTTTCAATCATTTCGAAAATAGAATCCCATGATTTGTATGGAAACTCGCCTACGCAAATCTCATATAAAGTGATTCCAAATGCCCACACATCGGATCTCACGTCATACCTTTCACGGCATTCCGAAATTCGTTCCGGCTAAATCATTAATCACATGTTTGTTTCATATAGATCACGCACCGATAAATATGTTTGGCAGCCAGCTTCGTGAGTTTTTGCGTAAGAGTCTTCCAACAACCCGCAAATGCCAAAATCGCACAATTTCACATCACCCTCGCGGTTAACTAGAATATTCGATGGCTTCACGTCTAAATGTGTTTTTGCTCATTTTCTGAAACTTTGAACCAACCTCGATGGATAATTTTAAGTGATTTTAAATAATGCAAAGCGTCTAGTGTCTGAAATAGAATAATATAAATTGAGCTCTTTTAAAATAGGTGAAAGACTGCTCCAATTTCTTTGAATAGGTGATTTCATAATCGGTGGTGTACAAAAACTATGAAATTTCGTAACAATACTTTCTATATGGTTTTTAGTTTTGCATTTTTATATTATTTTATTTTAACAATTTTTACTTTTTATAATTTTAAACCTTAATAATAATATTAGAGTTTAAGGAACAACTGAAAAACTAGGGAAGACATGTAAAGTTCAATAATATTATAAACCAAGTGCATGTATTGTAAAATTCATAAAACACCTAACTCATCCTTAAACTGTTTTTAAAGAAAATAAAATATCATTGACATTTTTTATACTTTTTTGACCCAAGCAGATTCAAAATTGCTTCTCTTTGTCATAAAGGACAACACGTCGAAGACAGCCAGTGGAAAAATCACATGGAAAGAAAGATCAACGAATTTGATCACACTTTCAATAAATTTATTCTTTTTGTAAAACAGTACTTCGACTATTATAGGAGAACGAGTGATTTTTATGAGACGAGAGTTATATAATTTGTTGCTCGTAAAATTCTGAATTTTTTGAAATGCAACATGACGTGGTTACGGTAATTGACTTGTAACTTATAGTCGATTGAAAGTTGGAACTTTAAAAAATAATAACTTTGTTTTTTGCTTTCGGCTTTTTAAAATAATTCTTTATTGAAAATAGTTTCACGTAAACCACGTGAAAGTTGAAAAAAATATTAAAAAGATAGTTTTTAATAAGATAATATACCCCTTAAAATATGAACGGGATTGCTTAACGTTAACTATATAAAATTTGCGTTTGAAACTCGCGATTTTTTGGGATTTAGAACCATTTTTTACCCACTTAAACCATTTTGTGGGTCCTAATTTTTTGTCAGTATACTATTCGGATCATAAGGAATCTATCTGCGAATTTCTATTAAAAGCTGAGATGGAGACCTAAAACACTTCCCTTGTTAGAAGTCGAATTAAAGTTAAAGTCAAGTATATTATTACTCTCCGCTGTGTCCTCTTTCAGTAAATTCTCAATCTCAAAAATTAAGAAGAAAGTTTTTGAGTTATTCATTTTTTAAAGGTAAATTAAAAGTTTGAAATGTTTTTCATATCTCAACGCTCTTGTATAATACAAAATACGTGTAAATTATAATTTACTTTTCTTTACTTTTACTCAAAAGGAACTTTCCACTTACATTTACGTAAATTTTAACGTTCTAATAGAAAATTGACTTATAAGGGAAATTTTAAAATATCAGCAGAATTTTATTCAATATGCACTCCAAATGAAACTGAGAACATATTACTAAATTGAAACGTATTTTTCTAACTTTCACGTGAAAATTACAGATTGTTTTCAACGTTGATTTATTAATGTTCTATAAATCGAATGTATGGAAAAAATGGAAAAAATCTGTACAATATTTCAAAGAGTATAAGGGATATTATATTGCTTATTTTTTGATTATCAGAATAAATGTATTATTCTCATTTTATATATTGATTTTTATTTTTACATACAATATCGATGCGGGTATTAATTATATAATAAAGGAGTTTTAACATTTTTTACTCTAAGCGCTGAAAAACGTTTTTTTTTTGTTTAATGTGTAATAAAAAATTATGGCGCTCACGCCGCATTTGCATTCACGCGCAGATTTTTGACCGCGGCGTGTCATAGTGTTACTGAGCTCTTGATTCTAAGATTTCAGTTGGCGTGAATAAGGTTTTTAAGTTCAATTAAACAACATGCTAAACCACGTGAGTTTATAAATACACCTAAAATCTATTATTCTTGCAACATAGTGAGACCTAGCGGAAAGCATTTAGAACACCCAGATAAATTACACCGGAGATTATTTAGTTTATAGGGGTTGTTTCTCAAAGATCCTTAGGTTGCGCAAAAGTTAATATCGGTTTGTTCACGATTTGAAACTTTCGGAAATTAAATATTTCACGTTTCTTCGCGAATTTGTGTCAAAATGCCAAACTTTTTGAAAAGTGTCATTAAAAATATTTTAAAATTCTTAGTTTCTTTTTTCGTGCACGCCAACTGGTAAGGTAATAAAACAAGCTCAGAAAAGTGCTCAAGATTAATATTTTTATGCAAATTTGAATAATTTAAGAGAGTTTAAGGAGCAGCGGAAAAACTAGAGTAGACAATATCTCTTTAAAAATAGTAAGACAAGCGTAAAAATAAGCCTAAAGGTAAATTTCGACAAAACGGTATTTACAAATAACCCATGCTAGGATATTCACAGATTATTCTATTTAATTTAATATTAAAACTTATTTTTAATATTCTCTAAATAATTCTATGTTTGATTGTCTCTTTTTTGTTTCCTCTACTACTTTGTTTTTTGTTTGTTATATATAATGAATTTAATCACCAAAAATGAACCCTTCTACTGAAAATAAATTTAAAACTTACACAAACAGTAATATGGCCAATTAAATTTTCTTCCAACCTGCTCTTTTTAATATTATACACATATTTATACAAATGATTCAATGACAGATCCATTAATTCCATACATATCATTAAATCGCCCTAAACATTATAATATTTCAGTTAAAATATAAATAAGAACAAAAAACCTCTGTGAAAATTGCTCCATAATATTTGACAATATTCGGGCTTTCCCTCGAACTCGTAATAATGTTGTGCTCGCGTACAAGCTGCTCCTGACTCCTCTTGTCGACGTTTGTTGCGCGAATGCGCTGTAAAAAATGCGTGAAGGCTTTCTGTTGGTGCCGCTTACCTTAGCCGCTACATATCGCCCCGAATTGCGATGGAACATCTTGTAAACGGTGCCGAAAGAGCCGCTGCCCAGCAGCGAAACTTCTTCCAAGTCGCTCGCATTGAGATCATAGTTTTGGTTGGTTCCCGGGAACTCGATGATACCCGTCTTTAATGTATTCCTTAAGCGATTTTGTTTGGTTTATGGAATGATCTAACTTACAGTAAATTATGCTCGGCTTCAGTGGACGAGGGTAGTTTTGGCAGCGATGGACGAGTTGTAGCCATAAAATATTACGGAGAAGCAGCGATGCCTTCAATTATTTTTTAAATAAAAAAGAATAAAAAAAACTTTTTAATAATAAATGTGTCAATAATAAATAAAATATAGTTTAATGGTTAGGGTGGTCTCAAATAAGAGTCTTGAGCGAAAGAAAACATTAAACAAGGCAGAATTAGGCAACGAGGCAGACCAATGAATCAATATGTATGTGGAATCCGCTAAACTCGCATAGGTTGGAAGGGGGAGGCACGCTAGTCACAAACGCAAAAATCGGGTAGAAAGGGACACATTATTTGGGAAACGTGCTCCGTTGAAATTTCTAGAAGGAAAAGAAGGACATTTTTGTGATAAAAAGTGCACGAAATAGTTTCTTTCGAAGATTATGAAGGGAAAGTTTGAAATATTGCAGTATGTAGCTGAAAAAACAGCTACCACCACAGTAAATTAGGCTTAGGGATCTAAGCCTCCTCGTTAGTGTATATCTGGTTTGGCCACGTTGCTCAAAGGGAAGCAAATTTTTATTATTTTTTAAATAGCAACATGAAAAATATAAAATGTAGAATTGTATTCTCTTTCATATACAAAAGGAAAGTAGAAAATTTGAAACTTTAAACGTATTTTATAATTTTTACGTGTAAACAAAAAACGATTTTCACTTCATTTGTGCATTAAAATATCTCAAAATTGTTTTATATTCACTATGTGTTTCAATAAAGACGCTCTAATAATCTTGTATCTGCCATGATTATGAATTCTTTGAAAGCGTCTTATAATTTTAATTTTTAAACAGGTTTTGCTTAATTTTAATATTTTTTCAAACATCAGTATCCCATCTGAAATTTTAAATTAACTGTACTTGGTAAAACATTTATTAATATGAAGCAGCACGCCAACTGGAAATAACGATTTTCGTATTTTTAAGCGTGTCTGTTAATTTTTGCGTATTTTCAACAACATATTTTTTTACTGTCATTTAACTCGGCTTGTCTTAATCTATCTAAAACTATTAATAACTTCCTTGAAAGTTAGAAGTGAGCACGTCTACGGAGCTCATTTTATTACCATGTTGTTGGCGTGCATCAGTAACGAAATAAAATTAACCTTTTAAAAAATACAAAATTTATAATTATTTGGAATTTCTCTGATTAAATAATTAAAATATAATTTTTAAAAACGCCAAATTAAATTGAAAATAATTGAACCCGTAAAGAAATATCGGAAAATCTTCATGTTCCATTGGCGTGATCCTACAAATTAACTAACAATGATAATTAATTTTGTTTTTTATTGTTCAGCAAGTTTTTATTTTGCCTGTTTGAATAATTTCCTTTATGACTAATTTTTAGGGGACAAGTGGGTGCATATTTTCGCACATAGAGAAAATATAACCGTATTATGCTTATTTGAGTAATATAATTCTAAAGGGATTCATTTTTATAAAAGTGTTATTCGCGAGAAGTACAAAGAAATGTCGAGTAAATAGAAAAACGGCGTATTAAAATAAAAATTAAAAACTTATTATAAAATAATATGTAATATGTTCGATTGTCCTTCCTTTAATATATTTATTTGGTTCTCAGTGTCTCCACGAAACCGTTAATGCTCAAATTAAAACCCGGTCTAAGTAGTCATAACAACTTTTTTATAAATAATTTATCTTTATAAAAAATGAATTCCTTAAAAAAGAAGCTCATTAATGTCATTTAAACCTTAAACATCGTGAAAATTTAAAGTGAAAGAGATAATTAAAGATAAATCTGTAACATTGTCATATAAATTAGTTTTAAAATTACACGTGGAATTTAATTAAATCGGCTTAAACATTGAAAAATCGTGTTTTATATTTGGCTTGAGTTTGCATATATTGTATTTTACTAATTTTAATGTACGTAATATTATTCATAATGTTGAATCTATCCCGAACATCTAACTGTACTAATCATTATATATTTATTCTTAAACTATTACTATTTATGTGAGCTACCGACCTCTTGCGGGTGTCAAATGTTCATCTGAAAATTTATTTCCCTAGTTATATAGTTTTTAACTATTATTACGTGGTAAATAAACAATTAAAATATATCGCAAGTTTGTACGAGAAAACATGTCAAAGTCGCTGCCCGCCAAATGAAAACGGAAAGTTTCCATTATTTAAATGTTTCTTTCTCATTTTCCACGTTCTACGCCACTTTAGAAGCTTTTTTCCAGTAGTATCTGACAACCTTTTTCCAGTGTCACAAAATCTTTAAAAAATTTTAGATTATACAGATTTTTTATTCTGAAGATTTTGTTTCGTTCTTAATTCTTAAAAGATAATATACTTACTATACATCAAAAAATGTTTTGCTTAAGATTTTGTTTAGGTTAAATATTCGGAAGATTCCCTATTGATCGTGTTCTTTTCCCTATTCCAATTTATGAAACAGAAATATTAAATTTACACAGTTGATTTTAATATTAATTTCTTGTTTGCGAAAGGCCTAATACGAAAATGAAAATTTTACGCTTTCCAGCAAGTTCTTTTGAATAGTATGATGATATATTTTAAACGAAATAATCCACAGAACATCAAACGCTATAAGTAACAGAAGCCCTAACACGAGAAAGCACACTAAAGGGGGTGGCGTTCCGGTGTATTTTATTTGGGTGGTCTCTTTCTAAAAATAAAACACTGCTGAAACTATAAAAAGTTATATATCAAAGGTATAAAACGGGCAAAAAATTCACGTAAAAGTATACGAATGCTTCTGAAATTAAAAAAATGTTTATACAATATAAAAAAATATAAATATTATTTTTTTATTTTATATAACAAGAATAAAATAAATTAATAGATTGTTTGATAAAAATGTCGTTTGATGTATTAGAGTGAATCTTAAGATTCTCTATAATACGCCAAATGTAGCGGTAAAATTAAGAGCTCATAAAATATGCTCAAAGTTAGTTCTTGAGTAGGGAGATACGTATTTTTTTAATTTAAAAAATGTCGTTCAAAATGACGAATAAAGTTGTCTGTAAAATAACGATTTTGCGATTTTTAAACGTGTGTGGAACTGTCTACGTCTTTATAAAAAATTACAATTTAATTAAGGTTGTCGTAAACTATCTAAAAATATTAATATCTTTCTACAAAATTAGATTTGATCATGCTTGCTGAGCTAATTCTGTTACCATACAAACTCGGGTGAACGTGTAATGTTGTTAGATCAATTTCAATATTAGAAAATGATAATTTGCATTTGGCGTGCTACAATCATTCCCTATGTGTATTTTTCCCAAAGTTTTGAATAATGTGCCAAAAGTGCAGTTATTGCAATGATTGTATTAAATAGTCGGTTTTACAAAAAATAATAAAAGAAGAATAAATTTGTTGAAGAGCTGTTAATATTCTGCCGTTGGCGTGTGTATAAACATGAAAAATTGATATTTAGACTCATTCTTCGAAATTTCTGTAAGATTTCTGTAACCTTGCAATGTTTCCAACGAATAAACAAATAATAACACTTTATTTAATATAGACAATAAATAAATAAATCAATTATTATCAACAATTATGAGCAACAGTGAATGAAAACGGTGATTATTAGAATGCACAGAAATAAGATATCTATAATAGGTCATTGAGAATATAATTGCACAAAATAGAAAAGATTCTCTATTCCATAAATGACAAACAAACGAATAAAACATTGAAACAATAATGGGAATGATCAGTTATTGAGTTTATGCAACAATATATCAAACATACTTCTAACTTATTATTGAATTATTATAAATATGGCATTTAAAAAGAAATGAAAGAAAATAAATACTCATTATCCCCGGTGTGTAATAGATATGCATCGAATCGGCGTCGGGAATTAAATAACAACGATTGAGATGATTTGTTGGCTTCCTAACTGTTTCTAGCACATCGGCTTGGCGCTCTTCAGCGAGCCACCGGCTTCTACTAATCCGATGCCATCAACGGCGCAAGCTCCCTGGTTGGTGCGCGTGTTCTCGCAAATGAATATCACCTTGTCGGTTCCTTTCGGGCATTTGAAGGCAGCCGTCTTCCAGGCGCGATCAGCCACGGTTACGAATTTGTCCGAGCTGAATGGACAATTTTCGATGGTCGAGCAGCAACCTGAAGAGAAATATTCTCAGAGTAGAGTATAAATAGAGAGTTTTTTGAGAGTCTAGAATCTTGTAGAAATTTAGAGAATCTTGCCAATATGATCATAAAGCTTGGTTTTGTTCACCTCACCATTACTAGTTTCAAATTATCTAATTTATACAAACAACGAACCTTTAAGCTGAACTCCGTGGGTTCCTTCGTAATAATGGAATCTAACCCGCGATTGCTCTGTGAACGGCTCCGTGCTCGCTTCAAGACCAGCCATCTCTCGTGGGAACAAGAACGTCGCTGCATAATAATCACCTTCTGCAAACGCATCGAATAAATTCCACCCCATCAAGATCCCCAAATACCAGTGCTTTCCTTGACGCCAGTCACGCGATTCATAAACTGTCCCGTCACCACGTTGAACTTGGTGGTGAGACCTCGGATCGATTGTGTCGTGTGAGCATCCTTGTAGGCGCACGTCGACTCGTCCTCAAAGTCGCACTTTGTGGCGTTGCAAATCGATTCGGAGAAGAGAGCGGTCTTGGCGCCCTTGGCGATCACGTGGCCATCGGGGAGTTTGGCTCTGCAATTGGATGATTGTGGTCACAACAATTTGGAAATGTATACGTTTTAACACTGGCGAATACGGTCTCTTCGGTGTTTTCGGTGCCGACAGCGGCGTTGCCGTGATTTTCGCCACCGAAAGATGCTCCGAACTTGGTGGCTGACTCGCCGAACGCCTTCTCACCGCCGCGGAAACCTTGCGAGCCAAAGCGCTCGCTAGCTGGAACGAGATGGCCTTCGGTTTGCGTCTTTTCCAGAAGCTCCTTTCTCTTGTCGGGAAGGGATGGGTGATGCTTAGCGTTGAGTTTTCCTTTGTTGACAGCGTGAGCTGGTGTATGCTTCTTCAATGCTGCCTCTTCTTCTTCGATTCCGACTTCTTGGAACTGAAATGTTAAGAGATATGAAATCAGCTTTAAGATAGAGGATCGATTTATTTAGTCGGCTCCCTTTTACAGTTTACTTTTCCTATATTTACCTCATTCTGACATTCTGGACCATTTCGATCATATGACACTTCAATATCATCCAGGATTGCAATATCTCCTTGCTCACCAATAAAGTTGGATGCGACGAAAACAATCTAAAAAAAACACGAATCCCTGCACGCTTACAACAACAACAAAAAAAAACTAACATCAACTACAGACGTTTTTGGAAGGATGACCTCTGTCGTTCCCATTCCATTAACATATGGGAACTCTTGACAGTTGAGAAGTGGATTTCTCTCAGCATTCGTTGGGAACGATTCGCGGAGACACACTTGAAGAAGAACATTTTCCGATTGCCAGTGCTTGGCGCGGACCACGATGTCGCTTGACGCGCATCCGATCGAGCACGACGCGAATTGAGCCTCGTCGGATGGCGCAGCGGTCTTGGCGTACGACACTAGATAGCTTCCTTCTGGGGTTGGCACTCCGCGGTCTTGAAGTTGAGAAGGAACTCCATTGGCGATCTGCCAATCGAGTTGATCATCTGGTGGCGGCACATTGGCCCAGCAACATGGTCGTCCGTCAAAGTTGCAAGTCAAGGCATTGCCTAAAAAAGATTCTCATCTCGTCCCATTCATATCACTTTCATTGGATGGACATTAAAACCCATCATTAAGAAAATCGAATTGATAATGAGATTTAATTGGGTGGTCATCATTAAGAAATCCAATAATAAATACGTCAAAAAGTTCAAACGACACTCATTAATCGAAAAGATTGACAAGAGACGCATTTTTTTGGCGTGTGTTGGTTTTTGTTTATATTGAACACTTTCTCAATTAAAACTTGTCTATGATATGAAAGGGAAAACCTGATTGGACCGGACCGCCGCCTTCAGCGTTGTAACCGTCAGCCGTGAATTCGGTAAGTGAGACTTTTTGCCCGAGTAAGCCTGAAAGTTGATGAGATTTGATATGAAATGAAGGAGGAGATTGGTTTTTTTGGGGTTTTTCTTTTGGTTGAAATTGGAAACTATGTCAACTGGAAGTGATGAGGGCGAGGATAGAATGTGGGTCACTATGGCGAGCACGCGGAGAGTTTTAATTTATGCAAAATAGAAGATTAAATTCATAAGAATAAGAAAGCAGAAACGATTTCTCAAATTTTTTTTTTGCCAAAAAATAAGGTTAAGTGTTATAAAGTCAATGGAAATGTGGTTGAATTCAAATCGGGAATTTACTATTTTAGTCGTATAATTCAGGAAGTGTACTTCAAAAAAATTAAAAGATAAAATTTAAAAAAAAATAATAAAAAACATCGCAGGCAACATTAATTTCACGTTATTTCCCACTACGATCCTACTTTTCTGAAGAATCTCTTTCGCTGAGTCATTTTGTCTGTTAAAAATTGAAAAAAACGATAATCTTGTGAAGTTGAATTTCCCTTTAACAAAAATAATAATTTTCAGCAAAATTCGTCTCAATGTTGCTCTTGAATGTTCACGCATATAGAAATGGTTATCTTCAAGAAAACATATCGAACAACCTTTGCACAGATTTAAAAATAATTATAATATTATATACCACTCAAGAAGCTTAGATGCACGGGAATTGAAAGCGCAAACCGATGAGCTTAGAAAACGTGCTTATTAGAGTATTATAGGAAGATTCCTGTATTGTTTAAAACAAGCTAATCAAGATTGAGTCAATAATATATATAAGGTACATTTAAATACTCCTACACGCCAAATCGAAATGCAAATTTATTTAAAACTTTTTTCCGGCTGTTTAGCTTTCTCTTGGGTAGTTTCATCGCGATCGACGGTTCGTGGAAGGAGGAGATTTCAGAAGAATCAAGGCCATTCTACAAATGCAAGCCTCTATTTCATCTCATTACAGCAAAAGGAAAATAGAGCTAATTCATTAGAACACCGTTCCGGTCTTGCGAAAGTTGGTGCTCTTCTAAAGAAACTCTCCAACGACTCCAAAGGACTCTGTACATTATCTGCTTTCACACCAAGTTCGAAGGCTCAATTTCGGTGGTTTGCTAGCCAGGAGGAAGCTTCTCAGTTGGGCTGAACATGTCGCAGGACTGCCTGACACGAGATGGAGCAGAATTCATTGGGAATGGGATCCACGAGTGAGCCCTCGCGAAATTCGTCCATGAGAAGTCTACTTCCAGGGAAAGAAGTCTACTTCGAGATATTCTCGAGGAGAAGACGGCTTGGTCAACATTAGCAAGACGAAGCCGAACACTCTGGAGAGATTTGATCCGCATCTCGACGCAGTCGGAATGACGACGGACAATCAACTAACCAAGTAAGTAAGCAACGTTATTTAACCGTCTCTGATTAAGTTTCACGTCTAAATTAGAAGACAATTTCCACGTAACTTTGTCTAAACTATTCGGCATTATAAGCTCATTTTTTTATAATTGCATTTAGCGTGCTCCTAAATTATCATTTTCAATTGAGTGGCAAAGAAAATATTAAGAATGTTAAGAACATCTTCTTGATTAGCTTTTCAAGTTTTTATCTGGTCTAGATACAGATATTTTCATTTGTTTTAATAAAAATGTTTATATATGTTCTAGATAAGACGTTTTCTGGTTATTTATAGTTACTAAATTTTGCAATACAAAGACACACCAAGTGCACTCTTCGAAATACAAGCTTGTTTGAGGTTTTCTAGGAAACTTTTCTAGTTAAATGTTGAGGTTTTTAGATATTTTAAGACAAGTTTATTAAATTTACGTATAACTTATTTGTTATTACTACGTAGAAACTCAGAAATCACACTTAAAATGACTAAAAATTTAATTTTCATTTGGCGTGCAAAGACTGTATTTGTAAACTGTATTTGATGGCAAAAAACTTTATTTCTAAGCAAATTGTTTTTCTAATCCTTTTATAAAATATTTTGCAATTTTTTATTATATTCATAATTGGTTTTATTGACGCTCCAAATAAGACTGAACATTGGAATTTAAATGACTATTATAAAATTTTGGCATTTTGTCATATTCTTAATCTTCGGGCTTTCTTAATAAAATACAATTATCAGTCCCTCTCTCTCTCTCTATGAGTGTCTTTTTCAAAGCTCTCAGTTAAAAAAATGTAAATTTAGTATTCTATAAAGTTTAATTGTAATTATTAAATGTTCAATATTTTAAAAGATGATTTCAGCTAATGCTTCTAAATGGAGAAAAAGTATATCCCGAAGTCGTATGCAAGATCTTCTTGAATAAATTATGAAAATATAATTGTTAGTTTAAAATATCAAATTTTGTGACTTTTCTGCTTCTATGTATCTCATTATTTACATTCTCTCTCTCTCTCTCTCTCTCTCTCTCTCTCTAATATTAGTTGTGTTAATTTATAGTTATGTTTTTAACAGCTAATTTAAAAAGGTGTTGTCTTGTTGGCACCACCAAGGGGGGCTAACCCCTTACAAAAACCTTAAACCTTACAAATGGCACTTGTTTTAATTAATAAAATTAAAAAGGAAGAGGCACTGTACTAGAAAATGTCACATGATCACAAGAATCTAAATGATAGAATTTTATACACGTTATGAGAGGAATAAATTGGATTTCAGTATGCTCCATTACTCGTTTATTAAGTTATTAGCTGGAAAACAGTATAAATAAGGATAATTAAGAACAATGTCGTAGTTGGCGCGAAGCAGAAAAATTCCAATGATAATTTCGAGAAATCGAAAATCGACGTACTTGTACTTTATATTAACTACAGAATTCAAAAATAGTTAAAGACTATGTTCGGTTTAAAACATATCCAAAAAATTGATAACATCTAAACCCAAAGAAGAAACCTTATTATAAGGTTTGCGATATTTTTAAAAGAAATATTATTCTTAATTTATCTTTGCTAGAATTATTGTTTGGAAATTTACATTTTCTGCGTATCTATACTTTCAACATTCAGTAATAATCCTATAAAAGTCAACTAAAACAGTGTTTATTTCAAAACTCCCAGATGGGTTTAGTTTCATAGTGAAAAATGCATAACTTTTCTTATAAATTTCAGATAATTATAGGACTTAAATTATATTAGACTTTTCTGAATAGTTGATTAATTAATTTTGTTAACTCAGTGTTTAAAAATCGATGTAACTATTTATTTTCTAGCTGTCAATTATATGAGATTTAATTAGTTTTTACAGAATTATGAATGAACTTTTAAGATAAATTTTAAGCTGTATATGGTTATTTGAAGACAAAAATCCATATATAATCTATTTTTTAAGAGAAAATAAGGTCTATGTGATCAAATGAGCCAGTCATTTCTACGCAAATTATTATATATTAGTATTAAATATTAAAACGTTTCATGCCAACCGGTAGGGTTATAGAATGAGGTCAGTAAATGTGCTTAAATCTAATTTTGAAGCAGGATATTCATATTCTTAGGTAGTTTAAGGAAAGCGTCGTTAAATTTTCATAATAATTTTTTATTAAAAAGACGTAATTGTTATCTTACACGCTTAAAGCTTGAAAAGGCGTTATTTCCAGTTGATGTGCTTAGAATAAAAAATTGTATATAAATGGGTTGGGATAACAATGAGGTGATGTCACGTCGATACGTAACAGAATAGATACTTTAAAATACTCTTAAAGATCAGAAAAACACTATTTCAATTTGGCGTAAACTTGTATTTATTAAACACTACGGAATTTCAGTAAGAGTCTCTATTTCAATTTCAACAATTAGCTCTAAAGAATAAAAAACGAAAAAACAAAAAAGTTCCTTCCTTATTGCCCAACCAATCTTCCAATTTCAAATCAATTACAACTAGTAACTACTACAAGTAAGTAACCAAAACAAATATGTCAACATAATTACTAAAACTCACTTTCAATGGCGCTTCCCTTAACTGAAATCGGCTCGGTTGGTGTCTTGCCGGCAGCTCTTGCTGCTGCCGCGGCCGCCGGTTGTGGCACGGGTCCCTGCGCAGCCTGAGAACAACCGCAGCATTGAGATGTGCACTGTACATAAATAGACACGACGAATTTAAGCGTTACCGTATGCACACATGCGCTGATTTCGGATAAATTCTTATGGAAAGGTAGGCAAAGCGAAGAAGCATTAATTAACACACGTGCAACAGCATTATGGAATTTCGGTAATTTTTTTCATGCACATGCTCACAAATAACCCGAAATCGCTAGCTTGGATACATTTCAACTAACCGGTCCGTATTGTTGCGTTGGCGCGCCGTATTGATAAGAACGTTGCGATGTTGGGAAGCAAGCGGATATTCCTGCAATTTTGTTTGGCGTTATTAGACAGTCATGCAGCGCCGCTTTGAGAAACATTTTATGGCTTATAATGTCTTTTTTCGAGTCATTAGACAACACATAATGATGCTAATAAAACGATTGGAACAGCTTATTCGTCACACCAATTTTCGCCGCAGCGATGATGGTTTTATAAGTTCTTGGCAATATCAGATCCTGGATCTGATTTTCACTTTCTTTTGATATTATCGCACAATGGATTTTCAATTAAACCCCCCCTATTATTGGCACATGACCCGAAAGGGGTTAATCCAATCCAATTTTTTTCCCATCTTGTTTGGGAAACTCAATTTTTTCCGTGTCAAAATTTGAATATAAATTGATGTTGAACCGTTATCTCATTTCTATGTCGAATTCAATTGACGAGGAGGGAAAGGAAGAAAAAAAAAACAAATTAAAACGGTGACTGTTTGACATTCCATTGTTGCGGATGTTAAACGACAATTAGGTAGTATCGAATCATCGAAATACTTGAAAGACTTTAGTGAATTCGATGGTACAAATAAATACAGAAATGAACGTACCTTGAATGGCTAAAAGAAGCACAACACAATGCTTCATCGTCGATTCGTTATCACTTAGCAGACCTAGATAATAGATAATAATTAACAAGATAAATGGAAAATGGTTTTGTAAGCGGCTATCCGAGAAGTGAATTTGGAATCGAAAATAATCAAAATATGGCGGCGGACTTGGGAAAGGAAGGAGGAGACGAGAGGCTGGACTGATGGTTGAAATAGAGGTGTGTGGCCAGACGATGCATGGATGAAGCTGGTCAAGGGTGGAGAAGAAGTCGAGAAGCCTCCCGTCACCAACAACAACATTGAAAAAATGCATTGTGTATGGGAATTCATTGGGAGATAAGTTGAAAAGAAGATGGAGGGGGGATTATGGCTATTCGGATGACCAACACGAAAAAAAAAACACATACACACATCGTATGTTTTGGGGCGTTTCTCTTCATCATCGACAACATCATCAACGGGGGAAATCAACAGCGTCTTTTTCCAACTGCTGCTTCTAGTCCAGTTGGCCCACTTCAAACTGACCCGATTTGCCGATGACAAATAATTTTTCGAGAAATGATTAGCGGCAGCCAACTAAAAAATGAATTTTGTTTGATCAAACGTGTTCTTATCAACAAATGGTATGCATATCATCAGGTAAAGGGTAAGATTGGTGCGAATCAATGAGCCGTCGATGCATTCTTTCATCAATCCGGACGCGCTTCTCAAAAGCATAATCGATGCCAACTCGACCGGAAATTATTAATTCCTTAAACTGTTTGGGATTTTATTGTTATAAACGAGAAACGGTGAAGAAGGTGGGAGGAAGTGGGGATATTGGGGGAATTTAGGGTGTGTTTGGATGTTTTTTGGTTAGTTTACTATCTGCTTTTTTGTCGGAAATCGGTCATCTTGATAAGTTTATTTGTGGAAAGGGCTAATTTCAACGCGAAACTATGAAACTTATAAAGGGAGGAGTTTTAAAAAATACTTGTTTTTGTCAATTTGGCACAGAATCGGTCAAAAGAAATTCTTGAATACACGTTAGTCCAATTGATCCCGTAAAACAGAGAGCTGAGAAAATATCCTGGCTTAAGGGTTTTATATAATTTAAAAACGGATAGAATCCACATTAATCTAAGTAAGCACTTTCTAGAGAGGTTGAAAATCGAAAAAATGGGGAATCCATTCTCTTTTTTAATTCCATTTAATTCCCACGCGTATTTTGCCACGCCACGCCGTCCTATCAACAACGTTAGTTAAAAAAAACTTTCAAATATATAGTTAAACTCGATTCTTAACAAAAATATGATTTTTAGCGTCTAAAATGAGAATTATTCTTCAAAATGTTATAGAATTAACTAGTTCACTTGTATTGAAGCCGAAACGACGAATTTTAGAGTAGGAAGCTGAAATTTGGTTTAGGCGGTAACCAAACACAATTACCAAAACAAATTCTATGTCTTTTTGTAAAAATTACTGAATGCCACCTAAAAGTTTTGGATTATAGAAGTCTAGCACTTTAAAAAGGCAAGAGGTCCGTAAATATGGCATATCGGCACGCCAACTGGTATGGTAATAGAATAACTGGTATGGTTCAACTGGTATGGTAATATAATGAGCTCAGTAAACGTGCACAAATCTAACATTTTGTAAAGATATAAATGCTTTCCGAGAGTTTAAGAAAATCCTAGTTAATTTTTCGTGAGAAATGCTTTATTGAAAAGACGTAATAATTTTCAGACACGCTTAAAAATGGAAAAATCGCTATTTACAGTTGGCGTATATTTTAAGGATTTATTTTAACGAATCATTAAAACGATTAAAGTTAAAAAGCCTTTAGATTTCGTCAAATTATTTGGTGCAACTGATTATGTCGATTGGCCAAAGGCTTACAACTAAAAAAATATTTCAAGCCGTTGTAATTTAATCATTTTGTAATTTATTTAATTTTTTTTTTGTAATTTAACCTATGGTTTAAAATTTAAACAGAATATCGCCTTAAGTACACAAATTGATATTAGAACAAAGCCTGTTTTAAAGAAAACTAATTTTTATAATTCATTTACTGTTTTAAAGTTTTTTTTCAAGTACACCAAATTGAATGGTTAAGTTGGAGGCTCAGAAAAGATGCTCATATTTTTTCGGCAAGAGGCGCATGTTTTTAGATAATTGAAGACGGGCTATTAACCGTGACGTGTCAAATAATATGAAATTAATACGTGACAAATATTCATTTCGATTTGGCGTGTATAGTAAACATTTTAGCACGAATTTTACGTGAATGAAGCAATTCGAATAAAATTAACTAAAAACAGCTTTACTTTTCTATAATATAAAGATAAAACATGTTATTTGAGTTACCATTTTTTATGATTTAAATTGGCGTATTAAGGAGTTTTAATTCTATGAAAAATGCGATGCACAGTTGCTGGAAATAGTAGATGTCTTAAATCTCTTGAAAAATTTTTAGTTATAGAATCTTCTTGTTTAAATATTGTTATATTTCTGATTCATTTGTCAGCGTCATATTAATATTTTAATTTTGAAGTGAAATTAAAGACTATTGATTATTATTATTATTATTATTACTATTGATTAGGATAAATGAGGAACGAAGAGGTTTAAATTGTGAAAGTTTTTATCAAATGTTGGGTATTATTAGATTCAGCATGATCCAAGGATTCTAATGATTAAGGTAAGAAACAAATCAAATCGCAAAATATTGAATAAAAGTATTGCTCAATGAAAAATTTGTTGATTTTGTTGAACTTTGTCCCTCTTGGGAACCATTTATTTAAAAAAGTATTATGATAGTATAGTGTTGAAAAATTTGAATGTTGAAGAATCGTTATAATGGAATTTGTTGCAATTTACTTCTTAAGTTCCCTTAAAAATGCGTGGCTAAATTTAGACAATAGACTAGGCAACTGAAAATTAACTGCATGGAAAATGAAAATAAAATCAGTATTGTCTTAAACTCAAAATAGACACGTCAACTAATATGGTAATAAAATGAGCTCAGCAAACGTGGTCAAATCTATCTTTGCGGCAAGATATTATCATTTTTATATATTTTAATGAATGTCTCGTTTAATTTTCATAAACAATGTTTTATAAAGAAGTGTAATTATAATCTGACACGCTTAAAAATTGGACAGTCGTTATTTCCAGTTGGCGTGCTTTGATTAAAGAGACTTTAATGATTCTTCGTTTTTTTACAATTTCTTTAATACTCCACTACAATGAAGTACGCCGTATATTGCAAAATACCGCGCACTTATTGAAAGACGCCCTTCACGTTTTATTATTCTTTATTTAAACTTTTTTCATTAAAGCGTGTCTTCGTCGAATTTGATTTAACTGTTGTTTAGTTCTATTCTTTAGTTACAGTTCAATAATTTGTTCAAATTTGATGAAGATACTTTTTAATGAAACCTTTTAATTCATCCCTTTATTTAAACTTAAAAATTGAAGGGCGTGTTTATCTTTCAATTGGTGCGCGGTCTTTTTCAATACGCGGCATACTTCTGGCAGTGGAGTGTTTTAATCTTGTTAAAAATATTAAATAATTAAAACATGGTGTATTAATATATAAATTCTCTCTTAAAGCGCTGGAAGAATTTCAATTAAAGTTAAAGTTTTAATTAACTCTTAACTTTTTAAATTGACGTGATTTTGTACATAAAATCTGCAACCAAATGCTGTAAGACCTTTCTTCAAAATAATGATAATTGGCGACAAATGTGTTCATTTAAATAAAGTGAAATGAATCAATCCAATTATATTCATTTTCGTCATTTTTTCGAAATAGACAGTTTCTTGTTCAAAACGCAATAATATAAATATCAATTGGAACGTTTTAAACATTCATCTTGCTTTATTTCACCCAATCTCACATCATTGTTTATTTATTAGTGTATTTATTAGTTATCGCCATCTTCCGGATCGCTCATTACAACAATCATTTCAACTATCCGGATTAAACAAAAAGGTCAAAAAACCAGCCAAGAAACATTTATATAATTGAATTGGATATATATATATATATATAATAAACTTGGAACAAAAAGATGATGACGAATCACCGATTATCCACCAGCATTTGAAATTAATAAAAAAATGTATTGTAGTTGATAATTCCTGATTTGACGAAAAAGCCGGCTTCGCATGTGTTTTAATGCATTCTCTTGAGATAATCTAGCTTCTTCTCCTTCTTTTTCTTTTTGCCTTTTTGTTGAGACCAACGTGACATAACAAAAATGAATCGGCATTGAATATTAACAAAGATTAGCCATATAAATATTTATAAACAAAATGGAATTTGTTGAAAGATACAATTATTAGAAAAACGTCAATTACAAGTTCGCCCGCTGCTTTCAATAATAAACTATAATTGGCATGAGTCATTAGACAACAGAATTATGCGCTTGTGATTCTTGGCTCCTCCGTGTGGAGCACGTCCGTGTTATCTGAAATGTGTATTTTATTTAGGAGTATATTGAGTCAATTTTCTATACAATCACTTAAAGCAAATCAATATTTAATTGTGACACTGTTGATTAACCTACTTTTTTTTTTAGAAAGAATGACAAAGACTCTGAAATTGTTTTGTTAAAGTTAAGCTCTGAAAAGTTTAAGTAAAACTAGAAGAACATCAACGTTAACGTCCAAAGGTTGTTATTATCAAATTCTCTACGAGTGTCAAAATCAATGGGAACGTGAAGTTTCTCCGAAATTTTATTTAAGAAGTTAAAACAAAAATTTAATAATTTAAGGCCAAATGAAAATGAAGGTTTCACAATATTTAAACTCATTTTATTTTAAACAACGCTTAAGTTAAAACTATTTTTACGTCTTGATTACAAGGCTTTTCTGGAAATATCTGCGATATATTAGGTTTAAATGACTTTTCTGAGCTCCAGTTTTTACTAATTTGGTGTCTTTAGCATTCATTTGACTTATATCTATAACTTACTTATTTATTTATATTTTCACAAATATAAAATTTAAACAATATACATTGCACTCCACTGCTAAGAAACCGCGCAGCATTGCAAAAGACTTCGCACCAATTGCAAATATTAACCCTTTAATTTATTCCTTTCATTCTGCAGAAATCCTGACGAATTAATGAAAAAAAATTCTTATTACCTTAATTAATGGACCAGAAGAGTCTTCATTATTGATATAACTTGTTAATATTGAAAATAAAAAGTAATAAATGAAAAGGTTCAGTTTGCAATTGGTGCAAAGTCTTTTGCAATGCGGCGCGGTTCCTTGGCATTGGAGTGTACATTGTAAATGATAGGGAATAATATAAGATGAATATATGATTCCTCCCAAACTGAATGGTTAAGTTGGGGGCTCAGAAAAGATGCTCATTTTGCAAATTTCGACAAGAACCTCATATTTTTAGATAGTTTAGGACGGGCTAGAAATAACTAGTCATGTTATATGAAAATAATACGTGTACATTAGTAAGACACGTTTAAATATCGAAAAATATTCATTGGTGTGTCATTATTATTCAAAAAAGTTGAAATATTCAAGTTTCAATTAATTATAATTTAGGTTTAAGTAAGCTCGCGTCAAATTAAATTATCGATTTTTTAAATTTCCATCCCTTACAAAATATGAATTTTACTCCAATCCGCTGCGTCTTTTATTTGTAGTCTCGATTTTCGCTGAAATATTCAATCAGGTCATTTAAAATGCTCATTATAGATTTACGATAAAAATTGTTTGACGTTTTTGCATTAGCTTGAATGAATAGATTCAAATTATAAATGAACTATAATCGGTGAAGTTAACGGTTTTTTCTGCAAGTTCCAGAGCTCACACACAGGCGGAAACCTGCGTGGACCGTGGGCAACTCAAACAAGGTGTTTCTAGAAGACATGGGGGTACCGCGAAGATGAAAACGGGTTCAATTCAACAGTGAAAAGCATGTACCCTGGCGAAAATCATAGAAACCCGACCCCCTGGTCGGATTAAATCTAAAAACACATAGGAAATACAACGACATCCAAACAAACAAAAATGTTTTTAAAGAGTTTAAGAATCGATGGATGGGTCACGTAATTCTGAAAGATGGCACATATAGCTCCACAACAATATTATGGTAGCGGTACTCCACAAGCACGCAAACTGGTATGTTAATAAAATGAGCTCAGTAAACGTACTTGATTCTAACCTTCCAGAAAGGTAGTAATGTTTTTAGATAGTTTAAGACAAGCTTAATAACATTTTAGTAAAGCTTATTTGTTAATAAGGCGACAAATTTTTCAGACAATCTTAAAAAACCGAGAAGTCGATCCGTTGATTTGATATGGGGTAAGATTGTAAATTGAGCAATGTAAACATGCTCAGATATAATATTTTCGGTAAGACATTCATATCTTTCAGATAAATCTTACTAGAAAAGTGATGAACACGGCAAATGTGTTCTAAAATTTTGTCAATATTTAAGAGTGTCTTACTAATTTACACGTATTATTTTTATAAAACTTGACAATTCCTTTTTAATAGCCCGTCTTAAACTATCTAAAAATTAGCATTCCTTACCGAAATTTGCAGAATGAGTATGTTTTTTAACCATTTCATTTGGCATGTGATGAACAATGTTTTTCTTAAAATACGTGGAGGTTTGGCTTTTGGCTTTCATTCCTAAGCGGTAGATTCCTGATTTTATTTGTGTTTCAATCTACGAAAAAATCTACGTTCCTTAAAATATCTATGAAAATTTAAATTTTTAAGAAATTTTTAGATTAAAGTGACTATTCTGAACCCCTGTTATATACCAATTTATTCGACGTGCGTACATACAAGTTATTAATGACATTTTTTAAGATTGCCAATTCAACTTTTGAAATTTCATCCATCCACAGTTAATAATCACGGTGATAATACACATGTTGACGGTTTTTTTTTTGGTCTCAAACTAAACTAACTTTTACAGAGTTGTGGAATTAAGCATCTGAACCAAGGTCCTAAAAGTTATTGGCGGAATTCTTTTCTGTTTTCAGTATTTCGGATTAAAAAATCTGTTGGGCAACTTTTATCACACGGTTTTGTTTAAAGTTTTCGGTTTATTTCCATCCAGAGCACACATGTAAATGAGATTTTGCTCTTTTTAAACGTATTCTATTAACATTAAGGACTAAATTTTTAATTAAATATTAGAGGTATCTCTTAAAATAGCAGTGACATGTTAAATTTGATTTCAAATTAAATTAAAGTGTTCTTTTTGAGATCAAATTTTAACTTTTTTTAAGAGTTGAATTTGAAGATTTGAATATTTTAAGATTAAAGATTTTTATTTTGAAATTTAAATATTTATTAAATATAAGAATATACATTTTAAATTTATGTTGTTCATTCATCATATCATCTGTGAATATTTAGAGAACGTGTTTACTTAATCAAAAAATATCATTGATTAAATTAACGTTGACGTTTTGATAAGATTAATTATTATAATTAAAGACTTATGGAAACACTTACTGGTCGATCTGTTCGCTTCATTGCGAGTTTCACTTCGGTGTCTTTCTTCTGCCGAATGCTTGATCTTGGTTGTCTAAATATAATTGTTTATAGATTACTGTCTATATTTTAGCTTGTAAACCCGATTAAATGATATTTTTCTGATAAATTATGAAAGTTAATAAGTAGCGAGTCTTCCAGCAATACCCACCAACCCCTACGGTTTCTTTTCTTTTTTGTATGTTCAAGATTTTGTGGTATTTTAACTATACTGCTCTTCACGTGTTTTGGTACACGTATTTTTAAATAAATGAATAAATATCCGCGAAAAAACTTACTTATTACTCTTATGACTATTATTATCTCTGGATCGAGTCCTTGTCGATGCTCTCGACCTCAACGTCGTCCACTGTGTTCTCAGCTGTCTTCTCAACGCCGGCGTCCTTAGTACAACTATCAATGGATTAAGCACCGGATCCACAAACGCCAATATCCTTGCCAAATGATACCTAAAACGTTCTAACTGTTACCTGCTTATTCAAACTCCGAACGAACCATTTGGAAAGTTTCGCAATATCCTCTCGATCGTTCACCCAAAAAACGGCTATTTCAATATACGTCTGGCACATGACGGACAGGAAAAACGTGACGATGGATAAGATAAGCGTGTGGAACAAACGCTCACGACGGCGATGCGGCGAATGTGCTCTATAAGCTTTCCTAGAAGCTAATGTGTTGAGAGGTCACCGGATGTTACCGTAACTCGTTGTGAATGATGTCATGTTGGCGACGCACTTTGATATGATAAGTGATGGTGATAACGAATATCACAATAGAGGCTGAGAGGAAAAGGACCGTGAAAAGCGTGTGACCCTGGAAATGGGCTCTTTTGACAAATTGGTGGAGCGAATTGTTGGCTTACACGCAGTAAATAGGCGCCAAATGCGTGGAACACGGCGGTTCGATCACAATGTGACGCAATCTCTTCGTAGCCGGAGTTTTGTGTTCTGAATTTGATTGTTTGGGTTTGCTAAGAGAGGTTTTTTGCGGAATGTAGATCTTCGTAAACGGAGAAATCCAGAATGATTGAAAAATGAGATTTTTCAAAAAGTTACACGTGTTTTAAACAAGTTTAAGTTTTATGTAATCGTAGTTATCTTTTGTTGTGACTGAAAAATTATCAGATTTTTGAGTATCAGCCTACACACCAAAAGGAAATAACGATTTTCAGCTTCCTAGAAATTTTACGTGTACATGACAATAACCTAGTGCTCGCCAGTTTCTCAGGTTTTTTATTATCGAAAAGTATTAACACCTTTCCTGAAATTTTCAGTTTCAGCATGTTTTGTGGGCTCGTTTCATGTTCATTTCGCTACGAATTCAAAATAAACATGCAAAAAGTGCCTTGCAAAACATAGACACGCAAGCTTTAAAGTATTTCGGCAGATTTTAGCATAACTTAATTCCACAGCTCAAAAACTCACGCATTGCAACTCAGCGAGACTCGTCCTTTTGCCAGCGTTGAGAACAATTCGTCGAGATTCTGAATGGCGCTCATCTAAAACATCATTTAACCTTAATCCTTTAAGAAACTGGGTGAAACCTGCATTGTTGAGAACATGGCGTGTGATGCGATTAGGAATATCCAAACGCACGCGAACACAGATATTACAGAGATTCTCGACAAATGGATCGATTTACCAGACATTGAGCGATTGATGACAACCTGTGGAAGGATGAGTATAATGTTTTGGGGGATAAATGAGACATTTTTGACAAAATAGCGAGGGTTTTCGATATTTGTTAAAAGAATTTAACATTTTCTGTGTGAATTTTGAAAATCTACGTTAAAATGTGTTTTATGCAGCTCAGACGTCAATAAACTATATTTCACGATTACTACTATTTTCCACGTAAGGTCAAGCAAGTTGGTATATCAGTATTTTAAAACATTCGAGATATACAGCTATATTTCTCAAACAAAGTTCTTACCAGAACAAGAACGAGCAAATGAATCAAGCCAGTGAGACTTCCATTCTGCGCCAATGAATACAACGTCTCTTGAATCAAATGTTTACGAAACTCGGCCGACGCGAACAAATGCGTCTGCAAAGTTTCCGCAACAATCAGCTCTGGTTTCTTCTCCTGATACTGTAATAAACTACATAAAAAGAATAAAGATTCACACTTACGTCTTCATTAACTGCTCCGTATCCTTCATCGGAAATGAGATCGACGAAGAAGAACGAGAACGACATCATGAAGAGGACGTTGGAGAACATTATATTGAATACGAATAAAACGGTGGCTGTTGATAAGTTCTTGCGGGTCTTGAAGGGTTCGGTTTTAGAAAAGTTGCTTGAGATTAGAAACTACGTTACCTTTGAAAGCAAGTAAGCAAGAAGAACAGTGTTGAGGAAGATGGCCACCAGAAGAACTGCTTCGATTTGGAAGCCGAGTTTCGCATTTTTGGCGAGTTTACTAATAGATAATTATTTTATTCAGTGGTCGTATGCAAGAACGTATTTAACAATAAAAATCCATGTTTTGGTTAAATCAATAATGCCTATGCAAGAAATTTTATGAAACACTGTTAAATTGATTCACATATCAGAACTAGATAAATCGACAACGACGATTATTTTGTAAAATCGTCTTTAGATGATTTACGCTATTAATGGGTACGTAGTTGGAGCAATCGATGAAACTGTCGCCGCCACAACTGGCACGACCACATTGACTGTATTCTGTACCATATGTTAATTACTATTTAAACGTCCAAACTACTATTGTAATTATTCGTTTTCTCATTTTCTACCACTGGTTCACTGTTAAATAACATTTTGTTACATGACGAACCATCTACTATTGATATCTATGTTTTGTGTATGTTTGTTTATGTTTCAGTAGAAAAACTGATGTTGTCCTTGTGCGACGAAGCCTACCCCGACGTCAGTGAAGTCCGTTAATCAGTCAAATATTAAGAAAATATCAGAGAAATATCACAAAGAATTTACATTAAATAGAATAATACAGTCAATGTGGTCGCTCGAGATGTGGCGGCGACAGGAACGAATGTAAGGATATTCGCGCCCATAAATAATGAGCATGAATTCGTAAATAAATATCGGTTCAGCACCGCAAACGTGTCAGTATTCCACAGGCTGCTTCCATGAATTTAACAACACGGTTTGGTTTTCAAAAGATTTATGTTTGTTGCATATAAGAATCAAATTATTTCATTTGAGTTTAACTGTTAATCATTTACCTGTTAAGAACAGTTTTATTTAACATTTAACATAAACCTTCTTGCATACTGCCAAAGATTATATCTTCTTCTAAACTATTTTTTGAAACTCACTGGTACTTTCTCTCGCTATTCAAATCACAAATGTGAACATTTCCAGGCGGACAGCAATTATGAGTGATTATATTGCTCAGACGTTGCGATCTTTAAAACAAAATTTAAACAATTTCTTCAATAATATGCCACTTCTCTTCCTCGGTTTCATTGAACAAGCCCTCCGAGTGAATGGCGTGCGTTTCAAGCCGACATCGACGAACGTCTTCCAATTGTTGTGACAATTTAATTGCGGCCAATGAAAAGTGTTGAAGCAGTAAACGAGTCTTCATAATTGAGTAATTTATAATAGAAAATTAAACAAAAAAAAAAACTTTTAGAACGAGTGATGGAAGTTCGGAATCTGAGTGGATGTTTGAGACGAGGTTCGAGCTGAGCAAGTTCATATACGGCACGTCTTTGGTTAGAGCCAGTCCAATGTTAGAGATGGTGTTGTTGGAAGTGACGAACTGATCAAATGTATCACATTCTGTTTTGAATTTGTGTTTTAGGGTTGGGTTGGTGGAACAAACTTCGCGAGAATCTCTGGAAGAAATCCTGGAACTTGAGCAATGGTGCCGATACGCCGTTGCACCTCTAAATCATTTTTAGTTGTTTTGAATTGCTCTGACGGCTCATTTCAACTTCTTTTATTTTAGTTTGCCGCTTTTCGACGTGTGGCACGTAGCAACGTCCGTAAAGGTCCGCATACACATCTGATATTCGATCGCATATTAATCTATGATTCAGAAAACAATGAAATCCCCTTATTTGATTCTTACTGTCTATCAGGATTATCAACCTGGTACAGAGTGTTAAACAACTCTGAATAAACGTAAAGGTAAAAGTGCTCTGTCTGAGGTATGAGATGTCCTCTCTCGCAAACCTGAAACCGTCTCTTATCTGTTAAATCGAATCAGCTTTTATGTAAACGGGTTTTCAACAAATGAATTGATAAAATCAAAAAGGAATGAATAGGACAATTAACGGGAGATTAGAAGATTAGAATAGTGAGCTGGGGGGACTTACGAGAGCATATGAGTATTTGATGAATTTGAGCTGGAAACGACGATCGTACTCTTTTTGTCGTTTGTTTGGGTATTTGAAGATTTGGTTGATCTCACAGCCTCTGAAAGTAATTGAGAATAGTAGAATTTGCAAGACATAGGGTTATCACGAGGAACAATTCTTTACAAAAACAATCAGGGGTTTACCGATTTTTCTTTTTTTAGGTTTTTTTTATCTGTAATTCATTTATAATCAATTATTTGAGCTATAGAATCTGATGCAAAATATTGTCTGTTGATTCATATATTATTTGCTGACGCACGCATATTAATTAAATGTGTAACGTGAACTATATTTTATTTGTATGCGACGTATAAATAGTGAACGTGTCAAATATATTTCATTCTAAATTTATTTGGTTATATTTTTATATAGTCGTCGCCAAATGCGATTACCACCGCAAATTGTCGCGCACTTTTTTAAATATTATTTTTTCATTTAATTTTTATGATTATTATTATTTTCCACAATTATTCCACTACTTAAACAACATCTATAACATATTCTTCTATTTATTTAAGCTAAAACAGTATAGAACGAGCATAAACAAGGAAATAATCTTAAAAATTTAAAGAAAAAATAATATTTGAAAAGTGCGCCACATTTTGCGGTGCTAATCGCATTTGGCGACGAATATATTCTATTTCTATTTTTATTGTTTTTATATTGTTTATTGTTTTATCTTAAATAAATGGTTTAATTACCCAAGTTTGAGGTAATACAAGAAAGGCGCCGTCCTTTTCATATTAATTTCTTGACCGAAAACTCCAAACGAGCCGTCCTTTGCCAGATAGATATTTGGAAGTGTTCGCATTTATGTTTATCTATTTTGTAAATTTTCTAATTTTTCAAATATTAATAATTTTCAAATATTTTAATTAAAAATTTAAAAATTTAATTTTTCAAATATTGTTTTTTAAAGTATCTCCAGCCTATAAAACATATTTAATAGTAACAATATACTTTTTTATATTTAAAAAACTATATTCCCATATCAGGAACAACATTCATTTATTAATTATCTAGTGAAAACGAGCTTTATCCAATTTAAACAGTGCTCTGAAAGTATTTCCGTACTGTTTTTATCGCTGAAATTTTCAAATTTTTAAGAGTTTCTGAAAATTGTTACGCCTTTTCAAAAAATTGAGTTAACGACAAATTAACTAGGCGTTCCTTTTAAACTATGTAGAAGTATTAATATATTTTAAAAAATTTTGATTTGAGCACGTTTACTGAGCTCATTCCATTGCCATAACAGTTGGGATGTTTCTAATATTAAACTATTTCATTTAAACTTTTCATTTTGGTTCGATTAACTAAAGGTTAACAAAATTAATTATAAAGCTTACATAAAATCTAATAAAAGTTTTAAATTTAAATTTTCATTCTTTTCAAATCTATTGTGAAGATATAGAATGATGACAGTTTTTTGCTAGCATGTTCAAATCTATTATTAGATTAAAATTAAACAAAACTTGATTTTTTCGTGAAACTGTCTCTTTGCTCAATTCTTGCTTATAGATGAGAAATGTTTCCTCTATTCTCCAATTACGTTGAAAATAGTGGCACTTGATTATAAATCCGTATTGATTAAAATCTTTTGCGTCAAATTTTTTTCCAAATCTTTGTTTAATTGTTTACCTTATTAGGCACTATAGTACACAAAATAATTTAAATTTAGAAATGATTCATTAGATTAGTTTTGAACTAAAAACTGATTAAACATAATGTTCGGTTGATAATTTGATTAACTGATTCATAAATCAAACAAATGATATGGAAAAGTTATTTTCAACCAAAAAACATATAGAAATGAACAATGAATTTTGAATACAAAATACTGTTTCACATGAAAATTATTGTTTCGAAGGGCTATATGCCAAAAGTAACGTGAACATTTTAATGTTATAACACCCCAAGTGAACTTGTCAAAATAGTAGCTCAGAATAGTCACTCAAATCTAGAATTTCATTAAAATTTAGGGAGGTTTGATGGATAATCTGTAAAACTAGTTTGTTGATAATATTGGTTTTGGACAAAAATGGATAAAAATTTTAATAATTTATAATTTTATTAATTAAGTTAATATTTTAATTTCAATTTAAAAATTTAATTTTTTTTGAATTAAAAATTTAAATAAAGATATAGTTTGGAAGAGCAGGAAAGTTACCCTTTTTTGAATTTTTTAGATAGTTTAATAATGACAAGTAAAAATGACGTATCAAGTTATACACTAGCTGACAAAAGTTTTGTCACAAATGTTTTTTCGTGTTTAACTTTTTTGTGACTTGACCAAATTGGCTGATTTTTTGATATGATAGATTCATACGGCTGTAGATTATTTTACAAATTCCCGCGTGTGATTACGATGATCCGTTTTACAATGAAAAGCGTTTATCGTAAAACGCGTAGCTGAAAGATATTTTCTTGCACTGCATTTTTTAATAATTTTTAAAGTTCAATTATATTTTTTTCATAATTTATTGAAAATAGCAGTAATTGGCAACATTTTAGAGATGACTCCACGTAAAGAAACTCCAATTGCCACCCGGCAAGCTGTTATCAATATGAGGGAAAACGGAATGCGTGGTACCGAAATTGCCATGGTAATTTAAACCAAATTTTGCTACTATAACATTTTAAACACCGATTCACGTAAAATATCAAAAAATCAGCCAATTTGGTCAAGTCACAAAAAAGTTAAACCCGGAAAAACATTTGTGACAAAACTTTTGTCACCTAGTGTATAAAATAAATACGTGTAAATTTGTAAGTGACGTTTAAATATTGGAAAAAAATTTTGGCGTGTGTTTAAAAACTGCAAAATGGTAATTTTCATTTGACATATTATAATATTCAACATTTGCATTTTATTTTTCTCCTAATAGAACTATTTATCTTAAAATGATTTGCACACCATTTCTTGATATACACCAACGAGCTCATTTACCTACATTTTGATATTGAAACTGACGTTATGAAATGGGCGCTGCCTTTTCGTATAATCTCGAGTGATTAAACCGTTTATTCAGTAAAACAGTAAATAAAAAACAACAAAAATTAATATAAATAGAATACAATAAAATAAATGAATTCACCATTTATACGTAATAATTTAGTTCACGTCACTAAATTAAATACTAAATATTCGTGCTGCAGCACACGATATATAGATATTTTCAGCTTAAATTACACGCAATTTCTTTAAACCTATTCATGGGAATAATCGTATAGTAGAATTGTTACTGTATCCACGCCAATTGAAATTTAAATTTACATGTTTCAATATTGATAATTTAGACGTAAAATTATCGTATAAAATAACACTTAAAAAAATCTTTTGCGTCAAAATTTGTTTTTGTGGTATTTTACATTACTTTTCATCACGTGTCTAGTACACGTATTTTTAAATAAATAAATTATTTAATTAAAAAACACGTCATTTTTACTAACCTGTCTTAAAATATTCCAAAAAACCTGAGCTTATTACTTAAATATGCTATTATGAGCATATCATCTGAGCATTTGCAGTTTTTTTTTTCTATTTTTAATCATGATATTAGGGTGAACCAAAATTTTTTCCGATTTCCTATATATTTTTGTCTAATCGTTTTTTTACCAAATAAAGATTTTTATATACACGTGTTGCATATATTTTTAAAGCTCTTGAACAGCTCTATCATAATATATATTAAAATATTTATATGGTAATTTATTTAAAATCTTTTTAACTTGTAGAAGAGATATGGAAAAATTCGACATTCGTGTTATTTTACGCCATCACGGGAAACAAGGCTTCAACGCAACTGCAGCAGCAAAAAAGATATGCCAAGTTGAGGGCGACAATATGGTCTCGGATCGTACTGCGCGAAATTGGTTCGAAAGATTTAACGACGGCGACACTAATCTCGAGGACAAGACACATTCAGGCCGACCTACGACAATCCGGGAAGCTGTGGAGACAAATCTATCAATTAGAACTCACAGATTGTCGGCCGAGCTCGATATTCCTCAAACATCAGTTGTGCGACATCTTCACGCCCTTGGGAAAGTCAATAGACGCTGCCGAGAAGAACCTCATGCATTGACTGAAATTCAAGCCCAAAAACGTGTCGAGACTTGCCGAAAAATGCTCGAAAATCCACAAAATTACCGTTTTATTCGTAGAATTGTAACTTGTGATGAAAAGTGGGTCTACTTCAGTAATCCGGACAAACAAAATCAATGGTTGGAACCCGGTCAAACGGTGGAACCACTAGAAAAATGTGATCGTTTCTCAAAGAATGCACTTCTGTGGGTTTGGTGGAATTTCGAAGACGTAATCTACTTCGAGCTAGTTCCAAATGGTCGGACCATAGACGCAGACCTCTATTGCGCACTACTTGAAATATCCAGCATTGATCAATCGGAAGCGGATACTCTTTCAACAAGACAATGCAAAACCGCACACCGCCAGACAAACAAAGGAAAAGATAAAAAATCGGAAAAAAAATTTTGGTTCACCCTAATAAGAGAATATTTCTATTGAACCACGTACTCTCCGCACGCAATGCGACATTATTTCTTTACGTCTTTTTGGACTTAGGATTTTTCTAAGAAAGTTTTGGATTAGAGTTACTGAAATTCACGCTAACTCTTATTTTTAAATACTCCAATCAATCTTTGTTGAAAAATATCTTTACTTAACTAACGTAAAAAATGTTTGATTAGAAATACATTGCGCTTAAAAATCAGAAAATCCTTATTTCTATTCAGGTATAGTCGTCGCCAAATGCGATTACCGCCGCAAAGTGTGGCGCACTTTTTTAAATATTATTTTTTCATGTAATTTTTATGATTTTTATTATTTTCCACATTTATGCCACGATTGAAACAACATCTAAAATATATTCTTCAATTTATTTAAGCAAAAACAGTATAGAACGAGCCTAAACAAGAAAATAATCATGAAAATTAAATGAAAAAATAATATTTAAAAAGTGCGCCACACTTTGCGGCGGTAATCGCATTTGGCGACGACTATATATTATTTTAATTAACCCACCTGAGCGCCTTCAAGAACCAAATAATAGCGTGATGCTTAACAGGCACAAAGCGGACGTAGTCAATCCAACACAGAATATATTTCTCCAAATAGAACTTGAGCTTAAACGAATAATTGAATGAATAAAACTAAGAATGCACTTACCACTCCACCTTCACTATTACTTAAAAATATCCTATCATTTTGATCGGTGCATAATCGATATATTTGATCGCTTTGATTAAATGGTGGCATGTAATGTGCAAATTGAAAACAGACAACAATATTTGCACTAAATAGAAACCATAGAAGTCCATGGTACATGCCAAAACCTGAAAATTTAGTAGGAATAAGTATTTTTGTTCTTAATAAATGAGCAATATATCTGAAAGATGCGCAAATGAATTTCTACAAAACTATTTATTTGTTTTTGCTTTATTATGATTATTTATTTATTAATAGAATAACACTTGAAATCCATTATTATTATTTTTTTTCAAATTAAAATGATTATCTAAGAATGTATCAATCATTGGTTTATTATAGTAAAAATTCACACAATGTTTTTGGATTATTTTTAGTACAACAATAGTTTACACAGTACTTGATTAATGTAAATATAAATCTTAGGGAAATGAATTGTATAAACAATTGAACCAAAAACAATACAAAATAATAATTGGAGTAGAGCACAAAAAGCTGAAAATTAGTGCAATTTCAGCGAGCTCTTATTTATTTTGTTGTGCCATTATTGTTCCTTTTTTGTTGGCCGCAGAAATCTAGCAAAATACCACAATATCCATTTGACTGATGAGCGTTTAGGGATTCTAATGCATATAGATATAATATAGAAGGACCTGGTTGGACATTCCTTGTTTATTTATTTTTGCTATCTTGATGAAAATATTCCTTCAATCTTTTTTTTGTTTATAAACTTCCGCAAAATTACGTTCACATTGTGATTAATTAATTATCAAAGAAATGTCAATTTTTGTTTACTTGATTATCTAAAAAAAACTGATAAAGCCTGTATATAAATGAAATTAAATTGGTGGAGGAGAATATAACCAACAAAATGATATTACTTCTAATAATCTCAATCGTTGTGCAAATTGAGTCAAGATCCATTAACATTTGGAATAACTGTCCATTCACCGTCTGGCCGGGTATTCTCGGACCAGGCAATCCAGCCGGCGGTGGATTTCGACTAAACCCGGGGGAAGCGCGACAGATTGATGTGCAAGACAACTGGACAGCGGGAAGGATTTGGGCGCGAACCGGATGCGACGGCAATTTCAATTGCGACACGGGATTCTGTCGAGTTGGGAGATTCCATATTCCCCAAAATTTCTTATTAATATTGTAGAATAGCGAGCAATGCAATGGAGCCGGCGGAGTGCCACCAGCGTCACTCGCAGAATTCACGCTGTCTGGATGGGGAGGACAAGACTTTTATGATGTGTCTCTGGTGGATGGCTACAACCTGCCAGTGCTTATTCAACCGAATGGAAACTCGGGTATAATACGCTTTGTTAAATGTAATTAAACTTATTTCACCGAACAGGATGTAAAAGAGCCGGTGGCTGTTATAAAGATATCAATCAAGAATGTCCGGGCGAGCTTCAAGTCCATGGACGCAATGGCAACGTGGTTGGCTGCAAGTCGGCGTGCCTCGCTTTCCAAACTGATCGCGATTGCTGCCGCGGCAACTACGGCTCGCCGCAGACGTGTCCAGTAAGTGGTTACGATCGAATGTTCAAGGATGCGTGTCCGACTGCGTATTCATATGCTTATGATGATGCTTCTTCGACGTTCACCTGCGGCTCACGTCCATCGTATACTGTTCAATTTTGTTGAATTGGGTGAATAAAATTTGTTGCATTGAATTGTGAAATACAAATAAATTTGTTGAATCTTAATAAGCTACAATGTTTGCTTTTAAATAATGAAATGGTTTTCTGAAGATGATAATACCGTGAAAGTGGCTAAAATATAAACTTTTTACAGTTACAGGAAGCTTCAACAGCAGGCAAACTGTAAATAACCTATCTGGCAAATTTTACGTCATTTAAAATAATCCATTTTTAGCACTATTTAACAAGAAATGTCTTGAACTATCTGAAAATATTAATATCTTTCCAAGAAGTTAAACTTGTCAATGTTTACTGTGCTCACTTTATTACCATACCAGTTCGCGTGCATCGGAAAGAGCTTCTTAAGTTGCTAAACTAAAACCGATCGTAATTTGGTGTATCGTGGTAGATGGAAAAGAGGCATAATAAGAATTTATTAGAACGTAACATTCACTTTTAATAATGAGGGCCAGTTTCTGTAAGAATAGATTCTTTAATAACCAATCGACATTTCGAAACGTTACCAAGAACTTTATTTTAGAAAAAAATATTCTGAATATTTAAACGTTTCTTACTAATTTACACGTATTATTTTCATATAACTAGATACGTCATTTTTTCTATTAAGGCTTATACTATCTAAAAATATGCGCTTCTTGCGGAAATTTGCAAAATGAGCATCTTTTCTAGCCCCAAACTTAACCATTCAATTTGGGGTGATTCCGTATTTCGAAAATTCACTTTTCATAAGAACGTTCCGGATTTGGCCCATTTTCTACGTCATTGTTATGATTTAAAGAAGTTCCAAAAAACCCAAAAAAATAATTTTAGGATACTCGTTTAAACTGTTTCATATAACTGTTTCTATAAAATAATTCAGAGAACAAAGTTTTTCCAATTATTATACTTTTCAGAGATTTCGATGCCCAGCAAAAAATAAGAAAAACTGATGGTCTCGTTTGGACGGCCACAAAGGTCTTTTAAACTATTCCTCTTCGATGTGTTTTATCCTCTTTTTTTTTTTTGAGATGAAAAACACACATTAATGAGATACAAAAGATTGGCCGTCCAAACGAGAACCTCATTTTGTTCTAATTTTTTCCTCTTCCATTAGACACCGATCTCTGAAAAGAACAATATTTATTCTCTATATTTAAATTATAGATTAAAAGTGTTAAAAGTATTAAAACAAATAGGATATTTTAAATAGAAAATAATTTCACATTAAGCACGTAAAATTAAAATTTTCATTTTTTTTTCAATTTTTCCAAAAATTAAAATATTACATAAACATTAAAATGCTTAAATCTCAGATTTAAACCAGAATATAATAAGTACGAGCCAATTGCAATACACCGCGCACCAATTGCCCAAAATACATCCTTTCAATTAATTATTTAACGAAAAAAAACAATTTTTAATTATTATTAACATAAAAATTAGTTGAAATTTTTTATGGTATGTTTTAGAGAGGTTCAGCGTTCAGCCATGAGTAAATATTCTAAAATGACAGTGAAAACGACGGAAATTGTGCCAAAACCGAAGAATAATAAACAAAACATAAAAATCACTGATGAATCCGAACGAACTAAACGCGTTTCGTTCACGAGAGAAATCTTAAAAAACATCGATTTTAAATATTCAGAAGCAGGCTAAACTATGTTCACTGAATACAGAATAGTGGAAATATTTAAACATAGAGTATTTATTTTATTGTCCTTTTCAGAGGTCGGTGCCTAATGGAAGAACAAAAATAAGAAAAAGGGATGAACGGCCACAGGGCTAAAAGAGGGTTTATATCTATTCCTCTTCAATTTTTTGAGACAGCACATTGATGAGAAAGTGGCAATCCAAATGAGAACCTAATTTTTTTCACTTATTTTTTCTTCTTCCGTTAGGCGCCGATCTCTGAAAAGGACAATAAAGTAATTTTAAAAATCCTTTTATTTCAATTTTAATTTATTTTAATGACCTTGGCTCTAATGAGCTTGAAAAAGTTTCGTTTTTATATCATTATACTTTAATTTAGCTCGATCTATATTTTAATTCAATTGTTGCGAGGAAACCTGAAATACTGTCAAAATTTGAATAATTCTTACTAAAAGATTTTTCGTCCGTCGGATTCACCATTGAATGATGATTTTTCGAGTTTATTTTTACAAAACAGGTTTCAAAAAATTCATCAATTTTTGTTTAGTCTATTCAAATTATTTAAAATAGTACAAATAATTTTTTTAAAGGGCTATAAGGATTTTTGCAATTTTTGAAGAAAACGTGCAATTAGTTTGCAATATGCACATACTTCGTGGCAGTGATTCAAATTCAGTTTAAGAAATAATTGAATATATTAAAAGTTTAATATCACAACAACAAAAAGCTCGAACTTGAGAACAAAAACAAGTTTTAAGAGGCGTTAAAAGTTTGAAAGAATTAAAAAGGGTAGAGAAGATTAAAATAGATTGTTTGCTTTTCTAAACTTTAGAATGGCTCCTTGATAAAAATTAGATTTTTTGAATAAACGTTTTAAAGTATTAACTCGATCACTTCTGAATAAAATGCAGATAGACACATCCAATGCTTGAAGCTAATAAAATTACTTCAGAAAATGTGCTAAAAATCTCGTTTTTTTGTGAAAATTTTAATATTTCCAAAGAGCTTAAGGAATATCTGATAAATTAACGCACTTCAGGTAAAGATTGATTCCAAAAATTATTTGGAAGCGGGCCAAAAAAAATGCATGCCCATTTGACAAAACAAATGTGATAATTATTGTTTTTAACGTTAATCAACGTTGATAATATTAGGGTAAAGTATACGTGAAAAATAGTAATAGGACGGTAGGAATAATAAAATCATTATTTCCATTTGGCGTGCAACTTTATTAGAAATTGTGATTTAGTGATTATCATATAAAAACAAAATTATGAGGGATAACAAATAAAATGTGACAACAAATTGTTCGTTGTGGTATCAAAGCATAATTTTGTTTGAGCCGCCAACCACAGAGGAAGTGCCAAAACAATCTATCGTGACGAACTCGTCCGCAGAAGATTTACAAGTGCAAGTTTCTTCTTCTTCTTCTTCTTCTTCTTCTTAGTCTTGTTGCTTTAAAAAAAGTTTTGGCCACTAATTTGCACGGAATGTTTTGTGATTGAATCGAACAGACAAATTATAGACTTATGATTGAACCGAAATGTGTTATTAAAATATTTGAAAAAAACAAAAATAAAGTTAAAATAAGCAATTATTGAAGTAAACATGGAAGAAGCGAACACAATGAGCTCGAGCTTATTTAGTGTGAGAAAAGTTGATATAAACAGAATGCTTTATTTTTAAAATAATAATGAGTAACTTTTTATAGAAATTTCAAAATAAAAGAACATTCAAAATTGGTGGAAAATAAATTCCGAAACAATTAATTAAACACATTCGAATTGACGTTTATTAATTGAATTGGTTGAAGTATATAAATTAGTATTACCTACTATTTTTACTTCATATGACTTTCTAAATAAATATTATACATATGGTCGCAATAAATTAAGGGAAATGTTAATCAAACTAAAATCTTAAATTATATCAAAGCGAACAATTGAGAAGTTTTTCTTTCTTTTCTTTTTTTTGGTATGAATTCCGGCTCTTTTTCATTCTCAAACCGAACGTCATTTGGGATTGAGTTGGTTTGAATACATGTATAATTAAAAATGCCAAAAAACACACATACAAGACTTGTTTGAAATAGGAAGGAAGAAGAAAAATCAAGCCGACCGAATAAACAATAATGATGTTTTTGAGCAAAAGAGAAATTACTTGGCATCATTTAAATTGGCTGAATATAATAATATCTAAAAACGATGCATGTGCCAACAGAATACAACAAGTGCGCTGGTATTAATGCGACACTGGCGGGTGCACGAATGCCTCGACAATGCTCTTCTTGAATTTCACATCAAAATTATTCTAATTGGTCATTCAAAATTTGACGCCATTCTTTATACCAATTGGGGCTAATTTGGAACACTGAGCTGAGGTCGTCTTATTTATTCGATACATTTTTATTTTGATACAAATGAGCTTTTGTAATAATATTGGAGAGATTGATGTGCTTTTTCTAATTAAAATATGGAAAATGTAAAAAAAGGAAAATTGGTGGTAATTAGATTTCATTTAGAACAAGATTTAAATATAAAATATCTTACAACCTCAAGTATATCGTAATATAGTTTACAATTATTATTTATGATTTTGTTGCAAAAGAAATGCAGGATTTTAGCATTTTAACGTGATATTCATTCCCGGAGACTTTTAATAGAATTTTTGTCATGGTTAACAGAATATTGCTCCCCAATATTAATGTTTAGTTTGTTAAATATTAAGAAAATAAAAAGGTAAGAAAGGTTTTAAGGTATAAGTGCCTTCTGCAATAAGTGCCTTCTGCAAAAGAAATGCAGGATTTTGTTTTTTTTTTTGTTTTTTAATGAGGTCCAGTTTTCAAATAACTCACTAATAGTGTCTTTTATTAGTTTGAATAACAATTTTGTAACCAGTAAGCTAAATTTGACGAAAATAATGATTAGGTAAAAATTGTAATTGCAAAAGAAAGGCAGGATTTTTGTATTTTAACGTTATTGTCGACTTGGTCTATCCCTTGGAATGTCCAAGACACAAATAAGAATTGATATACACAAATCGATGTGGTATAAAATATTTCCCGTGTGTTGTGACGCATTAATTAACGTGTCGTAACAATTTCGCTATTTCAAAGATCTGACTTCTAATCACTACAATCACATCGGTACTTCTTTGGGATCTTCTCTTCACAAAACTCCATTGTTTCCCTTGGCCGTCAAGACAACAATTTCTGCCGACGATCCAGCCGTACACCTGCAGTCACTCGATACGCTTAACCGAGAAGCTCTAGACATTCAATTCAAGAAGCTCAAGCTGTCGTTGACGACTCCAATGCGATCAGCACTCAGCAGAGCACAGCCAAGCCAGAATTGACCCTAACAGTTTCCACCTTTATATTAAATAAAGTCACATTATTCCACTGGACCACCACAAGCAAGAGGACGCGTAAGAATCCTCGTATTATCCAGTTGCAAGCGACCTCTTTACCGTTATCTTAATTCCAGGAGACTATTACTAAAGTTACAAGAGAGTTATTCCTAGAGAATAATGGCTAACATAATATTGACCACCAATATAAATATTTAGTTAGTTAAATGTTAAGAAAATAAAATGGTAAGCTAGGTAAACTATGCTATTATAGGTGTCTGTTGCAAAAGAAATGCAGGATTTTGTTTTTAGAGTTTTAATCTGATTCAATTTTTCAATAACATGTTAATAATATTAGAGAAATGATGACCCCTAATTTTTGTATTCAGTAGGTCTAATTTTAACAAAATATGGATTAGGTAGAAATTTTAATTTCGAAGGAAATGCAGGATTTTGTTTGCTTTTTATTTTAACGTGATATTAATTCAGGCAGGTTTAGGCGAGTCTGCATACTCAAAGATTAGTCCAATAACCTCTGGCGATGACCGGCTATCCGAGTTAGGAGAGAATGATGAGGAAAGGGTGATGAGTTTGTGATCACAAAAGAGTTGCTTACATTCTGCTGACAGGTCAGCCCCGGGGCACAGACTGGTGGTAACGTTTCAAACAAAAGTGATTTTTCGAAATCCGGAATCCGTCTATCCCTGCTGTATACCAAAAAATTCACAATTTTACAATTAACAACATTATGTAACTGAAGTGGTGTAATTTATCCTAAAAATAATATTTGAAATTTTTTGCAAAATTCAAAACCATTTTTTAATAGTTTGTTTCCCTGCAACTTTGAAAAATGACGGAAGCTATCAAAAATCAAAATTTGCGTTGTTTTTGATTTTTGCGTAAAATAAAATCATTTAGTTACTATTGTAGCGAAAGCCAATATAATATATTAATGAACTGGTGGCTGATTCAAAACTCGTCCTTCCCTTTCACTTGTACTAATGATACTCACTGCAGCAGCTAAATCTGCTACTGAGATATAGCCGTTTTAGGCCACTGATCATTTTAGTTTCTTTTATAATTCTTTGTTCTTATGCTATAATATAATCTGAATTCTTTATGTTATTTAATTGATAATAAATATTTAATTACATACGAGACACAACTTTTGTGCATATATGTGGATTATTAATTGTGTTACTTTTAAGTGGAAATTGATAAAATGGTAAAAATAAGTTTATTAAAAAATAAAGATCACTTTACAAAATAAATTATGGAACGCCGAAGGCAGCCAGTTCATAGCCAGCCAAATAGCATTCACATAGAAAATAAAAATCGATTTCTTATTTTTTGTAAAACCGTTTTTAGACTATTGGAAGAGAACTAGTGATTATATGAGACGTGAGTTACATAATTTTGTTCCTCGTGAACCTCTGAATATTTTTAAATGTAACATGACGCCCAGGTTCAACTAAAGTAGAGAAACCCTCGAAAAGCCTCGATCCATGACCTAGAAAAATTTATACTTGGGTGATTCGTAAACCATTTGCCTGAAAACCATACAAGCCGTGAACCGACAATATTTTTGTTAAATTATTTTTTCTTAAGCTTCTGCTTTCATCCGTACAGTTTATATTATTTGAAATATTTAGGAGAGATCTTCACTGATTCTGTCATAGATTCAAGCAGCCATAAATTCTAATGAAGCTGAAAACCACAAAGAAAAATAATATCAACAAAAATGGGAGAATGTTCTGAGCATTATTGTTTCAGAAGAGATAACAGATTGAAATCCCAGTTTGAAGTGTTTTTAAGCACTTTTTTGTAATCATTTTAAAAAGAATATATTTTAATATTTATTCAAATCAAATACACAATAGAAATAAACAAACCGGGCCTATATCTAAATGTTTATTGAATAATTTTCATTTAAAATCAAGATGCTAGATTAATTCTATATTATTTATCAAGACTTTGCAAGTTCTTCGGATTCATAAACAGTCTACTTTATATTTTACTCACTCTTCCTTTATATAAAAAATATTTATTTTCCCAGATTATAAGATAGTTTAAGAAAAATCTACAGGAACCAGCTTTTTGGTAATAATTATTTTTCTCAAAATAGTTTCTTAAAACAAAATGTTATTTTTTTTTAGAACGTTTTCATATAAAGGAAAGAGCCAACAAAATAAAAGATTTCCTGAACTTTACAAAGTGATTAATAAATCGATTATCCATTGGAAAATGTTAAATAAAAGAAAAACGAAAATGAGAAGCAATTGGGACCCGCCGTTTGAACGTGAGCGAACACTCATATTTAATAGTTTGAATATTTCTTTTCGTCCTTATTTGCACAACAGCACAATGCCATGGAGAGAACCATTGCCAGAAGCTAAAACGAATTATACAAAAATAATCATACCAAAATATGAGCTCACTTGGATAATTCCAACTAAAACGCAGATGGCGATGATCCAGTTGAGATGGCTGTTGATACTTTCGTAGACGGCGTCCGCGCATCCCTGCAAATGATTTAATTGGAAATGTTCAAAGTGTCAGAACGATGCAATCTTCTTCTAATTATTCGTGTCAATATTATATTCTGGTTTTTTAAAGAGACTTTTTTATAGAAAATCAGTTTGTTGTTGTTGTTGTTGTGAAAGAATGACAAGGGAATTGAGTTTATTTTGAGAAATATGTGAAATGTGCAATATTAATGGAGCCCTGGAAACTAAAAAAAAAGCAAAATTCAATTTTTAAGAGGATTTCTTTTTTTCAGAGATCGGTGCCAAATGGATGAGGAAAAATATAAGAAAAATATGATATTTTCATTTGGACGGCCACAAAGGACTTTTCCTCTTCAATGCTTATTGTCTATCTTTTTGAGAGACAATTTTTTTGTTTGCAATTGCAGCGAAGTCTTTTGCAATTCGACGCGATTTCGTGGCTATAATAATTTACTACTAGAAAAACTACAAGATTTGAAATCAGCAATGTCTGACTTTGTCAAAATGATGCACAAATAAACACTTTTCATTTTCAGTTAGTTTTTTAAACTCTAAAACACAAATATTTTGGTGTAACTTACAAACACTTTGCAATTTTTTAAAATTGCTCGAAAAATGTTGTTTAAAAATGCGTTTTCTTTCAATCTAACGGTTTAATTGATAGAGTTTTGCTGACAAACGCATAGGACTCCACGACAAAACAATAGAAAACTATGTTCAAAATTTGAAAAAAGCAATTTTCAGGTGGAGCTAAGAAGGCTTGCATTTTAGCCAAAAATATTCCTTGATGTTATCTATTGTATCCTTCTTGGGTACGTTTCCAAATGGGCTTTTGACACATAGTGATTGCGTAACATGAAATATATTTTTGTTCGATGAAACCTATAAATGATGGACGTAGTTCACACCGGAACCAAAAACAGTACCCGTGCCAATGAGTACTGATGCTATTTTTCAATGCAGGCACATGTGTTGTCACCTTTTCTAATTTATAAAATATAGCGTTTTCTTGATGTATTCTCGCGGTGTATGTTAATGAAAAATCAGGGGTAAAGGAGCATTCCAAATAATAAAATGGTCTCGCTTGGACGGGTGTAGATTTAATTTGCAATTTGTTTATTATTTGACTTTTTTTCATCACAATTTTGTTTTCTCTTAAGTTAGTAAATTGGCTGTTGAATCAACATAATAATTATTATTATAAAAATTTTTGTATAATTTATTATATTTAGGATCGAAATAATAAACAAGTTGCAAATGAAATCTACACCTGTCCCAGCGAGACCATTTTATTATTCCGAATGTTCCTTTAACCCGGATTTTTCATTAACCTACACCACGACAACATATATTTTTAGTTTCGTTTTTATTTGTTTTAGAAGTAATAGAATGGATAGCTGAACATATTTGTGACAAAAAATTATATTTTTCTAATCTTTACTGTTTGACTGTTAAATTAATTTGAATATAAAAAATTATATTTTAATATTCATTTTATCTGAATCAGCATAAAATTTTCTATAATATGATACTTTAGTTTTCGCTTTAATTCACACTTTAAATTTTTTATAACAGATAGTTAAGCCAAACACTTTTATGTAGACTAAAACATTAAAATTCTTATTATTTCTTTTTAAATTATTTTAATACAGTCAGATAATTTTTCACAGTTGTCTCATATATAAATAAATAACTTGCCTTAATTAGAATCAGAATGATAAAGCTTCAAAGAAGAAATATTGTCCTTTTCAGAGATCGATGCCTAATGGAAGAGGAAAAAAATAGGATGGAATGATGTTCTCGTTTGGACGGCCTCTCTTTTTAGACGGCCATTATTTTTTACGAAATTATGGGCAGCACATATTTAAGAGGAATTGAGAAAAAAAATCTCTTCCTCTTTTGTTTCTCATCAATATTTTTATTTCATCCATTTTCATTTTTAAATTAAACTTTTCATTTCTTTTCATCAAATAATAAACAAAAAATAAATAACGAACATTGATGAGAAACAAAAGAGGAAGAGATCCGATGGCCTTAATGGCCGTGTGGCTGTCTAAACAAGACCTTTTCTCCGCTCCTAATTTTTTTCTCTTCCATTAGGCATCGATCTCTGAAATGAATAATAAATAAAATACGAACTTTTAGTGGCTTTTTTGCCAATTTCCGCATTGCTACTAAATACTAGAGAATGATGTTAAGTGAATTTGAACTATATTGTTATCAAAAATGCAGAAATCACTAAAATTCTAGAATTCTAGAAATAAATTAAATTTTTTCATGTGAAATGAAGCGGTCTTTTCACTATTGGCGTGCAGTGTGCAATTTATCGTTTTTAATTAGAAACATTTTTATCATTACTAATTAAGGATAATTAAACAAAAAATGTTCAACTAGCGTATTGGTCATAAGAAAACCTCCACAAAGATTAGATTATTTTGTCAATGAGAAGCTCTCGTTTATTCTTCTAAATCTTGTTGAAATTCTTAAGACTCTACGGTATACTACGGTAAAAAGATAAGGAAATCTATCACTATCAGATATTGAAACTAACCTTCTCATGAATAAATTGCGAATATGTGTTCAGTGGAGCTTGGTTAAACGAGACTCCGCAGTTGCTCGGGTAAGCTGATTTGCCATCTTCATTGCAGCACGACATTGGAACTCTTCCTGAATTTTCATGGATTATTTCCTTTTTCCTCTTTTGAGAGTTTTCTTTATTTCATTCTCTTCTCTTCTCTGCTTTTCTATTCCCTCTTTCTCTCCCTCTTGGCTCCCTAAGGTTTTATCTACTTTTATTCTCGCATATTTATTATTTTTCGATCTATCTCGTTGAATGTATTTCTGTTTCTTCTTCATTGCAATTTACCCGTTTTTATATCTCCTCTTTCTCTTTTTTATCTGCTTTTCTATTCACTTTCTTTTCTCGGGTTTTTTGCCTGTTTTCTTATTATCTTCTTTTCGCTCTTTCTCTCTTCTTCTCCTTTTTAAATTTTTTTCTCTGGTTTGCTCTGGTGACATTTTTAATTTAATTCTATATATCTTGTTTTAATTTATTTATTCTTTCGTTCTTTATTATATCACTCTTTATTATTATTTACTTCATTTTTTTAATATTAGCTTCTTCTTCTTGTCTCTTCCTTGGCGGAGAAAACCGTTATTTCTTTTTTTCTCTATTATTTCCTATATTTTTCTCGATTCCCTCTTTTTCTCTCTATCAGAGATTGGCGGAATGACAGTTTTTGAAAATACGGAATCCGGAATCCAGAAGCTCTCTATCCGTATCTCTTTTCCTTTTATATTTTCTTTATGTCTTCCTTAGCTCATTTTTTTCTCTTTTTCTCTATTTTTTCTATATTTTTCTCGATTCACTCTTTTTCTCTCTATCTTTATATCTTTTTTCTTCTATATCTTTCGTTTTGCTTCCTTTATATCTTTTTTCTTTTTATCGATTTTTTCTCTTTTTTTTGGATAATTTTTATTTCTATTCTTTTCTTGCTATTTTAGGAGATCTCTTTCTGTATACCTTTCTCTCTCTCTCTTTCTCTTTCTCTATTTATTTTTCAAATTGCTTTTTTTGTTTTTTTTTAAATATGTGTGTATTGTTTTTCTATTGTTATTTATTTCCTTTTTATTTTTTTTATCATGTCTATTTCTATTTTCCTTTCTTTTCTTTATCTCTCTTATCTCTTTCTAATTTTACCTATTTTTCTCACTTCTATCTATTCTTATTTTAATTTCCCAACTCTCACATTCCAAACCCACCGTATCCGTTTCCACGTCCTCCCCCAACAGCGCCGATTCCGTGCTCGATACGGCCCACGCTATCCTCGTCTTCCTCCAAATGGCTCGTTCCGCGCTTGTCCCAGCTTGCTCCAAGCCAGTCGGAATATGATTTCACGCCGCAGCATTTGAACTTGAAATGAGTTGTTTCGTGTTATGTTTAATTATCGTTTCCTATACCTGATTTTGAACATTATCGAAAGCTGTTTTATAAGCTGAATCGGATGAATATCGATTGCGGATTGTGTCGTACATGCTGCTCTCAACATAGTTTCTGTAAAAGTTTAGAACGATCGTTATTAAGAAGTTTGTCAACTTTTACCGGATATGCTCCTGCTTATTGTAGGCGGTGATAGCAGCAGCGAGTTGAAGAAGGAAGACGATTGTCAAGACGATGAAGAACTAAATTGAAATTGATATTTACGATCCATTAGAATAGTTTATTATCAACATGTTGGAGCCAAAAAAATGTCAATTGTCATGATCATTCATTTGCTTCAACACACACACACACGCACAAATTTTATAACAGCTGCTCATTGCTTCACTATCAGACATCCTAAAAACACATGCACTTACGTGTGACTCGCCACCAAACTTTGTTGGATTCTTTTTTGACGCAAATCCTTATCTTTTTTTATAATTTTGTTGTTGTTTTTTTTGTTGCTCTGCCTCGATAATAAGAAAAAGAGAGAAAATCATATTTTTAGAAGAGAGATATATAAACAAAATAAATATCTTTGCGGCGGAAATATGCAATCGAGACTATAATTGTCAACTAACCGCGAGCAGAGCACACTGATTGAGTTTATATGCGCCACAGCAGCCGAAACATCCAATGAACGTCATTATGGCTCCGGCGGCAACAAGCAACCAGCCGACAATCCTGAACGAGCCTAAAATGGGAATGATGAGGAGTAGAAACGAGGGAGAATTACTCACCAGGATGGGTTGAATGAAGAGCAAAGAAATCGGACGCTGCTGGATCCCATAACAGCCAGATTCCTAATCCGAGGATTACAATTCCGGTCAGCTATAGAAATAATAAACAAATTAAAATAATGTTTATGTAACTTGATATTTTCGCATTAATTATGCCACATAGATTTGTGTAACAAGTTCGAATCATCGGAAACAATTTGATTTTCGAAAAACAAAAAAACATTTATTTGACAAAATAACATCCAGATGTTTTCAATAAAGTTTTGGCTCGAAACATTGCTCTTATCAAATTCAATCTCTTTTTTCTATTATGTAAGAATATATAACGCATAAATTAAGGAAAAAACATTTAAAAAAAATGAACAAACCCATAAAAGGAAGTTGAATACGAAGATAAGGGATCGAAGAGTTTTGACGCAAGCGCCCATCTTGCGTCGACGAATCGGTGCTGAGTGAGCTCGATGGGCGTGTCGCTTCGAGCGGGCTGCTGCCAGTGCCAGCTCTGTCTGTTGCTCTTGTTGTTGTTGTTGATACCTCGCTGGCTTGTTGTGCTCGTTGATCAATGGCAGACGTGTTTCATTCCCAAAACGATTTGATGAGCATGTTGGCTCATCACGCGACCAATCCAAACTGTATTCATCGCGATCACCGCGTATCATATTGGATATATTCTAGAAAAAGAAAAACAATAGTTTTTCTGGAGGCTAATAGAGAGAAGACAACTCACGTAGGCAATATTTAGGTAAAATTGTAGGAAAAGCGTCAAAATAAGAAAATCATTATTTTAATTTTGTTTGAGAATGTGAATCCTTTCAATTTATAGTGCCCAAAAAATAAAATATTTTGCCTAGACCAATGTATATATTAAAAAGTAGGTTTTTAATCCCGCAACATTTCACTTCAACTTGTAAGGTAATAGAATGAGCTCAGTAATCCTGCTCAAATATAACTTTCGAGAAAGTTATTCATATTAAGACAAGCTTAATTAAATTGTAGTAAAAAATTGTAGTTTTGTTATAATGACGTAAAAATTTACGCACACGTTTAAAAATAAAATCGTTATTTTGATTTGAAGGGACCTTGTATTGTAGTATTTAAATATTTAATGACTAAAAAATAATATAAAATATAGAACTTACTTTGGTAAAATATACATTGGTATCTAAGCAAAATCGTTTAATTAAAAATGCACTTCTTTAAATTTGCCTGGTTATAATTACGCTCAAAGAGCTCAGAAGATGTGAAAATTTATTCTTTGATAAAACGGGTAATTTTATCTCTATTATAGTACCTTAAAATCTAAAAATAGCATAAAAAACCCTTCCATTAAGAACACAATAAACCAATCGTATAGATAATGGAGCATATGTCGGATTAAATTTAAATAATTTTTGTCTCTGAGTTTACGGAGCTCGTGGTATTTTTTTTCAATTCTGTATTGAATAGTAAAAGAAATTGTAGATGTCGTCTTCAAAATCCTTGTAGTCAGCGTATACAGCGATTCATTTTCACGTGGGGTTTTCACAAGGTCGTCTTAAAATATATTAAAAACTTATCATAGTTCTAGAATAGAGAGAATTTTTCGTGATACAATATACGCTCTTCGATTAGAAAATAATAATTTCTGATGTCTTTTTGCAGATATTGTAAAGAATCATGCAATATAATTTCTCTGATTTATTACGAAAATCTCATTTTTACGTGCATGCTAAACAGGATTTTTAAATATTTGAATGGAACTTTGTAACATTACCCGTATCGATTTTCAACTGATTTTAAATAGAGCTTCAAATTTAATTAAAAAAAAAACTTATCTTTATCTATTAAATGTTTATTTTTTAAAATCTTGCATACTCTTACGGAACAAACTCACTTACGTCTATTTCTCAGTTTTTTTTTTTAAATATTATATTTGAGCTTCTAGTTCGCGGTGCTAAAGTCTATAAACACTTCAAATGAATTCTTTAAAAACATGCCGTCAGAAAATACAATTAAAAATTTTAAAGAGAATTCTATAAAATTCGCTTAAAAATTGATTATCACTTGTTGATTAAGTGAACATTAATTGAAAATTTAAACGATCAGAATGAAAATTAGTAATTGTTGGCTGTTTTGTGCATGTTTGGATAACTTATCAAACATATTTATCCAAAATTTTTGTATTACAAAACGAAAAAATTAAAGTTTTATCTTTTAAAAAAGATAATTTCTAAGGTTTTTTTCTTAAAATGGAGCCTCAATTTTAAAATTTTGATAAATTTTCAGATATTACTTTTAAAATAAATTTTTATCACAGTAGACGTGTCAAAAGTTTTAATTAAGATAGCAACACTCCTCTGCCACAAAGTTGTTGCAAAAAAATTGCAAAAGACTGCGCTTCAATTGCGCAAAACACGATCTTTCAATTTTTCTACTTATAGAGCTCTATTTATTTTCTGTTTCTGTTAGTTTTGTTAAACAATAATGTCGTAATCTGGGTTGCGTTAAGAACTTGGTGATTTCATGCGATAAGTAATAAAGAATAAATAAATAAAATATTTTTAATAAAATAATAAATTCAAAGGGCGTGTTTTGCGCAACTGGGGCGCGGTATTTAACCACTTACGCGTACTTAGTGTCAATGGATTGTAGTAATGAAGTCAAAATAGTAAATGGATGGCAGTGATTGAATATTTTGAATCTAGAATAAATTCTAAAATTCTAATAAGGTTAATTTAAACTTTTAAGCGAGAAATAAGGTAAGTTTTGATCGATGGATTGACAAATGGTAAAACAAATTCTTTGTCTTTTATGGGTAACCCATGAAATCGGGAATCTTGAATCAAATGCAAAAAGCATTGTTTTTGAGTACTAATATATAAAGAAAATTGTAAACGATGGATAGAAAAATTTACAATCTTTCTGGAAACCGCTATAAAATTTGAAACAAGAGGACAAAATACGAGAACACTAGCCGTATTTAGTTCTAAAATACCAATATATAAACGGCATAAAAATTTAATCTAGCGATTAAGCTCGTAAAAAACCGGCGTTCAGTACAATATTACCTCCCAGAAAGATAGGAAGGTTGAGGATAAATCTGTTGTAGTACGAGGTTTATTAATACGCCTACGTTTAGAAGAAGCGTTAAACTATAATCTCAAATAGTAACAAAAGTGCTGTTTTTTCTATGTTTTCTCATAATATTAGGTATTCATGATATTAGCAATTTCTGGATTTTTATTTAAAAATGAAATGAAATAAGAAATAATTTGATATTTTTATTTAAATTTTATAGTAGGGCACGCCAAATGAAAACGATGATTTCGCAACTTTTAAACCCATTTTATTAAAATCCACGTGCAATGTAAGACATAATTTTTAGGTAAAAATTACCGGATTCTATTAAAATAGTTCCTGGACTGTAGATTACCTCGATGTTTGACTTTACCGAGATTCTGTTTTTACGAACTTACCTGACACGCAAGTTATTAAGCGCAAAACAAATGTTAAATGATTATTTTCAAATATAAATTATAATCGACTTTACTAATCAATTAAAATATTTTTCTTACACTATACACTAAATTTCAATTTATTACATTGTCCTTTTCAGAGATCGGTAAAAAATGGATGAGTAAAAATAACAAAAAATAATGGTCTCGTTTAGATGGCCACTCTTTTGTATCTCATCAATGTGTGTTGTCTCAAAGAGATAGAAAGTGAACAATGAAGAGGAAACGTCCTTAATTATTATTTTCTTATTTTCTTTTCCTCTTCCATTAGGCCCGATCTCTGAAGAGTATAATAGAATATTAAATTCAAAAAATTTTAATATCAATTATTGTCCTTTTCAGAGATCGCCTAATGGAAGAACAAAAAAGAAGAATAAATGATAGTCTCGTTGGGACGGTCACACGGCCACAAACGACTTTTTCGTCTATTCCTCTTCAATGTGGGCTGCCCATTTTTTTGAGACAACACATGATGAGATATAAAAGAGTGGCCGTCCAAACGAGAACCTCATTCCATCCTAATTTCTTTCCTCTTCCATTAGGCACCAATCTCTGAAAACTAGAATAAAATATTGAATTCACACAATTTCAAAAGCAATTTTTTAATTGTAAAATCTAAGCTTCTACTATTAATTCACTCAATAAATAGTTAATATTAAAAGTGAGCAACATTTAAAAAAACGAAATAAAAACGACAACTTAAATGTAAATTCAGGAAACAGAATACAAATCAAATAATAAATCCATTAACACGAAATTGGATGGCGTATTGATGAATCATCGAGTTATATTTTATAAAATTGATTAATAACTATTATTATATACGCACTCGCGATAGTCAACAAAGAGCCAAAATAGGGTGTACGCATGAGAAAAATAAAATAAAAAACGAGTTAAGAGCAAATAAATTCGAACACTTATTTGACTTGCTATTTAGTACATTTGTTATTTGTTTTTGCTATCGATAAGAATGGAAGAGTTCGGGATATCATGAATTATTCTATCATGTGCTCATATTTATGGTCCTTATTTTCATAGAGAGAGAGAGAGATAGTTTTAAGCAACCCATTCAGGGTTAATGAGGATTTAAAGAAAAGGGGAGAATAATAATGAAACAAGGAATATTATGATGAGACCACATTTAACCGACTAGAACTATATAACAATTAACCCAAAGCAAGCTCATTCAAAAATATTATTTTAATATATAAAAAAAATAATTTTTCGCAATTATCTCCTCCCGGCTCAAATCATAGTAAAGTCTGATAAATATGCTAAGGGTTCTTATATTTTAACACTAACATTCTAAAATAGGTAGCAACTATTTACGTGGAAACTAGCAAGACTCGCGTCAATTTTCATTTTCAACTAGAGTGCAATTTTAGAAGAATGCTGGAATCGATTCCAGGAAATATTACTTAAATAGTTTTTATATTGAAAATTCATAATATTTATTCAATAATCTGTAGATGTTCTCAAATAGTTTTATTCTTATATGTTTTACAATATAGTTAGATTATCTTTAAATTAAAACGCATCAACTTTTAAGACCCATTAAAATATTAGAAAATCATAATTCTCAATAGCACGCCAATAGGAAATGAGCATTTTCTAATATTAAAATGTGTAGTATAAGCTTTCACGCAATAATATATATATATATATATATATATATATATATCAGAATATTTTTCACGTAAACTTGTCATGCACCTTCTAAATTATTTAGAATTCTGCTCCGCTGAACGCTAAGAGCATAGAGAGCTATTATCAAAATCTAAGAATATGAAAGGTTTGATTTGATAATTTTTGAATTATTTTCAATGGTCTCAAAGAGATCATGAAACAATTATTCAATTTATGTTAATAATTTCTCTGTTTTTCATTATATTTCTTCAAAATTTCTTGATCAAATCAGATTTATTAATTTTATTTTTTATGAAAATAAAATTGGAATTGTCTATTTATTATATTTTGATAATACTTTACGCCGCTGCGGTTTTGGAAAGAATGAAGCTGTTTCAGTCCATAACCATAAACGAGTTAAGAATATCTCCATGGGTATATTTTCTCGGAAGAACAGTATGCTCAGTACATATTTAACTTTATTTTACATTGTTAATATTAAAAATAAAGAAACTGGCCGCGGACTAGGATCCATGCAGCGGCCGGCTCTTTTATGTGTGTAATGGAGTGCATTAACAATATAATGTCCGTCGCACTCGCAGTCCTATATAAGATATATGCGAAGAACATAATCGTACTTGTAGGATTCGTCTTCATTTTGCATTTTTTCGTTGATTTATTTTTTTGGGAATTAATCTTAAATATTATCCGAATCTAAGAATATGAAAGGTTTGATTTGATCATTTTTGAATTATTTTCAATGGTCTCAAAGAGATCATGAAACAAATATTCAATTTATGTTTATAACTTCTCTGTTTTTCATTATATTTCTTCAAAATTTCTAGATCAAATCAGATTTATTACTTTTATGTTTTATTATTGTCCTTTTCAGAGATCGGTGCCTAATGGAAGAGGAAAAATATTAGGATGGACTGATGTTCTCGTTTGGACGGCCTCTCTTTTTAGACGGCCATTCTTTTTTACGAAATTATGGGCAGCACATATTTAAGAGGAATTGAGAAAAATGTTTTTTGTGGCCCCATCATTTTCTCTTCTTTTATTACTCTTCCATTAGGCATCGATCTCTGAAATGAATAATAAAACAAAATTGGAATTGTCAATTTCTTAGATTTTGATAATATAAAACTATAATTGAGTATGTTTTCTGATCTTTCAGTTTAAACACTCAATTTTTGGTTCAATATTTTTTCGAAAAAAAAACTTTTCAGCTAAAGTTGGTGGAAAAAAATTGATGACTTTGAATCAAGTTCTTCCTTAAACTCAAAACTAATCAAAATTAAATAGTCTTAGTAAAATAGTAAATATTATAGGAAAAGTAAAAGTAAACGAAGAAAATATTAAACAATTCTTTTAAGGTTTGTTTTAATTTTAGTATTGTCCTTTTCAAAGATCGGTGCCTAATGGAAGAGCAAAAAAGAAAAAGAAATGAAGGATGGCCACACGGCCACAAACAACCTTATCGTCTATTCCTCTTCGGTTTGTGTTGCCCATTATTTTCGAAAAAAAGAATGGCCGTCCAAACGAGAACCTCATTCCATCCTAATTTTTTTAATTTTTTTTTTCTACTAAAAGATTTTAATAATTTTATTATATATTATTAACAATAGAATTTGCTTAAGAAGGAAAAAATATTATATTTTGCTATAACATTTACACAACTTCATTATATTCTTCTTGATATTTTCGAACCTAAACGTTTAAGCGAGAACTATTTAAAAGTTTTGATCGATTACAAGGAGGCTCCATGTTTAATAAAATACTCAAGTCTCTGGTAGATTTAAATTTTACAAAATTTAATTCGTTTTTTATAAATTTTTCTTTCCTACACACCAAATCGAAATAATGATTTTGCGATTTTTAAACATGTGTGGAAAATTTTACGTAAAAACCACAAACTTTTTTAATACGAATTGTCTTAATTGTCTGTCTTGTCTTAAACTGTCTAAAAAAATTGATATCTCTCTAAAAAGTTGTACTTGAGAATGCTTACTGAGCTCATTCTTTTACCATACAAATTGGAGTGCTTTCCTGCAAACTTTTTAATGGATTTTTGGCTATTTTAAGTCAATCAACCCAGCAAAAATGAAATTCTAGAGGAAATTTGAAAAGGGATTGACATTTTACTATTGTAAGTGGCGTACAATTCCATGAACTGGGCTGGAATGATTCAAAGACCTTCCTCAAGCTATAACTATTGTTTTATATGATTTAAATGTTCATTTTATAATTGATTACGTTTAAATTGAGCTGTGATAATCCTTATAAATTAAGATAATCATTGATTTCATTGATTGAAATAGTAAAAAGGCGAATAAGTTAAACTTTGTATCAACTAGAATAGTTTAGAGAATCTAGAAGAGTTAAGTTTCAAGAGTATATTTATCCATTGAAGGTGATTAAAAAATCATTGGTAATATTAATTTTTAAAGAAATTCCAAAAACATATTCGAGAAATTTAATTTTTTAATGGATCCGATTAATGGATAAATACGTTATTGAATCCTCGGAATTTTCATTTGAAGACAAGACACTGTAAATTTACAATTATACCCAAGTTATTCGTAGAAACTTTTAATAAAAGTTGTTGTTAATATTTAGAAAATCACCCCAACCACTCAAATTTAGCGTGATGAGTTTTTTAATACTTTTTATTTTAGAAATTATTTATTGATTTTTACCCGCCAAGTGTAAATGAATATTTTACATTATTTAACTGTTTCTTATTATATTATTATCAAATTCTGAGAAATTGATAATTTAATTTTTCATTTAATAAAAAGAAAAATAACGAATAGTTAGGATGTGAACTAGAAATTTTGAAGAAATATAACAAAAAAAGGGAAATTATTAAAATAAATTGATTGCCTGTGCCACGTTCTCGTTAGGACCATTAGATATTAATTTTAAATTTCTCTATATTTTGATAATACACGTCTAACTTAGCAGACAATTTTCACGTGAATGTATCAGATCTAAACTATCCGAGAAAATTAATTTTCTATATATTCTCTTACGATCGCTTTATGAGCATTGAAAATCATTTCTCCTTGAAAGTAAATTTAACCATTTTTGCATTTTAATAGAGACATTCAAATATATTCAAAATAAATGTTTTATCAAAGACTTTCGAATATTTAACCTTAAATCTTCCAATTAGAAACATTCCAAATGGCAATATTCAATATTTCGTCAACTCGGTTGTAACACGACGCCTCCGCAAATACGAGGAGCCGCAATTCAGATCGCATCTGAGCAAATGACGGATGTGCAGCTCAGCAATGAATCAAGTGGAGCGCATGAAAACACCTGTGATGTTGGTCTCGGCGAGCCCTGCGAGTCGTCTAAAACAATATGAAATAACAACACAAAAATAATCGCTGCATGTGGGAGACAGGCGAGCAGAAAAGAGCTGCCGGTTGTTGAAATCGCCTTCAATCTTCTTTCTCATTGTTGTTTTATTGTCATTTATATTGGCGGGGAGTTTGTTCCTGAATTCTTATCGATCGTCTTCTTGAGCAATGTCGGCGGAGCGCACGGAAGCGTTTCAAAAGGCGCGCAAACTTGCTGAAAGCGAGAACATTGCTGATGCACTATCGGCGATTGAAGCGTAAGTTGGACGGAAGGTTTGAGAAATAAAGTTGGATTTCAGATACACATCTGAAGATGGCGTCGAGTACACGCTGCCAGAAATGCAAACAGTTAATATAATCGTCTGCGAGAGGGTAACGAGGTGAAAATGCTCCAAAAAGGGTTTCTAGTTTGATTCAATTTTGTTGTAGTAGCTCATTTGATGAGAAGAAGGAAGCTTGTCTCGAGTGCATCGATCTAGTGGAAGGAGCAAAAGTGGTGTAAGAATTGTAATTGGCATTTAAATCAAATCGGCAATTAATGATAGGAAAGACGCCGATTGGCTCGAATTGTACAACGAGTCGGTGTATGAGATATTCAGCAAATTGAGCCGATGTGCACGCGACGAGGAAAGGAATGAGTATTGGAATCGTTTAAAAGTAAACGCGTTTTGTGTGTTTTATGATATGCACAAAGTTGCAGGAGATTTATTATGAAATCACACTGGCCGCCAAAAAGGTGTGGCGTGAAAAGAATCAACCAGGCGGGCTCGAGATCTATGTGAGTTTTGCGAAACTCGTCAAAAGTTATCTGGACGTAGCCGATGATGAATCATTTAAGGTTGTCTTGTTGTGCACATAGATATCTTTATGAATAATTGAATAGATGTGCGAAACGTACGCAAAGGAAGCCAAGTTTATGGGAAAGGGTACACTCGATGATGAACAGTATCGAGATGCGAAGAAATCGATCGAGACTATTAATAAATCGATAACGGATGCAAAGCACGACAAGGAATTGATGAGCAAGGATTGATGCTTGTAAGGGGATGGATGTTAATGTCTTTCGATGAAAATGTTATTGTAATTTGGTCTTGTAATCTCATGGTTGATTTTGTGAATCAAAAAATTATATAAATGAATATTGCTAGACATGATTTATAAGTTTGTTAATACCGTTGTATTTTACGCGCGGGATCCTACTCTTCTTATAGTATAGCTAGCCGAAGAATAGTGTTTAAAGTTTAGACACTGTAAACTACTTAAAACCAGAAAATCTAACCTTGACTGGTTAATAAAATAAATAATACAGAATAAGCGATAATAGATGAGTTAGAGGAATCGTAATTGCTCACATCTCGACTCAGCTCGGGGCGCACCGAGGGTAGCCACAGACCCAGCTACTTTTCTACAGCTTAATTTATTTAATTCATTTGATGTTATTAGGATTTCTTTGCTTAAAATATTGGATTGAAGGATAAGTTCGTTTAGTTTTACCACAAAGATTTATTTGAACAAAAAACTATAATAAATTACTCAATTATGTATTCACCGTTAGTATTTACGACTTGCTCCCACCTCTCGATCATTTTGTTGATGCCGTTCCGCCAAAAGTTGCGCGGTCTGGTGTCGAAGAAGTCGTTGAGCCAGTTTTTGAGGTTCTCTAAGCCATCGAAGGTATCACCCATCATTTGGTTTAACAGAGAGAACAAAAGTTATAATCGGATGGAGCAAAGTCTGGAGAGTACGGTGGATACTGAAGAACCTCCGATTCGAGCTCTTGGATGGCGGTTTGACGACATATGCAACATGCGGTCGTGGAGAAAGATTACTTGGCCTTGTCGATCGGCTCTTTTCAGTCAAATAGCCTCATTTACGCGGCGAAGCAGGGTAACATAGAGCTCCTTGCTGACCGTGGCGCTTCTTCAGATCATTTCCCAGTTTTTGGGTGATTATCTTTCTTGACTTTCTGCTTTGGCGCGTCACTTGGAGCCACCCACCCCTTTCTTTACTTCAGATTGACGAACCGGCTCCATTTTTCATCTCCCATGCTGTTTATGACCGCGTGTTGCTCGATGGAATGTTGAACTGCGATTTGAAGGCGATTTTGAAGGTGAGATCATTGAGCTCATGAGGTATCCCGGCCTCTCGTTTTTCGGCAAATCCCATCGAATAAAGATGATTAAGGGTTGTATTTTGAGTCTTCATTTCACTTTTTCGGCCAATTCACGCCTTTTTTGCGGGGTCATCTTCCTTCAATAGTGCCTTCAGATGTCTCATTCTGCAGGTCGTCCGCTTCGAGGCGTGTCTTCAAGATTAAAGTCGCCATTGTTGAACTTTGCTAACCATTTTTGTACAGTAGACGCGCCTAACACACTTTCTCCATACACACTGAATATTTTCCAAGCGGCTTCTGCTGCTTTTTGCTTTAGAAGAAGATTAGATGTCGAAAAAGCTGATTTTTGCCTGCTGGATAGTCATTTCTAAGCCTGACAAATTATGAAAACTTAAAATTTCAGAACAAACTAAGAGCACAGTTTTGTAGAGCAGAAAAGAGCTATCACATAAATATATACACTTTGCCAAACAATGAGAAAAACAAAAGATAATATAAAAACACTACGAACTTATTCCCCAACCAAATAATTCGAAATTATGTTAAAAGTCCACGCGAAGTTTAGTAGAACGCAGTTGAATCACGTAAAATTATCATTTCCAGGGCGTGCTGTTGAGTAGATGACTGATTATAGCATCAAGGAAGGACGAATCCATGGTTGGAGCAATACGAATCTTTACAGAGCAAAAGAGCGCTAGAAGGGATCACAGTAATCTATACCACAATTTCTCGTTCTTCTATCCAAAGCGTTGGAAAGTCTTAATGATCCCAATGAATTCAATAAATAGTTATAATCTCTAATAGGTTTCTAATAGGTTTTTAGATTCGTAAACCTACACAAAAATAAATTCTTAACACGAAGAATCAATTAGGCATTTTTTAGAATCTGATCTAGATTTCAAGAATAATTATACTTTAATATATTTATCCTAGAAGATTAAATAAATAATTATACTCATTTGTTGGATGACTCGCTCTGCAATAAAACAGCACGAGAATTCAAATAGATTAGTTTTATTGAATCAGATCATGTTAGAACATAAAACAATTACCCGTTTTCAAAATTGAGTCAATTCAATATTTACTACCACTGCCAACAAATACTTCTATATTAGTACTCGCATTTCTAAATTCGAGTCATTTGCGATGGCATGTCAAAATCGGTGACGGATTTGTCGCTGTCATCCAGGTCGCGTTTCATCTTCTGGCCTTGCTCGTAATTTCGGCGCTTGTATTTGGGCCAGAAGAAGGCGACGAATACAATAATGAGCAATGAAATGCACGCGAGCCACACGATGAATGCATCTAGATTGATTTCTATTCAATAGATGAATAAGAATGTTAAATTACATTTCCACGTGAGCACGGTGTTAATGTTTTCATTGGCGTCCACGCATGTTTGAATGGCAAGATCGTGGGGATTCGGCTTGCCCACGGCGAGATTCGTCATTAGCACGTAGAAAACTCCTTGAATTTGCCTTAAGAGTCGTTCGTTGGAACAATTAGTGGAGAAACAGAAAACTACCCAATCATGATGATTAATCCAGTTGAAGTCGCCTCAGCTACGGGGAACGTGGCTTCAACGCCCATTTCCAAGCCGATCGGGTATATGGAGAATCCAGACGCCCCGAAGATAATAATAGACAGGATCACCCACCATTCCACATTCTCATAATTTATGCAAATTGCTAAACTCGCTGCTGCCACGCCGGCAATGCAAAAAGACACTTTCATCACCTTCAGAATAACTCGATTTACAAAAATTACAAATTCATAATGATGCACCTGCTCAAACTGTCCCCATTTGTCAACGATTATCCCACTGATTGCAGAGCCAACCAAGCCAGAGAAGATGAGCAATGTACCCATTCCACCATTAAACGATGGATCGTATCCTTTGACGCATAGAGCCGGTTGCAAGTTGTTATACAAAGCATTGAAGAGACCAACCCCGCCACCTGAATGTTTTACATTAATACTCAATCTCAGCTTCTTACCAAGAGCAATGGCAAGAATAATATAAGTCCTCGACTTGAAACACCGCTTGACGCCCTCGAAGAAAGGCGGCGACTCCATATCGGTTCCACGCGATGCCGTGGCTGGTGTTGGCGGTTTCGACTTGTTGACGAAGAATGACAGCAGCACCGGGATCACCGCAACAGCCGTAACGGCAATGTTCTGCAAATTTTCGAATGATTTTGAACACGCGGAGCTCTCTCAACCATGTTGAAAAAGTTTTGTGGCGTCGAGTTGTTGACGAACAATGGCGCAATGGAGTACATGACGGCGATTCCGATTGGATTCGACATTGATGAGAGGGTATTGGCAATGGCGCGCTCGTTACCGGCAAACCAGTAACCGGCAAGTTTGGTCGGCAAGAACATGACGAATGGCTGCGCAAATGCAGCAATCGCCTGCCCGGTGAATGCCAAGGGGAATCTGGAATTAAAGGTAAATTAAACTTAATTATAGAATTAAAAGAAAAAACAATATTTTAATTTAATGTAATTTACTATTTTATAACCATCGAATGGGATACAGAAGAGACAAAAATAAATATAAATGAAAACGCGCTCCGAATTCATAAATTTTTGCCCTGCACCCCCTTCTCAATAAACAAAGAGTTCTATATGTTACGATTGATCAAATGATCCAAAACTGAGATCATTGGATTCAGTATCATGAAAAACTCATGAATACCAGCTTTCATTAAAATCAGCAAAAGTTCCACATTTTTAGGAGAATTTATCGCAAAAATACGACGCGTCGTAACTATACGCCACCCTCGCGATTTTCACGATGGCGCTAAAATAAAAAAGCTAACTCTTGTATAAATGGTTTTGTAAAATTAACATGCTAAAAGGTGCACTTCTCAGCTCATCCGGACAAGCGTAGATCTCTTCTGAATGATTTAGGAGTTTCCATCAAAAATATCTCCACGTAACTTGGTCGAACGAGGAGTGTCATTTCAAATAACCTGAAGGATCTTTCAAAATATGGAACGAAAAAGACAGGAGAAGAACAGAATTGTTAGAAAAGTTTCGAATTTGTCAAAGTCAGCCCGAGGAATTGGAAAATACGTTGGTGTTACGGCATCTTAGTCCACCATTTTGCTTGTAAGGCAAAAAATTAAAACTGCGCCACGAATGACCGTACAAGGTGAGCTTCGAAGGGTTGGATTCGGAAGGCAGAACATGTCAACGGACTGGAGAACGGTATGACTTAAATTTTTTTAATTACGGTGATATTTTCGGACGAGAAAAGTTCAGTCTTTATGGATGGAATTCATCTTGGCGCGATATTCGGCCGAGTTTTCCTCTAAGAGGAACTTTGGTGGTGGAACGGTCATACTTTTTGTTCACATGGAACACTGGATTTGTCTTTTGTTTCGACAAGAATATATTCGATGGATGATTACCGACTGTCTTAAGAAAGAACTTTCCTCCATTTCTGATACGCTGAAATTAAAAAATAGAAATGGATCTTTCAGCAGGATATTGCTGCGATTATATTGCTTCGACTCCAGAGGCCGTTTGCAAAAACTATGGGGAAAGTGTTCCCTATTAATAAATCTATTCGGGAAATCATAAATCGATAGCAAGAAAATAGTTACCCGATAAAATATAAGGTAAATTTAGTAGAGAATTAACCCTAATAAAATGTTTCCCCCATTGCGATTCGAAAAAAAGGTTTGAGCTAAATAAAATACGTTTTCCATTTTCCCCCATACTCGTTTTAGATCATTTGATCAACCGTAACGTATAGAAATCACTAATAGGTTTGACTCGCAGTTTATCTTTTCAAAAAATTAGATTTGAACGCAAATACTGAGCTACTATTATTTACTGTTCAGTTCACAAACAGAACTCCGACTTGAAATAAACATTTCCCGATTTTTAAGCGTATTTTTACATATTTTCCATAAAGCATTGTTCACGGAAATTTAACTAGGCTTCCTTAAACTATCTAATTTTTTTTAACTATCTAAAAAAATCTTTTCGGAAAAGTTCGATTTGATCACGTTTAATTTGGTAATTTTATTATAATACCAATTGGCGCGCATACAGTCGATTGTTTTGGCAAAAATTGACGTGAAGTTTGCGACATGTAGAATACACACATACAGAAGAATATAGAAAATTAGTAAAACGTGAAATTTTTGTGTTTTTTCGAGCTTAAGGATATGTCAGAAACGAGAGTAACAAGCAAAAATATTGCCGATGTTATCTATTCGGGTGGTCAAATGTTTTTTAACATTTTAACATATTCCAGTTGAATGCACAGTGTAGCCAAAGTGTCGAATTAAAATGTTGAGCAAGTGAGTAAAGAAGACAAAGTTCAAAAACGAAAATTAGTACGTACTTAATTCGATTAAATACTTATCTCAATGATTAGAAATCATATCCATGCATTATCAATTGAACTGTTTATCAATCACAATGCTCATTGTCTTTTGAAAGAGGAAGTTAAAAGAATTGTGCTAACCTGACGTGCGGAGCAATGAATTGTCCGGAAGCAATTAATCGAACGATGTTTCCGATAAAGTTCGTCCAAACACCAATATGATACTAAAAGTAGATTAACATCGATTATAAAATGTGTGCATATTCAAAACTCACAGCTGATCGCAGCCCAAACTTGTCAATCCACCAACAAGCGAGGAAACCAACGGGAATTGAGAGAACCATGAAGATGACATTGAACAGCAATGCCGCGTTATTATTCGCATAATAATCGTTTGTATAAAACGTGATAGCAGCGTAGGTAATCCATGTCTAAATAAAAAATCAATAAATTGTGTGTGGCAACAATGTGTACATTGCCATTAGAGAAGTTGATAAAGCAAACGGCTAGTAAATAGATCCACCGTTTCGGATATACACGAAATTCCTGATCGCTCATTTTAAAAGAGCTTCTGAAAAGAAAAATGCAATACTAGAGAGGAAGTGTGAACAAATGGAGATATACAGAAAGATGGAGAATATAATATACACCCATATAAAGAAGGGGATAATTGATAAAGGATATGAGCTACGCTGTCATTTTTATTTTCTAAAGGACAACGGACAAAAGTTTGACAAAAGATCAAACCATAACTGATAATATTAATAATAATACCAATATTGGCTCCACGTATCACATAGACGATGACGTAGTTTAGGTAGGAATTAAAAATTAGAACATTTGTGATTCAAATATATTCGAACTGAATGATAAACATTTTGAAAATGGTTTGGAAACTTTGCCTTATCGATGGCTTTTTTTCTGCTTCATGCACATGTTTAGTTTTCTTTAAATGCTAATTAAGCAAATGAGGAAGTGATAAATGTTTTTATCAATGTTAGTTTTCAGAAACTTCAGTCAGAGAGAAAGAATGTAAGTTTTTATTAGTCATATAGTTGTTATGGGAAATTGGATTAAGTAAAGATCATCTTGTAGACGTGAGTTGTGTGGTGTTTTGAATCGGAAGGGATTAATTTTGAGTGTTCATTGGAATTGATTTCTTTCGTTTTATCAGCACATGTTGAATACAAGATGACCTATTTTATGCAACAATGAAAATATTTGAGATAAATTTATTTCAATGAATATGCGTGTCCACCAGAGATAGGTGGAATGGCAGATGTTGAACTTTGGAATCCCGAATCCGGAATTTGGAATCGAAAAATGGCTGTGTTCATGCCAAATAAAATCGTAAAAACAGGAGCTCAGAAAAGTGACTTAAATCTACAATTTCTTAGAAAATTAAAGGATCAAAGATATTTGACTTGGAAATTAATAAAATTCGTTTACACCCCAACTTGTATGGTAAGATACTGAGCTTAGTAACAATGCTTAAATATAACTTTTCAGAAAGATATTAACATTTTTCGATAGGTTAAGACTCGCTTAACAAAATTATAGTAAAAACTTTATAGTTATTAAGACGTAAAAATTTTCACACGCGTTCAAAAATCGCATAATCGTTATTTTTAATTGGCGTGCGTTTACATGCTAAGTAATGATTTTTTTTTCGTTTGTCTCAAAACTTTCTAGTTTCTTTAATAGAATTTTGTCTATCCCATAAACTATCTAAAAATATTAAATTTATCAAAAAATAGTAAACTTGAGCATGTATTCTGAGCTTGTTTTATCAGAGTTCAAGTTGAATGTTGTTAAATCGTCACCGTGCGTGTAAATAACTTAAAAAAATTTCTAGCTTGGAAATCAACATTCATTTATAAATTCTACAGGAACCGGAAAAAATCAAGGAGCAGAGCAAGTTTTTTGCATTTTCACCATCACTTCCTTTCCAAATGAAACATGAAAAACAATAATAATAAGAACTTAAAATAGAAAGAACATGACTCGAAAAGTATCAATCAATTATCAGCACAAAGAACGTTATCAGAAGGAAAACAAGAGGTTGTAAAACAAAAATTTTACATTCTTGGTCTTTTTTTGAGTAAAAATCAAACTATACACGGAAAAAACATTAGAAATTTCTAAACGAGATATACGTCGCCCGTTTTAGTCTAGATGATCTTAAACATAATTTCTATTGTTAATTAATGAAATATTATAAAGAATAGGTGAATAGGTGAAAATTAATGTTTTTGGAAATGCGCTCCGTTGAATATTGTCGGGGATACTTTCTTTTGTTAAATATTGAATGCATTTTCTACTGTACTGGTCCTAAAGAATGTCGCATTCGAGTGTCTGGGAATAAATTATCTTGTACTCATCCACTACGAATCATTCACATAGAAGTGTATAAGAAACTGCCTCAAAATTCATCCTTCGGTGTGCATTGTAGGGAAATTAAAGAGTACGTCTCATGCATTTGATTCCACCAGCACTCCAGTGCCAAGAAACCGCGCCGCATTGCAAAAGACTTCGCACCAATTGCAAACACTAGTTTTTAAATTTTTATTTTTATTTTCAATATTTTATTTATCAGTTAAAGTTTAATTCTGCAGAAATCCTGATGATTTAATGAAAATAAATTATTAGTACCTCAATTAATGGACCAGAAGAGTCTTCATCGTCAATATAAGTGACTTGTCAATATTGAAAATAAAAATAGTAGATTAAAAGGTTGAGTTTGCAATTGGTGTGAAGTCTTTTGCAATGCGGCGCGGTTTCGTGGCAGTGGAGGGTATCAGTTTCCAATAGATTGAATCAGACATGATATAAATATCATTACTGATGTGCCTGGTTTTGGATTGTACGTCTTCTGTGAAACAGATTCTCCTTTTAAAATTTTTTAAATAGACATAGACAGTGATGTTGGAAGTCTATGGAGTTCTCTAGATGTCCGGCCGCAGCTCTTAATGATTCTTACTAACGACTAGATAACTTCCAATTAATTTCTCCACTTCAAAAACTATACCAATTTTTAGAATCACACACAATTTTCTTGAGCAATTAAAACTTCTTCATAAGCATGCTGGAATGAAAAAAGAGAGAAAATTAACAAATTTTAAGTCTTTTTTTTGGTTATATTATTTAATCTTGTTAATATTGGTTTTAAAAATGATTCATTTTACACATATAGATAATTGATATGGCATAGAGTTCTCACTGTTTGTTCGAATAAATAGTGTTTAGAGTATATTAACGGAAAAATCTAAATTATTTATTTGTAGTTAATTCATTTTCTTAATTGCGGCTTATAAATAACTAATAATTTTTTTGTAATTGTCAAATTCATTCTCAATTTTGAATTTAATTAATCTTAATTTCATTTCAACGAACTATAATATTCGATTTTACGAAATATTGCAAAATAGAAATAATAAATCGAGAACCGACGTATATATCTCTAGGCTTTTAATACTTTATTCATTCACCATATATAATACAAAAAAAACAGGAAAACAAGTAATTAAGATGAACAACTGATCCCGCAAGAGATCCAAGTTCAAATCAATAAGTTAGGAAATGCATACATATACAGAGGTATAGTCGTCGCCAAATGCGATTACCGCCGCAAAGTGTGGCGCACTTTTTAAAATATTTTTTTCCATTTAATTTTTATGATTTTTATTATTTTCCACATTTATTCCACGATTGAAACAACATTTAAAACATATTCTTCAATTTGTTTAAGCAAAAACAGTATAGAACGAGCCTAAACAAGGAAATAATCATGAAAATTAAATGAAAAAATAATATTTAAAAAAGTGCGCCACATTTTACGGTGGAAATTGCATTTGGTGAAGATTATATAAAAAATGCATATTAGTACAGCAAAGATTTAGGAATATCATCAATAATATTTACAATTTTATGGATTGGGACATTTACGTTCAGAAAATAGATTGATAGACGATTCCATAGAGGCAAGTTAGCTATAAAGAAGTTATTGCAAAATTTATAAGGTTTATTTGCTTTGAGTAGTACCGGGTTACGGGAAGAATGACCGAATTAGACATACTCTTTAAATGAAGGACAATGATAATGATTGACAATTATTTTATAATACGTTTTAATTATTAACTTAATACGCCTTATTTTAATAAATTCTCAGTCTAGCTTTAATAAATAACTTGTGTGCTATTTATAAAAGCATAGAGAAAACAATAGTTTAAAGCCATTAATTAGAACGTTTTTCATTTTTTTTAAATATTAATATAATTTTTTATATATTATATTAATACTCAGTAAAATAAACTATTTATTTTTATGAGAATGTATTATCGAAATATAAAAAATTGAAAATTCTATTTCAACATTTTTCAATTCTTTTCAATGGTCTCAAAGAGATCATCAAACAAATATTCCATTTATGTTTATAATTTCTCTGTTTTTCTTCAAAATTTCTATATCAAATCAGATTTATTACTTTTATTTTTTATGAAAATAATATTGGAATTGTTAATTTCTTATATTTTGATAATAATATGATATAGTATTTTAATAATAATATGATTTAGTCGATACCAGTCGATGTTGTTTAAATCGTGGAATAATTGTGGAAAATAATAATAATCAAAAAAATTTTAAAAAATAATATTTAAAAAAAGTGCGCCACATTTTGCAGTGGTAATCGCATTTGGCGACGACTATAAAATTATTAATTAAATTAGTATTTATTGAAATGTTTAATTTGAAGACCTACAAGGCCAAAGCAAAAAATAAGTTATCTAAAAAATTTTTGGTCAAAGATGAAAAAAAATAGTGAGCATTAGTTGAAAGCGAAGATATTTAAACATAGGAGGTCAGAAAAGGGAGGTACGTCCAGATATTTGAGCAACGACGAAAATTTATGATATTTGATTGTTTATTAGTTAAATAGGGTAACATCTTTTAGTCGAGGTCACTGAATATTATTTTAATATAATAACTTTGAAATCGTTCCTTTATTATTTTAAAATACATTTTCAGATGATCAACGTTATTGCAAGAAGAAAAAGTACAAGATATATGTGTCTTAGCTAGAGATTCTAAACTATCTAAACTAAAGTAAACACGCCAAATCGAAATATCGATTTTGCGATTTTTAAACGTGTGTGAAAAAAAATGATTTGAAGGAATCAAACATCGGAAAACAGGTTGAATATTTAAATAACTGTTTTTGCAGGTATCATAAATAAAATAATAATATTAAATTATCATAATAACTTATTTTATTACTATTTTATTACCGAGATGATAATTTTTCCGTGCTTCTGATTCAAGCATTTTATTTATAATCAAAATAGAAAAATCGATCCAGAAATCTATGTTATTTTCAATATTTTAACGCAAAATTTATATTCCTGAAAAAGCAAACGATTTTCAACTGTTTCTTAAAATATTTACATACTTCTAACAAATTATTTTGTACGACAATTTAACATTTATTTTATTAAATTATCTAAAAGCATTAATATCTATTCAAAAAGTTAAATTTGAACATATTATTAGCTTAGCAGTTGGAGTGTGTAAGTTTTGTGGAATAATTGCAATAACCAGACGAATCAAGAGCGCTCGGGACAGTTATTATCAGCCAAAGTTTATCTATTCTACGAACCAGAAATCTGGCGTATGAATTACAAAACAACCATTCCACGTATTTATGGGAGAGCTTTGGACAAGAGGGAAAACGAAGGACCAATCATCTGGTATGATTAGACACTTGATGAAGTTGAAGTAGACAAGAATTGGGATTTTAAAGGAATAAACAAACCAACAATTCCGAGACTAATCTGTACGCGGTTGAAAGTTTCTCGGATCGTGACTAATATTTACATTTACTAAATATATACTGTAGATAGCAGGGTTACACGGAAACCGATTTTTTTCAAACATAAGGCGGAATACGGAAATGGAAATAATTTTTTGAAACGGACGACTGAAAACGGAAGATGAAATTCCGTACAACCCTGGTAGATACGTTTACTACGTGACTCTTCTTAAAATCTGTCAAATCATCAAGTTAATTCACCAAGTTCGAAGAAAATTTTTTAAATGAATTCTTTCTTTTCTTCAATTTTCTGCTATTAGCGAATCGGAAGCAATTGAAAATCAAACTTTGCCTTTTTTGTTTGTTCCGAAAATAAAATCCGATTCTATCTGCGTGCTTTGTGCACATATTTGCGTGTTATTGTATTACTTTTAAATTCTATATGATAATGTCAAAAATAAATTTATTAAACAATTTAGTGTTCTTTACAAAATAAGTAATGGGTGTAGATTTTAAGTGCTTAATGTAAAAGTAAAAATCAGGAAATGGATTTAAAAAAGAAACGTTGAATAAGAAAATCGGTTGAACGCAGGCGTGGTTAGAACCTTCATATGCTCGGTGATTTCCAGCTTACGTTTGCTGTCGACAGTTGGGCAATAGCGGTACAACTTTGCGTAGACATAATTAAATAGTGAGAGAGTTTTCAACTAATTTCTTCTCATTTCAAAATAAAAATTAGAATTCGAATTTTAGCCGTGAAAACGTGATCAGCTGGAGTAGTTAGGATGAGTTGGGAGATTAATTTTCATTTCATTCGTTTAAAATTGGATTTTGATGTAAAAATATGATAGGTGACGAGAGTCAATTTTCTCTTAACCATTCGAATGCATATCCCGTGGGCATACATGCATAGTTGGCCGAGAATATGCATATGTGGACGAGGAACTGTTTGCGAAAACACGGACGCGTGTCATCATTTTTATTTTTTACAAGTTTTTTTCATTTTAATATATCAACGTATAATTGATAACCTATTGTATAAGATGTTTAATAATTATTATTTTAGATGATATATCAATGTACAAGTCGCCAAGCACTTAATGTTGCTTGTGAATATGTCTAATAACAACAATGTTATTAGAGCAAACAATTTACATATGCGATGAGCCAAACGAAGAAGTTGGCTTTACGTATAAACAGTCTAACGGTAAACAGGTATTATTTAATTCAATTATATAATTAGTATAATTAAGATGGAAACTGGCTATAGCAAATATTGGTCTAATTTTGATGGAATTACACCTATCGCTCACTCGGTTCAAAATTTACAAAGTTATTCGGTTATTAATTAAAAGATGTAAGTTCCCAATTTTTAAAAAAATAATTTAAAGCAAAATTATTGCAGTTAATGGATGATGATATGATATAAATGAACACGAAGAGATGTTTTCATCTTCAATGGGCTCGTTAAGCATACTGAACATGCCGATACCTCGTTCAAGCAGATTAGTCTCCCGTACGTTTATATATTACTAGTTAATGATAATCGACTATATTTTAGATTCGTTAAAATATTCGGCACCAGTGATGGAGATTGAAAGTGAACGCGTAGAGAGAACATTTTCTCAATGCAAAGGAGTTATCCGGAATGTTGTAAGTAAATTTACTTTTTATAAGTTATATATTATCCCAGTCGGGCATTCATTTTAATGTGATGAAATGAATTGATGAAATAATAGAGAAAAATCTGAATTTTGGCAATAACGAGACATTTTGGAATAATTTTTCTTTTCTCAATAATCATGTTAGCCTGAGAAATACTATATATCAGGGTTGCACGGTAATATATTTTTTAAACGAAAAACGAAGTTAGAACTCGGGAAACGGAAGATGGAATTCCGTGCAACCTTGATAACAGTATAAACTCGTTAGTTATAATGTAATTAATTGTTTCATTATAAACAATACTAATATTATTTTAATTTCAGAGTAAAGAGTAAAGTGGAATTAATCTTGATTGGGACGACAAAAAGCTCAATTCGAAGTATCCGTGCCAAAGTACAGCAATGAAGGGGACAAAAATAATTCTTAATTTGTGTACTATTAATATCTAATGTATTTATATTTGTTTTTCTATTCTCTCGGACCGTATACTAGAAATTGAGGTTTTCAAATAAAAAAGTTATCCTTCAACGTTCCTCTGGTATACGGCATCCGGTTGTTACGCTGCTATTAATAAAGATTTTTCGATTGATTTCCCTAAAAAAAGAAATAAATGGCAAAGTGCCAAGAATGCGAAGCGATGAGTGGCCGGCCACGCCCAATTCCAAGCAGCGGGAATCGGGCTGTCTGCGTCTCTCATCGTCGCATTCTTTCATCCAATTTGCTGGCTATAACCTATTGAGTGCCGCACGCGCTTCCACCTATGCTAGCTCAGAAACGCCGAGTGTTCTCTTTAAACTCCGCGTCACTACCACTCTGCCATGAGACCACATTTAATTATGCAAATTAGATTGTTGATTAGATTAGATAAGTTAAAATTCAATTTTTTTCAATGGTCGTGATATTGCGACAAGATTTTGAACTTAAGTATTTTATTTTACGCAATAACCAAAAAACGCAATGTTTGATTTTTAATTGATTTCTAACGAATCAGGAAACTCTGACCAACCAATAACAAAAATAGTTTTGAATGTTCTTTTCTATCAGGTAAATAAAAAAACGACAATTACAATTTTAAAAAAATTTATTACAATTAAAAACGAATTATAAACAATTATTCATTCTCCACTGAGCTCTTGAACCAAATGCTGCACACGATTGCCATTGAAGTGTCAACCTCTGAAAACTGAATCAGCTGCCACGATTTTTTTTTAAATCTTCGAAACCACTCTGCCTCCTTAATCAAAACCATTAATGACTGTTTCGGACACCTACTCCGTTTCTCGATACAATTCCAGACTCCGATACAATTCTCGGCGCGCGAAACAAATCATCAACCCAGGTAATAATAATATTAGAGGAGTCGCGATATCGTCTCTCGTCGCTCTATCTCTCTACCTCGTGCACACTGCTCGCCGTACCATCGAAAAGCTACCGCGCGTTTGTTTTTGATTGCATTCTTAGAAGAGCGCCACGTCGAACCGTCAAGGCAGACGGCTGCATAGTTCACCTTAGATACATTTCGCAACTATACAACCTACTACCTCAACGGCGTCAGTGTCCTAATTGAAAAAAAAGAAAGAACAAGCAATCGCGTGGGATCAAGCGTCCGAGCCGAACGCCAGTGACCAGCCAGCACCGACTCGCACTCCGGCGGCCATCGCCGTGTTCGCACGTTCCACCCTGCGCCTCTTCGCCACACTCGTCCTCTCGCACTCTTGCACCACGATTGCACTTGTGCCGGCGCTGTTTATTTGTTTGTTCAAGCTGGCTCCCCGTGAGTGTCACGAATCCCATCGGTACCAATTCAATGGAGCACGCAGCATGCAAGGAAATGTTTCATTTTGAAGCGATTGGGTAATAATGCTCACAAAGGGAAATGATATGCGGCCAAAAAAAGAGAGAGAGAGATAGAAACGAGAGGAGATATCGTGAGTACGAGTGTATTTCCATCTACGCGTGTCCGTGAGAGGTGGGAGATTTGATGAATGAAAACCAGCAAAAATATTAAGCTCAACAAAATTCACACGGTTAATATTGGTCCGAGTTAGAAATGTTTTGAACAATAGGCTAACTAAAAATTCAATGAGCAAATGAGATTAGCTAAAATCCAAAAAAAATAATAATAATAAACGTTCTGACAAAACAACAACAAGAGTCGGTTTGAAGGACTCGTGCGAGTGCAAGAAACGCCGCCGCTCACGGGCACACGCAAATCGAACAAAGTTTTGACACACGACCACTGATGCCGGCGACCGTTCGTTCGACTGACCATTGGACGAGCATTAATGTGTGGTGTGACTGCACTTGGGTCGCGAAGCCGTGTGGGCGGAGACAGCACCGCCCAGCGATGCTCATTGTGCGCAAGCGCTACCTCGCCGCGTCAGTCACCTAAATGCCGCGTCGGGTGACACTGGCAGGCGCCGTCGGGCTGCACGGTATCAGGACAAGTGCACACAAGTGAAGCGAAACAGCAAACCAAAAAAAAGTGCATCGCTGCCCCCCACCGCCGCCAGTGCAGAAAGTGGGGGGCAGAAAAAGAAAACAACACGAAAATGAGACCGGCTAGATGTTTTTTGTTTCGTGTCGCGGTCGTCTGCCTGGTCATCGCGCGCCATTCACTGGTACCAGCTTGTGTCAAATTGGAACAGAGTCCAATGAAGAGACTGATTATGTCGGCTGGCTGGCGACATCCTTGTTCAACTTGTCGTCGGCCCGAACGGGTTTTGTCATCAAAAAAAAGGACATTGATCCATATCGGGTCAGATATTTTTTGTTTTCGGTGACTTGGTTATTCGAAACTGGGACAAGTGAAAGTGAACACGTTGGAAATGCAAAAGACCTGAGAAGAGGAAATGCGCAGAATTGTAAATGAGCATATTAATTGGATTTTGATGGAAGCGAATGTCCTTGGATTATGCATTAATATTTTTATGGGCTCGCAATTATGTGATTTGTTTTTTTGGTACAAATAGTATTATTTGCATATTATAAAATGTTGGATGAGTTTGTGGTGAGCGGTTATTGGTAAAGGTCAAGTAGATGAGACTTCATTTGGTACAAGTTATCTTATTTATATATAATGCTCAAGACAGGAACAAGACGTGAAAAATGTTATTAATAATTCTTGAATAACTCGGAATGCTGGAAAATTTCTTTAAAATTTTTATGGAAATCGCCAAATGGAAATTGAAAAGAAAGTCATTAAAGAATATTTGTAACTTGATTTACCCAGAAAGCATACAAATATTTGGATATATCCCATTTACTTATCCCCAGTATTTATAGAAGTAATATTGACGTAAAAAATAAGTTGTTCATTGTTGTGACGGAAGGTTAATCTGAGAGCGCACGCTTTACTAGTCACTCTTGATAGTCCCGTTAACGTTAATTATATTTATTAATATTTGTTGTCACGTTACTTGTGCCCTAGTTTTGTTATCAACTTATCTAATCGTGTTTTCTATTTATTCTTAATTCCTAATATCCGAGCCAATAAACGTTAGCCGTGAATCCACCAGCTGTAGAATCATAACATTCATTTTCACGTGGCTTTTAAATAAAAGTTTCAATAAATTATTCAATAAAATCCAGCCAATTATGATTTAGTTTTGCTGCACGTTTTCTCTTTAGCTGTCCATTTTATTTTCCTATATCTTCGGAAAAAATGTCCAAAGTAGGATTGTTTATCCAGCTCAATATTCGTTGCTGAAACTGCTCGACTATGTAATTATATCTGTGGATATTCCGGATGTTATTAAATCTAGGAAAATCGGAAATTGCTCCCGTCGGAAAATAAAATCCATTTCCGCAAAAGAAATCACGGATTATTACACACTAGAATTTAAAATACTTCCTCAAACTTCAACGGATTAATTAATTAAATCAAAAGAGGATGCGTAGCATACCTGGTAGAGGATTTGATTCATGACAAATCTATGTTGGTTCGATTCTTTTGAGATCTTTGATTTTTTTTATAAAAATGAAAATAATCGAAATTTAAAATGATATGGTGTAATAATCCGTGATTTTTGCAGAAATGCATTTTATTTTCCGACGGGAGCAATTTCCGCTTTTCCTAGATTTAATAACATCCGATATTCCTTGTTAACAACAAGGAACTAACTTTAATCAAAAAATGATGATTGTGATTACGGAACTCCTGGATGTAATGTTCATGTGCATAGAAGAAGATGGGCTTCTAATACCACATTTTGTTGATTTATTTATTGATAATACTTGTACCTATTGTGGTTAATTACGAGCTTATGTAAGTGAGATATGATTGCACAAGCTGTTATTGTTTGAAATATAACAAGGTCCTATTGAGCCACAATGCATAACAGCCTCCTCTTTATTGTCTTTATATAATATCATATATCAGAATATGCGAAATCTAATGAGTAATTCGATAGGGCTCTTCCTGGACTATATATCAACAAGCGCTAATACAAAATCGAAGATTACTTGTTATTTTTATTTAATTGTTCGGTGCATTTTTGATTTAAAACCAACCAGTTGCCTTGAAAATAAAAATCGTAATATATATGACAAATTCTATTTCAATTTGCTCATCTTCTTTTTCTATCTAAAATAATTATGAAATATAAGTTGTCAAGGCAAATGATCGCAGGTTTTGAAGAAAACTTTTCTGTTCAACGTAGTTTTGAAGAAAACCGTTACGCGAAAACAGAAATATGCTCGTCAACCAAATAAATGGTACCATCGGATTACCATCTGTTTCTACACAGATTTGGACAAGAGTAAGTTCATTAAAAGTTCAACTCTGTTTTGATTTCTCAAAGAGGAATTCATTTTTACAATGTTCAGTTTAATTGCGGGTGAGTGAAATGAAACAAGGGTATTTGAAGATAATATTGATCCTTTATCTTATAAAAAATCCATAATTGGAATTATATATATATATATATATATATATATAAATAATTTTAATCACTTAAAGATTTCTGATTAAAAACAAAACTTTTTCCTATTATTATCAGTCTACAAGCATAAATTATCCGACGCCAATTACAATTTTATCCTAACAGATTAGATATAAATAGTAATGTACAAGTATTGCAAGTTTCTCCAAATAAACTTTACTTCCTCATCCTAATTTCTATTACAAAGGCCACAAAGACTGACCAAAGAGAAAAATTCGTATAACCGAAAGATTTATTTATTCAACTTTATTTTGATTCACATACTCGATATATACAATTACCCATATTTGTCAACTCGATCACTATTGTTTATTGATTTTATTATTTAAATATTTGAACTCTATGAGTTGGTTATTTGAACAGCTCGCAGTCAAAACGATTCTCTTCTTCTTCATCTTGACATTAAGCAATTGCAATTGATACACTTTGATCGAATTTTGTATACCGTGAGGCACACATGTTCCACAAATGGGTCAATTGCGAAAGAGTTTTTGATTTGAATTGAATTTTATACTTTTAATGAAAAAGCGGAGGGAAAATCGATTAAAGTTCCATTCAACAACATTTTTTTGTAATTATTACTCAAAATGGAGATAGGAAAGTCTTTCCTGCATTAAGATTTAATTACATGGATTCAAAAACTTTCGAATTCCATAACGGGAGGGAAGCGGGATCTGGTTACGGTTTAATATAAATAGCCCGCAAACATGAAATACCTTATTGATGGTGATTTTTCATAAATGGCGAAATGTTGCGTCGATTGGAGTTTGCAGATGACGTTATACTGATAGATCTTTCTTCAGAAGAAATAGCAGCTTTAACATCCTGGCAAGAAAATTGGACTAGAAATCACCGCTTCGAAAATCTTCAACAACTCACACGTTCAGCCAAGATACATCGAAGTTGACGGAGCACAATGTCCAAATGTAGCACACACGAAGTACCTGTGAAGCACAATTGCGATTGATTGCTATTGACGGTTGAACGGATGAAGAAATTTCAAAAAGAATCAGAGCTAGATGAGCTGCGTATAGGAAATGCAAAGATCTGTTTCCTTTTCTCGATCAAGAATGGGGAAACAAGCTCATCATGCAGAATGTTATTCCAGCACAGAAACCTGGACAAGTAAATCGACTACCACAGCATGTTCAACCCACATTGACATCTGAGATGGGCAGATCATGTGGCTCGTTTACCACCCACAAGATGGACAGAATGGGATCCAAGGTGCTTCAGAAGACGAAGAGCACGGATGGAGTGAAGGAGGCTGTGGTAATATTCGTAGACCTGGAATCAATACCGGAAGAAGACGGTCTGATCTACAATAGCATAGAGCGGGGTTGTCGACTAAAATGGCGAGAGATGGTTCGAATTGGCTGCTGCTGACGATACGGGCTCCAAAGTATCCAAAGTACAATAAAATTAGGGGTTTCATATTTGAGATTTAAGGCGAATAAACGTGAAATAAAACAGGAACTGAGCCAGTAAGGTGAGAATCTCCTTACTTAAAATAATTATAGAAGTGGATAGTGCTTGAATTAAAACTACGTCGCCAAGAAAAAAATCACAGTTTAAATTTGTATATCCCGCGTGGTACAAATTAACCATAATATTCATTATATACGTTTTGGGCTCAAACTGAAATGTTTGAACGCCCAAACGTGAAACGTTCAAAATCTTGAATTTATGTTCTTTAATTCTCAGTTTCTCATAATCAGACCACGTAAATATTGCTTAATTTATAAATAAAGATAGAGATAGAGATAGTGATATTATTATTATTACCGCAATTAGGTTCATAAAAAATACTTATTCTTAAGATACACGAGTAACATATTGAAGGTATGAATTTACTCAAAAGTGACATTATTTTCTTCTATTAAAAATAGGTATGACAAAGTATTAAATGAATTACCCAATCCAATATATTCAACTGATTAAATATTATAACATGTAAGCCAATATAGGGTAGCAAAATCATTTATAATCCATGCAAAAAAGTTAGATTTTTGAAAGGTTGATTAAGCTTTGGAAAACATGTGAATTGCCGTCCTTCAGCACACGGTATCACTTCTACAGTCTTATAAGAATATTCATCGATATGATCCTCAACAGCAGTCGATATGTATACTGAAAAATAATATCATATTACATTTTATTTTGTATAGATCTCCTAATACTCCTAATAATATTATTGTCAATTTAAATTATTAAACAAAATCATTATGAATAAGTATCTATTCTGTTAAAATTGTTTTCTTCTTCATTATTCTAAAGGGTTCAAGATAAGGTTTTTAACTGTGCAGCCCACATTTCGAGATTACCAAAAGACCGTTGGTGCGAAGGATTATCCGCATGGGATCATATATGTTCAACCAATCCAAAATGACGACAAATAGCTGTTGGTCTTTTAAAAGCGACCTGGCCTGATACCGTCAAACTCTTATTCTATAAATTCACACACGACGGTACGAGACGAGACCCACTAACTATATGGTTAATAATGTCACATCCATTCTTGGGAAAGGACGGCCCTAAAATAAAACAAAATTGTAGTTTTTTTCTTATTTTCTAATTATTTACATTTTTCTTAAAATATTGTGTTTACGTTTGTTCCTAAATTGGATTAGTACATATTTGAAAAACTTATAGCCGATCGTCAACTTCAACGTCACCAACAAAATTCTTTTTTAAAAACAAAACTCAATGTTGAAAATATTTATTTTAACGTAAAATATCAGCAAATAAATCAAGAATTTGATAGCAGTTGTGACGGGAGGTTATGCTGAGAGCCAAACCATGCTGAGAGCTAGTCACTATTGAAAGTCCCATAATTTTAGACTTCGCCTCGAGATAATTATAAAAAGAGAAGTTTGTCTTTTGTGTCTATCTGTCGACAAAAATTTTGAAGTAGCATATCGAGTCATAAATAACGAAAATTTAAATTTATAAAACTGCATACAGTGCTGATGTGCACACCGTTTCATAATTTATGACTCAAATGAAAACTTTGATATTACTTAATAAACCAAGGTAAAAAATTATCACAACTTGTTTTTTTTAATCCAGAACATAATTTGCCCAATACACTAAGAAAATATACCTATTCAATATTTCGAAACCGTCGATAACTGCATATGTTCATGAAATTCTTGTTCCTATCTTAGTTTATTCGTACTCCACTAAAGTCTGCCATCATAGGAATATTTAATAAAACGTTATAGAGTTAAATAGCTGCAAATCTTCTATGAAGTTGGATTAAGTTCAGTGCAAATGCGCCCTAAAACATTTTTTGGGCTCCCGCCAACCTCATGTTTTAAAAAATTTACGCGACAGGACTCAAGCAAGGAAATGCGCTCCACTGAAATTTAGGCCAATTGTTATTTTCCCTTTCTATTATATTTTTGTTTTTTTTTTATAAATTTTCACCTTGTATTCGTTTTTAAAGATATCTCTGCCACTAAATCGCTTGTATTACAGGTGTAGACCATAATCATTCATCATCATCATGAAAGCTACTAAATCTAAAAGCCTGTCATTGGCAACGGACTCCAAGGTTTATTTTTCATTTAAAGATTTAAAAATTAATTTTTTTTTAGCTAACGAAGGATTATGATAGTTCCGTTAACGATATTGTGGGCTTTACTGATCGTATTTCTAAACGGGCTTCGTCTATTATAACCTCTTGCCGAAAGTCATTCGCAAGAGCCTCGTTTTCCAGTGATAACATTCGCGAAATGAAACAGAAGAAGGCTGTTAAGCAGGTAAGGGTCGGATATTTTTAAATATGAAATACATTTTTAATTTTAGTTGTTCAAGACTATTCCTATTCATTCTACTAAAGGCAATTGCAATCACGACTTGAGGGAATCAGTCCTCGAATATGCTTCAACGGCTTCCGCAGTGAAATTGAGCTGTTATAAACTTAGGAAATTGTACTTATTGCACAAGACGAGGGCTTCGTTTGATGATGGATGGATGCGATCTTCGTCTCCACTTGCTGAAACCCCCGTTCCCAGACATACAAATCCTGTCATGGCTATAATGTCATCTCCAGAACTTGAGACGGAGCGCACTACAGTGCCACATGAGTTGAAAGCCGATGATGACTTTCAGAAGGCTTTGGTCCAGGAAGACTCTAACGAACCCAATGAAACAAAGACGCGTAAGTTATCAAGTTGTATTGTTATTTTATAAAGTAAATTTTTAGCACCACACGTCCCTGAATTGGCGAATAGTGCTCACGAACGCCAGATGATGGCCGAATTGGAACATTCTCTTGTAGGACATCGCTTTGGTGGTTCGAGTGAAACGTCAGCTGATTCTCCACGTGAAGAGTCGTGTAATTCGCAGAGTATGGATGCGAACTCTGAGCTTCACGAATCTCTTTCATCACCAGAACAAGATAAACCACGTCGACCCGATGATCTCAGATTAGAGATTGATTCAAATCCTGTGGTCATGCGCGATACGAATCGTCTTAGTCCGGTTTAGAATTTATTGTTTTTTTAATTAGAATTTTTTTTAGAAAGCTTTGACGCGTGAAATTTCGCCTGTCATTGATGGTTTAATCGAGAGAGAGGAGAGCCGAGAATCACTATTAGACGAACCGAAGTCGAAGACCTACAAGTCTATCTTTGAGTCTGATTCGGAAGACGAGGATTTATTTGCTCCTGTACCAAAAATGGTATCGATTACCTTACTTATATTACAATAAGAATGGTTTTTTAGAAATCGGATGTTTCGATGGAAGCTGGAAGTTTGAAAGATGAAAAAGTAGAAGTGACAAATGTAGATGGGATAACCGAAAAGGTGGATAAATTAACACAGATAGATTCAAAGAAATTAGTGTACAATATAGATGGGGAGTGAGATTTTTCGAATTTAGGAATCAAAATTTTACTTCCGGAATTCCGCCCATCTGGTGTAAAACCGAGTAGAATGTTATTCTCTAAAGTCTTCGTCATTTCCGAATTAAGTCTAATCCCTGGGAAAACAATTGATACAACATTCCTGACCCATATATTCGGTGACTTGCTAGCTGATACAATGCATTACATATGCATGAACTTGTTTATTGTTTAGAACAATAAACGTTTCGCACGCTTAATGCGTTTCGATTTGTTGTGGTTATTCATTTTGCGCGTTTTGAATTGTTGTGGTGCCATTGTTTACTAGGTGTAGTGGAATAGGGTTTTTATATTATTTGTTATATTGTTTTATGGTGAATACTTGTAGCTGACGGGAATTACTAAGTGAAAATATTTTCATTTGCATGCTTATTAGCCGGAACTTTTTTTAAAATTGACGTTTATGATATATTAATGTTTAGGTCGTAAAATTTGACAAATCACAGGGAATATGTAAATATGCAACTTAGTTGGTCCTAATCTATATGATTTTTAGCTTTAGTTGATCTTAATTTTCCATATATTTACAAAATATTAAATGATATATAATCCAGATAGTGGAACAAGAGATACTCATATGTATTTAACCACTAGTTTTTAAGATAAGATCAAATTATTTTAAATGCATACTGAGTAGTTTATTTTTAATTAAATATATTAGGCAATCCGTGTGTTATTATTATTATCGTTGTTCCAAGAAACCAAATATAATTTTTAAAAAATATTCGATTATTTGATAATTATATATATATATATATATAATTTTAAACTCATTTCAGATTACCACCAGCTCGAACAACTCAGTCAACGACACAGCACCAGAAGTGAAGAATAAAAAAATTGCGTTCAAATCAGACACAAGAAATAAAATAACATCATTGTTTGATGATTCATCAGACGACGATTTTTTGTTCAATACCAATCTGAAACCAGCGAAAGCTGTACAAGAGAACACAAATCAGCTTGAAAGCAAATTGAGGGAAGAAGTGGAGAAACCAATGAAGCAACTGGCAATGCAACCTTCCAACTCCAAAAAGCACAGCTTATTCTCGGACAGCTCTGACGGTGACGAAAATGACCTATTTAAATCGTCATCGAAGTCCTTTGTTACCAGTAATGTAAGTGATAGGAAATGTTTTGGAATAATGAAATATATGAGTGAGCAATGGATGGGAGAGAAGGAAAAGAGATGGCGACATTTTGTGGTCGAATATGATGATGATGATTCGCCTAGTTTATATAGGAGTCAATATTTCAACAAGCCATCATGCTGGGAAATAGATAGTGGGATGGTGGGATTGAGGAGGAGGGGGAGGATGTAGTTGGAAGCAGGGAATATAGAAGAGAAATTGCGTATGCTTGACACTTTGAGTGCAGATGCCAATGTTACACTGTTTTTCGCTCATCTTCGTCGGTGTCAGCGATTTCCAATGTGTTTTTGTCAGACGCTTTACGTGTATATCACTTGTGTGAAGAGAATTGGTGTAATGCTCTGCGATTTGAATATTCATGTAGTAGTGACTCTTTGATTTTGTTTTTACTTTTTTGCTGACTTTCATTTTAAATTTCGTAGTTTTTTATTGAAATTTGTTTTAACATTATATTATTTATTTCGGAGATAAAGTTTTTGACGTCTAGACATAATGAGCACGAAAAGAACACCGGGGAAGCTCGATGTGTCTTCGTTTAGTAATAAGCTAAACGCGACGATAATGAAAGGTGGTGGAGCTATGGCGAAGACGGCGAGCACGAGCAAAACGTTGCCGAATCCAAAAAGAACCTTAGTTCTTGATAAAATTGGTCCAAAAGCAACGAGCGTAAGATTTTTATTTCCTTTGACTAGTTGGTTTGATTGTGGATTTTAAGCTCTTTGAATAGGTAATGTTTTTTTTGAAAATCAAAACAACTAAATTGACAACTGATGGCGTGGGTATGTATGAAAGCGAAAGTCGAGGTTGTTTATGTTTGGAATGTGGATTTGATTTAAAGCGATTGGTTTTAAATGTTTGTTTGGATGAGTGCAAATACTAATAGTTATAATATTAATGGGAGTAATGTTAAATGTTTAGAATACGGGAAGTTTGAAGAAAATACCGGGAAAGCTTGATGTCGGAGAAATTGGAGGAAGACTCAACTCGCTTCTGCTCGCAGGGGGGCCACGCAAACCAACGACGGCTCCTGTTAATGACGAAGGTTCCAACGCAAAACCAGCCAGTGAAGCTGCTAGCGCGTCGAACAACGAGGGAAACCGCATCATTAACGTTTTGAGGGTATATAATGTTCTGAAGTAATTTTCTCATAAATGTTTTAGGAGCGCCCACGTGGACCTAAGCGCAGACCTCCATCGAGACTTCAGCCGTCCAACAAGCCTTCTGTTGAAGATTCCGAACCAACTGTAAAGAACCAGTGATTTATTAGTTTCATTTTTTTAGGTGTTGGTTGTTAAAATGTATGTATTTTTATAGTTTATAGAACTGTTGTAGCAGTAGATCGTATAATTTTTATAGAGAAAAAGCATGCCATCTGTATTTTGTAAATTAAAGAGATATTGTATAATTTTGTATGTATAGAACCCACTGTAAGTAAGACGCTATCGATGTAAACTTTAACGACTGTTACGTGAGACTTGCCGTCTCTTTTGTATATTTAAATGATAGTTGTATAAGTTTTTTCTACGATATTATTCAATTCGATATCGTATCGTATTGAATTTTAGTAATAGTGACAATTTGCCGGGTCATTTTCATTATTTTTTAAGCTTATGCATGCGTGTCGATTACTTTTTAGAACAGTTTTATTATTGACATTTATTGAATGGGAGATTACCCAATGTTACCCCTGTTTTGCCTTGATCATTCGTGCCCATGACAATCATGTTGTCCCCATTACCGTGATATCTTGTGTTTTTGTACCAGTTCATAGTTCCGCCACAGATTGATATTATTATTATTATTATTAAAGAGAAAACTTCATGATTATGAGAAATAAATTGGATTATGCGGAGTTTTCTGTTCTTTGTCTTTTGCATACAATGATCAAGCTTAACGATTCAGTTGCGGTGAATATTCTTTGGGATTCAATTAATAAAAAAAGGCTAACCATCGTATGTTTCGAAGTAAAAATTACAAGATGAGTGTAATTTTAGAAAGTCAGAAAATTAAATGTGAAAACAACAATTAAGCTTAATATAAATGTAATAATTTTACTTATTATTTAAGTAGGTATTAATTTTTGAAATTATTTATCCACTTTTTAAAAACAAAATTTTGGTTACAGATCATTGTATTTTTTGAAATGAATAATGCTTATTTACTATATTTAAGTTGTATTTTTTCTGATTTAAGATGGTTTATAGACGATTTCTTGGTTAAAGGGTACGAACCACTGATGTGATGGACGGAATTCCGTATCCGTGTTCCGTATCACGCGGTCTTTCTCTTACGTATTCCGAAAAAATTGTATGTTACTTTAGTTAACATCTAAAATTCAAAAATATGACGGACTTAATTTAAATCAGTATTTATTCAATATTTTAAAGCATCTCATACGTTAGAATAACATGTTCCCTTAATGACCCATGGTTTTGTAAAGAAAAAAGATGTGGTGAATACGTCAAGGTAACGTATTAATCAAAAATAGCGCATAAATGCCAAAAAATTATGATCATTAATGGATGAGTATTTTTGAAAACATTGAAGCTGCTGTCCCAGCTAACTCTATTCTTTCAAAGAATATTTTATTCAAATGTTTCTACCATAATTTCCTCAACTTGAGGATCATAACACTGAATGCGTCCGCTGTGAACCAAACACTCTTCGTTCACGAGAGAAATCTTAATAATATCGATTTTAAGTATTCAGAAGCTGGCTAAGGGAGAAGAAATATTTTTACTGGATACAAAATAGTTGAAACATTTAAGACTACTGTTCTTATTAAAAGCTTTTTTTAAGCTTTTAATTCTTATTAAAACAAACGCTTTCGGATTCACCAGTGTCTCAACCAGCAAGTATGGAACACCAAATTCACTTGCCGAACACGTTCAATTGCCGCCGACAAGTCATGCTGCACACCCGCTGACGATCCAGCCGTACAACCGCAGGCGCAAACACACTCGGCACAACCGAAGGCGCTCAGTCACCAATCAACGGAGCAGTATCGAGCCAGAAGAGGCCAAAGTTAAGATAATTGTTCTTGCAACACTTAATAAATTTTATATAATACCACTGAACCACCATAAAAATGAGGAAGCAATAACGACCTCCTTACAGTAACATTCTTATTAAAAGCTTTTTCGCCAGTCGCTGAAGCCCCTTTTGTTGTCATCGGACGCGTTCGGATTCACCAGTGTAAGATTCATAAAATGAAAACGATAAATAGACAATTTTCTTTAACGTTAGCTAACGAGTAGTGTAAGCAGGGCAATTTTAATTTATTTAAGCAGGGAAATTTTAATTTATCAAGGTTTTCCTATTCGAAATATTAAAAATTATGGAAAATGATCATGATTTGTTTCTAACTGCGCATGAGTTTTTTTTACAATATCAAGTAAGAAGATTATTTCTTACATTTGCACATTGAATGAAAATTGAGATTTTCTTATAGTTGAACGTGGTTTATATTCTCATATATAAATTACAAACATTAATCTTCATGGTTCTACCTCCACGTGCTGAAGAGTGGTAACTTCTCCTTATTCTTACTCTATTTGGCCGGGCAGCTGGTTAATAGAACCAAACCCTCAACCGATTGCAGATTCGGCCCTAGGAACGGATTAATCCTCGAAGACCTGGTAAGCCAAGCCGAGAAATATTCGGGGATTCTACTATAACTCCAAATAAGTGGCACTTCTGCAAATCTATCCCGTTCGAGAGAATATAAGGAGCCAGGAAAAACTAAATTTGAATGGCAGATTCATCAGTGTTTCCTATTAGAAATCCTGCAAATAATGGAAAATGATCTTACCAGCTCAAGAGAAAAGATTATTTCTCATATTTGTACATTGAAAAATGAGATTTTCTTATATTTGAACGTGGTTTAGATTCTCATATATATAAATTAAAGATAAGAAATTTTGCGGGATTTGACAATTATGAATACGAACCATCTGAAACCTTGAGATTTTATTGAAAATCTAAGTTAGAACAGCTCTACGCGGCTCGGATTTAAGATATTGATCAGCTCCAAATTAGTTTTTGATTCATTGGAAGAAAAATTACGAATCTTATTTATATTTGCATTGTTTTTTTAAATATAATAATTGATTATTTATTGTAATTATATATGTATATATACTGGTGAATCCGAACGCGTCCACCGCAAACTAAACACGCTTCCTTCATGAGAGAAATCTTAAAAACATCGATTTTAAGTATCCAGAAGCAAAAAAAAATTGATTTAAAAATCCTTTTATTTCAATTTTAATTTATTTTAATTACCTTGGCTCTAATGAGATTGAAAAAATTTTCGTTTTTATATCATTATACTTTAATTTGGTTCTATATTTTATTAAAATTGTCGCGAGGAAGCCTGGACTACCAAGATTTGAATAATTCTTATTAAACCTTTTTCTTCCGTAGCCGAAGCGAATTTTGTTCTCAACCGAGGCATTCGGATTCACCAGTGTATAATAAAGTTATTTTATATATTTATAAAAATGTTATAAACCAATAATAAAGTCTATAGTCGGCTATATAGTGTTTCGCAAAGCCATATTGACTTCCATGACGATTAAGAACGTACGGATTAACATTAAATGCTAACCAATTAAGAATTTTAATTTACTTCGTGTCATTTTCGTTGCGATTATTTCTTGGATTCATTGTCTTCCTAGTCGTCCACTTTAATCCCAACATCCATAAATAATCGAAATCTCGAGCAAGATTTTGAATCAATGATCATATGAAGCATTCCTTAGAGTAAAATATTCCGGACATTTGAGCAATCCTAAGTTTGTCGTAAATCTCTGTAATGATATTATAAAATATTTATTGCTCACAGGATCAACGTTTTGTTTATAATTTATTCGACAATACTAACTAGTATGTTATTTATTTATTTAGAACACCGATGATTATTTTCGATTCATTCTGATCATCTTCTTTCGATGATTTCCACTTACAGGAAATAAAAATCTTACCAATGAAAATGTATCTACTATTAATTCTATTTTTTTTTCATTTCTGAACAAACTGAACAAAACAAATTTATTATTTTTGTGACTGATGATTGAGAATATGGAAAATATCTGAATATCTCATCACCACGATTATTGATTGCCTGCCCAAAATAATATTCTTCATTCTTCTTCGAATTGTGTATTAAAACTTATTGCAAAATTGAAACGTTAAAAAATATTTGATTTAATTTAATAATAAAAAATCCATCTTTACGTTACGTGATATTTGTAAAACGTTTTATAAATTTTATTTTAAAATTTCGTTACAGCAATATTAGAACAATGTTAACCGCGTTCCCCACCTGCGAAGATAAAACAGGTATTCACTTTTTACATTTCATAAAAGCTTTTTAATTATGTTTATGTACTTAATAATTATGATTCAGCTGAATCGATTCAGTTTAACGTTAAAAATTCTATGTAAATTTTCCAGACTCTGTTCTGAGCGAATCATAGTACTAATCAACAAGACGAAAAGGGAAAATCAGAAATCCTAAATTACTCTGAGTAGATGCCGCGGAATCTCAAACATTCCATAGTTTACGTTCCATAGACGACAAGATTGACTAAAAACGGATTGAAATTCTGAAGACAACAGCGACATCCTTGACACGACGCTTGAATAGGAGATCAGCTGAATGATTTAAAAGTATTTTTTGACTTATTTTGACTTAAAAGTATTTCTCAGTAAAAATTTGTGCGAACCCTATCCGTTCCAATTTTGTAGATATCCAAAGATTAATAATATTTTCGGTGCTTGTAGAAAAAAGTCATTCACTGTACACAATGACCTTTGCGCGCTTAAAACAATCTAACGACACTTGCTAGGTATATCTTAAATATTTTTCGCGTCTAATTACCTAATATTTAATTTAATTGATTTTTTCATGTTCTAATGGATTAATTTACTAAATATACAATAAAAATTGACCTTTAAAAAAATAAGGTTTTAATCTCTTTATTGTATATGCTCGGTAAAATTTAACACGAATATTTCGCTCATATCGAGATCAGGAGCAACAAAAATTCTTAAGAAATTTAGCTCAAAAATTGTAAAACTTATAAACTAAACTGTTACAATAATTGAATATTTTACTTTAAGATCGTTATATTGGAAATTTTTCGGGGGAAGGGGACGACGAAAAATGGAAGATGGAATGAAGCTTTTTGCTGGCCTTATTTGAAAGTAATAAATTATTTTGGGGAATTCTTTAGAAAGTTGGTTTATATATATATATATATATATATAAGTTCAGTAAAAGTCTTGAACGGAAATCGATTTTTTTTTAAACGGAAAGCGGAAGATAGAATTCAACGAAAAAGATGGAACTAATCGGGATGTAATGCAGCTTTTTTGTTGATATGATCTATTTCTATTATTTGGAATCACATGTTTTGATGTATTGTTTTTAATTAATCAGTTCTAGCTAGAAATTAAAACCCTAAAAACCTAGAATTCTAGTTTATTCACATATTGAGATTCTCTCTATAATTTTTGAGCCCAGTCAGTATTTTAGTACTTGTTATCTTTCCTGAATACTCTCTTATAATCATTGGATAATAAAAAACACTTGGTAACTTCGCTTTTGTAATTTTCTGCTTCATTTACATGTATTACTTACAATTTAAGAATAAGCAAATGATATATATTTGTAATCATCTGTGAGGAATCTTGCAAGATGATTCCTTATCGGATTGGCTACTCTCGAAATCGGTACCATTGCTTTGCACGTTTTAAATTCCGAGCTGGGTTGCCAAGACACCAATTTATCCAAATGGAAGGGGAAAATGGCAATGGAAATAATTTTTATGGAAGATGGAATTCCGCTCAACCCTATTAAGTAGCTTTAATATGAATTAAGTTAGTTAACGATTAGATAAGATATTCCCTTAAAACTGCTCTCAAGATAATTTATTGTGAATATTTTATAGATGCATCGGGTCGGCTCCAATTACCTAATATTAAGCCTACAAATAATTTATTTAGTTTTTTCTTTTGTTCTAACACAATTATTTATAAGATAAAAGTTTATTTTTTAAGGTAAAATATTTATTCCTTTTTAATACATTTTCGGCAGCATTTAACCTGAATCGTTTATCGATTTTCCGTTATAGATTGAGATCAGGAGCAACATTAATCATTTGATCGTTACTTACAGAAATTTAGCTCAACGATTTTTAATTCGTTAACAAGGAAACATCCATTAATATTTGACTGTTACAATAATTGGATATTTTACTTTAAAATCGTTATATTTAAAATTATTAGTGCAATTAGTTAATAAGCTAGTTTATATTTCAATATTATAATTGATCACTCTCTGGATACTGATCTTTAAATAATTTCTTGATAAAACTTGCTAAATAAATCTTAAATCTTTTTTCTTCATCTCAACCGAATAATCTTAAAGCTTAAAGTTAATGGTTTCTCAAAATAAGAATTTATTTATTAAAATTTATCCTAAATTGTGTTGTTTCTTATTATGTTAGAAAATTTGAAATTCGCTTGTCTTTGAAATAATTAGCGGGATACTAAACTATACCATAATATGAAGTAATTTATTTAGAGAGCTTTTATGTTTACATAAGTGTTTTGCTCAATTTCCCGCAATTGTAATCACCTAATCGGTATTTTTTGATTAAATATAATAACGAGATTATACATATTTCACCATTATGATTGTAATATCGAAATAAATAATATTTATTTGACCTCTATATTTCTATTCATACATTTAAGATGTAGGGAAAATAATAAATAAATAAATACGATGACACTTTTACAAAAAAAATATTGGGCTATTATCGGCATTAATCCTCATCTTCGTCGTAGTCTTCTTCTTCCTCGTCGGACAAATCAAGCCCATGAAGTCTAAAATTAATCATAATTTATTATTATCGCACACGGATTAACTGTAACCCAAAATTTTCATTTTGGATGAAGGTCACGAGCTGTTGTAGTACATCATTACGAGTAAAATAGCTGACAAAGTCGGCAACCGTAAGCCCACGAAGATCGTTCTCATCAATATCTTGCGCGCTCGAGATATGGCTTCTTATAAACGCTTCAAGAATTGCTTCAAACGAGACATCTTCCTCGTTATCATCTGGAAACATATTGAACGCCACGGGCGCATTATTCGCTTCATTTTCTTCTGGGACGTCGACGTCTTCCGGTTCCTCGTAGTTGAGAGCCTCACGTATAAAACCGTTGACGTTTTGCGTAAACGAATCATCTTGGTTATTAACAACCGTAAACTGTTCGTTGCGTGCAGGAGATGCTCTAGGAAATTGGATTCGGTTGACGACACTGCAAAAGAAATAGTATTAATATTAATTTTTATGAATTCAAGTCGAACTTTAGATCCAAAGAATCAGCAATCGAGACGACCGAATAATCATCATCGCTGGTAGAATCGAACATTATACCGGCATCACGACGGCTGTCAGTGTCGGTCGAACGTGAATCATCGGAGTCATCCGAGTCCTCTGGCTGTTCCATCCCGTCCAGCGAAACGCTTGAAACCATCTCTTTCGGCGGCTTCTTGGTGATGATGTATTTTGAGCGGTACGTGTCGAGCAGCATAGTATCGCTCAGTGAAGCCTCCGGGCTCAGCAATCCCTTCAGTTCTTTCTTCGGCATAGTTTTTTTAGAGCTAGAGACTGTTGTTTGAACTTCTGTAAATTTATGTTTATTATTACCAGAAAAATATTGGTGGAAAAATGATGAAATATTAGGATTATTGCTATGAATTTATATAGAAACTCTTTATAACTATCAGACAAAACATTTTCCAATAATTTCTTAAACTATTTCATGAAATACACCAAAAGAAAATGATTGAAATGAGGTAAAATGAAAAGAATGAATTAATACGAAAATAGAAGTTCTAGAATAACTAATAACACGTGTCATAAGAAAAAAATGTCATAGTAAAGTATCGTATCCGCGTAAAGGAGCATTCCACGTTTTGGTAGTTAACTCTCGACTATTTTAATTTTAATTTTTTAAATTTCGAATTCTAAGTGTTATTGAAATTTGAAGTTAATAGCAATATTGAATGTAATAAATTTAATTTTTTAAGGTAAGTCATTTAACAAAGACTATTTTAATAAGAATTTAAGTATTAGTTTATTTTTAGGATTAAAAATAGATTTTATTTAATTTAAAAATTATTTTCTTGCTCTAAAATTTTTCAAGTATATCAAGTAGAATTTTATCACTATTTCATAGCAATATTATATTAAAATTAGTATTTTACTTTGAATAATTACTTTACTCCAAAGTATCCAAAGTAAAGTAAATTTCTCCGAGCTTTCTTGTTTCTAATATTCACTGATTCATATTCAGATGAATCATATAATGAATCATAACTTATTCAATTAAATATTATCTCGTTTTAGAGGAATTCAGTCAATGCTTGGATATCTGCTACGATCACAAGTCAACTCGATGCCATCTATGTGGAATTCAATCATCAAATGTCGATATTTCTTCCTTTTGCTGAGTCTGTTTTCATAAAGTTTGCAAATTTTCTTTTTTAAGCGCTGTTCTACTGATTTTTAAAAATTGCCTTGGTTCATAAACTTCGAGGATGTCTTATATTTTATTTTCCCCAAAAATAAAGTTGGTTTTGATTAAATGTTTTGCTAAATGAGCGAACATGTGCAAATATAAAGAAGCTAGCGTAGAATTTATTTAAAAGATACAGAATATCAGTAGAAAAAGAATTTAAAAAAAAATCAAGAAAACACCCGTAATTTCTGTTATATACAGAAAACTCCAACATGGTAAAATAAAAACAGAAAACGAAAACAAATTGATTCGCTTGAGTCGAATTCAACGATGCGACTAGTTGATGCGATCCGAGTTGGAGCTCTTTGCTTTCTTGCGTCTCAAAGAGTAGCTTCGCACCCAGTGGTTGATTGCCTCGATCACGCTTTTCTTCTTGTTCTTGGTGCTTTCCGTATTCACGGCGACATTCGGCGAGCTTTGCGCGCAGTATATAACTTTCTCGTCGTGGTGCTTGCCGGCAAGCGATGGAGCAGAGCCCAGTTGCTCATCCTCCGATTGTTCTTCGATGGTTGCCTGAAAATTTTTGTTTTTTAATTAAATTCGAATAGTGGTGAATTTTGTGGAATATTTCGTTTGCTCTTCTTTTAGAAAATTCTTGTAATTTCCATCGGCTAATTTAGTATTAGTGAGATTCATAAAAAAATTTATCTAGTTAAGGACCTATATAATAATTTATAAATAAATATTTAAATTAAATTGAAAGATAAAACAATGTTTTAATATTATCAAATAAAATAGTGGGTTTATATTTAAAATAACAAGACTGAAGGAGGAAGATCATTTAATCGAAATTATTATTCAGAAAAATATTTTTCATTAATTTGTTAATTATCAAATACTTAACTTTTAGAAAGTGGACAAAACAACATCTTCAATTTAACGTTCTTAATGTGATTAAATGACTTTGCGGATAACCTAGGCTCGACAAATGAAACCTTCTAATGGTGAGATCAGTAATGATGCTCAGTTATAGTTTTTCGATCAGACAAGCAGGTACTTGTATATTTTAAGTTATGCTTATCAAACTTAGGAGAAAGATATTGAAATTAACCCGATCAACTTATAAGACTCATTTAGATATTAGAAAATGCATATTTCCAATTGGCGTGTCTAGGTAATTATGACGCCAATATGATAATAAAAAATGTTTAAGCTTTCTCTAAGCTTACTGTTTAAGATATCAGTGTGTAAATATAATTTATTAGCGTAATAAGAATGGGGAAACTATAATAGGTAGGAAACGTTAGTGGTATTAAAGTTTTTTGTTACCACAAGGATAGTTTAATGCATAAACTACCTGCTACCTGATTTAGTATTTCAAGTGGTGCGATACTATAATATTCGAATCCTTAAGCGTATATTCTTAGGATTAGACTTATTAGGTTAAGATTAAATAGTGGTTAAGTGGGGTTACTGAATTTTCAATTGTTGTTAGAATGAAATGTATTAAACATATAACGTGTTCTTGAAGAACGAACCCGTTCTATGATACCGTTAATAATCAAATAAATTTGTTGGCAACAATTTGCTGATTCGAATGGTTTACAAATCTTTGAAACAATCAGAAAGGGCATTATTCAAATGTATCACGTGGCACGCTCTTTTATCGTTAGTTTCAATCATATGTTCTTTAGTTGATTTCTTCAACAAATAAAAAAAAACTGCTGAAAATTCAATTTTTGTTTGACAAACATCAACTCAACAACTGTTTAACAATCGCATATCAATTTATATTCAATTGTTCGGTCTAATTTAAAAATTGTTTTCGATTTCTATCAATAAAGATTTCAATATGGATCTCGGTCACATTGTTTGTGTAAAGATTAGTCTGTTTTCACAGCTTGAACAATCTCAAATAATAATAATAAACTAACACAAGCCAGCTGATTTGTCGAGTTGTTTCGCGTCGTTTCAGATGCTTCTTCGTTTTCCTCGTCCGTTTCAGTGATGACGGAGATTTGGCGAAAGTTGAGCGTATTGCTTCGACGTGTGCTTCTGGGAACAAATTGGAATAATAAAGTCACTGATGAGATCTTTCTACCTCTTCTGTAGTCTTCTCTCTCGAATCATTAATAATTGTTTCTGTCGGTCTAGTAACGAGTCCAGCGATGTGCTCTCATTACCTGAATGAATCAACAAATGCTCATTTATGATTGCAGGCAAGACTTACACATGGTTAGTTTTGGAGCAACTTGATTCGGCTTGCTCATTGTTCGGCTTCTTTGCTGCGGCTTCTTCTTGGCCGTTTCATAGACGTTGAAATCGCGTCGGATCACTGGCGATATGAACGCCATTGGTGCTATAATTGAGCAATTTTGTAGAAAAGACTATTTGCAATTAGTTTAGTACTATTTTGAATAAACCAATGAATATGATAATTATTAGTTGACATTCAAAGAAATGGAAAACGGTGAAATTTGATAAGAATTATTATTATTATTATTATTATTATTATTGCAATTAAGTGGAAGAATATGTATAAATATGTATTGTTCATTTATGCAAGAATGAGAATGGTTGAGTGATAAGGATTAGCAAAAGTTGACGAACAGGGACCATAAATAATCTTTTTTGAAGGTTCATTGATCGTTCATTCAAATGGGAAGAAGATTAGAATTTCGCTATAAATATTTTATCAGTTTTTTTTTAAATAACAATAAATGAGAGCACTTGAGAATAAAATGTTTTTTATCAAGATAAAAGTAACAGATGGATTATTACCAAGAGTTGAAACAAAAAATGAACATAGCACAATAACAACAGAAGCTAAAGAAATAAATATTAGATATAATGTCTCAATATAAACAAATATCATGACCGCTAGTTGAATTAAAAATAAATGAATTATTGTTATTTTTGTAATTCGGTATACATTTATAAATAAACATCCGTGTAAATAGTGTATTCGAGAAGTTTCGTCAACCTCATATGACTGGAAAGCCAGCTCTTAAGCAAAATGACAACTCGAGATAAGAATGGGAAGAATTGATAATGGCATGAAGAAAAGGTATTCCCCCAAATGAGGGGCGGAAAATTGAAGCAAAAAGGTCTATGGTCTTTTAGAGAATTTGATGATGGCACACGTTTATGTTGTGTTCAAGGAAGAACAACAATAGTAGTAAGGACAACAACAACAACAACAACAATATTAATAATAACAATAACAAATAATTACACACAGTCGCTCAATTTTATTATTTCAGCAAAGGGGCGGGAGGAATTCACATTTTAATCTTTTTTCAAAACACCATCCCCATTTGGGGTGATTGTTTGATTATGACTTGATTATGTGTTTAGCCTTACCAACCGTTCGCCAATGTTGTTTCAACTGATCGTTACAATATAAATTACCTACTGAAACAATCAATTACTATGGTCAAATGAGCCGCTTGATAAGGCAGCGATTCGCGCCGGCTGAAATGGTAATAAAACAAGCGTGGCCTTCTTGTACTACCTCTCTCTAGGATGCGGGGTGTGGGCACGTAAACAGATGACACTGGACGTGTTTGGTTGTTGACTTTTCAGTGTTTTATTAATGGTTAGAATCACATTATTAATTGTTCTATGCACGCCAAATTTGAACAGTAAGGGTAGTGTGTTCCGAAATTTGATATCTTGTTGAGTAATAGTTACATATTTTAAGGTACTAAGGGTAACTTTAGCAGCGGGAAAAACTTATAAGAATGATTAATTAATGATTTTTATCTGGCTCAGTTGCTTCGGTATGAAACTTCCTCTCCCACTCGAATACAAATAAATATACTTTGGCCCCTTAAAGAGATTTAAAGTACACCTTCTTGAATGAGCGCAATACGCGGCTCTCTGCTCGATTTGTACCTAATTCTATAAATCATATAAATTCTCGGATTTAAACCAACCCTTGAATCCTCTTGAATCCTATGTGAAAGCCAAATCCTAACTACGATTTCCCTATGTTTACGCTTCCATTATAAGTTTCACGTGTATTATTCACAGTTATTGTCTACTCCAGTTTGACAGCTTTTTCTTAAACCCTCTTAAAATATTAAAATCTTTACAAAATGTTAGATTTGAGAACGATTTCGGAGACTTCAAGTTGGAGTCTGTGTGTAGTTTTAGGATGAAATCTGATTGAAAAACAAGAATGAAGGTTTAGATTATCAAATGAGCTTATCATTTTACAATACCGGGACAACTTCCAAGCAGAAAGTTCAGAAAATAGTATTATTTCGAAATATTGTGAAGCGTATTGCACTCGCCTACCTTCTTTGGAAGGCGTCTCATTAACATTTCTTAAATTGAACTTCTTGTAAAGATATTATTATTTTTTAGATAGTTTAAAGAAATAATAGTTAAATTGGCGTGAGCGTTGTTTTATTGTAAAGACGTAACTATTATCAGACACGCTTAAAAATCGGAAAATTATTATTTTCTGTTGGCGTGCGGAAACCAATAGAAAATTCTATAATCTGGAACTGCTTGAAATATTTTATTTATTGAATTAAATTAATTATATATTAGATGCGAAGCGAAGTTCTATACCGTGTACACCAGGGCAAAAGTTGTCCAAAAACCCATTTGGAGGCGTAATATGGACACAATTGAGAAAATCAAGGCGCCATTTTTTGTTAAAACGTAAGCCTTCTTGGCTCCATCGTTTTTCAAATTTGGGGCATTGTTTTCTATTGCTTTGTCCTGGAGTGCCGATCCCCATAATGGAATCAAGTCTATAACTTCACCAGAAAACTTGTAATTTTGTAAAGGTTATTTGAATATTCTGAAATGGATATTTTCATTCGGTGCTTTCAAAAAAACGTTTATTTTTTAAATTTTCACATTAACATTTGTGGTAACTTTCATATGCGTTATGAAATATGATACTCAGTGAAGCAGCAAAATCTGCTATATCCGTGTTTAGCCCAAAAGGTTTTGTTGTCAAATAACTGCGCGGCAATGCAAATGCGGCATGGTCGCCAAAATTGTGTTATGTGGAATTTAAAAAATTTGGCGACCATGCCGCATTTGCATTGTCGCACAGATTTTTGACCGGGGCGTGTTTCATGTAGTTATTCATCTAGAATTCTTAATGTTATTTAAATGCACGCCAAATTGGATGATTATAAAATGAGCTCAGTACTCAAATCTAATTTTCCATAAAGATATTAATATTGTTAAGTAGTTTAAAAGTGACTTCTCTTAATAGTCGAGAATAGTGTTTTCTAGAAAGATAATAAAAACTTTAACACTCTCTTAAAAATCGTAAAACCACTATTAGAATTTGGCGTGTACAACCTTTTCTGAAATATTAATATCTTTCCAAAAATATCGATTTTAGCAAGCTTGCGGAGCTTAATATGCTACTGTTGAGTCTTGTATGAATTAAATTAATGATTACAAGCACTAAACTGCCACAAAACCGAACACTACTTTTTAATTTATTATTTTTTAAAGTTTTATTTATTAATTATTGCTTAACAGAAGAGTATAAACAAAACAATATATAACATTTAAATTAATTATTCTGTTAAACCTTAATTAAAAAATAAAATATTGAAAAAGAAAATAATTTAATGGTCGTGCAATTGATTCGAAGTATTTTGCAATGCAGCGCGGTTTCGTGGAATTGAAGTGCTTGTAATAGATATAATTCATACAAGACACAACAGTAACACATTAAGCTCCACAAGCTTAATCAAATCGACGGCGAGATAGTAATATTTCAAGAAAGGTTAAAACCAACTAGTTTAAATTATCGAGAGCAGTGTTTTTTTCTAAAAAAGACCCTAAAATCTTTAAGACAGGTTTGGTGTGCATTTGATCTTTTATTTTTGGAGCATTTGAAAAATAAAATAAATTCTATTTCTTCACTTTTATACTTTGAACTCATCGACACTATACCTTTCTCATTTTTAAAATACGCATATGTTAGATACCTGCAAGTATAATTTGCTTATATTCTCACTATCTAGTTGATCATTTTTATAAAACGACGGTAATTTAGCATAGCGGGCCATTAACTAATTCTTGTGCAGTAAAGATGTAATAATAATAATTAATTTATGATAACGAATAAGAAAAAATACATAATCAATCAATTAATGTTATGATTTTTTCGAGCTTTGATAAAGAAACTATTCGATATCAATATAAAATAAGCGAGATGAAATATTTATGGTCAATCGGGGCCTTCTAATTAAATTAGCAAATTAGATGGTAAACAAGTTATTCGTTAATTTCTTCATCGTCATACTATTTTATTAATCATTCATCATAACAATGATATTGTTTGGTGATAAGAAGAGTTACCCAAGCACAATAAGCACAATAATATTAAACTTTAAAGATTCATCCTAATCCTTCAAGTGCATGATAACAATATTAATAATGAAAAACATTGGTTTGTATTGAATTCAGCTTGAAATTGATGAACGTAAGTATAAAGTTAAGGAAATATAAACACTGTAGTGGTGCTCAAAGAGCTCTAAACAAATACGATTCGCAGTATTTATAGATTAAAGACCAATGACATTTGAATGTGCATAAATGAATAATAATAATATTATTATTAAATAGAATCAGTGTGTACACAAGAAAATAGCGATAACATGGAATAAGTTTGATTTTTATATAAGGCGATAGGTTTGATAAACTTTACAAGTGACCACTAGAAATAATGTATACTGACTGATTATAGCGTCTAATTAAAATTGAAAATGAGACGATAATCAAGGAACACGATTGTGTTGAAAACGCAACTCATTTGTATATTTATACAACTCGAAACCCCATCGAAAACCGGAATTTATTAAAGAAAAACGTTTCAGAAATAGTTTGGCAACAAAAATTCATTTATCAAAACAGATTTTTTTAAAACTGATTTCACCAAAAAAATAGCATTCATCCATTAATGTCAGTCAGTATGGTTTGTTGGTTGATTTCGAATTGAGTCGCTTATCAAACATTTTTGCCGGTTTTACTTAATTCTATTGTTGTTGGGTTTCAATTCACCTATAATTAGTTTCTTGAATATGGCTTGCTTGAAACGAACAAAACCATTTTACATATCAATGAACATTTGATTATTGTCAGCCACTATCAAATCGCACTAATTAAGAGAAACCGATTCGAAGTGACAAATTCAATTTATGTGAAACGGAAATGGCGATTGTTCTTTGATAGTTCAAACAGCAAATCAAACACTGTTTTATATAGCCGAATATCACGCAAAACGCGGGCTGCAAACAATTTTCAAAGACATGTTTTTGTTATTGTTGTCTTCCTTCTTCTGTTTCGATGGCGATATACTCGAATTATATCAGTGACCGTGCGGTGCAATAGTACCCAATGAATCAAGCAAGCTCTCTAATCAGCCCATTTGCCGCCATATCAATGTCAAAACACCGAGGAAATGCATTATTTTTCATTGATTTATATCAATCTATTATCAAATTGATGAATAGAGTTTCCATTCCAAGGATAAACGAGAACCCAAATTTGTTGTTAACATGGGCGAAATAGATATCGTGAATATTCTTAATTCGGGTATCAATTATTTGATAGTTATTGAACCAAAAGGGGAATCAAATCTATTCACCATCATTCTACCGTAATCACCAATGGAACTTGTAAAGAAGACAGCTAAACGGACATAGTAATTATCATAGAAGCGAATGTTAGCTTGCTTGTGGGAAGAAAGTTGCTCAAATTTGTGCATCCCAATTGATATTAGGGTGAACCAAATTTTTTTTCGATTTCCTATATCTTATATATGTACACTAGCTGACAAAAGTTTTGTCACAAATGTTTTTTCGTGTTTAACTTTTTTGTGACTTGACCAAATTGGCTGATTTTTTGATATGATAGATTCATATGGTTGTAGATTATTTTAAAAATTCCCGCTAGTGACTACGATGATCCGTTTTACAGTGACAAGCGTTTATCGTAAAACGCGTAGCTCAAAGATATTACGCACTTTTCTTGCACTGCATTTTTAATAATTTTTAAAGTTCAATTATACTTTTTCATAATATATTGAAAATAACTTTTTAACTTGTAGAAGAGACATGGAAAAATCCGACATTCGTGTTATTTTACGCCATCACGGGAAACAAGGCTTCAACACAACTGCAGCAGCAAAAGAGATATGCGAAGTGGAAAGCTACAATATGGTCTCGGATCGTACTGCGCGAAATTGGTTCAAAAGACTTAACGACGGCGACACTGATCTCGAGGACAAGACACATTCCGGCCGACCTACGACAGTGGATTCTGAAGCAATCCGTGAAGCTGTGGAGACCAATCAATCAATAAGTACTCAAAAAAGTGTCGAGATTTGCCGAAAACTGCTCGAAAATCCACAAGATTACCATTTTGTTCGTAGAGAGACAAAATCTATGATTGGAACCCGGTAAAACGGGGGAACCGGTAGAAAAATGTGATCGTTTCTCCAAGAAGGCACTTCTGTGTGTTTGGTGGAATTTTGAAGGCGTAATTTAATTCGAGCTAGTTCCAAATGGTCGGACCATAGACGCAGACCTCTATTGCGCACTACTTGATCGAATGTATGCGGCACAAATATCCAACGTTTCTTCAAGAAGACAATGCAAAACCGCACACCGCCAGACAAACGAAGGAAAATATGAAAAATCTCGACGACATTTGAAACTTCTTCCACATCCAGATCATAGTCCGGACCTTGCGCCATCTGATTATCACTTTCCATGGCACACTTTGTTCGTGGTCGTAGCTTCAATGACCTGACTTATGTCGAAAACGGGTGGCGCGAGTTATTCGCCTCTAAGAGCAAGGAGTGGTACCGTAGCGGGATCGAACAACTTGGGCTCAATTTAGTTCTATTTTGACGCTGGGGCGGCAGTTGTATTTTATTTTATTTATTTATAAATACGTTCATAAAGCACGATTTTAATTCGTATCTATAACTAATCAAATTTCGGACCGCATGCCTATTGGAAATTAACATTTCTGTCGCCTATACGGAAACTTAGCGGATCACTTGGAATGGCCAAGACACTAAGAAGAAATGGAATACACGCGGCGACGTGTTGTTGAATACTTAGCGAGCGTCTTGACACATTAATCAGCGTGTCGTAACACTATTTAAGTGATTTTACTTCCGATCACTTCAGCCATAGCTCTGCCCACTGGATCAACAAGTTAGGAACAGCATATTCAATGGCCACCGAAGACAACCTGTCGCACACCTGCTGAAGACACAGCCGTACAACCGCAGGCCCACGACCCGTTCAAGACCAGGGACATTCCACACGTTAGAGCAACGAGCCAGAAGCAAATAAATCACTGTTATTTACGAATAAATATTCTACAATAGCACTGAACCACCACACTAAAGGAGGAAGCCACAGCGACCTCCTTTCAATATCTCTGTATTTAAAAGAATAACTCATGTTTACGAATTTTCAGGTAAACACGAAATCTTAACAAAAATAATTTGTACGTTAAAAAATCGCATCTCTTATCAGAAAACACTACCTTTTCTGAGGACCAAGAAAACCTATCGGGGAATCATAATTTATAAATGTTTTCTTGGGGTTCATTCCCCATTAAATTTACCTTATACTTTATTGGGTAACACTTATCTTGCAATCGAGTTATGCTTTTCCCAATAGATTGTTAATGATTTTCTCATATTTCTTTCCAGGCGTGCTCTATCAGTTTTCTGGAGGGAAAATGATAAAATTTGCTGGTTCAAATATTCGAAAAATCAAGATAAATTGATATAATACTGAATTAGTATATTTGTACAAATCCCAGAAAAATAAAATTTGGATTTATTTATAGAAATAGTTTAACGAAGTTAGTAGGAACCTGTATAACCCTTGAGAATGGACTTGGATCAGAAGAACAATGCTTCTTCGGGCAATTCTGATTATGATGAATTTTCTAAATTCCTTATTAATACGCAGATGCTCATATTACAATGCTCAAATATCACTTTTCGGACTTACAATGATTTCAACAAAACGAATCATATCAAAACGGGTTTATCTCTTATCCAATTGTTTTCTTAATTCAATTGTATCTGTCACATTGAATAAAATTGACGTGTAAATTTTGAACTCAGTTATAGACACTAAGAATTGGCATCAGAAGCTAACTCACAAGACAATATTGCCAAAAATGATAAAAGTTTGTTGATTACTGGAGTTGCAGTGAACCAGTTTCATCATTTAATGAAATCATTTGTTCAATTTTGAAATATAGTCTATGGTGTCTTGTATTTTGTGATATTTATAGAAGTGATTTCATATCAAATGACTATTTTAAAATGCGTTTCATGTGGATGGTATTCTGCTATAAAAATATTTTTGAATTGATATTTAGAAGAATTGGAACTTTTAAAGTGCGAAAAAATGGAAATTAACGTTTTTTTTCATATTTAAACATGTATTACTAAATTACACATAATAATTACATAAAATTGAAAATTCGCTTTTTACACAGCTGCCTTAAACTATTTAAGAATATGTACTTCTTAACGAAATTGGCACCATGAGCATCATTTCTAAGCCTCTAAATTTATCATTCTATTTAGGGAGCTCTAGAAAACTTTTTTTGTTACGAATTTAAAGTAGTTAACGTTAACGAAGATATTTAAAGACATTTAACTGCAAATCCTTTGTGATTGATTTTATATGCTTTCAAGCCGCCACAAGTTAGGACTCCAAATGTAAGAATCGATGTTCTATTTTCGAATGCAACATGTATGACCTTCACAGTTTTATATGTTGCCTTGATTTTTTGCTGAAATATTCAAGTGCCCATTTAAAACTATTGATCATGTTTCCCATTTCCTTTGGCCTGCTAATTTCCATTTGAAACATTCTCTTATTGAAAGTTACCGTAATCAGTGATGGGAGGGACTCCCCGCGGTCCCTCTCTGGCTCGGGTAGTTTCTTTAAAAAAAAGAGGTCCCGGGTCGCGGGTCCCAGGAGAAGAAAACTAATGTCCCTGTGCTGGTGCCGGTGGCGGTACCCGGTTTGTGAAATTTTCAATTTTTTAAGGTCCCGGCCGCCAGGAATTCCAAAAAACGTGGCCCCTCCCATCACTGATCTGCACGCCAACTGAATATTTTTAATTTTTTAAAGTTCGAGAATGTTCTACAGTACTCCATTTGATTATAATAATTATATATTTTGTCCGGACAATGAATATATCTAGTTTAACAATAATATTACCGTTTTAATTAATCAGAGTGGTCTTAAATGGATATTAAGGATATTTCTGGAACTATGAACGATTAAAAGCAAAACATTTGCTGATATAATTTTTCTGGGTGGTCTAGAATTAAGTTAGAGCTAACTCCAAAATTGTATTAATCTTCACGTAAAAATTTTAGAAAACTTTTTTTTTAGAAGTTTTAGAAAAAAATTGATTTACTTTTAATTTTTTCAGAATAGAATTGCGAATTTCGTTATGGAAATTTTATCCTTACAATTAATTACGAATTTTAAAAGAGATTGTTAAATAATTATTTGTGTTATTTATCGAGTAAAACACAAAAATTACATTTTTAGAATTCAAAAATTCTTGTTTTTATTCCACATTCACAACTTTTATTTTATTTAAAATACGTGTACCAGACACGTGAAGAAAAGTATAGTTAAAACACCACGAAAAACTTGGAAATACAAAATTGTTTAAAAAAAGTAACAAAAACCAATAAAAAGTTTAGCAGAAATTAAATAAAATTAAATTGTTCAAAAAGGGGAAAAATTTTGGGAAACCATAGGGAAATAAAAAAGGCCATCAGGGAAATCTTAAAACATTAATTGAAACCCGTTTTTTTATAATCATACAAAGAAGATTTTGGACAATAACTTGCAGATAGATTTCTGATGGATTGAACAGTATACTGAGAGCACAATTAGGAGCCAATAAATTGTATAATTTGGTAGAAAATGGGATATTTTCAACAAAAAATTTAATATAATTGTTGAAAAAATACAATACTGAAAAAAAACATGAAAAATTTTTAAATCGCGATACTTTTGGGTTTTAGATTTTTTACTCTCTTAAATCACTTAAAGTTGTCAGTATACTATTCCATTCATAATTAAAATATCTGCAAATCTAAAGCATTTAATTGATTCCGGATCACGGCAAAATGAATGCGTAAAAACAATACCTCAAAAGAGCCACTTAAATCAAATATTTTGTTTAATTTTAAAGCGCAACAGACTTTTTGAAGAAAGACTGTAAGATTGACGATAAAATCAGCTTTTAGTTTACACGTGGAAATTGTTGTGGTGTTTTATTGCGGCTCGACCAGGATGGCGTTGCGCGTGGTCATTTTAAACTGCCGCCAATTCAACTGCACATCTAACCTAGCGCGCTCATTTAGGCCATTCAAATTGTCGGACCTCCCCCCCCCTCCCCCACATATTCTATTGTAATTTATTCAATTGTTATTATTAATAAAATATTATTAATACATAACATAAATAATTAAAATAAAATTCAAAAATTGCCAATTCATATGGCGTGTAGATGAAATTCTCGAATATTTCTACAATTTCTAAGGATGAAGGTATTCTAATTAAATTTAAAATATCTTGGAATAAATTTAAAGCGCCCGAGACGTTTTAAGGTAAGCCTGTGAAATTGACTTTAAAAAATAGAATTTATCATGCACGTAAATTTAGAAAATCTTCATTTATATTTGGCGTGCCGGATTTGATTTGTCATTTCATTTAATAATCGTTAGCACGTCAATTGGACCAACTTGAGCCTCGATCAATTTAAGATCATTCAGATTATTAAAAATAGTGATATTTTTTGGTAAAATGAATAGTTCTTGATATATCCAGAGTCTGGACAAAATTTTTAGTCGTTATAATCATGCAGAGAAATTATAACCACAGTAATATATTCTCAAACTTTTATTAATCAAACATTTCAATCAAATTATATATTCAAGCAACTAAAATTCAAGATTAAATTTATGAAGTCCCGCTAAATATTCGAGAATTACATAAACACGCCTAATGAAAATGCCCATTTCGCAATATTTGAACGTATTTACACGTGTAAACTAAAAGCTTTTTTTATTGTAAATCTTACAGACTTTCTTTAAAAGTCTCTTGCGCCTTAAAATTATACAAAACATTCTATTCAAGTCGCTTTTCTGAGATCTTGTTGTTACTATTTGCATCAACCTACTTCTCTATATTGCTTCTAACTTGCGAATGAATGACGAATTGTTCGAAAAGGAACATTCGCATGTGACAGTTTCCTATTTACGTGTACAATAGTATCATTCGTTTCGAAATTTATAAAACAATCACTTTGTTGATTTATCCGCTAATCATTAGTGTTCAGGTTGCGATAAGCATTGTTTTTACAAAATCATTGAAATAATGATTAAAACCATAATCAAGAATGCGAAAGCAAAAACAAACAAAAATAGATGATATTGAGGAAGGAGCACAATTCGATTAATCGCATTCAAAGTTAAATAAGCTTATCATGAACCAATATTTCACTATCATTGTTGTATTATAACAAATTTAGAGCAAAATGAGACACATACAAATGAGGACTCAAAGAACAATTGATTGTAAACACGCCAACTTGTATGGTTAAATGAAATGAGCTCAGTAAAACTGCTCAAATCCAACTTTGAGGCAAGATTTTAATATTCTTCGGTAGTTTAAGAATAACTTGTCTAAACTGTAGATGAATTTATTTTCTAGAAAGGCCGGAAAAACATTAAAACACTCTTTAAAATTTGAAAATGACCATTTCAATTTGGCGCATATCAAGTAATGGGTTTATTATAATGAATTTTGTAAACTTTAAACTAATTCAAATAGAAAAAACCACAAACCTGGCGGTGCCATAACAATATTCATTATTTCTCGAGTAGTCGTTGAAAAAAGAAATTCTGAAACCACCAATTATTCGCTCATTTATACATCAGTGAGCCGCATTCATTGAAGAACCAGTTTTGAATGAAGATCAAATAAACAACATGTGACTGTTTTAATCCGATTTCAATTCATTTACATTTTCAGCCATGGGAAAGTTCATTTATGAAAATTGGGCTCTTTATTTGCTTAGTATTTTTATTATTGTTCTTTAATCAACTATGATTTGTTGAAAATATGCTTTGCTCTGTGGCTCAAAACGCACCAGCGAAGAGCAACTGGGGGAATTTGATTAATTTGATATCGCAATATTAGATTTGATAAGTTTTGATTGGCACGATGTCTTCCTGTTGAGTGGTTTATTGTGCGAATAGCGAAGAAGGTTGTATTTACACCAGTTTATGACTCATGAAATTTGTAGATTTCCGCCTTAAAACCCAAAATTTACTAAGAATTTCGTGAGAAATTGCCATTAGCTTCCAGGTATTCTACCTTTGTACGCGCCAGGCCATATAATTTAGAAGAGTGATGCCTTCGGTACCAGAGATGGGCGGAATTCCGGATTCCGGAATAATAAATTTTATATTTTAATCCAGAATTTCAAAAATTAACTTTTCATATTAGCTTTAACCCAAGATACGGCCGGGATTCAGGATTCCGTGTTCCGGACTCCGTATTTCGGCCATTTTTCGATTCCGATTGTCAATCCGCCCATTTCTGTTCGGTACCCTCGAGACAAAACCGTTTTTCTTAACAACGACCGCAAACCAAGACATAGTTTCAATACTCATTAGACGACCTCTTTTGGTTCTCTGAGCATCACAAAACATGAATGGCAACTATGTAAGCAAGTAAGTAAGCAGGTTTTCTACATTTCCAATAATTAATTACAATAAATTGCTCAAAAAAGTTTCAAACGCAGCTAATTGTTTTACATTCATTAAATTTTAACATTTTCCTTCTTGATATTTTGTCAGAAATATAATTATTGTATTGGGTTGAGGAATACGTTCGTATATTTTTTATCATATATTGTGTCTCACAACAATTTTCTTGTTGTTTAGCAAAGTGTTTATATTTATCTAATTGTTCTTTTTCTGCTCTACAAAACTGTGTTTGTCCTGAAATTTAAAATTTTCATATTTTTTCAGACTTAGAAATGAACTGACCAGAAGGCAAAAATCAGAATCTTCAACATCTGCTCTTCTTCCTTTTCATTGAAAGCAAAAGGCAGCCGAAGCCGCTCAGGAAATATGAAGTATGTATGAAGAAGGTGTCTACTGCGCAAAAATTGTTCGAAACGTTTACAAATAGCGACTTTAATCTCGAAGACACGCCTCGAAGCGGACGACCTGCAGAATTAGACATCTGAAGGCACTATTGAAGAAAGATGGTCGCCACACAAGTCGTGAATTGGCCGAAAAAGTGAACTATGATCAAAAGACGATACTTAACCACCTTCATTCGATGGGATTTACCGAAAAACTCGTGTCCTAGATACCTCATGAGCTCAACGAACCAAACCACGGAAGACCAGCATAACTAGACGAAGAGCATATGAAGGCACTGGGAAATGATCGAAAGAAACGAAACGGTCAACAAGGAGCTCTATGTTGGCTAGCTGTGCCGCGTAAAAATAACGCTATTTGACTGAAAAGAGCCGATCGGAAAGGTCAATTTTTCTTGCTCCACAACCGCATGTTGCACAAGTAGTCAAAACCGCCCTCCAAGAGCTCAAATGGGAGGTTCTTCATCATCCACCGTACTCTGCAAACCTTGCGCCATTCGATTATCACCTTTTGCGCTTTCTGTCAAACCAACCTTCGAAGAGAACCTCAAAAACTGTCTTCTTCGACACCAGATTTTAGCGGAACGGCGTCAACAAATTGATCTAGAAGTGGGAGGACGTCGTAAACAGTAACGGCGAATACATAATTGATAAATTTATTATTATTATTACGTTTTTTTTCAAATAAATCTTTGTGAAAAAACTCTACGAACTTATTCATCAACCCAATACTTTTCAGACGGTTTGGATTGCCCGTCCAAATGAGAACCTCATTTTTTCTTCTTCCATTTGGTATCGAGCCCGGAAAAGTACAATTAACTTATTGTTTCTTCTGAACCTTAAAATATTAGGTTGAAGACGGTTTTCTTACCTATTCGCTTTGTAATTTTGAAGAGTTTGTTTGAAAGATCAATTTTCGCGATCCTTTTGTTTTCATATTTCTTATTATTGACGATATCTTGATAGAGAAGTACGAATCTTTAAAAAAATTGGATTTACCTGCCAGATAGTATTTAATTTTAACATGTGAACGACTAAGAAGAAGTATTACGATTTCAGACTTTGGGTAATATCCTTTAGGAAATTGGAGTTTCAACCTATCAACTTTTATAAAAGAGCTTTTATTGTTTATATACAAAGACAAAACGAAAGGATCAAAATGTTCTACAAATTTAGAAACGTTTAATAACAATTTCACGTGAAGCTTTTAAATATAAAAAAAAGAAAGAATTATTAATGTCACAATTTATTAGTCATATTAATCAAAAAGCATTATTATAATATTATTACCAATGTAAACACATGTAAAGAAAAACTGAAAAGAGAGACCATTCTTGGACCAGTTATTGTTTGGAATCCAAATAATTTGTAGACAAAAACAAGAAGATAATATTATAGCAAATAAAATTGTTTTGAAAAATAAAACAATCATCAATAAATAGTTCGAATCGATGTGCAAATAAACATAATGAGATCATATGGGCTCCAATTAAATCACTTCAAATCAGTTGAACATCAATTTGCTGAACTTTCTCTTCATTTTTGTGAACGCGCCATTATCATCCTTCCTGGAATATTTGAATTCGAACATCTGGCAAGTTATTAGAAAGTACGACAAACTTTTCAACCTTCCGCCATTGCTCGTCGTCTAAGCTCACGCTCTTTCTTCGATCCAGCTTCGTCTCTCTTGACGACGTCTTGCGGATAAGATCACATTTCTAGAAAATTGAAATAAATTGCGCATTTTTTTGCTTGTTGCTCTCACCTCGCACAAGCTCTTCTTCGACAACTTTCTAATTTCGTCGCAATGCTTATCCTTCGTAAGAGATACGACTTGATGCGATGTCTTGCGCATAATATCATCCTCGACAATTTTTTTCAGATAAAAATCCTCGCAACTGAAATGAAAATAATATACCAGTTGTTCAACAAAAATCAGCGACGGACGAGCACATTCCAGACAACAACACGACACATGTGTGCAACGATTACCTTGTCTTGCTTCTTTGCACGGGCCGGTGCTTAATATCAGACTTGTTAACACTTGGTGATAGTGAGTGACACGACGATGTACTTGAAGACCAATACGATGAGTTTTCCGAGCTGTGAGAGTTCACGTGCAATCGTTAATTCACAAAACTCACTATTTTCGAATCGGCGTGTCTCGACTCGCGCTTCGTCGATAATCGCTGGACTCGGTTAAGTCATCGTGAAGTGGGCAAGAATGAGCGGAGCGCTTTTTGACCCGCGAGCCATGGTGCATTCGTTTATTAACAGCATTGGCGTATATCAATGCCATCGCTGAAATTTGTCACAGTGAATATTCAACCAAAGAGATTATAAAAGTGTCTCAACATGGTTGGTTTTGTAGATTAGAAACATTACACGCCAATTTAAAAATGGATTCTCAGTTGTTTTTACTAGAAATTCAAATTCTTGGAAGGAATAAATTAAATAATTTTCAGAAATCGGAAATATTCACGTAAAACATACGTTTAAACATTCAATAATAATAATTTAAATTGGGTGGGGCATTACAAATATTGCGATTATAATTTATATAGGTGGTCCACGTAGTAGAGTTGACGTAGTTGTCAATAATACAGATTTTATATTTCACGCGGGAATATTTTCTTGTAATTGAAATAAGGTTTATTCACGTGGCGAGTCTTTCAATGTTATTCTGTTACAATTTTAGCTACAAATATAGACTATTTCAAATTTTTTGATGACGCATTGCATAAATCCGCATGCTGCGACAATTATAAACAGAGAGAATTGTCTTTTGTGTTGCCGCGCAGCGGCTCGCAACGCGCCGTAAATAATTTTGAAATCGATTTTTTATTGTTCATTTCAGAGATTGGTGCCTAATGGAAGAACAAAAAAAGAAGAGAAAATGACGGCCACACGGCCGCAAACGACTTTTTCGTCAATGTGTGCTGCCCAGAATTTCGTAAAAAAGAATGGCCGTCCAAACGAGAACCACATTCCATCCTTATTTTTTTCCTCTTCCATTAAGCACCGATCTCTGATAAGGACAATATATTTTCTAAAGTTTAGAGAAAAACATTCTCTATTATTATATATATTTAGAGACAATTTTAACAAAAACATTTTATAAATTTTAGAGTCTCTATACTTGAATCTTCTTAAACTTTTCGAATATTTAATGTTTACATTTTCAAGTCACTTTTAAACCTTGTTAAACTAATTTCGTTGTGGGTTAATAACTATTTTATATTCACAAAATAATAGAATAATTGATAAGAAAAAACACCACAAAAGTTGTTTAAAAATTAAGTTAGAAATCTTTAATAACTATAGTATCTTAGAAATAAGAGCTCAACTCAAATTTTCAACGAATCTAACCAACGCAAAGAAATTGATGAATTAGGAGCGCGTTTTCATACATTCCCTCATATTTGTTTTTTTCTTTTCCGTCTCTACTCTGTTCTGTTTTATTTTAATAACAATAAGAGTTGAGTGAAGTTTAAATGACAGTGGAGCGAGAAAAGACAAAAACAAGTAGGCTTTCCATACGTTCAGATTTTTTAAAGACTTTTTTCAAAAAATTTGGGTATCTCGCAATTTTAAATATTCAATTTGAAAACTTTTGTTTAGTTCCTCTTAAATAATACGAGCGGAAAAGGAATCTTATGAAGCTTGGAAAAATACGATTATTAAACCAAATGGTTTATTTTGAAATTTAGCCTTGTTAAATGAAATTTTATTTAGGATGATATTTTCTTCTCACTATTTTAAACTGACGATATTACTCATAAGATGAACATTTCACAATTTAAATGCTGCAGTTTTCAAATATGATCTGACCAATTTGAATAGTTGAACTTCCCCAGCCCCTAGAGATGTTTTAACGTTCTCACATAATATATTTTAATTTTATAATTGATAAACAGTCTAATTATACCGATTTGCTTCTAAATTGGCGTAATATTACATCGAATACTGTTTTAGAAATAAAGCCCGCGACAAGAAAATTTAAAAATCATATTTTTGGAACTGTGTTCTGAACTGAAATCTTAAAAATGAACAAGAAGTCGTTAAAATCTAACATATTGTAAAGATTTAAATTCTACCTGATACTTTAACTAAAAAGCTGATAAAGTGACCTAAAAAGTAGATTGTCATATACATGTTTAAATATTGGAAAATGATCATTTACAGAAAAAAACGGAAATCATTGGAAAATGATAACTAAGCTTGAAATAAGTATACTAAAGTAAATAAATACTATTTTTGGTAAAATTGTGCACTAAATTGACGTTGCTCTGTAACCGTGGAGCACCTTATTTGAATTTTGTAGAATGGACCTGATTTGAGATGTTACGAAGCCCGATGTTAAGTGCAAACTTTGCACAACAATTTGACACTACAAGTTAGCAAATTATGTTTGATTGGTGCTTATTGGAGCATTTTTAAGTAAAAACCATATATGGCTGATTTAAGTGGCAATTTTTTTGAAAATTATGTTTCTGCGCTGACTATAAACTTTCCAAAAATTAATTCTATGAGGAAAATTTAGCAGCGTTAGTAGATTTGATGATTTAAGTATTTTAAGGACAATATAAGGTGAAAAATTTTAGAATCAAATAATTTGAAAATTCTATTTTAAATTTTTGAGATTAAGGGTTTATTGATAGGGGACACAACGGCGAGCAGTAATATACTTGTTTTTTAAATTTAATTCGAATTCTAAGAAAAGTTATGATTTTTTAAAGTTTAATATTTCGAACGACTATAAAATACACGTCGATTACCGTAACCACGCCATGATCCATTTCAAAAAATTCAGAATTTTACAAGGAACAAAATGATGTAATTCACGTCTCATAAAAGCCACTAGTTCTCCTATATTAGCCGAAATACTGTTTTACAAAAAAGAACAAAAAAGAATAAATTTGTTGAACGTTGATCTTTCTTTCTATGTGAAGGCTTTTTGCCGTTGGCGTGCAATCATATTTATTTAAAATAATTAAAATGTATTTTATTTGACCGTATTTTGATTTTTATTTTACGACTAGGAGCAAATCTTTTACATATTAATTTGAATGTTCAATAAACTTGTAAATTATAGTCGTAAGATTCTGTGCTCGTCATATAAACATTTTTTGAACTCTTTTTTTACAGAAAAAATGACAAGATATTAATTTGGAGCGCGTTTTCCCACATAAGCACGTATTTGTTTTTGTCTTTTCTGTCTCCACTTTTCTACACTCCTTATTGCTATCTATTTTAATAATTGTAAATTCTCAGTGGAGTCAGAAAAGACAAAAACAAATATGTATAAGAATGCGCACTGAATTCATGAATATTAATCCCGTGTATCTCTGAGATAGTGGACAAATTTAAACATTCCATTTGATAATTTTTAGTTTTTTCCTTTAAAAATGTTCTTTCAAGAAACCAGGACAGGTCAACTTAAATCGTAAAAAAAGGAGCTGCGAAAAAATTAATTAAATCTATTGTCCTTTTCAGAGATCGGTGCTTAATGGAAAAGAAATAAAAGAAGAGAAAATAATTGGCGACCCATACGGCCAAAAACAACTTTTTCGTCAATTTCTCTTCAATGTGTGCTGCTCATAATTTCATAAAAAAGAGTAGCCGTCCAAACGAGAACCTAATTTTTCCTCTTCCACTTGGCACCGATCTCTGAAAAGGACAATAGTATTTCTTAAGAATTTAAACTGTGAGAGTTATTTTAAGAGAACCCTAAAATGAATTGTTGGAAAAAATTATATTTTAACTTCCACGCTGAACTTAACAACGTCAGTTAAATAATTCAATATTTTATATAGAATTGTAATAAGAGAATTTTGGGTAACACAGTTATAGAAGTTATAGATATGAGGAAATTAAGGACCTAAAATTTAATTAAAACGTTCTTAAGAAGATCAAACTTGCACAAAAATTCATTTAATCGAACCCGTGTTGGTTTAAATTCAAAATTAAAGCTTTTGCGCTTTCGAACTTTTCTAACGTTAAACTTTATATTATTTTCCCTAAACATTATCTTATACGCTTTATTTGTCTTCAACTGTTTAGATTCTAGTTATCGAGTATCATTGATTCTCGATGAACTTTCGACAAATCATTATTAATGCTCTATGAACCGAGAAAATCAGCTCTGAAAAATATAATGTACTGTGGGGATGTGCATTCACTCCAGGCACACAATTAGAATATAGAAAGACAGATATACTAGAAGAGAGAGCGTCTTTTATGGAAATTTCGAAAAGATTCTGTAAAAATATCCTTTGAATCTCAGATTATCCTAACTATCGGGGAATTCCCATTTGTATAAAAAAAACTGAATTGGGCAAGATGATCTATTTAAACAAGTTAGGGAATTAAGTCTATTAAAATGAGACAAATTTCAATAAACTGGGAACAAGCATAAATCAAACAAATTACAGCCAATAAATAATTTCATCGACACAATGTTGAACAATAAATATTAGCAGATAAAAAATTTGACATCAATGATTTCAAGACAAGACGTAATAGTGACATTTGAGTCAAGTAACAACAGGAGAAAAAAATACCCGCAAGCCCACAATCTGTGTTTTGGAAGAAAAAGAAAACTGATGGAAGAGGAGGGAAAGTATCACGATTACGTGGATCAGCAATCGGGCTGCCTCCCCCGCCAAGTGATTGATTAATGTTTTGAAACGAGTAATAACCAATTGGCGACTATTGAGTTATGGAAATTAAATAGCGCCTAATTGTCTGCAATTGGAATGTTGACAATGAGAAACACGTGAGTTCGAAAAGGTAATCAATTGTAATGTTAATTGAGAGTAGGCGGAGATTTTCTCAGCTTTCTTTTCCAATATTCATCCAATTGCACAATTTAATTATCAAAACCTCACCAAAAAACATTGGTGAAGTTTTTGCACATAATAGAATGCGATGAAAACAACAAAATAGGTAAATAATAGTTTATTTATTTGTTTTTCGGATATAAAGTGGATTCAATTAGGTTATATATTTTGGATTCTGATAAAGATAGCAATCATTGTCTAACAAAATTAGAATAGGAGATGGTTGTTGCTCTCAATTTTTGTTGAGAAATTAGGAGTTTCTATAAGATTGGGTAGAATGGGAACTAGAATAAGGAGGAGAGGGTAAGCTGACTGGATACTGTCAGCGGAAATTTCAATTGGATGATAAACTACCATAGAACCTGTAGAAGAGAAATTGACAAAAAATTTAGAACGTTAATTGTATTGGTAGGAGCATGAGCTCAGAAAGCGCTATCGAATTATAGAAATATAAAATAGGCCCAAATGAAAAAGACAATTTTAAATTATTAAACCGCCGTTTATTAATTTCCACGTGCACGCGCCGAATTGCAAAAGACTTCGCACCAACTGCAAACTCAACCTTTTAATCTACTATTTTTATTTTCAATATTTACTGTTGTGGTTTTGCCCTTGATCAATTTTACACTGTGTATCTTCCAAAAGTGCCCTAGATATTTTATTAATATTATTCCCTTCCCAAACGTGATGACCTGGGCAGTCATTTGTCATAATTATTGAGTATTTAAACTATTCTTATTTTATTATAATATTATCAAAATCTGAGAAATTGACAATTCAAATTTTATTTTTATAAAAAATAAAAGTAACAAATCTGACGTGATCTAGAAATCTTGAAGAAATATAATGAAAAACAGAGAAATTTTTAAAATAAATTGAATATTTATTCACGTTCTCATTAAGACCATTGAAAATAATTCAAAAATGATAAAATCAAACTATTCATATTCTTAGATTTTGATAATAGTTCTTGTTCTTCTCTTGTCTTAATATTATTTTAATTGTATTGTCCTGTCCTTTCCTATCCAAACATATTAATAAATAGAATACCTTATACTGTTAAGATTTAAGAATCCACTTATATTGACGATGAAGACTCTTCTGGTCCATTAAGTGATGTACTAAGAATTTCTTTTCATTAATTCATTAGGATTTCTGCAGAATGAAACGTTAACTGATAAATAAAATATTGAAAATAAAAAGAATAAATTAAAAACTAGTGTTTGCGAAGTCTTTTGCAATGCGGCGCGGTTTCGTGGAAGTGGAGTGCACGTGTAAGTTAAAAACTAAATTTTACGCCAAGTTTGAAGGCTTCTTTTAAACTATCTCTCTAACATTTTAATTTTCTGGGAATTATAGATTTAAGGGACTTCTTGTTTTACGAATTTTTTTCTTAACTTCTTGTTTTTATTTTAACTTACCAGATTGTTTTACGAATACATCTGGCGTGCGTTTTTAAAATTGTTTTGTTGAGTTGTAAATTTTTGATACATATCTGTATCAAAGGTTTTTTTACCTATCTTCGCAATGAGAATCAGATTTTCTCTTTTTATATATCAAAACCTGCAACACGCCGTATCGAAATGAATATTTTACTTGCATAGAATTTCCCTTTAGCGTGAGATTTTGATGAAATTTGCATCCTTTATAGATTCAGGTGCGCTGAGTCCAAATCCGTTTTCAAGATCGGCCCAATTTTTCTATGAGCTGAGATATAAGCCGCCCATCATATTTATGTGCATGAACCGCAAAATTTTAATTATAAAAGAGAAGAAGAACATTTTTAATTAGAAGTCTATTTTCATGTAACTTTATCAAATTTACTATAAACTATTCGAGAATATTAATACCTTTAGCTAAATAACCGTGACTTTATGAGATTATGTTATCAAAATATAAGAAATTGACAATTCCAATTTTAACAATTTTGAATTATTTTCAATGGTCTCAAAGAGATCATGAAACAAATATTCAATTTATGTTAATCATTTCTCTGTTTTTCTTCAAAATTTCTAGATTAAATCAGATTGATTACTTTTATTTTTTATGAAAATAAAATTTGAATTGTCAATTTCTTATAACTAGATAATACTTAATTAGGAATGTCTTAAACTATCTAAAAATACTAATATATTGTCAAAAAAAGTTAGATTAGAGCACGTTTACTGAGCTCATTTTATTCACATAGCAATTTCTAGGTTGAATTCACACCTAATCTGCTACCAATATTTAATCAGATTTTTAAAGTTATCCCATTGATTTTGCTCGATTATTCATTCTTATTGTCCTTTTCAGAGATCGATGCCTAATGGAAGAGGAAAATTTTAGGGGCGGGGCAAAGGTCTTGTTTAGGCAGCCACACGGCCACGTAAGGCCATCACGTCTCTTCCTCTTTTGTTTGTCATCAATATTTTTATTTCATCCATTTTCATTTTTAAATTAAACTTTTCATTTCTTGTCATCAAAAAATAGATAACAAAAATTGATGAGAAACAAACGAGGAAGAGACGTGATGGCCTTAATGACCGTGTGGCTGCCTAAACAAGACCTTTGCCCCGCCCCTAAAATTTTCCTCTTCCATTAGGCATCGATCTCTGAAATGAATAATAAATAATACAGTAAATTAGTAATTGAAGATTGTCTTCATGTGTTAACTTTTTGCTGATAAAATCGTTCTTGATTCAATTCCATACCCTCTTTAAAAATGACCGTATTTTATAAAACTGTAGCACTCAAGATGTACGCGCAAATTTCAAAAAACCGCGCAAAATCAGCCCTTTCAATTCAATATTTACGGTGCCTAATGGAAGAGTAAAAAAATTAGGATGGAATGAGGTTCTCGTTTGGACGGCCATTCTTTTTTAAAAAATTATGGGCAGCACACATTGAAGAGAAATTGACGAAAAAGTTGTTTGTGGCCGTGTGGCCGCCGATCATTTTCTCTTCTTTTATTTCTCTTCCATTAAACACCGATCTCTGAAAAGGACAATAAATATTGTTTAACAGAAACAAAAGTTTAGATGGTATTCATAAAAATATAATGGTTTTGTTCACTTGTTATCTTTTAATTTTTCCTTCAACAATTTAAAAACCCTTATAGATATAAATTTTAAAAATGAAAAGAGCTTGTTTTGCGCAATATTTTGCAATTTGCGCATACTTTTTGGCATTGGAGTGCTCTAGCAACAGAGATTTTCCAATTTTTGTCTCGTTTCACGTAAATTTAGCGTGTTACGGATATAACAGAAACTATATCGCCGGTGTAATTAATAACGATTTAAAATGTTACCATTTCTGTTACAGTAAGCAAAATTCTTTATAGAAGGTTTATCTCAGGGTCTTAAATGAACGTTAAAATTCGTATTAGAATATTAATACTCAATTTTTTTTTCAGCTAATTAGTCTAGATAATCTAAACGTGCTAATTAAAATCTACTGTCTACTAGCGAGAAATCATTACTGAGAATTATTTTGAGATTAGATTTATAGGTTAATACTTCATATATTTCATATATTTTAAAATTAACAAAAGATACAATTCTTTTTTCCCACAATTGGAATTTGATTAAGATTAATGACAATTTTTATAGAAGATAATATCGTTTAATCATTTAATCAAGATCAGAATCTATTCAGAGAAATCAAGGCTAAGAGAACAATATTTCCACCATTTTCATAAGAATATTTAATAAAACAAATGTAAGTGTAAATGATTCGGCGCATAAATTATATCTTTTCCCTATTCGCAATTCATAAATGATCGTATTTTTAATAGAATTCCATAATTAGCGGATATCCGATACATTAAGGTTCGTATTTTTCCAAATCCATTCGGATGAAAGTCGGAAAATAAGTTTGAATAACAAACCCATAAACAAACAAACAAATAAGCATGCGGTGTATTCATCAAGTCACAAAAATGACCTGTGTGTTTACAGAATGCGCCTCATTATTCAGCTCTCCATTCTGATAAACCAAACAAGAGCGGAATGAGCAAAATGTATGTCTGAAAAACAGAATCAACAGAACGCGAAATAAGAGCATATTTTGCTCCAATATCAGCTCGATGGAAACAACGAAATCTATTTTGTTGTCATTTCTTCTATCAATTGAGAAATGTTGTTGATGTTGTTTCTTGGGCTCTTATAAAACATTATTCTTATCAGAATCCTGACAAAAAACGTGCTCAATTTTGTGAAGATTTTATTATTTTTTAGAAAGTTTAAGAGTTTAAGAAAAATCTGACAAAATGGAGTAGGCTTTTTTTAAATATAGTAAACGTGAAAGTTGTAAGACCAGCGTAAAAATAAGAAAATTCCGAAGTAATCCTTCTATTTTTTTTAGCAAGCTTAATGGAAATAAAAATTTTGCCATTTTTAAAAGTATACGGAAAATTTAACGTCTTTATAACAAAAAAATATGAGAGTCTATTTAAATAAGCTTGTCTTAAACTTTCTCAAAACATTAATATCTCACCAAAATGTTTTATTTGAGCATGATTACTGAGCTCATTTTAATACCATACAATTTGGGGTGTTTCTTAGTAATTATAAATAAAAGCTTCTCAGCCATCTCATGCGGAAAGTTTCATTTTTCATAAATAAATACGCCTGGATATGCATAAAATTAATGAGCAACAAAAATCATCTCTGATAGCATTTGAATAAGAAAACGGCTCAGAGCAAAAAAAAAGAGAAATGGAGCAAAAAAATAACATTGTTTCGTGTGTTCCATTTCAATAGGGTCGTAATTACAAAAAGAAGAGGAAGAAGAAGCCGACGGCGATTAGTTAAAGATGGTTTTAGGGTTAAATGAGTCGGTTTGCTGTTTTTTATGTGACGACTGGTTCCAGACTCATTCGAAGGTTGAAAAATAATCATCGTCTAGGCTCGCTGGAAAACAATAGTTGAGTTCAAACTACAATTTGATTCTTGTAACTAAAATATTGCAATTGTACCTGTAGTTAACAAGTGTCATGTTTCTGTCAAACTTTCGTCATAATAATGTGATATGAGCTGTGTTTTTCAAAGAGATAGGTTCAGCGCTTGTAATTGTATATGTCAAGCCAATGTGGTAGGCCAAAGAGATCAAAATAGGCAAATATTCCAGGAATGGGTTATTTGTTACAGTAAAATAATGATTAACAATAGATGGGCATATATTCTCCTCAAAATTGACGTGAAAATTTAAGCAATCCCACAATTTTTACGTATTTTTAAGAAAACTTTTTTTAACAACTCGTATCAAAATATAAGAAATTGAAAATTTAATTTCAGCATTTTTGAATTATTCTCAATGGTCTCAAAGAGATCATTAAACAATTATTCAATTTATTTTAATAATTTCTCTGTTTTCTTCAAAATTTCTAGATCAAATCAGATTGATTACTTTTAATTTTTATGAAAATAATATTGAAATTGTCAATTTCTTAGATTTTGATAAAAGCATTTAAAAAGTTTCAAGGACTATTAGAGTGGTGAGAATCTTCAAAATAGGAAATTATACGTTTCATTAATTATTAATTTATTAACTATAGTCGTCGCCAAAAGCGATTACCACCGCAAAATGTGACGCACTTTTTAAATAGTATTTTTTCATTTAATTTGTATTATTTTCCACGTTTATTCTACGATTCAAACAACATAGTAAAAATATTCTTCAACTTATTTAAGCAATTTTTTAATTAGGCATGTCTCAAACTATCTAAAAACACTAATATCTTTTCAAAAAAGTTAGATTTTAGCACTTTTTCTGAGCTCATTTTATTCACATATCATGTGGACTGTAATAATTAATAAAACAGCTTGTGATTGAATTTGAGAGAATTGCTGGAAACTGTGGGATATGCTTAATTCGAAGCACGCCAAATGAAAATTAAAATTTCACAATATCTAGGCGTAGCGTGATTTTCAAATATTTAACTTTTCACACGCCCCATCTTAAATTATATTCATATCTATGCGAAATATTAGATGAGAGAGACTTCACTGAGATAATATTTAAAGAAGGTCAGGGATGTTATCAAAAATCGTCAAATAAAATTCCCTGTCCGCAAAATTCACGGATTATTACACCTTCTAATTTAACATAAAATCCTTCTTCAAACTATAATGTATTCATAAATTTGGACATAAGAGGATGCATAGCATATCTGGTAGAGAATTTGATTCAGGAAAAACTCTGCACTTTGCGCTTGACGGTGGCGTGACTGTGTTTTGCACGAAATTTTTATCAACACACGTGCAAAACTGCCGCCAGAACATTCAATTCAAACCGAAAAAGTAACCAAAATTTCATCAAAATTACACGAAGCATCCTCACTCCAAAAAACAACATCAAATTTCAACAAAGATTGATGACGTGTTTACGCTATATAACAGGATGAGTCCGTTTTCATGCAAAAAGCACCTCGCGCCCTAACAGGAGCACTTTAGCGCCCAGCAGAAAGTGCAGAGAATCTATGTTGGTTCGATCCTTTTGAGATGTTCTAGGATAAGCGGAATTTGCTCCAGTCGGAAAGTAAAATGCATTTCTGCAAAAAATCACGGATTATTACACCATCTCATTTTAAATTTCGATTCTTTTCATTTTTATATAAAAAACACAAAAGATCTCAAGAGAATCGAACCAACAAGAATTTACGCGAATTCTATTCTTTACCAGGTGTGCTACGCTTTTATATCAAATTTAATTAATTTGTTAAAGTTTGAAGAAGAATTTTAAATTTAGATGGTTTAATAATCCGTGATCTTTTTGCGGAAATGCATTTAACGGGAGCAATTTCCACTTTTCCTAGATTTAATAACATCCGAAGATCAGTGCAAGGTTCAAAGAAATTAATAATTCCAGAACGTGTTTCTCAATTCAAAGCCAAAGTATGAATTATATGAATTATTCTACACTCTAAATAGCAAAAATATTAATCAGAATAAAGTTAATTCTCTTAATGCACAGTTGTATTTATAATAAAAACTGCGGAAAGAAAATGAAAGAACGTTTTTTTTTCGATTTCACTATAATGATAACTTAAAATATATAATTTGGAATGGAATGCAGCGATTCTGAGTCATCCCACCTCTAGAAAATCAACGAGCCAAGGTAAAATAATACGAAAGAAATGTCAACAAGATGCTATAATACAAATAATAACAAAAATAATTATCTGATAGAAGCTTGCTTTCATCATTATAATAATTATATTCTATTATTGTTATTATGCATTTAAATGCAAATGGTAGGGGGATGATGATGATGACCTATTGGTTGTTGACAAGCCATAGACACAAAAATTGGTAGAAAAGGACATTGAATTCGTCCAAAATCATGTCAATTCAAGTTAAAAGCTAGAAATTAATGAAAGCACCACTCTTTAACCCGAAACGAGCAGCAATCATGTAAAAAACCTTTAGAAGTGAGAGCAATGAGCCATCGTCTCAATTAAATGAAACTATTCGACACGAGGACGACAAAAAGCGCGAATCCCGAGCAAACATTCAGGAAACAATGAGCCATTCGGATTTTAATTAAACCGAAATGGGTTCGAGTGTGTTTTGCACTTTCTTAAATTGTATTTTCAAGATCAAATGTTGAGCACAATGCAGTGTTGATTATTTATTAGGTATTTGTGCCGTCTTTATTCCATTATGCGCTGAAACAATGCACAGGGGTGGACATGTTGAGTGCACCACGACGACGTTCAATGAGCCTTCTTTCAATACACCCACTGTCTAATTTCAGCTTCAATAAATTTATAATACAATTTATCGCGTTATTTGCAAGAGGAAAGGCCATTAAATGGTTTGAATGTCATCTGATTAAGGATGACGCATTTTAAATGAGAACAGGATTATAAAATAATTCAAGATTCGTGCTTTTAAAATTATTGGATTATTAGCTTAAAGTTATGGTTAACATATACATCTTCTATAGAAATAGAAATGATAAAAAATAAAATATTCCAAAATCATTACGATATCATTTCGCTAAATCTGTGAGGTTATAATCCAATTCAACAAATTTTATGAATGTTTAAAATATAATATTTTGCACATAAATTCAATGCGGGTTTATTTAAAGCACTACATTTATACATAGTAAGGGGGAGATGATTTATATCTTGCAATTAATTTAAACATTAATTATGTAAGGTGCTGTGTGTTCAGTTGGACCAATATTATTGAGTAATTTGACAATTCACGGATACTTTATTAAGCATCTATTTGAATTATAGTGGTATAATTTTCATTTCTTATATAAAATTTTAAATTACAGTTTTTCAATATTTAAATAATTAAATTATCAAACATTATTTCAATATTTTTGAGCTTATTTTCTAGATATTTTTAGAAAAAATACTTTCTTGTACTTGAAATACTTGAAACTTTAATACTAAATACAGACAACAAAAATACTTGAAACTATAGTTGCACGCCAATTGAAGTTGTAATTACAGTAGCTCAGAAAATCCTCTCGAAACTTTCATTTAACAAAAACCTAATCAAATTTATCGATAGTTCAAGCCAATATGGAATATTCTATTTTGAAAAATACACGCTAGAATTAATAATAAGCATTTTAATATAGTAAGATCACTGTTTTCATTTGGCGATTAGTTGGTCTTTGGTTGGGATCTCATCAAATACACGGAAATAATAATTTTCCGATATTTAGCGTGTCTGAAATTTCTAATTGTTTTTCTTTATGTTAATATTAATATTATATTAAATAACTCCAACTTTTAAAAAATTTAATTATAAATACCAAAATTCAATTATTCGATTTTATAATTCCAATTAAACTTTTGCTCGTTTTTGCGTCATTATTTTTGATTATTCTCGTGATGGAGGTTATGGAAAGTCGATTTAAAGGAGCATTCCGAATAATAAAATGGTCTCGCTTGAGACAGGTGTCGATTTAATTTTCAATTAATTTATTATTTTGCTTTTCTTTGAATATTCGATCCAAAATATAATAGATTACACATAAAATTGTGTTATTATAATAATTATTATTAATATAATAACCAATTTATTAAGAGAAAACAAAATGAAACAAAACTTTTATGAAAAAAAGAAAAGCGAAATAATAAACAAATTCAAAATTAAATCGACGTGACTACAAGCGAGACCATTTTATTATTGGGAATGCTCCTGTTTTATTCGGAATGCCCCTTTAATTAATAAATATTCTAAAAATTAACAATTTGTTAAAAATTATTCAGATCAAGTCACCACTATCTATTATATATTTATTTGCACAATACAAAGTATTAATAAATGAACTCAATTTTAGAAACGAATGAATATTTTTCAAGTTTTCGACTACCAGTTTAAAATAGTTATGCCTCATTAAAAAAACTCATAAAACGTAATTATCGGAATTTTTCTAGAAAAAACTTTTTTAATTATTAACTTCAATGGTATCGTAGATTATTATTTCAAAATTTAGAATTAAATAAAAACGATAAATAATATTTCTGCAGAAAATGAAGATCAAATCATTGGAATTATTGTGCACAAAAACATTTTTTTAAAATTTTACTTATCGAAAGTGTTTTCCATGAAATAAGCGTGAAGGCTAGTTCTAATGAGCCGTGTAACTTTTCAAAGATATGCAAAATTATAATTTTCGTATTTGTCGCAAATACGCCAACTTGACCCATCACTTGGAATGTCGAAGACACAACTAAATGAAATGCACAAAGCGACGTATCGTAACACTTTTTCGCTATTTAAGCTATCGGATTTCCGATTACTTCGTTCACGTTCAACTACACTTGATTGCTCACTGCTCAGTCCTGTTCACCGCACACTTCACTGGTAACTTTAACGCTTGTTCATTGAATAAACACTTTAAATTCTCTACTGAACCGCCACACACAGGACGCTAATCAGCATCCTCTTACAGTATATTTAATGAGTTGTTTACATATTTAAATAAAAGTTTTTGTATTTATGGTATATAAGATATAAAAAATAATACTATGGAGCTCCGAAAATGAGTTCGCATTGTATACGTTTTGGCACACCCGGACAATAACATTGAAATAGAGGAAACACATTTTTGTTGGCTATTTGCCAAAGGAGGGGGGACGAGAAAAATTTTTGGCACTAAAAGTTCGTCTTTTATTTTTAGCTATTTTTTGAAGCGTTAGTATTCGGATTCTAAATAAGGTAAGTTAATTATTTGTATATAAAATAACTGGGAAAAATTATCTGAATGTATTAAAATAATTTTAAAACAAATAATAATCATTTTTAATGGTTTTTTGCTACGTCTAAGTTTTTAGTTAAATTTGAATATAAATAATTATTGTATTGTTCATTTTTTTTAAAAAGCATATCATCTGAATCAGCATTAAATTCTCTATAAGATGATATTTTGCTTGTCGCTGTAATTCAGCTTTCAAATTTTTTATTCACTAAAAGCCATGTATTTGTATTAACAGAACAGTTTTTGCTTTAAATTTAATATTACAATAAATTTTACAAGTATTTTATTTTAAAAAGCATATCATCTGAATCAGCATTAAATTCTCTATAATATGATATTTTAGTTGTAGCTTAAGTTCCAATAAAAGTGTTTTATTCACTGAAAACAATGTATTTTTTCTTTATCGCAGAGCAATTTTATATATATTCGCCTTGGAATCGATTCATTCATCTTCGTTTATCGATCTTATGGATATTCGTCTTGTTCCGGAACATTGTGAAGCAGCAACCTATAATAGAATTTATGAATAAAAGGTCTAATTTAAATTAACAAAATACCATTCAACAATTCATCCAAATCATGTATAAAAACAGTTATAAAAAATTTGAAAGCTGAATTACAGCGAAAAGTGAAACATCATCTTATAGAGAATTTTATGCTGATTCCGATGATATGCTTTTTAAAAAAAATGAACAATACAATTTTTTTTAATAATCAAATTAATGACAGAGCAAAAAATAAAACAATAGAGAATCATTATTTTTTGTCACCAATACGTTCAGATAATTATTCTAATTATTCTAATACAAATAAAAACTTTATTAAGCATGTATTCACCATGAAATCAGTATATTTTACAAAATTAAAAAAAATATGACAACAATTGTGCCCGCATTAAAAAAAAGCGTCAATACTTATGCTGTTGACGCCGGTTTCGAAGCGATCCCGTTTTTCGTCCGGGTGTGGTTTTGGTGTTGTTTTATGTATAGTCGTCGCCAAATTCGATTACCACCGCAAAATGTGGCGCGCTTTTTTAAATATTATTGTTTCATTTAATTTTTATGATTATAATTATTTTCCGCAATTATTCCACTATTTAAACAACATCTATAACATATTCTTCTATTTATTTAAGCTATAACAGTATAGAACAAGCATAAACAAGGAAATCATCTTAAAAATTTAAAGAAAAAATAATATTTAAAAAAGTGCGCCACATTTTGCGGTGGTAATCGCATTTGGCGACGACTATAAATTAAATAATATTATTTTAAAGAATAGACCAATTACCTCTCAGATGTCTTTAAAGTACGCGTAGAGACTCTATCATCACGTCAAATTACACTTACAGATACTAATGCTCAAAAAACTTAATTATTATTTCCTACTAACTTATTATTTTACTTAATAGGTAGAGGAAGATAAAAAAAAAAACCTAAAATTATTTCGGTAATCATACATGATAACCCTTTTGGCAAGTTAGCAGAGCCGTGGCTAATTTAACGGAATTCTTCAGGCTCAGAAAATACAATATGAAATAAGATGTTAATTTTATAATAAAAAACTTACACATTATTTATTAAGCAATATCTTGGTCGTCAATTGAGCAAAAAGACTGTTCGTCCTGTAAGCTTTTAATAATAAGAATAATAATAATAATGTTTTATTAAAAATCGCTCAATATTTGACAATTAATTTCTCGAAGAACTACTGATTTAAATAAAGCCGCCTTCATTTTCTATTACAACTTTAAACATTGAAATCATTTAAATTCCATAATAGTATATAATTATATTAAGTACATCATAGATGTTGGATGATTGTGATGGAAAACGAACTCGGCATATAATCAAACATTGATTATTGTATGTACACTAACACTAAAAAATAATGAAAAGACTAATAAAATCGCGTAATAGAATAATTGTCTACAAGCTTAGAGTAATTTAATTAATGATTTCTTAAAAAAACAAATTATTTCAAATTCCGTCGAGTCTCCAACAATTTTATTTATGCGCTTATTGTGCTCAAATTTAGAAAATAAAGACAACAAGAGGAAAAAAATAAATTATTTCATCTATTTCTAAGGTTAAGCCGTCAAAACAAAATACTAATAACTTTTTTTCCAAAAGAACGTTTAAGACTTGAAAAAGAATTGATATTTGTGCATTGATATTTCAAAAAATGAAACACTGGATTAAAAATGGCTTAGGAAATGAACAAAAAAATATGGCGGAATTAAAAAACAATTACTCTAAACGGAACTATTTTGCTCCAACAAATGGAAACTATTTTAATTGGAATATTAAAATTTCAAACGAGAAATTAAGGAAAAACAAAAAAAAAACAAATGACGGCTGCAAACTAAAAGTGGCTCAATTCAATTCTGCAATTAAATACACACTTTTTATTCGAAACAATAATTAGATGGCCCACGAGGAGCAGAAAAATAAATAAAGCGGTAATAATCGTACTTAAAAATTGTACAAATTCAATTGCTCTTTTATATCATCTTCGTTATCCATTCCAAACTTTTCTTTATTTTGCATCATTAACGCCATTATCGATTCCATTTGTTTGGCTTTCATCTGTCGCTCCTTAATAAGTTGGACGTTTCGGATCAATCACTTTAAATGACAAACATAATCCCTTTCCTCTGCGCTCATTTCAGCTTCCATTCGTTTTGTTTTAGCTTTGAGCTGAGCTGTTGCCAATTTGCCATGTAATTTGCCAAGCGTTTTTGATATCCGATCACTATCCAATGGACGATCCTAAAAATATTAATGTTAATCCAAGCATGGTGAAGCCTTATTAAACACTTACATCATCGATGGATAATTTGACTTGTTTTGTTTGTGCGTTTGTCACTTTGCGATCGTTGATTTGCGGCATTTGCTCCTCTTCAAGCTCGGTTTCTTCGCTGTCAGATTCTTCACATTCTGTTGTGGTTATAAGACCTATAAATAACAAGGAATTTTAATAAAAAAATTTGCATTTTTATATCAATTACGATCAAAATACTCACAGAACACTATTGTATGATTCTGCGAGATTTTGAGCAAAATTGAACAAATCCGTTACATACTTTCAGCTCGTTCTTCCACGTTTGGATTGAAAGCAACTCGATTTTTCTTAATGTGCGTCTTCAATTAATTAATTAGACAAATAGTAGTAACTAATCGTTTTACATTATTTATTCTTCCTTGTCCCTTCATTAACATTTCCTTAACTTCCTCGTCCGTCTTAATCAGCGATTTTTCATCTGCAAATGTGAAATAAAACAAATTCCGCCAACAAATTACAAACTATTTTCAGTCGAATCTTTTTCAGCAATTTGCTTCTCAATCTGAATGGCTCTGTTGATTGGTCGCACGTTTACAAAATAATGAACAAGCCAACCAAGAATAGCACCCGTCTAAATAATGGTAAAATAAGATAATTTTCAATGGATTTTTCCCGAGTGGTTCCATTTTAAATAAACTTATTTTTAACGATTTTTAAAGCAAAAACCACTCAGTTACGTATTCATACCACGATAGAAAAAACAAGTAAAGGTAGCCCGTAATAGTTGATGATTGTCATTGCCTGGGTATAAAAATCCGGTGGAGGTGTTGGCATTATTTAATTGCTTCAATCTAAAATAGATTAAATTAAAACATGAAATAAGGATGTTTGGGTAGAAAGAAATATCTCAATTAGATAGTGTCACATTATATTATAGGAGAACATTGAATATGAAATTTATTTTGGTCATCACCTTGGATACATAGCTGAGGCTTCAATCTAATGGCGGATTAAGTATGTGCGAAAAAGTAAGAGAATAGGTCTATTTTAATCACGAATTTTAATAAATAACAAACATATTTCAATAAAACAAAAAGTTTCAAATGCAATATTCCACTCATTTTAACGAATCGATTTGGAGCAGACATCTGTAATGCATTAGTTTGTAAACGATTTTGTTTTAAATATAAATTTAATTTTAAACACATTTTAAATGCCATAGATGACCAGGGTATATGCTCAGGTTTCGTTTTTATTATGTTGGATAGTGAGCAATGTGTTTTATGAAGGAAATTTGTGAATTAATACCAGTTTTAGGAGGATTTAATATTAGCTATACCTTTTTACTTCTGAATATTTAAGAAGGATGATATTCACATTATCGACGATTATCTGCAAATACATATGATTAAAGATTTTATTTAAAAACTCGTTAATGTGTGCAGAGTAAGAAGAACAAGAGAATGACCTCGGAGTAAGGAATATATTAAAACCTCTGTCACCAAGTCTATTCAATCTTTATGCTTAACGAAATAAGATCTAAATAATTTATAAAATTGTCGTACATCCTAATGTGAGTTACGGTCACTACATCAAATGCGACGATATTAAAACATGGACGAGAAATTCAACTTTTTAATCTATAAGGCCATTAATTAATTATTTATTAATTTTTTATTACTATTAATGCCACGCAAAGCGTGTATTTTTAGAATATATTTTTATATCGCACTTAAATTGTTGCCATTACTTATTATACTTAATTTTGATGTGTTTGATTAACTGCTAAAATATGATAAATGTCAAAAAACATGAAAAAAGGTTTAACTGTAAGTAGTCATTTGTTTTATAAAATTATTAAAATACTTTTGTTGACTTGAGAAAATCAGCCGCTTGAACAAATTCTTGACGTTGTGATCGGCAATACTATTTCTATCGACTTTTGCAGAAAATTTCGAGAAAATAGAAAGATAATTGATTGCTGTAGAACAACCTGTTGGGATTATCAAGTTTCGATTAAACTTGTTCGTTAAAATTAAAGCGAATAAAAATGATGTCAACAAGCCATTATTATCGCTGATAGAAAAGCTGCATATAATTTGAATGTTTTTTTCCAAAAATATATAGAGTAAATTTGAGCAGGGCAAATTTAAAAAATATTAGAAGCTTATTTTTACTATTTTTAATTACCAAAAAATTTTTAAATAATCTGGAATAGTGAGATCGGGCGTGCTCTGTTTTAATTTGCGATGTCTATTAATAAAAATAAAAATTATGTATCAATATATAAAATCCAAAACATTGTGTAATTAAATTTTGAAACATTTTTAGCTATTAAAAATTATTTATATTTAAATATTTCCCTAATACATTAAACAATAATCATAATATAGTTCTAAAGTAGCCATTGATAGGGAATAAATATTGCAACTAAAATACACCAATTACCTAAACTAAAACTTGAATGAAAACAAACAGAGGCAGCTGCTAGTGGAAGCACAAATTGATTCCACTCGATATAAAACAGCAATAAGAAAAAATAATCAATATATTGGGTTCCACTCGTTATAAATATAACAAACAAATTTTAGCAAAACTTTGTAATACTTATTTTAGTATCTTATCAATCCGTTTACATAATGTATTCATAGGAATGGCACAATTACCATATTCGAACAAAATCGTAAAGTCGATCGCGTCGAATGCCAACTGTTCCATACTCACCAGTAGCAATGTGCGAATTTGATACGAAGTCAACAGACGCAGACACATTTCGCTGCGTACATTGTCTGTTCTTTGTCTTTTTACGCAGTTTTATTGTTGTTTTGCTAAATAGATAGTGTTGATTTTATAAATATTTGAGTAAAAACCTAATTGGTATGATTCATATAATTTTTTAAAGGTAGCAATGATTGGCCAACAGCTCACCAAAACTGCTCAAGCTCTCCACAAAGGTGATTTTCTGGAATTGTTGTTGCATATTATTTGTTTATAATTTTAGTCAGCACGCGATTGTATAACAACACTTACAACAATTTGAAAATCAATAAGGACACTAAGGTTATCGTTCAAGGATTCACTGGAAAGCAGGTTCGAAACTGAACATCTACTCTATTCATGGTTAATCTAAATTTGAAGGGTACCTTCCATGGAAAGCAAATGATTGAATATGATACCAAGGTAGTTGGTGGAGTAAATGCTAAGAGAGCTGGAGAGACTCACTTGGGTTTGCCCGTTTTCCGAGACGTCCGTGAGGTATAAATCGTCTTTAATAGAACAAATAAATTGAATTTGTAATGTTAGGCTCGTGAAAAGACTGGAGCCGACGCTTCAGTGATCTATGTGCCAGCTTCGGGGGCTGCGGATGCCATCGAGGAAGCGATCGATGCCGAAATCCCGCTTGTTGTCTGCATTACTGAAGGAATCCCACAACACGTATGTAATTTTTAAGCGAATTAAGAAATGATGTGTTTTAGGATATGGTCCGTGTTAAATCGCGCCTCGTTAAGCAGAACAAGACGCGTCTTGTCGGCCCAAATTGCCCAGGAATCATTTCTGCGGACCAATGCAAAATTGGAATTATGCCTGGACATATTCATAAGAGGGTATGTTTTTCAATAATTTTTAGTAGGTGGTAATGTTGTATGTAAATAAAAATCGAAACAGTATCAAGTGTTGGTTATGCTGAGGTAAATATGTGTTATTTATTTTATCGTCGCCGGGTAAAGTTTCTGAAATTTTTTTCCAAAAAACTCGACTTGCCATAATTAGAAAAGTCGTTCTTCTTTCTTGCTGCATTTATTTTCTAAAGGAACGATGAAAAAGTTTTATGTGACGGAAGAAAAACAAACCGAGATCAATATTATTTGGCATTTTTATTTTCCAGAAAGGTATTTTATTTAACTGAACAGCATTAAATTTCAAATATTGATTGTCAATTTCAGCGTATTAAATCGATATTCATGTTTTGAGAAAAACTTATAATAAAAATTGTTTATTTACCACGTAATAGCAGTTAACAATTTATAACGAGGGGTATGAATTTTAATATGAACATTTGTCAACGCAAGAGGTCGGTAGCTAAAATGCATAGTAATAATTTAAGCATAAATAAATATTGGTTAGTACTTTAAAAATGTAGTTATTTGAATATTAAAATATCACTAATTAAAGCGTCATGTGTGTTTTGTATTCTCTTTTATTATTTTTAATAATTTAAATCAATCTAAACATCGTTTTAATATTGAGATCAATTTAGTTAGCAATAATTCGATTCAAATAGGTTGATTTTTAAATTAAAAGATATTAAATAACCAATTTATTAAAATAGACAAGAAAACAAATTATTTCAAATGCAAAAAACTTTGAACAAAATGATTTAATTTGGTCGAATTCTCACAAAAGTAATTTCTTGTTGAAGCGATATAATTAAAACTTGATAGTTTTCCCTCGTTGATTTGTCTAAATCGCATTCCCGTAGAAATTTAGAGTCCCCTGATTTAAACAAAGATTAATATGAAGCCGCAATAGAAGATCTAATGATTCAATAACATCAATAAACAATTTTAGATTTTAAAATTAATCCGATATGTTACTTGTATCTTAAATATATGGTTTTATCCATGTACTTACAAAATGACGGGAGGGACCATTTAAGGATTTAGATCTTCATTTAGAAACAGAATTTGTGATTCCATTGATTGTCTGAATTGAAATATCTACAATGTCATCGAGACTACAAAGAGTTCTTTGTAATATGTGATTAAGTTTCGAAAATATGGAATTCGCGTGTGCAAATGTTCATTTTTTGTGCCATATAATTGAAATATAAGTTGATCGAATGTCTCGTAAATTGATGTTTCTTATTTAGCCAAGGACCAGTCATTTTATTACCAACGATTTTTCACAACTTATCTTTTCTATGTTGAAGGAATCACGAAAATGCTGATTTTGCAAAATTTAATCAAGATTTATTAAATGCCTTCGTTGGATATTTTAAATAGGATATATTAATCCAAACTATATATATATATATATAGCATCTAATTCTAGGAGAAAATTAAGATCTTATAAGTTTAACAATATAGTCGTTTAACTAGAGCGGGTGATGTGTTGACATATTTCCCAAATTCTACCCACCTATACCAAGATCGTGACCTATTCCTTTAGAATTTTGAAGCTATCGACGTTATCCGTGCTCAAAAGTTCATTTTAACGTTTATTTTCATTAAATTAACAAGAAAAACTTTTTTCAATTTTTTGAGGGTTATTCGTTTGGTCGCACCATGAACCATCGGTCCCTACTATGATTACTCCTTTTGTCTTCTTCAACTCCATTTCCAGTTTTTTTTTAAAACTTTGCTATTTTATTAATTACTATTCCTGAAAAAATTGGAGAAATAACATTCGAGTAACATCTTTTTTGGCGGAATAATACATTATTCCTTAATAATTGTATTTAAAACTAAACAGCTCTTTAAATATAGAATAATGTCAATAAATCGTCAAAAGTAATCAGACATGAAGTGTAAAGTGACGTGACGAAATTTACGTACAGTCGTCAGGTAGAATGTTTTCTTCTCTATTTCTCTTGAACTTTTACTTGTCATATTTTGTTTATTTGTCTGCGCCCTTTAAGATGCCATTTTAATTGACGACAGTACGTAAATATCCCTTCACGTTATTTTACACTTGAATACTGGGTTTTTAATCGGTTTAATCCTATATTTTTAATATTTTCTTTTTATGATTTCAATTGGTGTTTGATTATAAATTAGTTGTAATTAACATAATGCAGGCTTTATTATAGAAGAGCGTAGTAATTCGCTTCTTTTATTTACTTTGTCAATAAAAACCCTCTTCTCAAAAAATATATTTAGGGTGTGATTGGAATCGTTTCAAGATCTGGAACACTTACATATGAAGCGGTTCATCAAACGACACAAGTCGGATTCGGTCAAACGCTCTGCGTGGGAATTGGAGGAGATCCGTTCAATGGAACCAATTTCATCGACTGCCTGAAGGTGTTCCTTGAAGATGACGAAACAAAGGGTATCATCTTGATTGGAGAGATTGGTGGATCAGCGGAAGAAGAGGCCGCTCAGTTCCTCAAGGAGCATAACATGGTTGGGATTTTGTTTTTTTTGCAATTAAATGAGTCGATTTCAGGGAGACAATAGAAAACCGGTAGTATCATTCATTGCTGGAGTAACAGCACCGCCAGGACGTAGAATGGGTCATGCTGGTGCAATTATTTCTGGTGGAAAGGGAACGGCATCAGATAAGATTGCTGCGCTCAAGGATGCGCATGTTGTGGTACAAGGAATAGACATTGAATTGATTAACTTATTGGAAGAATTTAGGTGACCGATTCGCCGGCGAAACTCGGAACATCCATGGCATCGGCGTTTGTTAAGAAAATCTAATTATATGATATAGGCTTTATTGTGACATGTTTGGTCTTGAAAATAGAATTAATCTAACCTCTTGAAAGTTTTAAAATAGATTTCTTAAAAGTTTTTTGTATTATTGTTTTATTAATTATGTATAGAAAAAGCTCATATATTTATCTATAAGATAACCAATTTTAATAAACAATTTTTGGTAAATAATTGCATTTTTTGCTGTTTTGCATTTTATGCTTATCAGTCGAATGATCTTTTTATATGGTTTGTTTTATAATAATTGATTTATAAAATTGTACATAAGTGGCAAGAATAATTAGAAAGTGTAATAATGTATGGAAGTATTGAAGAAGAACAACAACAACAACGACAACAAAAATATACAATTATTTGATGAGTTTCCATTAGTATCGTTATCATCGATAAACTCAATGGTCACTGAGTTTTGATTAAGTGAAACATCACGCGTCCATAGTGAATTGAATTTAAGACTTTTTTCTGGTTTGGCAAAGCTAAATATGGAAAGACATAAGAAAGACAATACCAAATTCGACTCACATCACGTCATCGTCCCTAATCTCGTTGATAATGTAACCACGTCGTTTTAGATGATTCAGAACGCTCTGATTTCCAAAGAAATGACCTAAACATATAATGAAAAACCGATTTAAGCATACAATTGTTTCGCGAACCGGTTCCAAATGCCGAAAAGGTTACGCTATTGTGATTGCGCTCTAATATATCCGCTAGTCGGCTAGCCATTCGCGAATTGCGACGAATGATAATGTCATCCTTGAGTTTTTTGTCAATCTGCGGAAGGTAAGAATTGGAATATGCGCTTAAATTTGAAGTACCATTTGGGCTCGTAGTCGGTCTTGAATGCTCGCGTCGACGTTGGCTCGACTCATTTCATTGGAGTTGAATACGGATTCTTGTAAACTGCCGCATTTGTAATGTTGCACTAGGTTGGTTAGCGAGCGGCTCTTTTTTGAATTAAATGCTCGATCCCCGTTCGAATAGAGCTTTTCTAGGTAGGTGACGGTGAATTCGATAGCGAAGAGGAGCTGAAATTGATTGTGATTAGTTGGTTGTAATCTTATGATTAGATGGAATTTTTTAAAAGGGTCCCAGGTTTTCTCACGGTCTAAATTATTAGTATAAAAAAATTTAGCTCGAATATATGAGAGCCAAGGTAATTATGATTATTTTAAAAAAACTGTTGAATTATTAAAGATAATTTATAATACGTTTCACAATTTTAGTTATTTCACTATCGACGGGTGTCGTACGAAAGTGTTGACTATGTTCTTAACAAGGGAAGTCACTTTAGCGTCCCTTTGAGAATTTGCTGAAACTTGGACCATTGATAGATTCGGATGCGCTGATTCCAAATCCGTTTTCAAAATCGGCGCAATATTTCTCTGAGCCGAGATATAAGCCGTCAAAGTTCATTTTTTGATGTGCTCATTGATGTGCATAAACCACAAAATGTCCGACACAAGCAATAGCTTAATTATATAAGACGAGCAATTAGCATGAGAAGTGTGGCAGCAGCAGCGAGTGGACGGAGCAATTGGAACGGTATAGTGATCATGGTTGGTTATTGCATTGTGTGTACAGTATTGTTAACGTTTCTAGTTGCTATGCAAGTCGAAAACTTATTTATTTCGTATTTTGAAAATTTTTTCAGTTATTGCATATTTTTGAAAAAATTTTAAACTGTTCCACAGTTTAAAATAACTCTAAATAAAATTTAACAAAATTAACTTTTAATAGAAAAACTTTAAAAAAATTTTTTTAGCATCACATATGAACATCAACAACAAAAAGATTATATCTAAAAACTTCTACAATACAGTCAGTAAGTAAAATATAGTATATATAAAAGCGAAATCAAGAAGAAAAATAAATTTTTCCAATTTTTAAAATTTTTCTGGTCGTTGTACATTGAACCGATCTCATGGCCATGGTGAAGGTGAAAAATTTGCCACCATATATGTTAAGGCTTTTAGCATGATGATAAAATTTTTGTCACCAAAATTTTTTTCATAAATAGCTTGAAATATCGGTCCCTTACGTTGATTTACCTCGGATCAACACACTTTCACACCTTCCTATGATGCCCGCTCTACCCTTATCAAGGTATGCCAGCCATAAATCTTGTCAAGCTTATTTGTGCTACAAAATGTACCATTTTTTCTATTACAAATTTATGGAACTGAAGACGGAAAATATTTATGGATAAACGTGATTCAGTTGAAAACGGAACATATGTTCCAAAAAATAAATGGCTGACTTTGTGTATTAGGACATAGGAAGACGTGCAAAATTTGTTTATACGAGGTAGCTCAAGGTAAGGGGTAGCATCATCGTTTGAAACACTACCAAGTTTACTGAATACTGAAAAGGCAAATGAATCAGACAGTTAGTACTACCTGAGGTATTACTTTTTGAAGGATTAAAAAAGTTGTCAAAAAATTACGGAGACAGTTATAATGCCCGACTTCATAAGTTACCTTTAAAACATTGGTCCCGCGAGCTAATTTAATCAGCGAGATCCAATTTTCAATTTTTACTTTTTTCAACATTTTTGCAATTCGACAGAATTCAATTTTTAATTCCATAAATTTTTAATAGAAAAACTACCACATCTTGTCGCAATTTATGGCTGACATACCTTGATAAGGGTAGAGCGGGCAACATAGGAAGGTGCGAAAGTGAGTTGATACGAGGTAAATCAACGTAAGGGACCAATATTTCAAGCTATTTATGAAAAAAATTTTGGCGAAAAAAAATTGTATCATCATGCTAAACGCCTTAACATGTATGGTGGAAAATTTTTCACCTTCACCATGGCCATGAGATCGGTTCAATGTACAACGACCAGAAAAATTTTAAAAATTGGAAAAATTTATTTTTCTTCTTGATTTCGCTTTTATATATACTATATTTTACTTACTGACTGTATTGTAGAAGTTTTTAGATATAATCTTTTTGTAGTTGATGTTCATATGTGATGCTAAAAAATTTTTTTAAAGTTTTTCTATTAAAAGTTAATTTTGTTAAATTTTATTTAGAGTTATTTTAAACTGTGGAACAGTTTAAAATTTTTTCAAAAATATGCAATAACTGAAAAAATTTTCAAAATACGAAATAAATAAGTTTTCGACTTGCATAGCAACTAGAAACGTTAACAATACTGTACACACAATGCAATAACCAACCATGATCACTATACCGTTCCAATTGCTCCGTCCACTCGCTGCTGCTGCCACACTTCTCATGCTAATTGCTCGTCTTATATAATTAAGCTATTGCTTGTGTCGGACATTTTGTGGTTTATGCACATCAATGAGCACATCAAAAAATGAACTTTGACGGCTTATATCTCGGCTCAGAGAAATATTGCGCCGATTTTGAAAACGGATTTGGAATCAGCGCATCCGAATCTATCAATGGTCCAAGTTTCAGCAAATTCTCAAAGGGACGCTAAAGTGACTTCCCTTGTAAGGTAAAAATGTATTCAGAACGAAAGTTTGAAGTATTTGAACCAAAAATGTTAGCTTGTCACTAACTCACAGATGTCTTTCCGGGGAAAGAAATGTGTCCAAATCAATTTTTTTCCAATTTTCAATCGCGTTTACGTGGAACTACAACAATGCAATGGATGAGTTTAATTCATTCTAATCTCTTTTTAATATTGTATTTTAGTGAAATCATTCTCAAATGATGATTTTTAACATTTTCATAGATCTGTCGACGTATACTCAATAATAAGATTTTATAATCTTAATAAATTAATATCTTCTGGAAGCATAATGCTTAGGGGTTGGCGATATTGCTGGATTCGCCAAGTTCAAGCAGGAAAATTTTTATATTTATTAAACAACAGAGAGCATTTATCAATTTTAAGAAAATTGAAGTTTGATCTCATCATTATTAACACTCTTAAATATTAATTTTCTCATGGTGTGATTTATTCCAAAACGCGAAAATTGAAACTATAAGAGTGGTTTAGAGTAGTAGAGGAAATTGCAGGGTTATGCATACTTTAAGAATTATACGTGATACTAAATTGGGTACGACGTGTCATTTATCCAGAGGAGCCGATACTTACTAGTTTAGCATTTAATATTATCCCATTACACACCAAAGTATGCTGAATTGTGTCGTAGCCTTGTAAATTTTAATCCACACTTTGTTTCGAATTTACTGCGTGACGCGAATAAATAATATTGACCCGCTCATGAATTAACGTAAAAATTCTCGCCAATGATTGAACTAACTAAAATGCAGTAGAAAGAGTTAATACCAGGACGGCATAATTTGATGGGCCCATATATAAGTTTCATACTATTATACAGTGCTAGAGCTTGTCAATGAGACAAATAAAAATATGCATATTGTTATTAATGTCAGGGGTAACGAATTGTATTATCTACGAACTATTTTAAATTAATGAATAAAATGTTACAAATTTATTTCTGCTCTACTTCTCGCTCTATTCCATCTGTTCGAGCGCTAACTCCAATCTACAATAACAAATCCGCATTCCCCTTCTAATTGTATTCTCAAGACGAATAAGAATTGAATCTGAACAGCGCACACTCGCTCACCATCATATTTACATACTCAACTACATTAAATATGACCACCCGTTTATGAACATAATGCACATAATGGACCCAATTATAACTATTAATGGCCCAACAATAGGTGTGAAAACACTAATGCACCCAACAACGCGCTTCCGTCAACAAACAAAAAAAGATACGCACATCTTCGTCGGATATCGTTTCCAGCGGATTGCACTGCTCCACCGTTGTTTCGATCGACTTGATCACCTTGTTCTCATTGGCCGCTTTTTCAGCGAGAAACAGGTCGAGCATCGGGCTGGTGGCGCGCTCGAGCACGTTCTCGCACATTTGGTACAATAGAAACAGCAGCCATTCGGGTCGTTTGCGTTTCCAATCATCTGAAAAGTTACGTGATAATATTGCAAACATATAAACAAATATCGTGGGATCGAATGTTTACGTAGGCCGTGCGACAAGTTTATATAAACAATCGTCATTGTTAGATACTTGGAACATCAAGAGCATCTTGTTCGTGTTTATGTATTCGTGTGACATGCGAGAAACGAGCGTGCCAAGGATGGCGATTCACCTGTTATATTCTCGTAAATTTGTTGAGCTCGATGCAGGGCCGCCGTCTTGTCAGCTTCACCGATCGCCCATTTGGTTAAACTGCTTCGGAATGATACCATTACTGTAACGTTATAAATAATTGATACTAGTTGGAACAAGTGCTCTACATTGCTCAATTCTTTTATAGAGAATTGGTGACAGATAAGATAGAACATTCTGCTTCCTTTTCAGGTTCTTGCATCGAATCAGGCGTCGAATCGTTGCATCATCGTGTAAATTCACTTCCAAGAGAACCGTGTCAGATATTCGAAACGCTTCTTTTACCCTTTCGCTGACTGCAATTATTAATTATGATTATTACCAGTTAGTGGTACTCATTGTTCTCTCATATGTCTCTATAAAATTGCAACCAATTATCTTTACCCAATTGTTTACATAAGTAACAGCAAAAAAAACAACACCACAAAATCGTACACCACCTGCTGTTCATTTTCTGCTCGTACCTTTTTAATTATTAAATGAATGAATACAATACCACCCATTTTTGTTATAAAGATCTCTTTATTTATTTATTTGTGCGAAATAATAGAAGGGAATCTTTTTCTTTTGAAAAAAAAAACAGAGAGCACATACAAAGCCAATCCGTTTTGTGTGAATTCAACCACTTGAAATCGATGTGAGCCAGGAAGTGGCAAAACTCTATAGGTGTAAATAGGGTGGAAGGAATAAGCACATTCTTTTCAATTGCTTGGTCCGCTTATTGTGGTGGAAATTATTTTTTCTCCACGGATTCGCACATAACAACACTTGAACTCTTCAAGCAACTTCATTATGGGCTCAATTATGAGAAGACAATATTCTGGTTCTTACATTTTAAGAATATGAAGAGTTTTGGAAGAAATTCTTACTAGATAATTGTCAATAAAAAGTTCTTTTGTTTAAGAATTCCACTGAGAGAGTTTCTAAGAAAGAACGGCTACTTTAAACTTCTAGATATCTTATGGGGAGAGCGGCTTCCCCTAGATTGTATATATATTTATATAATCCACTAGATAACAAAGTTTTTTATTGAAACTTAGCAGAATAACAATTTTCCGATTTTTAAGCGTGTCTGAAAATTATTAAATCGTTTCAATAAAATATTGTTCACGACAAATTAACTAGGCTTTTCTTAAAATACATAGAAACATTAATATCATTCCAAAAAGGTGAGTTTGAGCATGCTTACTGAGCTTCTAAGAAGTTAGCGTGTAATTGAATATTTTAAATATAAAATTAGAGATTTACATATTTGCAAAATTCTTTTCAAAGCCTCTTCGATTTTCCTTCGATTTAAGAATCACTGCTTTGATTTAAGAAATCTTAAAGCTTTATAATCATTAAGATGCGGCGCCTTCCTTTAGAATGGGTAACAAGAGCTGCCAATTCAAGTTTAATATTTCGAAAAGTTTGAAAAAGAAAAATAACAGCAAAGAACAGCTTAAAAATTAAATATTTTAAAGATATACCATTTAAAATTAAAATTAGAAAGCCGGCTATTTCCTGCACCGTTTTAGAAGATTTTAATCATATTTAATTACTTGCATTTTCTTATTTCAATTAAGATAACCCTTCGTAGAAAAATTATAAGTACGTGCCAGTTTCTTATCGAAAGTATAGTTTGAATATTAATAAGACTATTAATTTAAAAAAAAATGGGTTATTCTTTACACTAGCACGCCAATATTAATAAAATAGGCTCGTTAAACCTGCTCAAATCTAACGTTTCGCGAAGATATTAGTATTTTTAGATATTTTAAGGAAACCCTAGTTAAATATTGTTTTATTAAAATGACGTAAAATTTTGCAGTCACGCTTAAAATTCGGAAAATCGTTATTTTCAGTTGGCATGTACTAGATAATAAAAAAACAATAAATTCTTAAAAATACAGAAAAGAACACTTTTTAATCACCAAATTACTAAGAAAACTGTATATTTTTTCAAAATTCATGGCTGAAAATATTAAATAAAGCTAATATTTTATAGTAGAGCACTTCAAACATTTACAACGGGAAATAACGAATTTATGAGATTTAAGCGTGCCTAAAAATCTGTACGTGTTTTAATCAAACTATTTTCTACAATAGCTGAGTCAGCCTCTTCTTAAACTATCGAAATGTATTAAAATCTTTCTGAAAAGTTAGTTTTTAGCGCAATTACTGAGCTCGTTTTATTACTATACCAGTAGGCGTGCTCATGTAATAGGTATTTAATATCAATTATCTTTTAAAAAACACTCTGTAAAATATTAGACATCTTATTATTTACACTTCAAGAATGAAGCCATGATCTTGGTAAAAAAAAGAAGTTTAGGAAACCTGCACTATTTGAGTTTTTTTTAAAGATATTAAGGATTTGATATGGTTTCAAAACAATCGACATAAAATGGTTATAATATCTTAAAATGTATTTTAGTTTGTTTTTCTCATTTTGTTGAATTATCCATGGTTTTTTTCTAAAATTGTTGCACTTAAATAACAAATAAGACACATTTGGTACAAATGGTGTTCTGTTGAATCCTGTGAATATCATAAAAATGTGTTTTTGCTTCTTTACATGTTTTTTAAAAAATTAAATAAGGAAACACCAAAGTGTTTTGTTTGTCACTTTTACAAAGATATTTCAAATCCTATCGCTTTTCAGAAGTGGAAAGCTTACATAGGTATAATCTACCCTGAAATATGTATTAGGAATGCATGCTCATTTATGAATTTTTTTTAGTTCAATTTCAAGGAATTTAAAGAAATGTCTTTAAAACTAGCATAAAAACTTGTAAGTTTTTGTTCTTGGAAATTCGAAAATCACACGTTTTCCTTCAGCAACTAATAAACAAATAAGATAGTAACCAACCTTCATCCCAAACTTCAGTATAAGGCACATGAATGGTTCCAAACAAATATCCTTGCGAGTTTGTAATTGGATTCTGCACCGACCACAGAAACGTTCTCCGTTCAATTGTTTCCTGAATAGAAATTGCGCGATACGTCTGATATATCGGACGAACCTCGCACAAACACTCAATATTGTTGTAAATTGCAGATAGTATTAAAATGAATCGAATCATGACATTTTAGTCGAATAGGCGATTTTTAAATGTCAACGCAATGTAAACAATTTGGAAACGACACAAGACGTGGCTGGAGATTAATAGCGACTTGTTCACTATTGGTTTGCACCAAGTCGATTAAGGCGGAGCCCGCTCGGCCACCTATTATTATTATTATTAATAATAATGGCGATGATGATTGTTTTCCTTGTTCATTCATTACTACTCATTATGGTAACATTCGTGTGCACAGATGAGACCATATTAATATATAACAGTGATGGAAAAAGTTCCGATTTCCGGATTTTATGCGATTTAGATGGCGAAATTGTAATTGCAAATCAACGTCAATTCGAATGCTCATAAAACGAGTGCAGAAAACGTGCTGAAATTGAACAAAGATTAATAGTTTTCAATAATTTAAGAAATAAATGACAAACTTTCTTAAGCTAGGATTTTGTAATGTACACGTAGAATTTATATAACGGGCTTAAAAGCAGAAAATTGTTATTTCCAATTGGCGTGCACTGAACCAAAATTATTTCCGATTATTTATAAAAAAATAAACATAATTTTACAACACATGAAAAAACAATTAGGTTTCGAAGTAATGACCATTCGACTCTATGGATTGAAACCATCTATCGGCAAGTTATTCGATCCCGCTGCGGTACCACTCCTTGTTAGAGGGGAAAAACTCGCGGCACCCGTTTTCGACATCGGCCAGGTCATTGAAACTACGACCACGAAGAAAGTGTGTCATGGATCGGAAAAGTTGATAATCAGATGGCGCAACGTCCGGACTATAAGCTGGATGTAGAAGAAGTTCAATGGCGTCGAGATTTTTGATCTTTTCCTTCGTTTTGTCTTTACTATTCTACGAATAAAACGGTAATCTTGTGGATTTTCGATCAGTTTTCGATTTTTCGTACAACTGATGTTTGAGGAATATCGAACTCGGCCGACAATCTGCGAGTACTTATTGCTGGATTGGTCTCCACAGCTTCACGGATTGCTTCGGCATCCACTGTCGTAGGTCGGCCTGAATGTGTCCTGTGCTCGAGATCAGTGTCGCCGTCGTTAAATCTTTTGAACCAATTTCGCGCAGCACGATCCGAGACCATATTGTCGGCTTCAATTTGGCATATATTTTTTGCTGCTGCAGTTGCGTTGAAGTAGTGACGTAAAAGAACACGAATTTCGGATTTTTCCATGTTACTTCTACAAGTTAAAAATTTTAAATGAAATTTTTGGTAAAAAAAAAATTGGTAAAAATTTGGTAAAAAAAAAAACAATTAGACAATAATATATAGGAAATCGGAAACAATTTTTGGATTGTTTAAATTAGATAGTAACAATCTAAATCAGTTAGACAACCCAGATATTCTTATCCGAAAGCTTGACAAATAAATTAAATGGGTATATTCACGTCGAGTACTGTAATTATCGTGCTACATCGATCAAGGAAAAACTTATTACTAGAAAAATCATTCCAGAAGTGAGAACCATCTTGAACCAGCTAATCTTTGGAAACTATTCTTGTCTTTCTAGAACCGCTGAGCTGAGCATTTCAAATATTAAAAAATGAAGTGAAAGCCTATTGAAAATAATGATAAATCATTTTGTTGGCGGCCGTGACCGCTATAATTTAAAATGGCGCCAACGCACACACGCCATTACATGGTTTCGCAAATCATCTATAATACGATACTAATTGTTTCCCCAATCACTTCTATCACTCTTGTTGATTATTTTTCCATATTATTTATTTATTTTGCTATAAAAACCAGTTTAATTACCCAAGTTTGAGGTCTTTAACACATTACTTAAGTGTCGATTATAAATTTCCACGTGAGAGCTTGTACAGCCAGTTTTGTAAATGAGAAAAAAAACTTTTACGAGATTTTAATAATTTAATAAAAAAACAATAGGGACTGTTGCAGTTGGCTTGTAAAATGTCGAGCAATTTAGTCTAACTATTTTATAAGTTACGAGGTAGCAATTTCTCCTGTTATTACGAAGCCCCGCCCCCAAGGAGAAACATATAAAAGAAAACATTACAATTAAATAACTGCTTCACCTCAACTTGTAAGGTAATAGAATGGGCTCAGTAAGCATGCTCAAATACAACGAAAGATATTAGTATTTTTTAGATAGGTTAAGATAGTCTTAATTAAGTTGTAATAAAAACTTTTTCGTTATAAAGACGTAAAAATTTCCACTCATCTTTCAAAATCGGAAAATCGCTATTTCGATTTGGCGTACTGCTTATGCGCAGGCGTATTCCGCCTGCGCTATACTTGGGTTGAGGCTGAAACGACGAATTTTAGAGTTGAGAGCCGAAATTTGGTTTATGGGGTAACCAAACACGAGGGATTCAGATCCTGAAATATCAACTTCGTACGATTTTTCTCGGCTTCTGGTCGTGATATCCATATAGCGGTTCAGAGCAGAATACTGGCCAAATGAAAATGACAAGAGATTTTATTTGCAAGATTTATTTTTTACGTCAATCTTACAGACTCTTCTTAATATATCTTTAACGAATTAACTTTTACGAAATTTTTTGTTAAATTTACTCATTCGATGATGTGTTTTTAAACATTCATTTGGCGTGTACAAGTAAAACATTTTTTGCTTCTACAGCATCCTATTTTTGATTTTAAAACATTCACTTTAGCTATCATTTACTTGCTTAAGCGAGCGGATATTAGCTATTCTTGCAATTTCTTCCAATTCTCGCGGTTAATTTGTTTTTGAGTGGACCAGGAAAGTTTATAATAGATCTGCAAAAGCAAGCCAAAATGTCATATTGCCGCAGGTAAATTTCGAATATTTATAGTCGTCGCCAAATGCGATTACCGCCGCAAAGTGTGGCGCACTTTTTTAAATATTATTTTTTCATTTAATTTTTAGAATTTTTATTATTTTCCACATTTATCCCACGATTGAAACAACATCTAAAACATATTCTTCAATTTTAAGCAAAAACAGTATAGAACGAGCCTAAACAAGAAAATAGTCATAAAAATTAATTGAAAAAATAATATTTAAAAAGTGCGCCACACTTTGCGGTCGTAATCGCATTTGGCGACGACTATATATTGAAAAATCTTGTAGGGTGTCGGGAATCTTTTTCGCAAACTTTTGATTTTCTATAACGGCATGTGCACAATATCTGAAAAGTCCAGAGTTGTTATAAACGATACAAGATTATCACGCCAACCAATCGACGTGGAAGGGTACGTCTGAACAAAGATTAAAGACATGACAAATGAAAATGGAAATTTTGCCAATTTTAAACGAGCTTTATTGAAATCCACTTCAAAGTAAGGATCTAACTTTTACGTCAATTTTACAGGCTTTTCTTAAAATGTCTCATGAAATTTATACTTTTAAGATATGTTAGGTTTAAACTACTTTTCTTAGCTTCTGTTTTTACCAATTCAATTGGCGCGTAAAGGTAACAGAATATGAGACAAAATGGGCGTTAGGACCTAGACAAAGAAATTCCAGGGCCAGAGCATAACAGAGGCTGCCGCCCGCTCCAAGCATTACAGCGAACGATACCGTGATTTCAGATCTCGTTGCAGCGATTGTCCGGAATTCAGTCAAAATAAAGATTAACAATCATTATAATAATCAATTAATCAATTAGCTATTCGCCGTTACTGTTTACGACTTCCTCCCATTTCAAATCGCCCGGTGTGGTGCCGAAGAAGTTGTTGAGCCAGTCTTTGAGGCCCTCGAAGGTAACATTTGGACTGAGAAAAAGCGAAAAACGTAATAGCCGTATGGCGCAAGGTCTGGAGAGTACGGTGGATGCTGTAGAACCTCTCATTCGAGCTCTTGGAGGAGATTTTGAACACTTGTGCAACATGCGGCCTGGCGTTGTCGATCGGCACTTTTCAGCCGAATAGCCTCATTTACGCGGCGCAGCTCGGGAAAGAGCTCCTTGTTGTCCGTGGCGTTTCTTTCGAGCATTTCCGAGATGCCTCTTCGTCTAATTCTGCAGGTCGTCCGCTCCGACGAGTGTCTTCAAGATTAAAATCACCATTTTTGAAATTTGGGAACCATTTTTGTGCAGTAGACACGCTTCTATATACAGTGGTGTCCAAAAGTTTGCGACACCCCCATTAATAAGCTGTTTCGCATATTACTGTAGGACAACAGTTGAAATGAGTGGTACCAGTGGATTCCCCGTCATGAAAAACCTATTTCCACAAAATTTCATTAAAATCGGTTTTATTACCGCTACGCTACAGTACATTATCCACAAACAGTGGTGGTCACAGTGATGAGACATCATTTTTAAACTAGGAAATAACACTAAAATTAGCGACATTTAATGATTAATTTCATTATTTAATAATTTGTTGCTGCTCCATTGATCCGAATAACCTCATTAATTCGGTTTGGCATGCTTGCAATCAGGCTTCCAATCAGATTTGTTTCGATCGGCGACCATTGACGAACAATTTCGGCTTTCAGATCCGCTACAGTGTTGAATTGACGTCCTTGATGGTAAAATCTTCTAGCAAGGACGGACCAGAGATTCTCGATTGAATTGAGATCGGGAGAACACGCTGGCCGGTCCATAACAGTGATATCCTTTGACCTCAACCACATCATCGTTGAAGCACTAGCATGAATGGCGGCGTTGTCTTGTTGAAATGTGAAGGAAATATGCCAGAAATGGAACTAAACGTTTCTCCAGGACATCTTGATAGTCCGCAGATTTCATTAGAGGTGAAATGAATTCCAAATCAAGAGATCCAGTTGACAAGAAGAGTCCCCAAACCATGCACTTTCCACCTCCACAGTTTCTCTTGGAAAATGTCAATGGATCCTTCCTCAAATCACGCCAATAACAATTCCAGCCGTCCGGTCCGTCAAGATGAAACTTCTTTTCATCAGAAAAAATTATCTGAACATGTTTGAATTTACAATTAAATCCTTAAATGGACTCGCTCTTTTCCAATCTGTGACCAAGTTTCGGCGAGCAAAGTCAACACGTCTCAATTCGTGATCCGGGGTCAGGCGTGGATCATTTTTTGGTTTTTGACGAACAATAATTTCGCTCCGACGCAGAAATCAATAAATTGTTTGTCTCGAGGTCGAAACTCCAGCTTCACGGCCAATTTATCTAGCCGACTTCATCGAATTTGAAGCTTTCCGAGCAATTGTTCGATCATCTCTGGTCTATAGAATCCTTGGACTTTCCGGAATTGGTGTCTTTCCGTAGCCAAAAGGGTCCTTCAATTAATTACTCACAACGCAACGTGATCGGTTCAGATACGCAGCGATTTTCACGATGGATAATCCGAGTCGGTGTATGGCTTCAATTATTGCACATTCCTGGAGAGAAAGACGACATCGGCTGCCCATTTCGTGATATCATGTTCAAGACATGTTTTCAGATCTTTTATACTCTAATTATTTGAAAGAACCTCCATTTTGTGCGCCAAATGAAGATTTAATGATCAGAAGTAGAAGGATAACTCATCACTGTGACCACCACTGATTGTGGAAAATGTACTGTAGCGTAGCGGTAATAAAAGCGATTTTAATGAAATTTTATGGAAATAGGTTTTTCATGACGGGGAATCCACTGGTCCCACTCATTTCAACTATAGTCCTGTAGTAATATACGAAACAGCTAGTTAGTGGGGGTGTCGCAAACTTTTGGACACCAGTGTATACTTCATATTTCCTGATCGGCTGCTTTTTGCTTTCGATGAAAAGAAATTTTTTTTCTGATTTTTTAAATTTCTGATTTTGGCCTTCTGGATAGTTCATTTAAAAGTCTGAATAATGATGAAAATTTAAAATTTCAGAACAAACTAAAAACACTTCGCCAAACAACAAGAAAACTGTTGAATAACAAAAGATAATATCAAAACTCTACCAGCTTATTCCTCAAACAAATATTTCAACCAATTTTAGTGCATATTTCAGAAAATAAATAAAAATCGTTCAATTTTTTCAACAAATTTGCTTGACTATTTATTATAAAAAATTATTTATTGGGTAATAAAATTAAACATCAAATTAGTTCATAAAACAATGAGCAATTATCAAAGATACAAACGAAATCAAGCTGAAGCTATATTCCGATGACTTTGTTGTTGATTCAACGTGAGCCGTTGTTCCTCTGGATTTAGTCGTAGCCGCCGGAGTAGTTGTTTCAGTCGAGTTCGGAGTTGTTGCCCTCGGAGTAGTTGTTCCAGCCGAGTTCGGAGTTGTTGCCCTCGGAGTCGTTGTTCCAGTCGAGTTCGGAGTTGTTGCCCTCGGAGTAGTTGTTCCAGCCGAGTTCGGAGTTGTTGCCCTCGGAGTAGTTGTTCCAGCCGAGTTCGGAGTTGTTGCCCTCGGAGTAGTTGTTCCAGCCGAGTTCGGAGTTGTTGCCCTCGGAGTAGTTGTTCCAGCCGAGTTCGGAGTTGTTGCCCTCGGAGTAGTTGTTCCAGCCGAGTTCGGAGTTGTTGCCCTCGGAGTAGTTGTTCCAGCCGAGTTCGGAGTTGTTGCCCTCGGAGTCGTTGTTCCAGCCGAGTTCGGAGTTGTTGCCCTCGGAGTCGTTGTTCCAGCCGAGTTCGGAGTTGTTGCCCTCGGAGTAGTTGTTCCAGCCGAGTTCGGAGTTGTTGCCCTCGGAGTCGTTGTTCCAGTCGAGCTTTTAGTGGAACTATGATCGTTTGGCTTTATATACTGCGCACTATAGTCATTATTGTTAACAAAGTTGTAAATCATCTGCAAGGCTTCCTGAGGACGGTCAAGTGGCACAAAGTGTCCCGAGCCCTAAACAACGCCTTCACATCAATAATATAGAGTTGGTTTCTACCTTCACGGTTAGCAAATCAAACTTGGTATTTCCATCAGTGTACAATGTTTGATAGCCGGAAACCGTCTTCACATAGTCGTCGCTGATTTGATAAGTCCATGGCTGTCGGGTGGCAGTCATCTAAAATTTAATTTAATCTATTATTTTTCTGTCCCATACTACCTTGAAATTGAGTTCATTATTAAGGAGCCTGTTTGTGTACGTTTCGGAGCCAAGCCAGTTGATCATTGTGTCCACATCGCCGCTGTATAGTAGAATGTGGAATTGTTTGTTATCCTGCTTCATGCTGAAATTAGTTGATGATTTTATTTATTGATAAGAGGGGGAATTTGCAAAACCTGTTAATAATGGATTTGAAGTTATCGGAAGCGGAAGGCACTTCTTGTGTGTAGGCATTTACAATATTACTGAAATTAAATTCATAAGATATATGAGAACTCTTTAAATATGAACGTTTCTAATATTAAAAAGATAAAATATTATTTCTTGTAGAACCTTATGGATCTTAAAAACAACAAACTTTTTGCTAATCCATTTTTGCACACTCTCCGGAATGTGCAATGCAGCCCGCACGGTTGGCAAGTTCAAATAGGTTTCCGTCGATCCGTCCATATAGCATGGATATCCATTGAAAGCATCAGTAGACTCATAATTGATACCGGTCCATTTCTCACCATACGGTTGCTTCACGTATTCCGCAATGTTATCCATTTTTGTATAGCAAATCTGATAGATATTGTACGGGTCAAAGTAATCCATAAGACGGGCTTTCATCAATCCTAACTGAAACAAAGCGCATTTCTAAATATATTAAAGGGCTGGTGTACTGTCTTCTTATAACATTGGGTTGCTGGTCCAACAGGGATAATGCTATGGAAGTCAGTCAGGTTTAGTTTACAGTGGAACTCGTTGGTATTATCCTCGCAGCACAAGTTTAATACTTCTTCATAGTCCCTATAATAATCAACGATTTATATTATCATCACTCTCGTTGAATACGTTTGAGAAATTCCCGCATGGTAATATTGGAAGTGCATTTGCGACTCGTAATCGGTTTGCTTATCAATTACTCCATTTCCAATTGCCATACCCTACGAATAACAAAACCCTTTGAGATCGACATTATTTCCCAACCTTATAGTTGCACTCGATTTGATTATCCTTTATTGCCTGTATCAATGAGACGGCTAATGTTGGGATATAAACCCCGGCATATGATTCTCCGGTTGTGTAAAAGTCCGACTTTGTATACTTTGGATACATTTTGAAGAACGATTTCAGCGCTGCGATATTTTCCGCAGCCGTCTAAACATTAATCAACAAAAATTATTCAAACATCCATACATTTGTATCGCTATAATTGATTGCTTTTCCATCCGTTGAGTACGAAAAACCGACACCAGTTGGTGATTCCAAATAAAGCACGTTTGCAAACTAAACAATTATGATTGATGAGAAATTCATTTCTTTCTACGACCTTATTCCACGAGAACGGATTCGACTCCAATGTCTTGTTGTTCTTGTTGGCACGGAATGGGCCATTTTCCTGGAAAACTCCCATCATCGAGCTGGAACCGGGGCCACCGTTGAGCCAGAGCAGAAGTGGCGCGTTGTCTGGATCTTGCTCGGATTCGAACAGCCAATAATGGATCTTGTGGTTTTCAAGGCCGTCCACGTAGCCCGAGTAGTGACGGAATGGCAGATTGTTTGGAACGCCAGGTAGAGCAACCACACGGTCCGAGTCCTTTTAATTATATGTTAAATATGAATTTGGGAGACGTTTGTAAAGTTTTGAGTTCTTAATTTTCAAAAATTATGAATCTAGAAAACGAGCGATTCTAGATTCATAATTGTTGCATTTTGGATTACATTTTTGAAGTTTTGCAACAACGGTAAATAACTAAAATTTTCTTCCTTTGCGCAGCAATGCTTGTTGGATTCTAAATTCTTTATTAACAGTCAAATGATATAAGTCAAAATCACGAAAATCAGAAGACTTGATACAAATCTCGTTATTCTTAAAATTGCGCAACGAGTTCATTTAATAGACAGTTTAGGTATTTAGGGTAATTTTAGACAATTTATATATACACTAGCTGACAAAAGTTTTGTCACAAATGTTTTTTCGGGTTTCACTTATTTGTGACTTGACCAAATTGGCTGATTTTTTGATATGATAGATTCATACGGCTGTAGATTATTTTACAAATTCCCGCTTGTGATTACGATGATCCGTTTTACAGTGACAAGCGTTTATCGTAAAACGTGTGGCTCAAAGATATTACGCACTTTTCTTGCACTGCACTTTTTAATAATTTTTAAAGTTCAATTATATTTTTTTCATAATTTATTGAAAATAGCAGTAATTGGCAACATTTTAGAGATGACTCCACGTAAAGAAACTCCAATTGCCACCCGGCAAGCTGTTATCAATATGAGGGAAAACGGAATGCGTGGTACCGAAATTGCCATGGTAATTTAAATCAAATTTTGCTACTATAACATTTTAAACCCTGATTCACATAAAATATCAAAAAATCAGCCAACTTGGTCAGGTCCCAAAAAAGTTAAACCCGAAAAAACATTTGTGACAAAAACTTTTGTCAGCTAGTGTATATATATATATATACAATTAAAAACGGATTTTGTTTTTCATAATCCTGCTCGTAAAAACTAAATATTAAGATATTCTTACCTCCTTCTTGCAGACCGTTGAATTAAATCCATTCACTGGTTTTGGTGTCACATCAATCTAAAATGAAACTATTAGGATTTTTCATGTTTGATGAGTTTTCTAAACGAATATTATTATGAACTAAAAACTTCAAAATTTTTTACTTTACTTGAAGAACTTTGATATTAATGTTATTGAATATTGTCCTTTCCAGAGATCATTGTCTAATGGAAGAGGGAAAAAGTTAGAACAAAATGAGGTTCTCGTTTGGACGGCCACATCGATGAGTGTTGTTTCAAAAAGATAGACCATAAACATTGAAGAGGAATAGATGGAAGTGTACCATCATTTCTTTCTTATTTATCTCTTCCATAAGGCACAGACCTATGAAATGTACAATAAAATTAGCACAGCTAAGTTAAATTTTAATGTCGTTAGTGAGAATTTGCTATATTTGTTTGCAAAAAGTCAAATTTGCTGACAAACTCTATCATCATAAATATCTTAAAAAAAAACAATCTTGCACGAACATCAACCGAAGTATTGTAGTCTTTGCCCGAAACAAAGTTTTGAATCATTTGCAGCGCCTGAGCCGGTCGATCAGACGGCACAAAGTGACCCGAGCCCTTGACGGTCATCATTGTGAGTGTCGCATTATTCCACGACTTCACGTAGCCCGCAATCGTCTTGCTATTGTTCTTATATTGATAGAACCACTTCTGTCGTTCGACGTTGTCAATCTAAACGACCAATTAAATACTTGCTGTCGATTCATCTGCTAATTCTAACTGTTAAGTTTCGTTTGGTGGCCAATTTCTCAAGCACCCACTGATCACCAAGGAATTGGCAAACCGTGTCAACGTCACCGTTATAGAACATCAGTCTCATTGAGTTTTTCGTGAATCTAAATATACACGTTTAAAAAGGGAGCTTTCGTGCTCAAAAATTAGTGATTTCCTTGTTAACGAAAGTGGATTGATATATAGTTTAAAATAAAATTGTCAATTATTTTTCATTGATTAAGTTTCGAAAAACTTGTGGGATGAATTTAAACATTAGAAATTGTTGTTTTTCATTTTGTGTGAAATTAGTGAAAGGATTGCTGTATTACAAAGTGAACAGTCATTAGAATGAACGGATGTCATTAAATATAGGAAAAAAAAACGAAATTTGCTCTGGAACAAGATAAAAACATTACACCAGCTAATTTAAAATTCTTTCTCAAGCTTGAATGGATTAAATATGGATATAATTGGTGCGAAGCATACTGGCCAATTGAATTCATACTTAAATCTAGAATTTTGCTAAAAATTTAAAGCGCCGGAGTTATTTTAAAGAAAGTCTTTAAAATTAAAGTGAAATTTAGTTCTTAATTTACACGTGAAAGTTAATAAATACCTTTTAATTATTGCAAAATCGTCATTTTCATTTGGCGTGCTGGTTAAGCATTGACTTCTTGAAGAAATTGTACAAATTCTATTCTTTTCATTTTTTGCGGTTGCGTAATATTACCTAGCCAATTTTTTTAATGAAAACGAAAAGAATCGAGCTTTTTCAATTTTTTTTTAAAGAAACCAAAGCATAACCACCAGATAAAAATGACGATTTTGCAATAACTAAACGAAATTTATTAATTTTTACGTGTAAATTGAGAAGTGCATGTCGTGTGTGTCAATTTTTCTTAAACTATATCTCTGACGCTTTAAATTTTCAACAAATTTTTAGATTAAAGTGAGATCTTTTTATTATGAATTCATTTTTTCTGAGTTTTTGTTATCAGTATGCTACAAATGCACAAGGAAAATTTAAATGATGTTTTAGTGATTTTTAAGCTTGTGTGGAACTTTTTACGTATTTATAACAAAAGTTTTTACTACAATTTAATTAAGCATGTCTTAAACTATCTAAAAATGTTAATTACTGGCGAGCGGATGAAAATAAGAATTAAATAAATCTTGGCAGTCTAAGCTTGCTCGCGCCAATTTAAATCATATACTCTTCGGGACGCTCTAATATAAGTTGAGTAGGGAGTCGTAAAATAAGTCGTAAAATTTAACGGTAACAAGCTCTAAAAAGAAAGGTAGATCTAGAATTTTTAATAAAGACAAAGCGCCAGAGTTATCGCTAGAGTTAATTATCTTAAAACTAAAATATTATCTGACTCGTGGACTGTATGCAAAATAGATCCGTTTTTCTCTTTTAAAATCAGAACGAAAACTTTCTGAATTCACAAAAAATTACGTTGTCTTATCCATTATCTGGTTAATAACATCCGACATGTCGAAATACTTCTCCAACAACTTATAACTCCACGACGCCTTCTCTGATCTATCTCTGTAAATTTCAAAAAAAAATTGTCAATAATTCCAACAGGTACGGTGCTTACGCGCAATTCTGCCACGTGCTTGGTTTTGCATGAATCGCTTTGCGCACATCATCGCGAGTCAAATAATTGACAAGAGCACTTCCAGCATAGCAATTGAGCCCATTGAATGCGTCCGTCGACTCATACCATGAGTTCACGTACGTGTCATGATATAATGGCTTGGCGCTCGTTGCGGCTGCCCGCTGCTTGAGAGCTCTCAAAGCCATTGCGCGTCTCGTTGTCGGATAATCGCTGCTAATACTATCCTGTCCCTTTTGCATGTAACAACTCTGATAGATGTTATAAAGATCAGCGCTGTAAAAGACAATCATACGTGAAATTCCAGCTCACGAGAAACTCACTTATTGCTGAAAGCATTCCAGTAATTGTCAACATAGCTGTTATAAGTCTTGTAGCACTCAGTTCCGTTGGGAACTTTGTTAAAATCATAATCTCTTGGGTTCGTTATGTTGCAATCCTTTTTAACCTTATTCCAATCACTAAATTGTTTTACATTGTATTAAATGTTGAATGGTAATGAACGAACTCTTTTCCACTGAATCCATGACCGTATAACAAGGAGATCAGAGAGTTTTCTTGTTCGTATTCACTCAATATTCCATTTCCAACAGCCATTCCCTAAAAATCCATAGTTTTAAATATAGCAGAAGAATTTGAAAATTGAGAATACTAATTATTACATTAATTAGGTAATTAACAAAATTCATCCAAGTTTTATTTAGGAACATAATATTGAAAACTTAACACTAAATCAAATTAAAGCTTAAGACAATCAACAAAATAATTTCTTTGACACAAGATTCAATTCAACCCAAGACAATTAATTTCTTTCGATTTTGAATAAGAAAACAGAAACTATAGTAATTAGGAAAAATTTGTATTTAAATTATCGTAATCTATGGATGTATAGCAGAGATGGCCGGAATGGCAGTTATTTGAATTCCGCAAGCACGCCAACAGGTATGGTAATAACATGAGCTCAGTAAGCGAGCTCAAATCGAACTTTTTGGAAATATATTAATACTCTTAGATAGCTTAAGTTACGTCTAGTTAATTTTCAGTAAACCATGTTTTATTGAAAAGACGTAACAGTTGAAAACTGGAAAATCGTTATTTCCAGTTGGCGTGCGCAAGTATCTGTGGTTAACGTTTGTATGAAAAGAAAATTGTCGGAATCCGGATTTCGGAATCGAAAAATAAGCGGATACCACCAATTCCACCAATCTGTGATGTTTATAGATTATTAATGTATTACGAGAATAAGCAAAAATGTTTCAAGACTTTGGTTAAATAATTGTGAGTGCGCTATAGAGTAATAAAGGAATGTTAATTGCAAAAACTACCGTAATCTAGGGAATGTGTGCTTAATTAAACAATTAACCTGTCGTACAAGACAATATTATCAGTAATATGGCAACAATCCATTCTGTTCTGCTTTGTAAAGTAATACAATTGGAAATGCGACAGAGTTACTGTCGCCTATACGGCAACTTGGCCCGTCCCTTGGAATGGCCAAGGAACAAAGATGAAAATAATTAATACACGCGTCGTCGTGTATTAATTAAATAATGAATGCCGTGACACCTTAGTCGACGTGTCGTAACACTCACGACACTATTTAAGTGATCGAACTTCCGATCACTCGTCATTCAGTCATTGGTCATTCATTCACTGGTCATTCTTTCACTGGTCAGTCATTCATTGGTCATTGGTCACTGTCACTGGTCATCTGTTTCGTTGCTGAAGTCAAGCCCTGCCTGCCGCACACCTGCTGAGATCCAGCCGTACAACCGCAGGCGCAGAATACAATCCACCCGACCAAGAGCGCACGGACCCCGTTCAACAGAGCAGTCGAGCCAGAAGAGGCCGACGTTAATTGTGCTGTTCATCTCCAATAAAGTCTTAATTCTACCACTGAACCACCGTACAAAGGAGGAAGCCAAGGCGACCTCCTTACAGTTACCGTGATCCAGAAATGTAAAATGACAATGCGCAAATGCCGAAAATAAACTGGTGCGAAGTGCAACGTTACCGTAAATCAGGGAAACTTTGAGCAATAAAGTGAGCACTACCGTGCTCTGGCAAGTTACTTTGATCAACAGATTGATGAACTTATATTGTAAATGTGGTAAAACTACGGTAATATAGGAATGTGGAGTACTTCTCGATTTAACGTTAAAATTGTTTTAACTATAAAATTACTTTAAATTTTTAAATGAGCTACAGTACTCATTGATCTGTTAAACTGTCAAATCTTACGCTTATTATTGTTTCGGTAACAACGTGTATTCAAATTACTTTTTTCTTTCATCATTTACAGTTACTAATAGCGAAACTTAGCCTTATCAAATAATTCACAGTTCGATTCAAAAATGAGCAAGTGTTAACAATGATTTTTTCAAAATTTTTTGACGGATTCGTACTTGACACATAATTTGAGTTTTGAAATTGTCTGGATTTTCACTGTTTTCCGATAAAATTTCTATTAAAGAAAACTGTAACTATAAACAGGAATATCTCGAAAAGTTTTTTTTATTAGAGACAGAAGTTATACACCATTCGATTGGTCATAATTTGCTCTATGACCTATCCTAATATCACTAATATTCATAGACATAGTTAAGAGCAGATTTTCTTCAAGAACACCGGAAATAAGTGAAAACTCATTGAAAAATTCAAACGGATCATAGATTAAATAATTATGTATCTAGAATGCATCCGTCAAAAAATTTTGAAAAAATCATTGTTAACTCTGTCAAATTAAGCATTGACATTTGCTCCTTAATACATAATTTGATCAACTTCCTTAAAATGAAAAAATCATTCATCGAAAATATTCGTATTTAGGTCATTTCCGAATAGAACAATTTTAACGTTGTTTTCAATTTTTTAATCAACGTTCAACCATTTTACCTTAAAGCTTATATTCAATTGCTGGTTTTCAATCATTTCAATAATTCGAAGACTCAAGGTTGGACAATAAACTCCTCCATAGGACTCTCCGGTGATGAAGAAATCGTTTTTCGTGTATTGCGGGAATCGTTTGAAGAACTCGGCAACGGCCATCGCATTGTTGTCTGCTGTCTATAAATAATTAGCAATTTAATGATTATCCGATCAAGTTACAGTATCATCGTCCCATGAGTTGTTGTTGTCATCCGTGTATGAGAAACCGACACCTGCTGGAGATTCGAGAAAGATGACGTTGGCCTTCTTGTTCCACGAATAAACATTCTCGTATAAAGATTTTCCATCATCATTGTTTGGTCGCAATGGTCCAAGTTCCGTGAACAAGCCACCTAACATCAAATTTGCTAGAAATTTAGAAAACAAATACCGAGTGAACTGCAACCGGGACCGCCATTCAGCCACAATATCACTGGATCATTTGCTGGATCCGACTGCGATTCCATAAACCTTTGATAATTCATATGTCAATTCCCAGTTAGAGTCCAATAAACTTACCAATAGAACAAATGAACGTTGCTATTATTAGCCGGCGTCAGATACCCGGAGAACATATTGTAACTGACGTCGAATGTTAATCCCGGCAGGTTCTTAATCTGATCCTGTTTCGCCGCATCGGAATATCCGTCAAGATTCAATTCAGGAGTATTTCTCTTCACTCGCAATGGTGGCATAGGTGGAGCCGTCGGCAAATCTGGCAGCTTCTTGGCTGGTGGATAACTGCGGCTCGGGCAATCGGATAATCCTTCATATTCTGGGATGATGCTGGATTTTTTAATAGCCGCCAGTGGCGTGCTCATGTCTTGATCCTAAATTGTGATGGAATTGTGAGCTACTTATAAAAATATTGGTAACAAAGTAAAGTTTAATTTTTTTTTAAAGTATTTCAATTGAAATTTAATGGTTGAGGAATAAGTTCGTCGTGATTTTATATAATCTTTTGTTTCACAACAATTTTTCTTGATGTTTGGCAAAGTGTATACATTTATCTGATAGCGGTCAGTGGTTACAGAACAACGTCAATTTAGTGCACAGTTTTGTCCAAAACAATTTTTTGTAGTTTATTATTATTATTTCAATTATTTATTTATTAATTTCAAATTCATCGTTTCTGAATTTTCAGAAAACGAGGAAGTTTTGTAATTCTTAGTGAAAACTGATTTAATGGAATTAGCTGTATAATCGGATTTTTACCAAATCTTCAATACTAAGGATTTCAGTTAGATCCTTTTATTCAATTATTATGCTGGAAATGATGAAAAATCATAAAATTACTTATTTTTATCACATTAATGCACTATAAAGAGGAAAACTTTAAAAGTGAATAACTTGAAAACTAATTTTTGAGGTTAAGACTTTATTGATAGAGGACATAACGGTAAGCAATAATATGTTTGCATCTAACTTTGATTCGACTTCTAAGCAACGTTATGATTTTTTTAAATTTTAAACATTCAATCGACTATAAAACACACGTTAATTACCGTAATCACGACATGATCCATCTCAGAATTTTCAGAATTTTACGAGCAACTCGCGTTTCATAAAAATCACTAGTTCTCCTAAAATGTTCGAAATACTGTTTTACAAAAAGAACAAAAAAGAATAAATTTGTTGAAGGCGCGATCAAATTTGTTGATATTTCATTTTATGTGAAGGCGATTTTTCTATTGAATGCCTTCGGCGTGAGTATGTATTTAACTGAATTTTACGGATGTTATTAAATCTAGAAAAAGCGGAAATTGCTCTCGTCTTAAAATAAAATGCATTTCTGCAAAAACCACGGATTATTACACCATCTCATTTTAAATTTCGATTTTTTTTTCATTTTTATAAAAAAAGACTAAAAAATCAAAGATCTTAAAGGAATCGAACCAACATATATTTTTCATGAATGAATCGGGTATTTTAATTTCTATGGTGTAATAATCCGTGATTTCTTTTGCGGAAATGGATTTTATTTTCCGACGGGAGCAATTTCCGATTTTCCTAGATTTAATAACATCCGATTTTACATTGTTTATATTAAAAATAAAGAAACTGGCCGTGGTCTAGGATTCACTATTTGGTCGACTCTTGTATGTGTGAAATGGAATACATTAACCATATAATGTCCGTCACAATGACAGTCTTAATAATAAATACGCAAAGAACGATAAAAGCTATCGATAAAATCGTCTCTCATTTTGCATTTTTTTCGTTGATTTCTTTTTTAGAAATTAAACTTAAATATGGTGCTTTTCAGAGATCGATGACTAATGGAAGAGCAAAAAATTAGGGGCGGAGAAAAGGTCTTGTTTAGACAGCCACACCGCCACTAAGGCCAGCGGATCTCTTCCTCTTTCGTTTCTCATCAATTTTTGTTATCTATTTTTTGTTTATTATTTGATGACAAGAAATTAAAAGTTTAATTTAAATATGAGAATTGATAAAATAAAAATATTGATGGCAAACAAAAGAGGAAGAGATTCGATAGCCTTAGTGGCCGTTTGGCTGTCTAAACAAGACCTTTTTTCCGCCTCTAATTTTTTGCTCTTCCAATAGGCATCGATCTCTGAAATGAATTATATAAATTGTTGTAAAATTGTGTTATTTTCGAGGGCGGAGAGACCCCAAAAACTGGCTCAACAGCTTCTTTGACACAAGACCGCGCAATTTTTGCCGGAACGGCATCAACTAATTGTTCGAGAGGTGCGAGGAATCCGTAAATAGTGAACAGTAAGCATAATTGATTAATTGATATTGTTTTTGTTCAAATAAATCTTTGTGAAAAATCTCTACGAACTTATTCTTCAACCCAATATTTAGAAAATTACTCTTTGAAACTTCTCTCCGAAAATAATAACAAGAATAGTCACAAGAATCATTCATCCATTTCATTATAATTTCTAGCAAAGGTTGTGCACTAAAATTTCCCAACCTTAACGAAGTTGAAAATCATCTGAAGAGCTGGTCCTGGCCGATCCATTGGCACGAGGTGGCCGGATCCTTTCACTGTCAACAAGTTGATATTCTTGTCTTTAAATATCTTAAAACAATCAATTCAGCAAGATTTTTTTTGCAATTTCCACGTACCTTATTGTATCCAGCAATCTGTGGTTGATTATTCGTGCCTGGATACGTGTACTTCCACTCCTTTCTCTCAGTCTTCAATGAAATCAATATTAAAATCCCAATAAGTGACTGTTACATTTTTGTTAATATTGAGATCGTCGGCCAGTTGCTCAATAAGCCATTGATCACCCAAATGATTGCACACCATATCAACATCGCCGTTATATATTAATATCTTCATTTTATTATCCTGTATGTTTGATTGAGAATTTGTTGAGAGATTGATAATGGTTACCGTGTAATACTGGCTAGTGACAGTGTCATTGAGAACCGTGTCCATTTCAAAATATCCTCTTTTGTATAGTTTCTCGTTGACCGTTTCACTAAATTTACAAATGCGCCATTTTAGTGTTTTTGTTTGCAAGATAAAACCCAACAATGCTAATTTTAGAAAACTTACTTGTACGACATCCATTTTTGCACAAAGTCGGGAATATTCAATGCAAACCGAACATCATCGCGATTCATATAATTTGTCATTGCTTCATCATAAAAGCACGGGAATGAATCGAATGGATCAGATGATTGATAGTTGATCATTGGATATCCACTATTATATTGATTTTGGTCGCTTGAATAACAATCTTGATAAATATTGTACGGATCATTCTCCGATTCCCAAACGGCCTTTTGCACAATATCCAGAATCTAAACGTTGACGCGTCTTACCATTTACCTTGGCAAGCTTACCATGTTGGCACATTTATCGTCAGTTCCGTTTCTTTTCTTGTAATTTCCAAGTTCGTCAAAATAAATGTAATTTGTGTAGAAATCGCACTCAGTCTTATCTTTTGAGTTACAGCATTTGCTTGTCAGGTGATTGTATTTCCTAACAAAACAATGTGATAAAATTAAGAAATGAGCCAACACTACGTTTCTTCCACAAGTCCATATGTATACAATTGGTAAATGACTGAGTTCACTTGCAGTTTCGTTGTAAGCTCACCGTTTCCTATAGCAATCCCCTAAAGAAGTTTTGGACCATATTTATGCAAGTTAATGGATGAACCTTAAAATTGATTTGAATATCCTTGCTGGTTATCTTTTCAATGAGCAAACGCGACAACGTCGGCACGTAGACACCTCCGTATGATTCGCCAGTTATGTAGAAATCATTTTTGCGGTATTCTGGGAACAAAGTAAAGAAGTCTTTCAAGCTATTGTAATTCATAATTGCCGTCTACAACAAAATGGGTGCTCATAGTAGTTATAAGAGTAAAAATAATTCTACCTTATTGTCATTATAAACGGGATCGTTGTTATAGACAGTTTGATTACCGATTTTTTCGGAATGATAGGAAAATCCAACTGCGTGAGGCGATTCCAGATACAAGACATTTGCAAACTGAAAACAATCGTCAAATTTATAATCAAAATAATTTTCAGACGAACTTTATTCCACGAGTAAACGTTTTCATACAAAGTGCTTCCATCTCGATTTGGTCTGAATGGTCCATTCTCGGCAAGTAAGCCCATCAACGACGAACTGCCCGGCCCACCATTCAACCATAAAAGAACTGGGTCCTTCGACGGATTCGACTGACTCTCCACGAACCAATAATGGAAAGAGTGATTTTCACTGGCTTTCAGGAATCCCGAATACTGATCAAAATTGATGTTAAATGTTGCTCCCGGCAAGCTATCAATCTTTAAAACATGATTAATATAAAATTCTCATGCGCGCGCTCTCACTTTGTCGGATTTCCTGCGCTCGGTTGCTTCGAATTGCTGAGCATATTCGGGCTTAAGTGGCTTGGCTTCCTTTTTCAACCAATATAAGCAGTTATTGAAGAAGAAATTGTGCATAAAGTCTCTGAGAAGTTGCAAAGCTTGCGACGGACGATCTTGAATGGCAAATTGTCCCGCACCCTGCAAATAAAAACCGCACATTTGAGCTCTCTTTGGAGCAACGACATACCCGAATCGATGCCACATGCACATTGTTTGAATAATTGGTCATCATACCGCCATCCATCCAGATGAACGCATTCGAGGCGTACGTGTGCCGCCAAATCTTGTCGTCTCCTTTTGCCAGGTTGGCTTTCTTGGCGAGTTGATCTCCAAATCGTCGCGCTCCGACAAACGTGTGCGTTGGATTCGCGTCACCATTCATGATCATCAATTTGATTGTTGTCTTATTCTCATGATGTCCGATGAATTTTGCGAGCAAGTTCACCATATCATCAGTTTGAGCGGTGATGGGATCCTTTCTAAAGTTGTATAGATCAGTGATGGGAGGGACCCCGTTTTTTGGAGTTCCGGGCGGGCGGGACTTTAAAAAAATTGAAAATTTCAAAACCCGGGTACCGGGACCGGGAGCGGGACTTCAATTTTTCCCTACCCGGGACCGGGACCGGGACTTCCCTTTTTCAATACCCGGGACCCGGGACCGGGACCGGGAATTCCCTTTTTCCCTACCCGGGTACCGGGACCGGGACCGGGACTTCAATTTTTCCCTACCCGGGACCGGGACCGGGACTTCAATTTTTCCCTAAACCGGGACCGGGATCCCGGTTTTTTAAGAAAAATACCCGTGTAGGGGGGACCGGGGGGGGGGGGAGTCCCCCATCACTTAACGGTAATAGTGACAATTAAAGAGGAGGAAGAGCGAGAACAACCGACGAGCGAACCTTTCTCTTATTAATTATGTAACAATTTGTATCAAAAAACACCACTTTGTCAATATAAACAGACATCCCTTTTCCCAACCCGGGACCGGGACTTCCCTTTTTCAATACCCGGGACCGGGACCGGGACTTCCCTTTTTCAATGAATCGGGACCGGGACTTCAATTTTTCCCTACCCGGGTACCAGGACCGGGACCGGGACTTCCCTTTTTCAATGCCCGGGACCGGGACCGGGAACGGGACTTCCCTTTTTCAATGACCGGGGACCGGGACCGGGAACGGGACTTCCCTTTTTCAATGACCGGGGACCGGGACCGGGATCCCCTTTTTTTAGAGAAATACCCGGGTCGGGGGGACCGGGGGGGAGTCCCTCCCATCACTGGTATAGATCAGTGATGGGAGGGACCCCGTTTTTTGGAATTCCGGGCGGGCGGGACTTTAAAAAAATTGAAAATTTCAAAACCCGGGACCCGGGACCGGGACCGGGACTTCAATTTTTCCCTACCCGGGTACCGGGACCGGGACCGGGACTTCAATTTTTCCCTACCCGGGACCCGGGACCGGGACCGGGACTTCAATTTTTCCCTACCCGGGACCGGGACCGGGACCGGGACTTCCCTTTTTCAATACCCGGGACCCGGGACCGGGACCGGGAATTCCCTTTTTCAATACCCGGGTACCGGGACCGGGACCGGGACTTCAATTTTTCCCTACCCGGGTACCGGGACCGGGACCGGGAATTCCCTTTTTCAATACCCGGGTACCGGGACCGGGACCGGGATCCCGGTTTTTTAAGAAAAATACCCGGGTAGGGGGGACCGGGGGGGAGTCCCCCATCACTTAACGGTAATAGTGACAATTAAAGAGGAGGAACAGCGAGAACAACCGACGAGCGAACCTTTCTCTTATAAATTATGTAACAATTTGTATCAAAAAACACCACTTTGTCAATATAAACAGACTTCCCTTTTCCCAACCCGGGACCGGGACTTCAATTTTTCCCTACCCGGGTACCGGGACCGGGACCGGGACTCCCCTTTTTCAATGCCCGGGACCGGGACCGGGACCGGGACTTCAATTTTTCCCTACCCGGGTACCGGGACCGGGACCGGGACTCCCCTTTTTCAATGCCCGGGACCGGGACCGGGACCGGGACTTCAATTTTTCCCTACCCGGGTACCGGGACCGGGACCGGGACTTCCCTTTTTCAATGCCCGGGGCCCGGGACCGGGACCGGGACTTCCCTTTTTCAATGACCGGGGACCGGGACCGGGACCGGGACTTCCCTTTTTCAATGACCGGGGACCGGGACCGGGACCGGGATCCCCTTTTTTTAGGGAAATACCCGGGTCGGGGGGGACCGGGGGGGAGTCCCTCCCATCACTGGTATAGATGTGCTGGATTTGTGTCAAGATCGTCACAATTTGCAAAGCTCACCGACAAGAGTTAAATTGTTTATTTCCAACACTGATTGCTTTTTTAAAAGCATCACTTTCCAAATACTTTTGCGTGGATGAGAAAGCAGTGCATGGGTAGGATGCCATCGGGTCCGTTGAGTTGTAGTTCATCACGCCGAGCTTAAAAAAACCAGCTCAAAGTCAGTCATACTGTAAAAATTTCTACCTGCGCTGCCTTATGATTCACCTTTGCCGCAATTCTAAAGCAGTTTTGGTAAATGTTTGATGTAAATTGTCTAGAAATTAATAAAATATAGTTTCCGTCGCAACCGATCAACCAACAAATCTTTCATCCAACTATTCAAATGCTTATCAGTTGTGTCTTTGCAATTTTTATAAAAGTTGCATTCACTAATTCTAGTCTGTTTGCAACAGGCTTCTGTGATGTCATGAAAATCCCTTAAACACACATTTTGATATATCCAAAGTGTGGAGAATATAAGAATACCTAACTCCACCAAAGCCGTGAGTAAACATGTACGGTACAAGCGCATTGTATTCGGTTATTGGATCCAAGTCTCCACTTTCAATCATTAAACCCTTTAAATATTTAATTTGTTAATAATTGAATTTGCAATAACCGTCAGGTTAAAAGTGTTTTTTTCCAAGATGGTATTAGCTAGCTGTGCACCGACATATGACGAGCTTCCTTCAGCAACCAGGTACATTTCAATACCAGTATAATTTGTATGACCGACTTGAAATGAAACTAATCCTTGATAAAGGGCATCAGCAATCTATTAGAACAAGACTATTTAAAGAACAGATTATTCAATCAACCTTAGTGTAATCAGTGGAAATTGAGCCATCGGAGTATCCAAGCCCTGGTGGGTCAATCACGAGTAAATGCGAAATCTTTAAACAATTCAACTAATATTCTAGTATAAGATGACGAGCTCAACCTTATTCCAGGAGAAAACGTTCTCGAACACTTTGCTGCTATCCGGACTCACACGGAAAGGCCCAATTTGCTCGATCATTCCAAATAATGAACTGCATTCTCCATTTATGTAAACAACAAGCGGCTCGTAGGTTTGACTATCACCTCCAACTTCAGCTTCAATGAGCCTTCAAATAGGTATATTATTAATTATTGAATGCTCACAACTTGCCAATAATGTAAATTTCCATAAGAAGTGTTTAAAAAACCGGCGTGCTGAGCATACGGTACCTGAATGCGCGAAATTATTGAAAAAAGAGTAATATCTCACTTCGAATATGGTATTCGGCAGTTCAAAAGCCGCCGATCTCAACAAAAGGACGAATAGTACGGCAATCATCGACATTGGTCGATGAGCCGACATTGCGGTGCGAATGTTGAATTGAAACTATTCCGTTCTTATCAATATCAATAATTCGAATTGTAATATTCATTTTCCGCCGTTATGTTATCAGGAAAGGGGAAAGATCATTATTTATTTTAATACTCTTTTCATTTAAATCTTTTTGGTGATATTAAACTCATCTAAATTAAATGCTCGCGTTAATTGTTTTTAAGAATTAAAAGTTATTGTTTTGATAAAAAAAAGTGATTACGGTACCTCATTAGGTAAAAAGGGATAACAAATGTGAATTTATAGGAAAACAATTATATTATTATGTGATAATCAACACATTTAATTCAATTCAGTTTATTATTAGTATATTTTTAATCAAATTTCATCTTTTTAAAGCAGTTTTATTTTTATGATTAAAAAACAGTGGTACGGGTATCCAAAGTATTCAAAAGCGAATGCTTATTTTGCTCACTCCTGCTCTCATGGATTTATGAATCACATCTAGGCTCCAATTTCCCAAAATTTTATTTAAATTTTCTTATAGCATCTAATATTGAAATACGCTCACTAAACGTGCTCAAATCTAACTTTCTGGGAGGATATCAATATTTCTGTATATTTTAAGACAATCTTACAAGGGAAGCTTTTAGGTCTGTTTGTCAGACTTTGATATAAAAGTGCAGATAGGTTCCTTATGATCCATATAGTATAAAATTAAGAGCCACAAAATGGTTTAAGTGGGTAAAAGACGCGATTTTCAAACACAAATTTTATATAGTTAATGTTAATCAAACCCGTTTAGATTTTAAGGGCTATACTATTTAAAAAAAAAAAAACTATTAAAAATAAAAAAAGTATTTTGTCAGTATAATAATCAAGCCATAAGGAATCTATCTGCAAATTTTTATCAAAATATCAGAGCCTGATCTAAAACACATCCCTTGTTAGTTCAATTGTCGGTAAAAAATAACCTAAAAACTTTCAGAAACGTTGAAAAATTGGAAAAAAACGTTCTTTGCATGTGGCGTTGACTTGGAACCAAACGATTAAATATCGGATGTAAAAAATGTCAGTTCGTACGTTGTACAAGCGCATCCAACATTATTGCGGACTGATATTCATCATTTCAATTATAGCTTGTGATAACATGATATCTAGAGAAATAATCGCCTTTAGGTAGTAGTACATTACTCACCATACAAGCCATAAAACAAGATCTCAGAAAAGAGGATAAAATCTAGAATTTCGGAAATAAAATTTTTTATTCTTGTACATACACTAGCTGACAAAAGTTTTGTCACAAATGTTTTTTCGGGTTTAACTTTTTTGTGACTTGACCAAATTGGCTGATTTTTTGATATGATATATTCATATGGTTGTAGATTATTTTACAAATTCCCGCTGGTGATTACGATGATCCGTTTTACAGTGACAAGCGTTTATCGTAAAACGCGTAGCTCAAAGATATTACGCACTTTTCTTGCACTGCATTTTTTAATAATTTTTATAGTTCAATTATATTTTTTTCATAATTTATTGAAAATAGCAGTAATTGGCAACATTTTAGAGATGACTCCACGTAAAGAAACTCCAATTACCACCCGGCAAGCTGTTATCAACATTAGGGAAAATGGAATGCGTGGTACCGAAATTGCCATGGTAATTTAAACCAAATTTCGCTACTATAACATTTTAAACACTGATTCGCATAAAATATCAAAAAATCAGCCAATTTGGTCAAGTCACAAAAAAGTTAAACCCGAAAAAACATTTGTGACAAAACTTTTGTCAGCTAGTGTAAATGTACCAAGACCACACAAAATTTACACGTGTAAATACCAGAATACTTTTTTTCGAAACTATAAACAAAAATGGACAACTATATCTGAACCCATTTATTAAATCCACGTGCACTACAATGCCATGAAACTGCGCCTCATTGCAAAGGACTTCGCACCAATTGCACGATTGTTTTTTTTCAATATTTTACTTATTATTTTTTTGTTCTTAACAGAATAATTAATTTAAATGTACGGTAACTGCTAGCTACTCTACGTTGTTCTGAAAAATATTATATATACATAATAGTTTTGTTTATACTCTTTTTTAAACAATAATTAATATTAAATATTGAAAAAAAATTAAAAAGTAGTGTTCGTGCAATTTGTGCGAAGTCTTTTTCAATGCGGCGCAGTTTCGTGGGAGTGTAATGCACGTGTTTTGTAAAAAAAAAATTTTTACCATAAATTTACAGATTTCTTTTCAAATATGTCATGTTTAAATGATGTTTCTGAGCACGCCAACTGAATTGTTTGATTTTTGAAAGTTTGAGGTGATATCATAGCACTCCACGGAATTTTAGCGATTGGTCTTCTTGTCTAGCTTAAGTATATATCTGAACCTCTTTGTTAAAATTTGATGTTGTTTTTTGGGGTGAGGACCGTTCGTGTAATTTTAATGAAACTTTAGTTACTTTTTCGGTTTGAATTGAATGTTCTGGTGGCAGTTTTGCACTTGTTTTGATAACAATTTCGTGCAAAACACAGTCACGCCACCGTCAAGCGCAAAGTGCAGAGATCATTGCTGTATTTCACTGTTTTTTAAATGAAAACTAATGGTCGCAAAAGAAATCTGATTGTCGGAGAAGAAAAATAATGATCAGAGGGGTTTTCAGATTTCAAACATATTTTTAAGTACCTTCCAATATTTTTGGCATGCTGAAATTTTTTGTGCATAGATTTTGACCCAAAATGCATCTCTGTGCTAAGTCATCAAAATTTGAGATGTTGACATTTTATACTTCCCTAGTCAGACGCGCCAACGGATAGTCAAACTGTGATTCATTTCTCCGTTTTTGAATTTTTATTCTGAATTTCGGGTTTGTAATTATGAAATTGCCAAAAACTGTCGATTAATTTTTTTCTAACTTAAAACTTTAAATTAATGTTTTTATAATAGATAACGATTCGAAATCAAGGTACTTCATTAATTCTATTAAAAATAGAGTCCTTGAAAGGACTTTTAGTGTTTTTATAATTTAAGGGATTCTGCTTTCAATACCGTAATAATAATCTTTAAAGATTCATGTAGAAGTGAGATATACGTGGTTCAAATAGGGAAATTAATAAATTCAAAAAATTTAAGAAAACGTGCCTCACCGCTTCCAGATTCACAATTTCTATATTCGATTCCGGATTCCGTTATTAAAAATTAGTAATTTTGATGATAACTGATGTACAGTATTAAAATTTAAAATCGGATTATTATTGTTGCCAACAATTGTTTATACAATAACCTGATAAGAACATGTAGTCTCTTTAGTTTTGTAATCTACCCACCTTGGAACACATGAACTTCAAGATAAAACCGTCGCATTTCTACAATAAAGCGAGACCAACAATGCACTTCACTCAAATCTTCCCAAATCTTCTCAAATATACCATAACAAAACAAAACAAAAACATTGCTCACACACATTCATCCATACATCCATACATCCATAGACACACACTTACATACACTAACACTCACGCTCTCAAAAATATATCTACATATACATATATAGATATATATATATTCAAATCCGATTCATTTTCATATGACATTTATGCTTTTGAGTTGCAATCTCTTTGTTGCATGTTAAACCGAACTGACATATAATAGATTAATCTTTGGGGCAGTCGTGGAGCAAGTGGTCGAATTTGCCGGATCCACTCGAGACGCGCACTAGTCACTGAGAAGCGATGAGCCATCGCGCCGCCATTGGCTCGGAGACGATGAATTTCTATGACGGTGGTCCGTACAGTTCGACGGCGATTAACATGCACATTACCAAGTGGGTTTTTGTTTTTAAACAATTTTCCTTTGAAGTTTTGCTCTTGAAATCGATAACCATGTTGATGATAATAATGCTAAATATGCAATTGTTGCTCATTCCTGCTGGCTTGATTTATCTCTAGGGCAATTAATTCACACGACAACAGCCATCCTCTAATTATCATTAACTCGACTCAAACGAGCTCATCTAAGCAACTAAATTAGTCAATCATTTCAACGGCGAACCATTTTATTGCTCGCATTTATTTGTTTAATTTTTAAATTATTCTCACTTTCCGAAAGGAACCATGTTATCAAGAAATGCGATTATTAATTTATCAAGGTTTGTTTGAAGTGAATTGTCATCATTCTTTTTGCTATCACTTTAAAAGTGAATTAAAAATCATTAAAATTTAAACAGTTGCTGCACTATGATAACTTTGACACCAACAAAATATCAAGCAAACGCCTTTTTCCATGGTCCATTTGCATATCTCGCGCGGTTGTTATTGTTGCTGTTGGTTTTCCTTTATCTCCTTTATACACACAAACACACATATCATCTTCACTGAAATCGAGCAGCTGTCTTGACAGAAATTCAGAAGCCATTTACATAGATGACGAATTGCTCCATCACTTTCGATATCAACTTGTTGTCGAGTCGAAAAAGTTGAACAATAAGCTGAAGAAGAAGAAGAATTGGTGGCGCGTTGAAAAAAGTTGTTTCTGTCTTCTTCTGGCTTGTATTTTATCCACCACTTCTTCATTTTTTGTCTGCTTGAGAAAAATGATAGTGGCCAGAAAAGATGAAGCAGTGTGTTTTCAAGCTTTTCAAACAACTGATGGATGGCTTTCTTGATTGTCTAAACGTGTACGGTAGAAGGAAAATAAACGTTAATTTTATACTAAAATGTTTAACAATACTAAGACGCGCCTTTTAAAAAAATAAAAGAATTTGAAACAAAATATCGTTCAAAGAATATTTCGCCAAATATCCCGCTATATAGTTGTAATTGAGTCACCAAACAATTCCACTCTCTTTTAACTCAACTCAGCTCTCAATTTGATCGAATTCACTTCAACCCATCTACCGTAGCGTCCATGTGGCACTTATTGGCTGGCAAGAGCTGCAGTAGGCGTGTCGCTGCACACAACAGAGCCAACCGGAGGGGAGGAGAGTTGGGAGGAGGATAAAGGAGAGGGGGGGGGGGGGGCGCGAAGAATGATGCGAGCTCAGCCAACGGGCCCTGGATTGGCATCTAATGAGGCCGGTTCCCGAGGGGCTTGTGCGTTCAACAAAAATGTTTTTCTCCGACTCGTCTACCTTACTCAGGTCCGTGAAAGATGAAAATTTACGCGCTCCATGGCCGACAACACTTCTCGATCCGACGACAGCTAGGTAATTGCGATTGTCTTTGAGCTCTTGCTGCTTTTTGTTGTTGTTGTTTTGCTTGGTTTTATTAAAACGCTCATCGCACACTCTTTATGGACTTGAATTTTTATGACGGCATATTGTTAATGAATAGTATATTAGATATGGGAGTTGACTGAAATCCCTAAAGAACAGGTCGCAATGTTTATATGCTGTTATCCGCCTTTTCAAATTCTATTAAATGCTCAGTTCCAGTCATTTTTAGTTTTCATGCGCTCCCTTGCTATTTGAATCTATTTGGGTTTTACTTGCAATTGGTTTATATTCTAGTTTTTGAGTAAATCCTACTAGAAAGAGATTTTGAATTTTGTTTGTAAATTTTCCCTAGTTAAAAATGTAGTTTGGGCAAAATCATTATTCTTTTATCAAATTGACAAAATTTTGCTAAGATTCCATAACTCATTTGATTAAACAGCTACGTAAAACGATTTAAGAAAGATTAGACAAAATGTTTCTGACGAAAATCATAATTAATGCAATTAAAAGTTATTTCTTAATCATAGAATTGAGTCCTGCTTTATGGTTTTTTATTAAAATTAGAGACAAATCTTTCACTTTTATGAAATAATCACGTTGACTTTCATGATAGTTTATTCTTTCTTTTCATTTTTATAAGAATAAAGTACTCCACCCGTAAGTGCAAATGTTAAGGATGTTAATCATGAAGATTTTTAGATATTTTAAGTCAAAAAGTTCCTAATACTTCTATATTTAATGTGACTTTACTATGACTTGCTAAAGTATTAAAAAATGAACATTTATATAATAAAGTATACAGTAAGCAAATTTTCCCTTAAAATTTAACAAGTTTCATAAAATTTTAATCGTATCAACATGAAAGACAAAATACACAAATATAGAAATCTTTATTCAATTCTTGTTCAAGACAAAAATAATAATTTTTCTCACAATTTAGCATTTTGCCGCAATCACTGTGCCTTCTAATATTTTTCTAAACATATTTTTGATAAAATTAAACTCATTTGAGCCCAGCAAAACAACAATCAGAGTACTCGCCAGGATTGAAAGTTTCGAAGCCCGAAGTTTAAGTATATTGTGGAGCAATTTATGCAAGAAGGTTTAAATCGCGATTGCTTTTCTTCAGATGAATTATGATTTTGTTGTTTAGTAGAATGTTTTCTGGTATATGCTTATATGAGATCATGTTTGGAAAGGTAGCTAAGTACTCTTGACAGAACTTTGCCGTAGACAATAATAGCACGATAAATGAATTCTTAAAAACATGTCTTCAAGAGAGTCAGTCACAAAATTTCGTAAAAGTCAGGGATACTTCAAGAAAATTCCGTAAAAAATAGTTCTACACTTTCACGTGTAAGTTAATAAAGCGCGTTTAAATCTAGAAAAAATGTAATTTTTCTGTGACGTGCAATCATTTTTATATATATAGGGAATATATAGTTTTGCATAGCTCAGCCTAATCGAATACTTTAAATGTTTTAATTCAATTGCCAATTTCATAATATTAACGCTTTTCTAGTCATTGTTACCGTGTAAATTGCATGATAATTCACATTTAAAATTAGTAGCATAATCTAAAACTTCATATTAAACTTTAAAAAGAAAGTATTTAGATATTAGATTTTAGCGGTTTTTTTTGAACTCTTATGAATATTATTAACGTTTATTTTCCTGGTGGACACGAAAATAAAACTGAATGAAACAATAAAATAAAAATAAAAAATCGAACCAAAAAGCACTCGTCAGTTTCATTCAACAAAATTGAAGCGATTCGATTGCAAACTCCCAAAATCCCTAATCACCAAAGCTATAAAAGACGGCATTGATTCGAGATTCGTTTCAGCTCACAAGTGGCGCGAGCACACTTTGAAAAGAACCCACCAAGCAATTTGCGAAAATCCAACTTTTTCCACTTTGTCATCGCACTCTATGATCGATCAAATCAACCGATTGAGGTCGAGCGCACGCAGTTTGCCGGATTCGTCGAGAAGGAAAAAGAAGTTGACGGACAGGAAACGCGCAATGGCATTCATTACAGGCTATCACTCGTTTTCCAAAACGGTAAGCGGCTTTGTTACTATTTTTAATCCGTTTTGTTTTCAGGCGTGCGTGCTGAGCAGGATCTGTACGTTCGATTAGTTGACAGCGTCTCCAAACAGGTAACAAGGCTCATTTAGAAACAATAACCAATCTTCCAAATAGGCAATAACTTATGAAGGGCAGGACAAGAATCCAGAAATGTGTCGTGTTCTACTAACCCATGAAGTCATGTGCAGGTGAGTTTCAAACCATGGCTCGATTAAAATCCTCTTACAGTCGCTGCTGTGACAAAAAGAGCTGTGGCAATCGCAATGAAACTCCGAGCGATCCGGTGATCATTGACAGGTTTCATTTCCTTATCTGTTTCTTTAATCGCGCACATCCGGTTCGTCACCTTGTGATTACAATTATTATTATTATTGCTCATTGATATTCAAGACGGACCCAGCTGTCAAATCATTTAACCAATTTTATGACGATCTGCCAAAAATACACACATATTAATAAGATTACGCCATCATTAAATGAGCCATTCTATGCGGGCTTCAATAAATGCAATTGTTTTTGTTGCAATTTTCCTTGAAGGTGAATTTTATGAGCTTGAGTGGCGAGCACATTCAACTTGATTAGTTCATGCTTAGAAAATGCGCATTTTAATTATGCGCTCCGCTTTTTTAGTGCGTTGTGAGTGTTTTCTTGAAGCCTAAAGGATATCAAATTTGCTTTAAGCATGGCATTTGAAATAAGGAGTTTAATCGCTTAATTAATGCCTTAATGGCACGTATCACTTTCATTGTATAGAAGAGAATACAAATTCAATTTGATTATAATTGTAATGAGTTGAAAGTAGTTGTCAATTAACTCAAACTAGAAGGGAGTTTGTTAAAATGGAGCCCGACCGAACTAAATAAGTAACACTTGTCTATTAAATTATGAGCACTTGTTATTGATTCTCAACATTCTGTGCATATCCTATACATTAGTTGAGCACTCAATAAGACGATAATAGTAGCGAGTAATCATGTAATTACTAGTTGCCTCGAATGGAGTATCATCTTTTTTACAACCGGCTGCTCGTGCATTTTATTGAAAACAATTGTGAGGGGTCAAGATTTGATTTCAATTCCAGATTCTTCTTGAAATTCTTCCTCAAATGCAATCAAAACTGCCTCAAGAATGCTGGAAATCCGCGAGACATGCGTCGTTTTCAGGTTGGTTTAGCTCACAACGAGCCACTAAACAGGTGGCACCTCATCGCTCATTTCTCTATTGTTATTGCTCTTCTATTCAGTTTTATTCAAAAGGCCTTTTGTATTCTAATCATGATACCAATGGACATACGGTCGCATACAATAATAGATAAGACATACGGTCAGAAAGATTGTTGGCGGCGAGCAACAATTGATTGTAAATTTGAGCATCAAACGGCATTAAACGTTTTTGATGAGCATCGAGAAAAGAGTAATGGTTGCTAGTTAACAATCTGTTGACTTGCTCAATTCCCAAGGCAATTTTAATTAATTTTTGTCAAAAACAATCATTCATATCAATCGGCAACAAATGAACTTCAAAATGAAGGGGGACGTTCTTTGTTTTCTTGCAGGTTGTGCTCAGCGCCTCAGCTCGAATCGATGGTCCATTACTGGCAGTATCGGATAACATGTTTGTACATAATAATTCGAAGCACGGTAGAAGAACCAAGAGAGTCGACGCATCGGATGGTAAGCGTTGAGAATCGGTGGTGGATAAAGCACATTGATGATGTTGCACGAGAAATGGTAATAAAATGAATTGCGCTTAATTGGGTTTTTATGAGTTTTGGCGAGAATAGAGGGTGATTATTTTGAGTGCAAGTTCTTTCTCAACATGTTTTTTGGTTTTAAATGACCAAATATTGTCGGTTAAGCAAGATTACAAATTTAATATCAAATCATTTGTCTCTGAAATTTCGTTTAACTTTCCGCCAACGTTTTAATGTTTTTCTATTTGATATTTTTTCTAAAACCAATTGAATTCAGACAATAACCCGGAATTAAAACATAACTAGATTTTCCCATTTACGATTTTCCCAAAAGAATATTTTCTGAAACCCGACAGATTCTCTACGTTGGCATTTCATACAGCAAACTTTACTCAATCTTTATTTTAACTTTGTTTCATTCTATTTAGGTTGTATGAAGAGAGTTAAGGTTAAAATATCCCATGTACAGGCGAAATTAGTAAGAGCAGGAGCGGATAAGAGCGTCAGTAATAAAAGATTTTCTGAATATGGAAATAGATTAAAATCGAAACTCTAAAGTCTCTTCGTTAAAAGTTTAAATATCAAACTCAGACCAATTGAAATTTTAAATTTTCAAATATTTGAACGATTCTTACAAGTTGATTGGTGTTAATATCAGAATAAATTCCTCATAAATTTGATATGAATCTCCTAAATATACAAATCTGATCGAAAAACTATAATTGAGCATAATTTCTGAGCTCACCATTTAAAGTCAAAAAACGTGCACGTTTCAAAATACACTTTTATACCTAAAAATTGGGTTTTTTTATAATTATACAAGCAATATTTTTGTTAATCAAAATAACTATTAATATATAACTATCCACCAAGCCATCTGGTATGGTAATAAAATTATATTAGAAAACGTGCTCAAACACCTTTTTGGAAATGTGTTAATATTTTTTAGATAGTTTAAGAAAAACATAGTTAAATTGTAGTGTACGATGTTTTATTGAAACGAAGTAACAATTTTAAAATACAATTAAAATCGGAAAAAAATTTCCTGGTGGTCAACAAAACAAAAATGGATTTTACTGTAAAATTGTGACAATCTTTTGAAGACTGAGTTTACGTTCAATTGTAGATCTATAATATATTTAATAACAATTAAAGTTACCATCATTTCTAAATTATAACAGCCATCTAACACGGTCGTTTGAAAAATATTTTTGTCCTCTTGAAGTAGTACAACGAAATACCTTAATAACAGAGAGTTTTCGGTATTTGTTTTTCTTTATTATACATGCTTCGATATATATTTTTTTAATTGGGAAGATTCTTTCATGCTACAATTAATTAAATAATTCAATTACACGAGAATTCTTATGATCTGATGGCTGGTGGTGTCACAGGCTTTACTTAATAAGGTTTTTTAAAGTGACTGGATATAAGAAAATTAATATAGAAAACAACTAGGTATGACGGTTTATATATATATATATATAATTAGCATTTTTTAGGGTAATTTCACGAGCTAGTGTGAGCTTTAGCTCTCAGCTTAACTATCCATCACAATAAGAATAAAAACAGAAAACATTAAACATTGTTACGAGTTATACAATTAGTCTTATCCATTAAATATAAATTGGGGAAATCAGTGAATCGGGTTTTATTTTTACAAAAATCACGTCAAATTAAATCGTATACCTCAGAAACATGGTTTTAATTTAAAATGTCGAAAAATTATATATTAAAGGAAGCTTTTAAAATTTATGTTAATATTAGTATTAATTTTAACTTGTATAATAAAATTTTAAAAAATGCTTTTAAATATTTTTGATTTAGGGTTGCTATTAAATATATTGAAAAAGGGGAAAATTGAGAAATTGGAAAATTGAAGCTAAAAAATTATGGAATATTTCACAGTCTGATTTAAAACACTTTTACAATACCATTGAATTAATTATAATTGATAAATCAAGATTCAAAAGCATACTTGTTAAGATTTAATTTCTCGAAATACTCATTTGATTTGATTTTAATAATAAAAATTAAAAGATCTCAAAAGTATCGAACTCACATCGGTCTAATGGAATCAAATTATTTACAGGCTATGCGTCTACTATTGTACTGATATACAAAAAAATGCATCCTTTAAAATTTAATATTCCGTTATGTATGGCGACATTTTCTCCTTTTCCGGGCCTGCACACCAACTGCTCGGTTAAAGTGTTCACGTCCAACTTCCCAGAAACATTTTAATATTATCAGATAGCAAACCAAATGGAAATGTTTTTAAGCTTGTGCTAAAAAAATCTTTTACACAAATATTGTTAACGCCAATTTTTCCTTAAACTCTCTACAAATATGAAATTCTTCACAAAATGTTACGCGTTTCTGAGCTTGTTTGGCATGCATATAGTTTTAGAAAAATCTGGCAAAATTGACGTAAAAAGACGTTCAGTCCCGTTTGAAAATTGGAAAATCGTTATTTCCCTTCTAGTTTAGAAAATACCGTACATTATAATTTAAAAAGGGTTTTCTCCAATGGACAAAAGAATTATAGAGAAGCGGATAAGAAGAAGAACAAACCTAAAAAGTCAAGTTTAATATTTCAAACGAAATATCAAATAATTATATTTTGTAATAGAGCATTTTGATACCAAACTGTGACTTTCTCACCGTCATTTTAAAATTAAAAATCTTATCCAAGTTTAAACGATTAAACGATCTTTATTTGAATGTTTAATCCAAACACCCTAAACAGGCTCTTGGTGAGATTCTGAAGACATGAATAATGAAATTCCTCAACTGAGGATTCCGAAAATGTTTTCGAATTTAAAATCAATAAAATAATTAGAAAACTTGTTTAAGTATTGAAAAATGCACGTGTATTAAAATTTACATAAAACACGCCAATTTTAAACGTATATGAAAGTTTTTACGTGTTTATAAGGAAAAAAAATTATTGCAATTTAATTAAACTATCTAATGATATTAAAATATTTTTAAAAAGTTGGATTAGAGCATGTTTCCTGACCTCATTCTTTTACCATACAAGTTGGGTTGCATAGTAGAAATAACAATTTTTACTGTCAAATTTTACAGTTATTATTTAAGATTTATTTAAGATTTGTGTACATTATTTTACATTTTAAATGATTGCTATTCAAACTTTAACGGATTTCTTTATGGTACTATTTAATTTCTGAAATCTTGACAGAAGACAGCAGTTCCACTTATAATATCAATTTTTGAATAAAACATTTTTTCTGTTTCCCTGATCTTTAAAATATTGATAGTATTTTCGAACAAATAAATTAAACAGCACGTGTTGATAAGATTGCAGCAAAAAACAAAAGCGTCTTATCAAATTATAAACTTCAATTGACTTGATGATCTCATCTAGATTTTGCTTCGATCATTGAGAGTTCAAGAAGAATTGAAAATGCAAATCAGCCATTTCACCGGCAGCTGACAATTGTTGCCAAAACACTTCTCCGAACATATCGTACTTCATCCTAGCTGTCAGCTATTTATCGTGCTGAGATGACAACTATCGATAGAGCCATTGTTATCTTGATTCTACTAGTCAGCTTGCATGAGCAAAGAAATTGTGTGCGCGTGTGCCAGATGATGTGCAAAGATACACATGATTAATGGCAAACAAGAGAGCGCAGAGCTGATCATCTGCGCATATCATCATCATTACCATTTCCAGTGTCTCATCATAATGTGTCGAAACGAATAATTGTCGCGCATCAATAAAACCATCAGCGTATGCAAATTTTGCGTCGTTTGTTGAATCTCGTTTCAAGAAAGCACATGAATGTGCTCGTGGTTGTTGTTGTTGTTGTTTTTTTCTGCTTCCACTGATTGTTATCTAGTCTCTGACAAATTGCAACCAATTAATGGGAATGTTGAAGATGCCGAATTCTCGTCGGAGGTTCAAGAAATGCCAGCGGGCACCACTCCAACCATCAAGGCACTGTGTCCGAGTGAGGGCTGGATTCAAGGCGGCACCCAAGTCGTCATCATTGGCGAGAACTTTTTTGAGGGACTGCAAGTGATGTTTGGCACGTCTGCAGTTTGGAGCGACGTAAAATATAATGAGCATGGGAATACAGTATTCAGAATTGGTTTGCAGGCAGTTCAAGTGATCTCACCGCATGCGATGAGAGTGACAACGCCGCCGAGGCACAGCGCAGGAGTCGTGGAAGTGTCGATACAGTATAAGACGAAAACATTCACACGTGGCAATCCTGTGCGATTTGCTTATGTTTGTAAGTTTCAGAGTTTATTATACCTGTTAATTCAAGCAAATATGGATAAAAATATTTAATATAGAATTAAGAGTGCAATTGTATTGCCAACGGAAATTCATGAATAACTTACAAAATAACTTTTACAGCAATATTACAAACTTCTCTTAAAATATCTCCTGGACTCTAGATTTCCACTATATGCAATTTTTAATTACGTTTCTGAGCTTCTGTTTTTACCAACTGCAATATTAATAACGAGCTCAGAAAAAGTTCTCAATTCTAATATTTTGGAAAGATATTAATATTTTCCGTAAGTTTAAGATAAAGCTGACTGGAGTTTTTGTAAAGTTCACGTGGAAACTACATGAAGCGTGTAAATGTCAGAAAATAACTAATAAACTGCTTAAAATAACTTTTAAAAATGTAAACTTAAATACTGCAGTATTAAATTCCTATAAATATCAAGTTAAATTAGAGATCAGAAATATTCTAAAATTTAAAATTTCAGCAGTAAAACAATATTTTGTGATAATAAATGGAAAGTCTGGCTAGATTATGTGAATAAAAATTTTAATTTTACACTTATAAAATAGAAAGACACGGTTTAATATATTCGCAGTCTAGTTTACTCAGCCTATCCTGATTCCTGAAAAATTCTAAAAAGAACATAAGCTAGGATTTCAAAAAATATTGACTAATTTCCACAAACTTAACGTGATCCAGGTTAATAATTTATTAAAGCAATATTTTAAGAGAAGATAAATAAATCATCGATGCATAGTTTCCATATAAAATTTTTGTTTATTTTCCACTCGAAAATATCCCTTTCATTAGTTTCCACGTAGAATCAAATTTAATAAAATTTAATAATAATATATTTATTCACCAAAAAATAATTATTAAAAAAGTTTAAATATTTTTTCTTCAAATATTAAAACAGAACAATGAAAAAGAGCCACAATTTTTACACGTTTAGAACTTAAATAATTGTTATTTTGAAGATTCCAAAACTTAAAATATTTCTAATCGATCCCAATTATAACAAAAATAAATAAAACAATCGGTACAATTTTAATAAATTTAAATAAATATTACTCCTATTTGAATAGAGCACACCAATTGGAATACCCCAGTCCAGTATCTGGTTCGTTCAAATTATATCTTTCAAATTGAATATTAGTCGTTTCGGCCTCAACCCAAGTATAGCACAGGGGCGGAACACGCCTGCGCGTAATTATAACACTTAATAGTACAAATTTATTTAGTGAATGGTATTAACTCACAGAATTTATCATTAGAAGTCTTATGCGTCTATCTGAAATTGTGACAAATAGATTACAAATTGATAAGTTCGAGTATTGGCATGAATAGAGTTTCTTCTACATTTTATATAGAATATACAGAATACATCGAATATTTAGTATTAAATTACCGAAAAATCCTGTTTACTTTATTAACAATAATGGAGAAAAATAAATAAGATGAACAATTTGAAGATGATGAAAATGCATATTAGTACAGTAATGACTTCAGAATGTTATCCATAATATTTAAAATATAAATGTTTACATTCAGAAAATAGATGGACAATTCTAATATTAAAACAGTTGTTTCTAAATTTACATTAGTTGGTTACGGCGAGCGAACATAATCTTTGAAATATTAATTCCATTAAAATATTTAGTAATAAGCTTAAATTTCATACAAATTAATTATTTACATTGAATGTGTCATTGGTCATATATATATATATATATATCTAATTTTCCTAATATTAATTTGAATAAATTTCAATTATTTTCATTCATCAATGGATTGTGAGTTTCACGAAAAAATTGTATCCTCGAAAATCGTAAATTTTCAATAGCGTTTTGCTAAATTCTTCATGAGATTTTTAAGACCTTTCTAATTATTTTATGTCAAACAACTCAACTATCAATCGGTTAAATAAAGGTATGGAACATTAAATGAGACAGAGATTTTCGTGAGCCCTCAAATGAATTTGTCACTGGAAAGTCACTTCTCTTATGTAATAATTTAAGAAAACTATGTAATTTATGCCGTAAAAATTAGTTGTTAAGTTTCACGTGGATTTGAATAAAATCCATTTAAATTTTGAATAAAAAATCATTTTTTATTTGGCGTGTATTGGAATGACTATAGTTTTCTAGTGGAATTATTAGTTTAAATATTAACTGGTTTGAAATAAGCTCTTAAATAACAAAATATCATGCTTTAAATATAGTGTAGCATTCGAAACAATTAATCAAAAAAAAAAAAACAAAAATTAGAGAATCTTCTAATTGCAATACAAGATTATTTATAATAAAAAATTTAATTCATAGGGAGTATACAAGAACCCTTTTCCAGTAAATTATATAAATGTTTAATTAATTTTGTGACATCTATAATAATTCTAACATTTTCTTAAAAATGATTTTCCATCACCGTTTAACGGATAAATCATTTCTTGCATACGGCCTCAGAATTGTAATGTTGGTCAGAAACTAGGTAAAAAGACAATAAACCTGCTAGAATTTTGAAAGAAACCTTTTCTACTAATAAATTTCGACCTTAAAAATAAAAAAAAAGTGCAAGGTATTTTCTCGCCAATTTCCTTTTATTGCCGATTTTATTGTCTCAAGAAGTTTTATACGATTGAACACCCTGAATATAATATTTTCCTGAATAGGTAAAAACTTTCCACAATTTAAATAAAATTAATTTCTTCCTGGTTGTCAGAACCACGCAAATAATTGGACCAGAATTTACGTGAATTTATTTTAAGTGAAACAAGAATATGTTAAACCATAGTTCCAAAAGATGTCCTACCAGTAAAGTATATTTTACTATTCCTGGTGCTCTAGAGAATATGATCTTTCTACAAATGAATGTATGCCCAGAGAATAACAAAAAGTTTACAATTTTTAACGAGTTTGAGTCAAAATAAGTTTTACTTATTTCGGTAACCGTGATTTTACGTGAGAGTGAGAAATCAAATCCCTTTGTCGAATTGTAAATAACTTACGGATACAGGTGGTAGTTGGAAAAATTCAATCATTAGGGTATAAATTTTAAGAGCTTAATTAAAAATAAAACTAAACTAAATTTTTTAATGTTTAAATTACATTGATGATCAGATTAGAAAATTCAATAAATTAGATCGATTAGAAAATTCAAATTTTGTGATATTGCGACACTATTTTGAACTTGCAAATTTTGTTTTCAAAAATTTCAAAATTAAAACAATTAAATATTTATTTGGTTTAATAATCTTTTCCTTTAAAAAAAACTTTAAAATTCAAGTTAAATACAAAAACAAAGTTCAAATGAAGATTTTCCAATATTGCACCCGAAATTAAATGATAAAGTTGAAGGATGCTCTTGTTGCAAATTTCGGCAAGAAGCGCATATTTTTATATAGTTTAAGACTGGTTCGAAGAAAAGACTTTAAGTTATAAAGAAAAATAACGTGTAAAATAGTAAAACACATTTAAATATTGACAAACTGTTCATTTCCATTTGGCGTAATATTGTAATGAATCGTTTATTTACAGACAAATATACTAGTTAGTTTGGCAAACACGGCTTAAATTATGCAAAAAACTGATTACCTTTCTGGAAAACTAATTGTGAGCATGTTTTCTGAGCGCTCATTGAGATCGTACATTTGACGTTAATCCTTTTTCATAGAAACATTCTATTTAACAAGATTTTAAAATTAAAATACATTTTTACATACGGTCTCTGATGATTTTCTCATTTTTCAGTTGGAATATATATTGAAAAACAAAATCATATGATCGATTCCAAATGTGATTACCACCGCAAAATGGGGCGCACTTTTTTAAATGCTATTTTTTTTATTTATTGTTTATGATTATTATTGAAACAACAGCTAAAAAATATTCTTTAATTTATTTAAGCAAAAAAAAGAAAATAATAATAAAAATTTAATGAAAAATAATATTTCAAAAAGTGTGCCTCAATTGCGGCGGTAACCGACTATATATTAATAACATAATCTTGTACTCCGATTTACGACAATTAGAGTTGGTTCAAGTTTTGTTTAATTATCGGCTATAACACAGCTTTACCGTTTGCATATATATTTGAAGCGATTCACGTCACTTAAGAAAAATATTTTCAGCGTTTCACGTATTAAACGTTTATCTGTTTATAATAAACTCCCTACAATTCAGTAAAAACTATTCGAATATGTTTTTTAATATATTAAAATCGATATTTTGAAGTGGAAAGAAAACAATTAAAAACAAAATTGAAAAATGTTTCAACGTTGGTTAGTGTCACGATCGGTTTTCTACGCTTAAATTAAACCTAATAATTTAAAAATACCTTCCTCTTACAGATATTTTCTCTTACAAAAACAAAAATCATATTATTAGCACCTTCACGTATAATTAAAATAGAAAACTCAAGTTTGAGCAAGTTAGAGGAAATCCTACCTGTTAACCTATAAAATATTTATTTATAAAAAATATATTATATTCAACAAAGTGTGATATTTCAGCCTTGAGCGAGCCGAGCATTGATTTCGGTTTCGCGCGCCTTCAAAAACTGCTCCCAAAGTATCCCGGGGACCCGGAACGCTTGCCTAAAGACTTGATTCTGAAAAGAGCTGCTGAGCTTGCAGAAGCTCTCTACAACAGGTATCCCAGCAATTCTCTTTCTCCCAACAAACTTCTTCAGAGCTCCAACTGATCAATTATCCCATTATGCAAGCGCCTACAGTGCTCAGTTTGACACAGCAACAGGTATTGCAAACAAAAATCATTTAATAGACTCTTCTTTCTGTTAAGATTACTCCAATCGGTCGCACACGTCCCCAAGGCAAACTCTACCGTATGCCAACAACCAGGCTCTCTCATCGGCAGTCTACCCGACGAGCTATCCGACAGTGACAGCCAGCCCTGCGGCAAACTTTCTAAATGCTCAAACAGGTAAGAGTAGAGTAGGAGAGAATGGAGATTATTTGGCGATTTAAGGCTTCGCCTCATTTGGCACCGTGAACCCGTTTGCGGCCACATTGCAGTCGTCGACGAGATTGACTTGAGCTCGAATGCAGCAAATCGATCTCACACTTGTTTTTGTTTGTTTTAAATAATAACAGTAATAATATTCTTGTGATACTTTGATTGCACTTTCCTCATTCATCCTCGAATTGATTTAGATTTTTAGACGTTTATTATTATTATTCTTATTATTCTAAATATCCAATATTTATTTATTATTCGAATCTAGTGTAATACATATGATCTCCTTTTTAAATATTGTTGATCTCGATTTAATTATATAACATAATTTGTATAATATTTATTGGCCAATGTTCTCCTATGGCAGCGATTAATCGTATTTTTCATAGAATTCTTAGTTTATAAAGAAAAAGGGTTTATAATATTCTATTAAATAAATAGTCCGTTATTATATTATTAAGTTGTGAATTGTTTGAATTGTAAAATACTTAATATTATATGGTGAAATAAATTAATTCAAGACCCCTAATATATTTCAATTAGATATTTTTGATAATATTGTAATATATTATTTTTGTGCCCCATTTATTATCAGGAATGTGTTATCTTGATTATAAGAAAAAATGGAAAGTATGGGAAGACAATCGATGAAAAATGAATGAGTTCATGTATCGGCTCATTTGCAATGATTGCAACAGAATAATTTAAAATATGAAAAAAAAACGGAGATATTAATTTTCGAGAAATTCTTGATAAGACACGCACGTATTTCGGCGAAAAAATTGTTGAGTGAATTGATAGCAGTAAATGACAACAAACATCTGTACGGTTGGGTTAAGGACTAAAATAGAGGCGATAACAAATCAATCAAGGGTAAATTCTATGTTTTTAAAAATTGCAATTATTTTTGGACAAAAATCAAAGGTTGTTCGTCTGAGTATTTGATTCTGCAAGGCGGAAAAGAGATCTTTTACAATCATCAATACTTGTTTTTAATGGTTTCTGGACTTTCAGTTGACAGCAAAACGAATTCATAAAAATTGAAGCTCAAAAGAATCGTAAGTAAAGAGCACATTTTATGAAAAGGCTTTAATATTGACGTAAAAATTTGGATTTAAAATGAATTTAAATATTATAGGCTATTTCAAATTTTTTGATGGCTAATTGCGAGCCTTTGCGCATCAAGACTATTACAAAAGGAGAGATAAAAGACAACTATTTCTTTTTATAATTGTAGCAATGCGCAATGCTTCTTCAAAAAAATTGAAATAGATAACACCGTGATTTTCATTTGGTATATAGTAGAGAATGACAGTTTTTGAAGTTTGGAATCGAAAAATGACCGTAATCCTGAGGAATGTGTTTATGCGTTAAACGGTAATAGAAAATCATCGATTAAACACGTTTCTAAGAACATATAAATACACGTACACTCCACTGCCACGAAATCGCGCCGCTTTGCTAAAGGCTTCGCACCAATTGCGCGAAACACAACTTTCTATTTATTATAAATATTTTAAAATGTTTTATTAATTATTATTAAACAGAAACATTATTTTAATGGTTGTATGTTGTTCAGAAAAATTTAATAGGTTTGTTTATACACTTTTGATTTTTAAACGTACACATTTCCTTAAAAAATAACAAAAAATCCATATAGCATGTCAAAAAATTTTTATAATATTTCAAGTAATTTTAATAGAAAGAGCAGAAAAGGTGTTTCTCTTAAATAATAATTAATAGACAATTTATTATGAAATAATAAATTGAAAAGTTGTGTTTCGCGCAATTGGTGCGAAGTCTTTTGCAATGCGGCGCGATAATGTGGTAGTGGAGTGCGTGTATGCAAGAAACAATATTCACATTGCAAAATTGATTGAAAAATGTTTTAATTTACTAGATTTGTCAATGATTTTCCATCATCGCTTAACGGATAAATAAGTTCTTACATACGACCTCAAAATGTGGAATGGAAAAATGGCCGGAATAAGGAATCCGGAAGCTATAACCATATTATATTATGAATTATTAATTTTCTCTTATCTTGATGTTATTAATACAATCGCCGTTGATGAAAGATGGTTAATTTTAACATTAAAAATTTTCTTCAAAATTTCACAGATTTATTACTTTTATTTTTTATGAAAATTAAATTATAATTGTCAATTTCTTATAATTTCATAATATTAAAAATGTGAATAAATAAAAACAATTTTTGGTGAACATTTTCGTTATATTCAGTTTGATAAGTATTTTAAAGTGAGTTATGCGTGTAAAAGACTCGAAACATTACTATATACTATAATAAAGAATTTTATAATTTTTGTTTTTTCGCTTAATAATATTATAAATTTCAATCGAATTTAATATCAGAGCTCTCTCGCTGCCAAATGAAATGTGCGATTTCTAAAATTTTGACAGCGTATTCTAGTATTCTACATGAATATCCTGATGGAATTAAGTTGTTAATATAAAGTTTATATATGAAACTACATCAAAAATATTTCCGCATTCATATATCCTCCTTAAATGATCCTCAGCTGAAACTTTTGCAGTTTTGCTTTTTGCCACTCTGCTTTTGCCCCGTTCCTTCAGTGGTTTTTTAATTGTTATTTATTAAAACTCACAGTTTCACAAAAAAATTCGTAAACTTAATTCCATTATTGCGGATAATCAGGATATTTTTGGATTTCAAACCCATTTTTGATCTACTTGTCAACTTTTGTGGCTCAAGTCATAGGGGATTAATCTGCTAATTTTCATTAAAATGATCACCTAAAACACTTGGCTTGTCAGAAAATATTCATAAATCTAATATTTAGGACAATAGAGACAGATTTAAAGATATGCGCAGATCCGTACTCCATTTTTCAAATTACTATATAAAATTTTCTCAATTTTAAACGTCAATTTATGAATTTCAAGAATTCCTCGTTATTAAATTGCTCGACCTTTCTTTGAATAAAATATATAAACTCATTTGTTATCTTTATAAACTAAATAATTGGAAAAATACCACTCTTCTTAAAGCACTGCATAGTATTAGAATGTAAAATTAGTGGATTCCTTCAACAGGTCGTAATATTGTAGCAAAAAGTAATAATTTATCAAGAAATTTACGGTTTTTTCTATTTTCTAGGTGTAGTTTATTGAGAAAATCTGTGGTTTCAATTGTCGCAAATATTAATTTACAATTTATTTATAATTTTGGAGCCGTACTATCGTTCGATATACCTTGTCAGATATCGTTATATTTACAATAGCACGCCAAATAATTTGGTAATAATAGGAGCTCAGAAAAGTCACTGCAATCTAGCATTTCGTAAAAAGGTGAAGAGCCGAAGATATTTTAAAAGAAGCCTGTATAATTGACATAAGCAATTAGACTTAATATTTCATGTGGATGTTAACAAAATACTTTTAAACTTTGTTAAATTTAAATTGGCATTCAATAGCACACCAAATGAAATATTGAGCCCAGAACTTATGCTTACGTTTACTATTTTGATAATAATTTCCGATTATTGGATATTTTACGATGAGTGTGACTAACTGTGACAATCTAATTTACATGTAGACTTTAGCAACAATCATTAGAAGATTGAGAAATGTTCATTTTCATTTGGTGTGCTAAATATATTTCAACGCAAAATGTAATCAGAGTGTTTCTTAAACGATCTTGATCTATTGCAATATTATTTATATATATATATTATCGTAGTGCAGTTTTTTGATACATCATATAAAAGAAAAAATTTCGCGTCACTCGTTGTTCTTCTTCTCTGATTCTCATTATTAGCGTTGTCTCGAAGAATTTGTGTCTCTTTGAGAACAACATGATTGTATCAAAAAAATACACTACGACTATATATATATATATATATCAGGATTGCACGGAAATCAGCTTTTTCAAACGGACAGCGGAAAATGGAAGTGGAACTTGAAAAACGACGGAAAACAGAAAAATGGAATACTGTGCAACCCTGATATTATATATATATATATACATGTAATATAAATACCATAGAAATGCGTAAGTTTTTTTGGAGATTAAAAGGTTTCTTTTCTTGATTTCTTTCCGTACGTTTCTCGATTACGAAGCATTGTTTGGGCCACCATTTCTGCGCGAATTTTGTTGAAAAATATTTTGTGAAAATTCTTATTTTATAAATAAAATAGGAACTAACCAAAGACACAAACCAAACGGTTTATGAACGTCCGGTAATTAGACTCAAAATTGAATCAGTAATATTGCGTTTATGTTTTACGGAATTTATCAGTTGTTCTTTTTTTAATAATAGATCCTTAGCTTTAAAAGATTAAAGAGACTTTACTGTGATACTATTTCTAGCGATTAGTTTCGCGTGTAATCCACGACTTTCTTAGAAAATTAAGGAGTTCGCAGATGATTGCTGCTCTTTACAATATTTTGTTTGTTTTCTTTGCAAGACAAAAAGCTTATGAAATAAAACAATAATACCACTCAGAATCGTTTCATTACTAGGCAAAAGTTTGAGCAAACCGATATGTAAATCCCTTCCAAAATAAGTGGGAGTATTTCCATTAAATTCTCATCATGAAACCCGCAACATATTTCAAAAGAGAATATAATTATTTAAACTAAACAAAGTGACATTTGCAAATAACATTTATTTTTAAAAGATACTTCCAATTTTTTGTTGGCAAATGTCACACAAACTAAATGTTCCTTGTTGTTTTCAATAACAACTTGAGCGACCTTGAGCTGAATCGGAACCATTTTTATTAATCGAGTCGGGGTTCCTTTGAACACCTTCAGCTGATTTTTTGTGTTTTGGACGGGTTTTTGGTGAACTCACTAATTTTTTAAAAAATGAAGTGAGATTGTTCTTTTTTCTTAAAATACAATGTAGGGGAAATTGCAAATAGATAAGGTTCATTTGAATTTAAGCTTCAATTACTCTTTCTAAATGATTACACGTAAAGGGTAAAACGTTTATTATAAGATCGAATTTTGCGCCAACTGGGAGGCTAATTTTTGAAGCTTTGAATTTTTTAGAGATTTTAACAAACAGCTGACAAAATTATATTTATTTACGTAAAGTACACGTGAAAGTTGTAAGAAAAGTTTGATTGATTGCAACTTTTTCTTCGGCAAGGCTATCAAAACTAAAAAAAACACCGAAAGATTTCAAGACAAAATAATATTAAAAATTGTGTGCAAACTCCCTGCACTTGCTCAGACATTGTGCTTGCAATTCCCTCTCAAAAATTTCAATGAAAAAACCAGGCCAACCAATTCAACGAAACATCCCATATGTTTATGAAGCAATATTGTGTGTCTCATTTCGTCGCAGGAACCAATGAACACATGATAATACAAAATAATGTTTATTTAGCGAATAGACGACCGTCAGTGTCATCAACATGTTCCGAAATTTCCATGCTCGTTAAGATTAGGTACTACCGACATTGTTTGTCTAAACATTCTAGAACAATCAATTGATAATTCACGAGTCCATATTTATCAACATATGATTCAAATGTGATCGACCAATTATTGAACAATGCAATAATAATAATATTATTATTAATATTAATATTATTATTATAAAAATAGTTGTAAATGTTACAAAACAATTATTTATCGTATCGTCTGAAAATAGATATTTGATTAGGACGACCACGTTTTCGCCTCTTATCTCCAACAAACACGTGGTGGGTGTTTCCGTTGATCTATCAAATGTTGGCTTCAAGTGGTCATTCAACATGCATATAATCAAAGTTCAAACAACCACGTGATTCAGCGTGAATTTATCTGGTTTTTGTTTGTGATTATTCGATTATTGATCAAATGAATTTGACTATGATTTTGTTAATCAACTTGCCAACGTTTTTCTAGTTTGTGCTCGGTGAACTTCGATCAGCGAGAAAGCCGTTTGAAATGAAAATCCCCCAAGGAATCCAACCAGCACAATATCAACAGTACGCTGTTTGTTCTGACCAACCTTAGCTTCCATATTTCAATGCTATATTTTGTATTATTAGTTGAATCAAAACAGCACCACCATTTTATTATTTTCACATTTTTTTACTACAAATTGTAAACAAAAACAAAAACAACAATAACAATTGTACTTGAGATTAATCGAATTACTATTTCAATGCTAACTACCCAATTGATACAGAAACGCCACATGTTTATTTTTCTACCGTAATCTTGGCACCACGGTTACCGTAATGATAAGAAGAAGAAGAAGAGTGTTTGGTCAACAATCAAACACGTCGACAATTCATTCGGCCGACTAATTATTAGGATTCGTGAACTGTCAAAAAAGATCTTTTGGACTTGATTGTTTTGCAATCAGCACGTTATCGCCACCAAAATGTTCAATTTCCCACGTTGTTGTATTTATTTACGGAAGATGGATTGATTATTCGCGTTCCGTTCTCTCATTTATTTTTTATCAATTTCATCTAATTCGTTGAAATATTAATTAGCAGTGAAAACCACGCGCTCGACTTTTCAATATAGCGTTGGGTAATTGTAAACTTGTCAGAGTCAAACTATAAATAAAAATGGCACGTTTCAGTTTTCTCCGCCGATTGGTTGAATTTATTTTTGGCCATGGTTGTTGGGAAAACAAATTGTTTAGAAATGAAGTTCAATTTAATGTCATCTTATATTGACTAATAATAATAATAATATAAATAACAAATTGATTAATTAAATATGTATTTATTAGTTTAGAATGTTATTGATAATTGGTGAAACGTCATTATTTAATTTGTGATCACACTTAGGTACAATTTGTTATAAAACTTTATTTTTAGGGATTTCTATTGGTCGAAATGTGACAAATTCTGAAATATAAAATCTTATTTTGTGTCTTTTTTGCTCAAAACTGTTTCACTTGAAATTATAATAAAATATTATCATAATATAAGAAATTGACAATTCCAATTAAATTTTCATAAAAAATAAAAGTAATAAATCTGATTTGATCAAGAAATTTTGAAGAAATATAATGAAAAATAGAAAAGTTATTAACATAAATTGAATATTTGTTTTATGATCTCTTTGAGACCATTCAAAATAATTCAAAAAAATGTTAAAATTGAATTTTCAATTTCTTATATTTTGATATTGCCCTTTTCAGAGATCGGTGCCTAATGGAAGAGAAAAAATTAGGCTGGAATGAGATTCTCGTTTGGACGGCCATTCTTTTTTACGAAATTATGGGCAACACATATTTAAGAGGAATTGAGAAAAATGTTTTTTGTTGCCCCATTATTTTCTCTTCTTTTATTACTCTTCCATTAGGCACCGATCTCTGAAAAGGACAATAATAGAATTTTATTAAAGAAAAACAATTATTATCAAAAGTGAGTAAACTAAAATTTGCATCGCTTCGATCAAATCTAGATCTATTCAAATTGAGAGCTCACAAAGCATACATAGCTGTGTAGTTTTGCATTAAGCGCGCCAGATGTAAAACTAGGAGCTAAGAAAAACAGTCAGATTAGGAGCTAAGAAAGGGTACTCAGAAAGAGTATTTGACTAAGAATTGCTTCTTGTTATATATTTTAAGGAATTCCTATGAAAATTACGTGACAAATAGTTCTTTAGAATTATTAGGTTTAAACCTGTACGGTTCACTTAAAAAATAGAAAATCTTAATTTTCATTTCGTGTGCATTAAGAAAAGTTCTATTTAGTTTAAAATGTGCCTGACAAATTTAGGTTAAAATTTAAAAAATAGCAAACAAAAAACTGCCACGAAACCGCGACGCATTGCAAAAGAATAATTTATTATTTTTATTTTCAATATTAACAAGTCACTTATATCAACAATGAAGACTCTTCTGGTCCATTAATGGAGGTAATAAGAATTTATTTTAATTAATTCATCAGGATTTCTGCAGAATGAAACGTTAACTGATAAATAAAATATTGAAAATAAAAATAATAAATTAAAAGGTTGGCAATTGATGCGAAGTCTTTTTGCAATGCGGCGTGGTTTCTTGGCAGTTGAGTGTAACAGTTAATTCGTGTAAGCCCTCATTGAAATTCTAGAAAATAATAATTTTGGTTTGCGCCCACGCTAGGTAAAAAGACAGGCTCATTTGGTAATCTAAATTTTCTTGAAGATGTAGTGATTGTTTTCTATACAAAATCAGCTTCAAACTTATATTAAAAGTCCACGCAGGATTCTATAAAACACAGAATCGATATTCGTGAGAGACGTGCAAGCTTAATATTAATTTAAAAGTTCAAAATTCGCGCTTCTTCTGGCTTTTTCATTGTTATATTTTACGTTTCCGTTCAGAAAAAAGTTTCCAAAAGTATAACCCTAAAATTTTGACAGCCGCACGACAACTGGTATTGTAATACATGTAATACTTTTTTTATTTTTAATAATTGAAAAGTAAGCACACAGAAACACTAAAAATATCAACGCTTTATGTAAATAAGTGACCATTTATGACACTAAATGTTTCAGATTCGAAAGAATATTAAAATTAATATTTTTTGATGTTATACGTTGTTTAATTGACAATTTAATAATCATATTTATATATATTCAGGGATTCACCATCTTCAATAGCTAAATTGTCGCATGCACGCCAAATGAAAATATAAAATAGGAGCTTATTAAGAAATTAATGTGCTTCGATGGTTTAGAGAAAAAATATATGATACAGTGACATGAAAACTTACTCCTACAATAGATGACTGATATAATAACTTGAAGTCTAAAATGTTATTAAATTTCGTTTAATACGGAATGCTAAAAAACAATTTTTAGATCAATAACGACTTTACTTTCTTGCCAACCCATTTGGGATATTTTCCTAAAATTAGATTCCTAGTTAAGCGAGAGAGTTCCTTACTTGTCAATTGAAGTCATGTAAACCGTGATTTGAATTTGGCACCCATTGTTTTTTTTCTGATTAGTTTGTGTTGTAATTACACGATTGATTATTAAAGTGGATTACTGTAATGTATCATCAAATATATTCAGAATTACAGTAGCTTTATTTGTACAAAAATAATGTTTTTTGACATTATTTTTTTCTAAATAATTTTATAATTCAATTAAAAATTGAATTTGCTATTAATTCCGTTCTCGCATAATCCCTTTGATGGATATTCCGTTTAACAACGCGCCAAATGAAAATGATTTTTTCGTATTTAAACGCATTTTATCAACTTGCAGGTTCATGTTTAAAATCAATTTTTACGTAAACGTTATAGGATTTCCTTAAAATATCTCTGACGCCTTAAATGTTTACGCTGTTCTAGATTTAAGTGACTATTCTTAACTCATATTTTCAAAAATTCATTTGGTGTCCAACTACAGATTAATCCTCAATGAAGATAAAGATTTTACTTGATTTTTCCAGTTATTCTGACTCTTACAATAATAACTATAAAACGATTTTGGAAAGATGAATTGCATGCATGAAAACCGAAAAATTGAATTGTTTAGTTGGAGACTCAGTAAAGATGCTCATTTCTCGAAATTCGCTGCATGTTTTTAGATAGTTTAAGGTGGGATAGTAAAAATGGGTTGTCAAGTTATATGAAAATAATACGTGTAAATTAGTAATACACATTTAAGCATTGCACAGTCATTTCCATTTGGCGTTCATGAAATAAATTATCGATGCCTTCACAATTTTTTAGAATTTACCTTAACTCTGCAGGAGATTCGGAGAAGCCATAAAACTCGAAAACACGCCACCCGAAAATGTCAATTTTTAGAATGTTTAATCACGTGTACAACTCTTTGAATAGTTTTGAGTATATTGTGGATATACTAAGTCAGATAATCCAAATATTATCAAATTATATGAAAAACATTAATTAAAGTTTTCAATTTTTTAACGATAAAATCTCTGATGTAGGGATTTTAAAATGTCTGTAGCGTACAAAACATATTGTAGTATATTGGACCACCAATATAAAAATCGTTGTAGGTCAATTGAAAAAGCTAGATTGAATATTGTTAAAATACTTAAATTGTATTGTTTTTTGGAATATCATCGATTTTATAATTCTGGGCATATTGATTGGTTTTCTTTCCAAGGATGCCGTTCTGATTGAATAATTATTTTTTCTCATTTTAGAAGCACCATATAGGAAATAAAACATTCACGAAATGGAAAAATCTTGATTTATTTCTAAACAAGAATTGTGTGGCGCTAAGCAGAAAAATTCAAATAATAATGTTGTAGCAATTGAACTTGAACACTCATAAAACGAGCTCAAATCTATTATTTTGTGAATATTTTAATAATTTTACAGATTTTGAGGAATATCTGGCAAACTGGCGTAGACAATATTTGAGTAAAGTACACGTGAAAGCTGGAAGAAATGCGTAAATGTTAGAAAATCAATATTTCAATTTGTAAAATTCAACCTAAAAACTATTAAAGTTGTAAGTTTTAAATCAATTAAGACCAAAAATATTTACAAGATCAAATAGAATGGTTAGAATTTGGGCACAGAAAAGTGCCCAAAATTAAATTTTGAAACATGATCATTAAAATTTGGCGTGCAAGATTTTTCAATTTAAACAAATTTTAATTATTTTTCATCTTGTCATGATTCAATTTCCCTCTTCTCTCATTCAAAAGTTGAATTATTATTTTGTATTTATTTATGAACTAACAAGCGGCTTTACATATCCAAAGTATGATTCATAATCAATACATTACATTAAACATGCTTCTTTCACCCGCAAGGGTAATTTTGATTTCTGTCAGATATCTCAAATCGAGGCGCTAAAACAAGGCAAATAAACAAAATGATATCACCAATAGAAAAAACAACAATTTCGATATCATTTCCTGTTGATTTATGTGTATCAAAACACGAATTATCAAGCAAGTTTGGAGCAGCGCACCCAATATAGTCATTGTTTAAATTTGATGAGCATGTTTTGCTATTATCAATCTATCAACATGATATCAAAGCGACGAATGTCAACGAATTGCGGAAAACAATGAAGACGCACCGCAATTTCGACGACAACTTTCGACAAATCAGCGACGATGTCCATCAAACGGTGGTCTAACAAACTCGGCGTGTCCATTGATGCGTGGGAAGGGCAAACGACTCTCTCTCTGATAGTAGCGGGTGCATGAGCCATTTCGTCGCTGCGCATCGCGAAAAAATGCATGGTTCTCTTTTTTCCAGTCGCCAAATCAAAAGATCAAACGTTTAGTGAAGCTTACTCACTTCTAGTCTACCCTATAAATAGATTAGTGAATACAAACAAGCGGCTTCCGGTTCTGTCGGACTACCGTAATCCAATTGCATCAGACTAAAATGTCATCATTTATTGAATTCTGATGCAATTCGCGCATCGTGTCCCTCCATCCTCTCTCATGTTTATCAATATACCGAACAAAATGTTTCAACGACGAGCATTGTTCAGCGTAATTGCCTTTTGTTATCAGACGTTGCGTCACATTTCAGGCATACGAATGATGAAATGTTTCTTTCACCTTCGTTGAAATGAGCCCTCAAATTTATGCGCTTTTCTATTTGTACCGTATCACGCGATGGTTGTTAGTCAAGTTGACCGTGTTTTGATCAAAACTTGCTTAATTAGTAAACAGAATGATCATTGAATTTAAACATATTTCATCATCCTTGCCAAATAATAGAACACAAACATATCCGTTTTTTAGCGAAAACAAAATCCAAAGAAGCACCGTGTGTCGCGCTATTGTTTGTGCGTCGCGCCACGTGTATCCGCAGTATCACTGTTCATTCCCTTCCCCTGATCAATCATCTATTTATAACCACGATCAAGAAAGAACGTGTTGGAAGATGAGACAGTTGAGAAATGGTATCATAGGGAAAGGGGGACTATGATTGTGATCAGCTTGCGAAAAGATACAATTCAGGCGAGGCGTGGGAAACCGGTAGCGAGCAAGAGACGCAGAAGGCTGTTGACACGCGCGTGAAATCATATTTCATCAGTGTGACGTATTTAGTCCAGACTTGATCATCAACATCAATGGGAAGAAGATGAGGTCGACGACGCAGAAGGAGAACAGTTCCATCGGCTTCCTATTGGTTCGTATGTATCTTCGAAAGAATCACGCACGTTGCCTGTGATGATAATACGAAACGCTCTCACCCCCACTTGGAAGCCCGCCCCCCTAGCAATTTATGGTGGCGGCGCGGTGATGGCGTTGAAACGCAGCCAAGCGGGAGGCGGGCGCTGCAATATCGCAAACACTCCACATTGTTTTGTATGTTTATGTATATATGGTGCACGTTGCCTCCCACCGCAAATAAAGTGACTTGTGGGAGGGACCACCAATGATATAAAAGAATGGCTTCGAGTCAACGAGACCAACAACAACAACAATCATCAACCACAACTCGATTCAATTTTCGCTTTTCCAAACACACGTGTTGGCCGGCTTATCAATGACAGTTTTTTTCTTGCAGATTATAAATAATCGCCACTAATAGCGCCTACGTTTAATACGACTTTCAACGACTCGACCGCTATAAAAGCAATCAAGAAGCAGCAATCAGTATGCAAACGGTACTCAATTTCGAGCAAAACTCGCCTTCCAAACAGCTCACCAAACGGGCCATTCTCAACGAACTACTCGATCACGAGCGCAAAATGATCAGCAAGGTGAGCATTATAATTAAGTCGCAAATTATAGGGTGCCTACTGCTTATTTAAGCAAAGTTGAGAATGGATAATTGAGAATTCGTTTCAGACGGCCACACGACGAATGGAGTGGAAAGTTGCGCCACAATCGAGCCACTCGAAGAACACCGTCAACCCGGTGAGGAAGATTGCCGACGCCTGCGCTGTGCAACCGAACCCGTCGAAGAAGGTGATCCGCCTGCACTTGGGCGACCCATCGATCGGAGGAAAGCTGCCGCCATCCGAGGTAGCAGTGCAAGCGATGCACGAGGCCGTCGACAGCCACAAATTCGACGGCTACGGATTGGCCGTGGGAAACTTGGCCGCCAGACAGGCCATCGTTGACCGCTACTCGACGCCGGATGCTCCGTTTGTGGCCGACGACGTTGTTTTGGCTAGCGGATGCTCGCACTCGCTGCAAATGGCCATTGAGGCCGTGGCTGACGCCGGCGATAACATTCTTGTGCCGCACCCTGGATTCCCGTTGTACTCGACTTTGTGCAGACCGCACAGCATTGTCGACAAGGCTTACCGCATTGACATGGACTCGGAAGGCGTTCGCATTGACCTCAGCTACTTGGAGACGTTGATTGACGACCGCACACGTGCCATCATTGTCAACAACCCTGGAAATCCAACCGGCGGAGTTTTCACCAAAGACCATCTTGAGGAAATCCTTCAGGTTCGATCTTGCCGCGTTTAATCTTGTGCATTAAATAATCCCATCTTGCAGATCGCCTACAAACACAAGCTCATAATCATCGCCGATGAGATCTACGGAGACCTCGTCTACAACGGAGCAATCTTCTATCCCATCGCCTCCCTGTCACCAAAGGTTCCCGTCATCACCTGCGACGGAATCGCCAAACGCTGGATGGTGCCTGGCTGGCGCCTCGGCTGGCTCATCATCCACGACCGCTACAACGTGCTCAGCGAGGTTCGCCGCGGCATCGTAGCCCTGAGCCAGAAGATTGTCGGCCCCTGCGCTATCGTGCAAGGCGCACTACCGAAGATCCTCCGCGAGACGCCGGAGAAGTACTTCCAGTTCACCCGCAACATGATCGAAACCAACGCGAATATCGTCGAAGACACTCTTCGCGGCGTGCCAGGCTTGACGCTCGTGAAGCCACAAGGAGCCATGTACATGATGATCGGCATTGAGAAGTCGTGCTACAGCGATGACGTCACCTTCTGTCAGAACCTTATTAAGGTACATTTGTGTTTCTCCTAAACACTCGAGACTAATTTCTCCACTTTTGCAGGAAGAATCCGTTTTCTGCCTCCCCGGACAAGCGTTCTCCGCGCCCGGCTACTTCAGAGTCGTGCTCACATGCGGCGCCGAAGAAATGGAAGACGCTGCCAACCGCATCCGCGACTTCTGCACCACCACATACCAGCAGCGCACCGAGTCCGAGGACTCATCAGATGAAGGTCTCGATTTGAGCACATTGGAGTCCGATTAAAGCACCATTTATTTTTCCTGCGAGACCAAGTTTTAGGTGCTGATCCCCCCATGAATATACATATATATACATATAGACTAGCAGTGCATTTATTGCATAACATTCCTTTAGAAATCAATCGATTCGTTCATTCCATTGAAGCCTTTCATCAAATCTCATTGTTTCTATTGATCCCAATTGACTAGATTCCACTTTAATCTAATTCCTTGCTTATTCTACAAATATTTTTGTGCCATTGATGTGTTATTATGGGTACCAATATTTATACACTGATTTTTTAACAAATATTATTTTGATTGTTATTATTATTATTATTAATGTGATAATAAATATTAGTTTTTGAATATTTTGAGCAAATTAAGCATGAATCAAAACAATGCAAGATTGCATCAGAATTGCCTGCTAGATTGGTAAACCAAGTTCTCATTACATTTGATAACAATGATGATAAATTTCTAACGCACTTTTCAGCGAAACGCAACTAGATGATATGAACAATGTTTTCCAAATTGATATATTATTGCATACCGGGTGGGATGTTGCATTGTTAAGGTGTTCAATAATTGATCAAATTAGATTAAATTTTGATGTGTTTTTATTAATTATATTTTTGAGTTATTTATTTATCAATTAAAATTTTTTGTAAAAGTATACCAATGGAACGAGATTGTAAAGTTGAACGAAGCTTCAAAAGGGAACAATTGATAAAAGACGTTTTTTTTTCAACTTTTACCAATAATTTGTTGTCGATAATTGCTATTATAAAATAGGTAATTTGTCAAGTTGACTTGGGGAAGATAATTATAGCTTTAATAATAAGCATTTGATAAATATGTTATTAAGTATCTACGGTAGGTTTGTTGAATTGTTAGTGAGACAAATTATGTTTTAATGATTTATATTCTCAGTGAAATATTGTATCAAATATTACTATTCGGGGGAAGGAAAAAGCCAGTTAGGGACCATTTAAAATATTGTTTTATGTTTTCTTTAATTGTGATCCAATTAGCTAAATGATGGCTATTATTGATGTCAAGTTGTCATTACAAACCATTTTCTTAATAATGTGCAGTGTAATATTTTACACTGTTAAGTAGAATTATGGATCATGGTGCTTTACGGTTCCAAATTTTAAGAAAAATTGGTTTTATTTCAAGGTAATATATTGCCCTTTTCACATATCGGTTTTTAATGGAAGAGAAATCATAAGAAACACATATTGGTCTCGTTTTTCCGGCCACGCTTTTGTATCTCATCAAATGTGTGTTGTCTCAAAAAATATATAGCATACATTGAAGCGGAAGAGATCGGAATTGTTTTGCTCTTCCATTATCAAAAGTACAATAATTACTAATTTGTTTCGTTCAGAACAAATGAGCGAAGGAAAAAAATTAATATTTATGACTCGAAACTAGACAAGTTACATTTGCACGCCAATTCGAAGTTAAAGATTTATTGAATATTATGCGCGTCATAGAATTATTACTTGTATTTGACACAAAACCTCATTTACTCCTTTTTTCTTGGTCAGCATTTTTCTAAACTAACGAATAAAATTCAAATCTTAACAAAATACCAGATTTAAGCACGTTTGCTGAGCTCGAGATTCCCTGAAATGATCATTTCATTTGTTTGTATTTACGAGCCTATTTGGATAAATTGAATTTGATCTTTCAGAACTATAAGATTTTAAGCTTTAAAAGCTTCTAGATTCAGAAGTTATTGAATAGTAAATATTGATAAAAGAAAAATTCACTCCGTTGTAAAATTGAGGTAGCATGCCAAATGGATCATAAAACTCAGGCAAATAAATACTTGCTGAAAGGCTCAAGATATTTTAAGAGATACTTAATAGTGTTTAAATAAATTGGATGTCTCTAATTTTAGCAAAATGTTGCATATTTATTTGAGAATATTCATGAAAAATTATGGTCCTTTTCAGAGATCGGTTCCTAAAGGAAGAGAAAAAATAAGATGGCCACTCTTTTCTATCTCAGCAATATGTGACACACATTAAAGAATAATAGATAGAATAGACCCTTTTGGCCGCGTGGCCGTTCAAAGGAGACCATAATTTTCTTCTTATTTTTTGCTCTTCCTGTGCTGCAGCACACATATTTAATATTTAATTTAGTCACGTGAACTAAACTAGTACGTATAAAGAATGAATTCATTTATTTTATTGTATTCTATTTATATTTATTTTTTTGTTTTTTATTGATACTTTTAATGAATAAACGGTTTAATTACCCATGTTTGAGGTACGATACACCTATTCATTGGTGCATCGGCTCATAGTTATCGAACTCGAAGAGCGAAAAACCGCGTGGCAGGAAGATTGGATCGTTTGGACGGCAGAATTGTGTGGATCGCTGGATCGTACCTCAAACATAATTGGATCGTTCCGTTTGGATAGAGCAATTTGGAGCATTGCCGTGGAGAGTACAATGGAGATCGACAAAGGTTTCAAAACGACACCGGGATGCCATTGTAATGGGTTAGGCAAAAATAATAATGTAATTTTTTGAGTTCTATATATAGGCTTTGATTGTAATTTGTCCTAGGACCCCTCGAAAGTGTCCTGAAGCACGGACAATATTGTTTTTCTGTTAGAAATTCAAAAAAAACATTTTCATTAAGATGAGGTCAGTAAAGTTTTATCTCAACGAATATTATGATAGCAGATTTAGATTTAAAACAATCTAGGGAAGCACACTGATTAAACTTACCATAAATATTAAGTTTGACGGCTAAATACAGACATCATTAATTTAAACTTCGCGGTATTTTAGCGTGAAGATTTCTAACTAATATCTAACAACCATTTAACACAGTCACAATTATAGAGGATCAAGTGAACTTTTGTTCTGTTCTATAAAAAAAACATTAAGATTAAATTTGATTGATAAAAAGGTCAGTCATTCCAAAAGTTGGACATGGACATCAGTCTTGAAGGAATCTTTTGGGTAAAAATTAAATTTGATGTTTTCCTATTTACCTAATTTTATAATACCTTGAGATTGATACTTAAATATTTGTTTTTGTTTTTAATAAGTGATTAGAAGTATGCAGGCCAAAATAAAGTGGTGTTTTTCGAATGTTTAAACGTTTGCAATGAAACAGTACGTGAATATTTATGTTTTCCGTTGATGCAAAATTGCTAGATTTGTTTAAAAGTCTGATTAAGCACGCCAAAATGAATGATTTAATATTGAGCGCAAAAATTCTGTTTACACTTAATTTTTTGATAAGAACTTTAGATTCTTGAATAGTTTATGACGATTTTGATCAACTGACGTGACAATTTGTATCTGATTTACACGCAGAAATTAACAAGAGACATTGGAAGATTCAGAAATGGCCATTTTCATTTGGAGGGATTAAGAACTCTCTAAATTTTTAGCTTCTAGAATGTTAACATTCCAATTGAAGTAGGAATATAACGTTTTAAAAGAAACAAGAAGTAAGACAATTTAGGTTTTTATACTTTATTTTATATGAGAAATTAAATATTATTTTCAATTTGGTGTGCACAAGATTTTCAAAATTCAACGAAATTCGTTCTCTGATGCCAAATTTATAAAAAATAGAGTTTAGTCTTAACACATCGATCATGTCAGTTATCATCAATGTTTTAACTTTTTGTATGTTGTTGAAAAATCAAATAAAATGCATTGAGCCGCTCCATCTTTTACGTCATTTGATTGCTTCTTGATGGTCTTTACTCGCACATCTCGCTGGGAAACTAATAATTTGAGATATTACAATGTTTCAGAAATATTAAAACGCTCATTTGAATTGTGAACAATTGAATGTTTTATTGTTTACAAATTTCCGACTACGAAAAGTAATATGAATAATGGTAATAATAAAGAATTGATATCACTTTAAAACAACAGTAAATCAGTGTATTCATGGATGAATAAAAATGATTGGAAAGAAATGGAACAAGAAGAAGAAGAAGAAGAAAATGGATGATTTCTGATATTCACAAAAAAGGATGAAAACATGTGTACAAAAATATGATATTAATATTACAGATACAAAATAATGAAACAAATAAATATGATTAAAATGAAATAATAAGATATTATATGAAATGGAATGTAACAATTTTAAACCAATCCGTAGGACATAATCAACCACTTGAAATGATTTGCACAATTCTCACTTAACTTCAATTGAATAATAACAGTGAAATGTTGAAATTGCTTATGCAAATGGAAGAAAGAAAGCCAATGATTGATGATATACGTACAAAAATGAATGAGCTCATTCAAAGATGATTCGGGTTTGAGTTGTTGTTGTGGATGGGCTCATTGATGGTGTATCTGAAATTAAATAATGAGCCACATATTAATCTAAGTGATTTTGGAATCTTTAAAGCATCGAAGAATAAAATTCACTTTTTGTTAATTGTAAATTAATTGACTTAAAGGAGTTTAAGAGAGAAATTGGTGATTTCCTTAGCGGCAAAGAGACAAAGGTGTCGAATTTTCATGTATAGTCTATGCCAAATGCCGCAAAATGTGGCGCACTTGTTAAATATTATTTTTCATTTATTTTTCTTATTTATTCTCGTTCTATGCATTTTTTGCTTAAATCAGTTTAAAAAATGTGGAATAAATGTGCAAAATATTAAAAATTAAATGAAAAAATAATTTTTAAAAAAGTGCGCCACATTTTGCGGTGGTAATCGCATTTGGAAGCGACTATATTTTCTTTTCCTGACGTTTTCCGTTTTATTTTATTTTTAATTTAATAAATTTTATAATAAAATAATCTTCTGTGTAATTTTATTATTTTAATGTTCAAAAATGATGAAAGCAAGGCGAAACAAATTGAAAGTAAAAACGACAGAGGTCCTTTGGCCACAATTTCCTTCCTTAATCATCTTTAAACCATTTACGCTTTGCCAATAAACAAAACGGGGAAGGTTTGGCTATTTAATCCACACGTTTTATATTCTCTTTAAGACCTACTCAACTCATTTTAATTCGGTTTTACTAGAATTTTCAACTAATATAATTATTCTCCGCAAAACCTTAGCCGCGGTTCCAAGTGATTTAACAACACTAACCATTCCTTATAAATGTTCTTGAATACACGCATACACCTGAACATATTAAACAGCTTCTTGTTTTCACGTTTCCACGTGGAAATTATGAACTACTTTTTACGTCAATTTATAAAATGTTCTTATAACTATCAGATTACCTTAATATATTTAATAAATATTTTATTACAGCGACTTAATGCGGTCGTAGTTTAATAATATCAAGCTTTTCAATGTATTTGAGTAAACTATAATTAGTTTTAGAAGCAAAAACCACGTTTATTATAATAACTGGATTTCATAAAAATTCAAAATTCACTAATAAAGATTTGTTTTTGGTTCGTTTTCTCCTCCTTATAGTGGATATTCCAAATAGTTTACCGACGTTTTTAAAATCCACTACTTCATTTTCACAAGTTTCAGCCGCAAATTTAATAAAATTCCAAAGTTTAAGATGAGAATAGAATCCATATTCGATCAATAAAAAACTTTGAAAAATTCTCGAAAGATTAGTGTTGTTTAGTTTGTTGTTAAAATGTAAAAAAGCTTAAATTCATAACAATATTTATGTGACTATTTAAGGCTTAAGATGTTCATTTTGCAATGGATCTGCATTTCATAGAAATTGAGATTAAGATTTATAGTCTAAGCATTGGAAATTTGTTCCTCAACTTTGTTAAAATATTGTATAATTTGTTATATTGTCCTTTTCAGAGATCGATGCCTAATAGAAGAGCAAAAAATTAGGGGCGGAGGAAAGGTCTTGTTTAGACAGCCACACGGCCACTAAGGCCATCGAATCTCTTCCTCTTTTGTTTGTCATCAATTTTTGTTATCTATTTTTTGTTTATCATTTGATGAATAGAAATGAAAAGTTTAATTTAAAAATGAAAATGGATGAAATAGAAATATTGATGACAAACAAAAGAGGAAGAGACGTGATGGCCTTAGTGGCCGTGTGGCTGTCTAAACAAGACCTTTCCTCCGCCCCTAATTTTTTGCTCTTCCATTAGGCATCGATCTCTGAAATGAATAATAGTTGCTCTTCGACAAGATTTTGTAAATTTCAAACTAAATAAATAATTTGCATGTTTTATATACAAAAACTTTACAAGATTTGATAAACGTGCTTATCTACACACAAGCATCATTCAAATAGAATTCCTAATCTCTTCAACTCTCCCAGTAACTCTCATCGATTTCAAAAAAAAGAGCCACCAACCATTTCGCCGAGTTTGCGACGTGGCAGAATCGGACGAATAACAAGAAAGACTCCTCATCGTCGTCACCGGTCGACGTAAATGAGTCGACGATGATGATGGTCCTTGCGAAATATCATCATCACCATTGGCCATATTCAACGCATCGAATTGATTGGCGAGCGATGTTGTAGGCTCGTTCTGGACACGAAATAGCAATGAATGCACGTAAGTGGTTCATCAAAACACACCTCACAATCGTTGTTCGAGTCGATGGTGTTTTGACGAAGCGTCCTTCGCGAGCTCATTCGATGCCTCCGCAGTTCGGAGTAGTAGCCATCGCGCACCGCTGAGAATATCATTGTGACGAGTGACGACCAGGCGGATACTGTGTCAGCGGGCTGTAATTTGTATTTGTTTTAATTTTTAGTAGTTAATAAGGACGCTAGTCCTGTTTTTGATACTATAAATTGCAGTTCTCGTGCCCAATAGTAAGAATTATATCTTATTATTTGGTACATTTTAGTGTGAAAACAATGAAATTTTAAACAAACGAATATGGAAAATTTGTTTAATTAGCAGTATCGTTTCAAATATCCGGGAAGAACAATATAAATGCAACTATTAAAATATATAATTGATATATTTTCCTATAGTAAATGGTAATGTAAGCACGCCAAATAAAAACATTTTTCCCTTTTTTAAGAGTGATTTCTGAATTAACAAGCAGTAATAAAACATAAGTTTTCGCGCAACTTGTCTTAAAATATGTAAAAACCTTAAAATTGAACTTGACAATTTTATTAGAAACCCTCAAACGAGCTTAAGAATGCAGTTGGCGTGTATAATTACTAAATAAGCACACCAAAAGGAAACAATGAATTTCTCATTTTTACGTCTTCCTTACAACTTTTACGTGTAATTAAAACAATTATTATCTAAGATAGTTTTTCTTTAAACTCTCTAAAAATATTATAGTCTTTTCAAAATAATCGATTTGAGCATGATTTCTGAGATCATTTTATTAGCCATCCAATTAACGTGAATGAGTACAGTAGAAATAGTTATAAAACCTGGAAGTTATTATGTAAATATTGAAAACTATTCATTTGGAAATTTTTTTAACTATATTAAAACACGTATTTTCTTATTTTACTCTAATTTAGAACAATACAGGAGACTATCTAAAAAAAAGCACGCCAACTTGAAGGTTAAAAACCGAGATCAGATAATGTGCTCAAATTTAATATTTTTTGAAGATTTTAATATTTGTATACAGTTTAAGAAAAAACTATCGTGGACAATATTTGTGTCGAGTACACGTAAAGTTTGTAGTACAAGCGTAAGATAATAAAATCAATTCTCTGAAATAATTTAAAAGAGAATAATTCAGAAAATTAAGATGAATAAATTAGTTTTATTCTCACAATATAAAATATTTGTAATAAATCCCACTGTTTCACGTCAACGGAAAATGAAATTTTTCAATAATTAAACTATTTTTACGTTCATATATTGTTTTTTAAAATCCAAAAGCCCGAATTATTTATTAAATATTACATAGAAGATTTTAAATGGAGTTTCTGTTTTTTTTATTCAATTGGCGTGTATTTTTAATCGTTATTGTTTAAATTGGCGTTTTTGCATTCTAATTATAATCCACGTTTTTTTATTAAAACAAATATGAAAGTTATTATTTCAAGAATATAAAAATCTCTTTTTAAACTTGGCAGGAAGCAAACTGGACACAAGCTATTCTTTAAAAAATATTTTCTTAAAGAAAGAAGCGGAATTAGCTTAGTTTTCTAGGAGTTCAATTTCTCTTTAACTCAATTGTAAAACGGAGATTTGTAAAATGCAGAATTCTGATTAAAGATATAAATAATTTTTTCTTTAATCTACGTGAAAGTTCACATTCTGTACGCCAAATGTAATTTTTTCAAATTTTTTTTATTTATTGTATACCTTCAAGGGAATTTAGGAACTTCAATGCTGTCAATCCGTAAAAGAAAAATTTCTAATACTATAAAAATCATCAATTATTAAATAACAATTTTTTTTTTAAAAGTTTTCCATAATTTGCTCGAAATATCTATTCTTTTCATGTTTTATTCTAGGTATAATCATAACACAAATCATCAATTTAAATAGAACCTGATAAATTAGTCAATTTTTAAAACGTGTATTGCACACCAATTCTAATAAAACGAGCTCAGAAAACTACTATTTTGTGAAGACTTTACGGTTTTAGAGACTTCAATAGAAAAACGTCAAAATGAGGTAAATAATATTTTTGTAAAGTACACATGAACATTGTAAAGCAAGCTTATAGCTGAGAAAATCATTATTTCCATTTGGGGTGGTAGTGTATAGACATTATTGTTGAGAGAGAACTACTGGAAATACTGTACTTTTCATGTTATCGAACTCAAGCTATCAATCCTTTTCGGTAGATAAATAATTATGCCCAAAATGATTGCCTAGTTTACCACCAATTTTTTCTACTTCAATTCTTATTTCATTACTATTATAGAATTGATTAGATGAAAAGAGTAAAAATTTTAATTTTGGCTAAATTAGGCAAGCTTTTGGTTTGCCAACAAGGAAGCTACTTTGTCCATAACAATATATTGTTGAAATATTTCAAAAACTATTTTTATTTTAATTTTATTTTATTCATTCATTTATTCTTCAGTTTTAAAAAGAGATAAAAGGACACAAGAAATATACCGCATGAAATCGTGTAAAAAATCAAGTATATTTATTATTATATTATTAGCATTATCTCAAATTTTGTGGCAAATCTTCAGGATACAAATTCTCTCCAATATATTGTCTCTGTCATTTGATTTTGTTCATTTTTCGGTGATATTTTTATGATAATTGTATTCGATTAACCAATTTTTTCGAAGTTAAGGGCGTTAATTTGGGTTTTTAGAAATTTTATGTATTATTTTGTTTACAAAAACACATCCAATGAAATGACGGTTTTGCAATATTAAAAAACATTTTTTCTAAATTCGACGTTTAAATTTTACACTAATTTTTACGTCTATATAAAAGGCATATCCACGCAAAATTGAATGGTTAAGTTGGGGGCTCAGAAAAGATGCTCATTTTGCAAATTTAGTTAACAAGCACATATTTTTAGATAGTTTAAGACTTTCTAGAAAAAATTACGTGTCAAATTATATGAAACTAATACGTGTAAATTTTCAATACACGTTTAAACATTGAAAAATATTCATTTCCCTTTGGCGTGTCTCTCTTAATATATCTCATTCACTTTACATTTTTAGGCAATGTTAAGTGACTTTTCTGAATTCCTGTTTTTACAAATTCATTTGGCGTGCAAAAATTTAAGAAAAAAGATATTGATGAATTTCTTTCCTTCTTTCCCTTTCACTAAGCCTTCCCTATTTTTAAATTAGATATAAATAAAGAGTGAAGACAGAAAAGGTAAAAACAAATATGAGGGTATGTCTGAAAACGAGCTGGAACGACAAAAAGATTTTATTATATTTACGCTTGTTTTACAGTACTTTACAAAAATATTTTTTATCCCATTTGTCAGTTTTTCCTTAAACTCTCTAAAATAATTAAAATCTTCACAAAATATTAAACTTGAGCACGTTTTCTGAGCTTGTTATGTTAGAGTTCCAGTTGGTTAATCTTTTTTCAATAGAAAATATAAAAATTTCAATTTAATTAGCGTTGCTTTTAAAGAAGCTTATTAAGATTCTAATTCTAAAGCTCGCTGAATGACTAATAACATACAATAATTGATGTAAATATTGTTAATTAGTCGTTAGATTTTATAGATTCTCGGCATCATGCCACCCACAGTGATAAAATCGGTGAATTGTTTAATGTATTAGATTTAAAACATTTTTGTGAAAATGAAATCATATGAATTATTTTACAAAAAAAATATTCGTAGCTCAAAAAACGCAGAATTTCGTTAAACTAAAAAAAATTCACTAAAATCCACGCCAAAATCCAAAATATTGATTAAACACAAACATATTCAAATAATTTAATAATATAATTTTCTAGAAACTCTATGATATATGTGTTCGTAATACCAAAATTCGCTATATTAGCCCACCTGATGACTGGCCATATCCAATATGACACCTTCTAATGTCATCGCATCCGCGACGGCGACCCAAAAATCCGGCTTAAACCCATATTGCTTCAATTCGACATGCTCTTCTCCATATTGTCTTGACACATTCTCAATATACTCTGCATCGTGAATCTAAAACAAATGTATTTGATCAGAAACACGTGTGTGCGCGCGCACCCTGGCTACAATATCCTCGACGAGCTGCTTCAGACGAAGATTAATTATGTACGATCGATCCTTGCCTAGTGTCAATATGAACTTTTGGTAGTCGGCGCGTTTTTCGAATATTCGTTGCAAGACCTGAAGGATAGTTGTTATTTTCTCATTTCTTTTGGTTTTATCAACAGCTGAGTGATCAGACGTGACAATATAATTGATATACGAATTCATTAAATTTCTAGGGATTGCTCGATGGCAGTTAGTTTTTGCACTGATGTGACAGCTGACCCCCATGTCTGGTTTATTTTTGTCTGTCGCTGTTATAAATTCGATTATTATTTGAACCTCACCTTGTTTGCAAACTCTGAATGCGGGTTTTCAAAGCACTGCGTTATGATTTCACGTCCCTGCGACGTGATCGGATGTGCCGCGTCCTTCTTAATCGATTTGCTGCGGTAGAGACTGCTCCTGAAAACAATGCGCGTCAAAAACCGGCCAACAATAAATGTTTTGATGGAATCCTACGATTTCAAATCGCGAGCACTCTTTGGCCTATCTTTCTCTTTGATACTAGTGATACTCTTCTTCCTGGTTGACGACGAAGCGGCCGAGCCACCGCGCGACCGACTACCCATGTCCATCATACTGCGGCTCTTGTTGAAATCGGCAACTTTCTAAAACAAAATTGTAGATGAGCACGCGTATTGTCGCCCAAATACAAACCTTTGATGATTTATTACTGCGAATCTCCATGGACTCTGACTTTTTCTTCAAGCTTCCTCTTCCAGAGCCTTTCGTCGAGTTTGAGTTGCCCATGACACAACTGCAGAAATAATAAAATATAATAATTATAATTAAAATGATAGTTTTTCAGAGAAAAAAGAAGAGTAAATAAACAAGCAAACAAATAAATAAACAATAACGGACAATAGGATTGGAGATTGAATATAGCAAAACCATTGGCTCAATGATATATTATAGTATATATATATATAACAAGTAAATTGAGAAGATCTCAAATTATAGAGAGACAAAAAAAAGAATAATAATAATACTAAGAAGAAGAAGAAGAAGAAGAAACAAGTGAGCACAAAAATTAAATGGAACATGCTGGATAATCAACAACAACAAGTGATTGGTTGATAATTTTCAACCAGGAGCTGTGGATGCGGGGAGCACTGACAACACACGTCGAACAACTTTTAAATATCTTGTTGCTCATTGAGCTTGTTGTGCGAGTGTGAGTGTGTGATGCACAAGCGACCGCCCTTTTCTAATTTGTTATACAATTTGGAGGAGCCGAACTTTTGAGCAATCAGGAAGAGATTTATCATGTTCAACGCTGAAAAAATCGCGCGACAATGGCTTTTGTCGCAGAAGGTGTGCGTGAATGTTTCGCGGCGAAAAGCACGAAAGCCGGGGTGGCGGATTAATTAGCAGGCAATAATCTTTTCCTTATCCGAATCGATTTCTTTTCACAAACGGCTCTCGAAAGAACAAATGAATTGTTTTGGGAATTTGTATCAAACTAATTACAATGAATAATACGAATCGATGAGCTCAATTTAAGCAAGAAAACGTCGAGAAAATGTCAAGAAAAAGGTAATATTTATTTTAAGCATGTTCGAGATAAAGTTTTATTGCACATGCTATCATCATTGAACGGCAATAATAAAAAATAACGACAACAATAATAACAAGTAATAATAAAAATAAAACAATTGCATTGGCCCCCCTCCCCCCAACCCTGAATTAATAGATAGGCAAACTTTGATGGCTCACAAATATGGATGAATTGCATGGCACTGGAAAAATAATGGCTCGTGTCAAAGGGAGGAGGAAGAAACGGCTTGATTTAGAGCCTATGCAGTAAGGACAGCACAACTCTTTGCACAAAGTCGTCGTTTGTCTCATTAAACAGCAAATGGATAGATACTCGGCCGAGAAGTTGGCTGGAATTCAACGATAATATTCATATTGTCCGCGGTTTCTATTGAGCTTCTTTTTGTTATGCATATTTTGAGTAAACGTTTCGGTTATTTTCCTTATTTGAGTTTTTGTTGTCAGTTGTTTTTAGGGCATTTCATTATAATATGATTTTATCAAAATTTTTTGATTCGTTATTTTGTCCTAAAGAGCTCGAATCAAAGTTCAAATACTAGAACTTTCTTACAATTTCTAAATACAAATTTGGAAATTTTAGAGTTTAATCCATCTTTCTAACCTTGTAATTCGATAAAATTGTGTGATTTCAGAAAATTGTTAAAAATATTGTTTCTGAACTATTTCCAGCGATTCAGATAAATAATCAATAAAAGCTTGAATATTGAATTTTTACGCGAAACACGCTCAATGAAAAAAGGCAAACAGTAGACATACAATAATAATTGACGTAAATATTATTAATTTTTTCCAAAACCTGGAGAATAGATTGCCCGTCTAACAAGGGAAGTAGGTTTTAGGTTGGGCTCTCATATTTTGATGAAAAAGGTGCAGATTATGGGTTGAATAGTATACTGAAAAAAATTAGGAGCTACGAAATGGTATAAGTGGGTAAAAAATGGGTCTAAAACCCAAAAAATGTGGGTGGTCTAAAGGCCGATTTTCAAACACAAATTTATTATAGTTAATGTTAATCAATCCCATTTATATTTTAAGGGATATACTAAAATATTAAAAACTATAGTTTTTTTTTTATTTTTTCAACTTTCACGTGGATTACGTGAAACTGTGTTTCAATAAACAATTATCTAAAAAGCCGAAATCATCGGGGCAACTGATTTTAAATTAATTATAGAATATTTTCAATAAACAAATTCACAAAGATTAGTTAAGAACTAATTCATACAAAGTGCCATAGTCATACAAAGTCATACAAAGTCATACAAAGTACAAAGTCAAGAAGTCATACAAAGTTATTTATAAAAACAATTTTGTTCTAAAGTCTAAATCTTTTTTTATTCAAGCTAAAATAATTGCCAATAATATTTTTTAATTTATACGTATTAATTATAATAGAATCGTAATTTTACCATTGCAATAGATAAAGTAAATGTAATTTGTCACAATTCTTGTCAAAATAAAATATTTTAAATGATAGATAACACGTAAATTGAAAAAAAAAATATGTTCAAATATTTTAAATATTCCTCGTAGATTTTCTATAATGGTTCGTGAGTTTAATTTTAACGATATTTTGTAGAAATGATCACGTTAAAAATACGAATGAGGTTTTGTCCGTAGATGTGCGAATATTTTGCGTGAAAAAATATACAATTTGAAATTGACGTATAAATTCTCACATTTAAGTTTTATTCATTTTAAAATAATTTACAATATTTTAACGTAGCTTTCTAATTTATAAATAGTTTTTGACTATTTAACTATGACACGTTAATTCCCAAAAAAAATTGTTTTTTTTAGAAATTTTTAGATTAACTTGAGCTTTTAATAGTAATGAACCTAACAAATTCACAATTACCAACGTATAATTTTAGCGGTTACATCTTAAAATGTCGCATACTTTCAAAATTTAACCATTTTTAAGAGCCATTTTCTCTTAAAAGGATCTAAACTTATCAAAGTTCTTATTTACCATGGAAGCTAAATGAAACGAATTTTTAAATTTCCAGAGATACAAACAATATCCAACTTATTTCAAGAAATCGAATTGAAAATTTAAGAAAAAATATAATAAAAATGAAAACAAATGCTGCTCGACATCAAATTCGAAATTAATCACTCGGATTTGTTATGTTTTTATTGAGACAAAAAGTGTCGCTTCAATTGTTCATGCTGCTGGTAGAGCCATTTATCAATTGATCAGCAATAATTTAAACAGCATGGGAAAGTGCTTAGATTATATTGAAGGAGCAGAAAACACATTGAGATTCAATCGAATGCGAAAACTGTGGATCGCGCAATACTTGTTGGCCGATTCTATTTTGAGCTCACATCAATCTTGTTGAATTGCCAACTTCCTTCAAAGTTCAAACAGGGGAAACGATTATGAGCATCACCGTCCCAAAAACAATGGACATAATTGGGGTTGAATTGAGGAAATCATTTCGAACATTCTAGATGGAGTGTTTTCGAAACAATTTGTTATTAATATGATTGGGTACGTGTAGTAGGTACTAGTCTTGTTTGATAACAATCACTTTCGATTTCATTGCACCGGTGAATGTTTCGACGAAATGATTAGTCCATGTGTTTTGTTATCAATTAACTTGCCGGTTGAAAACAGGATGGCAGTGAGGCAAAAAAATGTGTTGTTTCTTTAGGTAATCGGGGGTTTTTCATTTATTCAAAGAGAGCTGTGAAATAGAGCAGCAATGATCGTGATGCTTTAAATGTCAACAGTTTGATTATTTTAATTTGAGGCTTAAAAATTGGTTTATTTAGAATTTAGTAAACAACTAGAAAAATAAAAGAAATTGAAAAAACATTGAAATGTATTTTTCATAAAGGGAATGATTTTATATCCAGGATTATATTATAGTGTCAATCAATTGTATTTGTTTTATGAATAGAATGTCAGAAATAATTTGAATTGTGGTGCATTTGTCATAAATACGGCAAGATAATATCGCGAACTAATTTAAATATATCTCGAAAAGTTCATTTTATTTTTAGTTTTCGTATTCTTGGAATTTGTGCTTTTCTCTATTACACAGAGATGGATAATTCTAAATTCCTTAATAATATTGTGATCTATCTCAACAAATCGTACTTGTTTATCGACTATTTTGGGAGAGAATTTAATTTATGAAGAATTAGTTTATTGGAATAACGACTAGGATATTTAAAGATAATTTAAGATAATTTATAGATGCAATTGCAAAATTATTGATAAACTTGGATTAGGAAATTCTAGCTAAAGTTATTATGAGTTTTCTGTCATTTTTAAATTTTATATTGATAATTTCAATTTTTATTTCATAAATAATAATAATAATAATAATAATTAATTGCACATGAACTAGAAATTAGTGGCCGTGTGGCTGTCTAAACAAGACCTTTTTTTTGCTCTTCCATTAGGCATCGAACTCTGAAATGAATAATAGAAATTATTAAAATAAATGGACTATTTGTTTCACGTTCTCATTGAGATCATTTGAAAATAATCTAAACTTTTTTTAATGAATTATCAATTTCCTTTATTTTGATAATAATATTCATTAATTTAACGTCAGAATCTTCTGTATAACTAAAAAAAACGAATGAACATTGGTTTAGAACAACAGAAAATCAGAGAATGAAACTGTGTTGAAAATGGTGTTATAATCCCTCTATCCTATACTACTAACATGTGGAATCGAATCTAACGAAACTAACCCTATTCTTTGAAATTACAAGTGTATTAGTGCATTTACAATATTATTCGAATAAATTAAAATGTATTAAGAAAAGAGAAATTTTAAGTTTAAAATGTTGTTTTAATTATATATTTAAATTCTAAATAATAATTATTCAATATAATCAACATGTGATAACTTTTTGCCAAATAATTGGCAAGTAAACGTATTATCGAATAAAAAATATTGATGTTCATACTAATTCAAACTCGGGGTCAGTTTAAAATGCTCATAACCAGATAGGCCGAAATTTGAAATTCGTCGAATGGAAATAGGGATTTTCTTATATTCTTTTAACTTTCACGTTAATTGTCAACGCCTGTTTGTGAGATTTCTCTTAAACTATCTAAGAATAATAAAATCTTCACAAAATGTTAGATTTTAGCACTTCTTCTTAGCTCGGTTTATTAGACTTTAAATTTGCGTGAAACTAGTATTTCTGAATAATTTTTTTAATTATAGAAATATTCAGAAATGTTAATCAATAATATGAAAAAAAGTTTCATGAAAAATTTGAATATCTTGCAAAGTATAATAAAATAACAACAAACAACATATAATCATAGAAATACAGAATAAAGAACTTCACAAATTCCTTTTTTTTTAATTAATTTAATTAAAATTTCAAATTCTAAAGTTTCTTAAAGTATCTCATCGCAATTAATATTTTGGAAATTGTATGAAAAAAACTGTTACAACAACAAAAATGATAGATTAACCGAATTGTGTTACATATCGAACTAAAAATGGAGCAAAGTTATAAGATATGAGTTTGTGCATAAATTTGAAACACTTTTATCCTTCCTTATCCAAAACTCAAACGCATATATTCTCTGCCAACAAAACCGCACGTGCTTTGAAAACATTAATCATCTCAAGTATGTTTTTATGACGTGTTTTTATTTGGGACCAATTTGAGACGACGTGTACTTGTGAGCATTCTTTGGCGAAGCCATACAAAGTTGAAATAACATTTTGTGTGGTAAATTGTTATGAACAAGAATATTGATATTAAAATTGTAGCTCTTAGAAAAGGATAAGGATAAGCGAGATTAAAATAATAAGAATAAGAATATTTGGATTTAAAATTAATCAAACAATAATAGAAACCTTACATTAATATTCAATCTATCGTTGTTGTATATTTAAATAAATTGAAAATAATTTATTTACGAGTTCTGTGAGTGAGCATTTTCATCTAGGTAAATGATATTAAACAAAGCAAAGCGAAAGCAACAACAATAAAAAAAATAAAAAATAATAATGTAAAGAATGCATTATTCATCGACTTTTAAAACGAAGAAAATAAGAGTTAATTTCCATGTATATAATTATGAGCAACACAAAAACATTGGATGAGATAAAGAATAAATCGGTGGAATGTGAATCTGAATGCGAAAGGCATTATTAATGCTCAAAGTGCCGCAGAGCAATAAGGTATTAAATACATGTGAGATTGGAGTGGTGTGAAAACCGAGCAAAAAAATAGTCATCTATTAATGACAGATAATTCGAGATTATGGAATGGATTTAATTTAAAGAAGAATAAGAAGGTGGAAAAGGAGTAAAAAAACAAATATGCAAGTGTTTTTGACAAAATGATTTGATTATTCTTCAACAAATTCTGGAGTTGAATTGAATTTAAAAAATAATAGAAAAAAAGCACAATTCTAAACTTTAATTATAAATATTTTTGTAAGATAAAGGAAGCAATAAATAGTCAAGTAAACAAAAATTTAATGAAATAATATATAAACAAGGTGATATATGAGTAAAAAGAGAATAAAGATAGTTAGATAGGCTAGAAATATTAATAAACTTTTGCTGAAGTTATTATGTAGGCTCTTGTGACGTAGGTTATTGTTTTAAATATGTTCATAAGTTAAATTTTTTTTTAATAAATGAGATAAAAATAGAATTTGAATTATAATGTTGTTTATATATTTATATATTTTCTTTGTTTATACAGTTTATATATATATATATATGGTCCTTTTCAGAGATCGGTGCCTAATGGAAGAGGAAAAAAATAGGGATGGAATGAGGTTCTCGTTTGGACGGCCTCCTTTTTTACGAAATTATTGGCAGCATATATTTAAGAGGAATTGAGAAAAATGTTGTTTGTGGCCGTGTGGTTTTCTCTTCTTTTATTGATCTTCCATTAGGTAGGCACCGATCTCTGAAAAGGACAACATATCAATATTAGTTTTTCTAAAATTGCATAGTGGTTTTGAAATAATGATTTCATTTAGACCTATAATCATTATTCTAAATCAAAATATTCTAAGTCTCGCAGATGCAATCTACAATATAGGTACCAGTGATAGGAGGGACTCCCCCCGGTCCCCTTCCCCCCCCCCCGACCTGGGTATTTTTCTAAAAAAAAAGGGGATCCCGGTCCCTGTTCCGGGTCGCGGGTAGGGAAAAGGGCAAGTCCCGGTCCCGGAACCCGGGTTTTAAAATTTTCAATTTTTTTTAAGGTCCTTTTCCAAAAAACGGGGCCTCTCCCATCACTGATAGGTACAGACTGCACGCCAACTGCTACGGTAATAAAATGAGCTCAATAAACATATTCCGCTCTAGATTTTTGGTAAGATGTTTTCAGATAGTTGAAGACAGGCATAGTTAAGTTATAAAAATGTGAATGTGAAGTCAGATAAGTTGGTAGAAGGTACAAAAGCAGCGCCTTCTTACAAGTTGAAAATAATTTTGGACAAAAGTAGAAATTTACATAAAATATAAAAAGGCACAATGAGGTTTTTGAGTCTGAATGTTACAGTAATTGACAACTCATAGCTAAAAAAAAAAGTCTCGGCTAATGAAAATCACAACATGACTCATTCTGAACTTACTAGGGAACTATTATTTGGCATCATCTCAGAATTTGTTCTAAATTTGCTCATTTATAGTTTCAAATACGGGCTTTCTCGTGGTGTGCTTGGTTTTCTGCACAAATTTCTAGAAGTCGAAAAAAAAGGAAAAATATGCATTATTTGCGCTCCACTTTCCCCCTATCCTCTATGCATTCTCTACTGTGGAAAAGCAAGCAACAGTGGCCGAGTGGATAGTGGGAATGAATAGTAATCACTCTGCGCTTTGTGCTGGGCGGTGGCGTGACTGTGTTTTGCACGAAATTGTTATCAAAACACGTGCAAAACTCCCGCCAGTACATTCAATTCAAACCGAAAAAGTAACCAAAGTTTCATCAAAATTACACGAAGAGTCCTCACTCCAAAAAACAACATCAAATTTTAACAAAGATTGATCACGTGTTTACGCTATATAACAGGATGAGTCTGTTTTCATGCAAAAAGCACCTCGCGTCCTAACAGAAGCACTTTTTGTGCAAAACACAGTCAAGGAAGCGGCCAGCAGAAAGTGCAGAGCACAAGTTTGGGCTTCGATTCCGTCTTTGTCACTTTCCTTTTTCTTTTTTTTTTCTTTGAATTTTTCGAAAAGCAAAATTATGTCCGAGGATATGGAAGATTCTAGAAAAGCTCTGGAAAGGGTATAAAAGGGCTGATTTTTATTCATTTGGTATTTTTTACCTGTTTTTATTCCTGTCCGTTCTATCATTTACTATGATAAACGTCGATAAAGTTGTGGACTATATTCATGCTCCTTGGAAACGTCTAAAAAAGACCTGCTTGGATGGAGATGCTTCGAATTTCGCCGATTTTTTGCTGGAAGCTCTGAATTCTGTGGCCAATGGGAATTTCAAAATTTTCAAAAAAGAGCAAAAAACAGAATATTTTCATATGGAATTTTCTCGACTTCTAGAAATTTGGGCAGAAAACCAAGTACACCACGAGAAATCCCGTATTCGAAACTATAAATGAGCAAATTTAGAAAAAATTCTGAGATGATGCCGAATCATGGTTCCCTAGTTAGATACTTGCTGTCAAAGTCTTCAATAGTGGGCACTAATCTACCCAAGACTGTAATTTTTTATTGAATAAAAAAATTAATTTTAATACAATTTCCAGAATCCTATTTATTCTTCTTCTGCTTCCACTGCTTCGCTTTATAGAAGTATTTCTCGTCCTATCGTTATTTAGGCTTTCATTGAAACCGGGATATTTCAGCTATTTTTTGTCCGGAATGAGCCCTACATAAATTTGGCGCAATTTAATATTAAAAATTAACAAAAATTTAGACAATCTTGGAAGCCATCCAAAACCAAGTTTAACGCTTTTGAATATTTATAGATATTTTAGACCACACAAATTAATTATACCGTTGATATTTACATCGGAATAGTTCTAGAATCCAATTGGTTCGAGAATTTCATTTTGCGAACTGCACAGAATCCCATTAGCTTAGAAAATGAGCTCAAAAGTATTTAGTCATTAAGGGAATTGGTTATTTGTATAGTTTAAAATCTGTTTGTTAAAATTACAAGTATAGTTGTGTGTAAAGAACACACGATGTAAAACTGTAAGATTTATTTAAATGTTAGACACGACTAGTTGGCTTCAATAGAGAGAACCTTTAATGATTTTAATTATTATTAAATATGGATTTTAAGTTATTTAACAGAACTCTAAATAACTCAATAATAGAATTTAAAACATTAAGCAAACTCTACCTAAAGAAAGAACCAGGTTGAGAAAACATATACTATACCAATTGTAACCTACATCTGAATTAAAGCGAATTTATATACCCAAGGACCAATTTTTAAAAAAATCTTCTAATTAATTTAAAATTAGAATGAAAAAAATGGGAATGAATGGAACAAAAAAGTTTTGTCTTATTTTTGGTTGTTTTTCCATCTCATTTTCGTCTTAAAATTCCGAAAAAATCACATTAAAACGTGACACATGCAGCGACAAAATTAATTAACTCAGTATCTCTCCATGCTCGCTCTTCCTTCTCTTCTTCGGCCTTAATCAACACAATCGACTGAATAAAACATGCGTGTAAAAAGTTTTTTGCGTTCGTACCACGATCATCTCGCGAATTAATTATAGAATAAAGAGCACGAAAAAATTGAGGGCAAAAAATGAAGAAATAAGGCAAAAATGTCAAATAAATCAAATTGGATGAAAATTGACAATTGAATAATAAATGCAACTCGAAATAGAGCAACGAATAATGCATAATAAATGAACCCAACAATCATTGTGCTCTCCTTTAATGAGCAATCCGACGATGTACATAATAACAATCACATAACGATTTCAGCTCATTTATAAGGAGCCAAAATTGGTGAAAAGCTAATAAACGCACGCATGACACGTATTCATTCCATGAATGAAAGTTCCATTAATTCTCGCCAATTTCCTATTAAATGTTTGTTGGTTTTATTGTTTTTGTTGTTGTTGTTGTTATTTTTTTATTCATCTTGTTCTATATATGTGTGTGTGTTTTTTTTGTTTTAGTGCTCGTATTATTAAAAGCTGAGTGATTTGTGTTGAATCGTTTTTTGATCCCACATTAATGTGAATTCAATAGGAAATAATAACCTAGTCGAATGGAATGAAGGACGGCGGCGCGTCCGGTTGAGTTCCTTTAATATTGTTATTCGATTATTTATGCATAAAATGACAATATATTCCTATGTTCATTGCTTTGTTATTGTTTTCATGATTGTTTTCTTTATTTGAATATTCATTAATAAAAATCATTTATTGTTAAAATCCCCAATGCAAGTCAATTTGAATATTCTCTAATAATGTGGAGCATCAAATCCATAGTACGGCTGCTCGTAGTGTCCATGGCCGTGTTGGGCTCCATAGTGTGGCTCATTGTAGCCGTACTTTGGCTGCGAGTTGTAGTAGGTGGCTGGCTGGTAGCTCTCGTGCTCTTTGCCGTGTCCGTAGCCGTTGTAGCCCTTGTTGTAGTATCCGTCCGAGTGTCCGCCGTACTTGCCGTCCTTGTCCTCGAAAGTCTTCTTGTGGTCGTCGTCTTCGTGGCCGTATTCCGAGTTGGAGGCGCCGTGCTTCGCCTGAGCCTTATCTGCAATCATTACCGCTTTTAAACACTTCTTCCAAGGTCTTCCTACCGAATCCTTCGTAGCCGTCGGCGTGGTATCCTCCCTTGTTGTTGTGCTTTTGTCCGGCTGCGTGCTCATCTCCGGCGTACTTGTCGGCGTGCTTCTCATCGGTGTGGTACTGCTCCATGTGGTATTGTGGCTGCACGTAGTGGTAGTCGAAGAACCCGAAGGTCTTGGTCTTCACGTCTGCAAAAGCAATCTGAAAGGCGGCTCTGAGCCCAACTGCACCCACTCTTGTTGTAATCAGCGGCATCGTCGACGTACTTGCTGCCAGTGGCCGAGTTGTGAGCAACTTCATTGTTCTTATGCCCCGCTGAGTCCTTGGCGAACTCATCGTGATCATGGCCCTTTCCATCGGTATAATAACCAGAGTTGGCGATATCATGGCCCGCGTTCTCACTCTTCGCATGGAATCCCTTCTTGTGAGCGGCGTCCGAGCCATAGCCGTACTTGCCGAAACCATCCTCATGGCTAATCGGAAACTATATTAGGAGAAGGCAAGAAATCTATGCGAAACCTGGAATGACCCTCAGCGATCGGATGAGCCAATGTAGCGGCGATGACGAGCGAAGAGCAAATGAGGAACTTTGAGAACATTGTTGGTTCGATACGGTTTCGAATGAACGCGGCCCGTCTTATATACTACTAGCTGGTGGGTGGTATACCAGTACTATTACAGGATGTGGTGTTGGTTTTTGCCTCGTGCGTCTTAATGTTGATGCAATTCTTCCTCGCACTCATCCGAAATGTAATCTATATCTCGTTGAACACCTATTATCAATGCATAATGTTTTATGCATCTAGCCGGTTTAATGTCATTGACACTTTCCGCGGTGCACTTTTTTCATCATCGGCCTCAAAGAATATTTATGATATTATTATTATTATTATTGTTTGCTGGTTTTTTGTGTTACTTTATTCACTATACAAGCTATTTGCTTATACAATACTAATTATTGCGTCGTAAATAATAGTTGACGCGAAACAAATGTTTATTTGTTGGGAGTATACTGTAGTAATGTTTGATTGACGCTGAGAATGATCGTCGGATTTGGAATTATTGGAAATTGTACAAGAATGGCTTTCGCACAAAAGAATTGGTAGAAATAAGAGCTCGCAAAAGTTTCCGTTGCTCTAGCAATGGAAGATTCTGAGAAGGCTTGGTGCCATATTGAAAAGGACGATTTTAACATTTTAACGTATATTTTAAATTCTCGCGTATCATTTTTAAGCTTATTATCAAGTATATGGGTATATTTTGTACTTTTTCTTGTCATAATAAAATAATATACTGTTCATTGAATTTTCGTCGCCCAAATATTTGTTTAAAAAAGTGTTTCAGACGCAAAAGTTCGTAAAAAGGCTTTAATTGTATAAAATGGATTATGTGTATTTTAGGTAAACACTAGATTTCTGGGGTTTTATTACCTTATTTTATTGAATTTTTAATAATTAGATGTTCACTCTTTTGTATTTCATCAATGTTTGTTGTCTCGAAAAGATATAAAATCAACATTAAAGTGGAAGAGATGAATTTCAGGAGTCCAAACGAGACTATCATGATATGGTTTTTTTCTTCTGTTTTTCTTTTCGATCTCTGAAAAGGACAGTAGTAGGCAGGGTTACACGGAAAACAATTTTTCTAACGGAAAGCGGAAAACAGAAATGAAAATTATTTTTTGAATTGGGAAACGGAACAGGGAAGTGGGACTCAAAAAATTACGCACAACCCTGGTAGAAGGATTTGAGCACGTTTACTGAGTTTATTTCACTATTACACCAGTTGGCATTTATTTTGTCACACTACCAGAAAAACTAAAATAAACTGCAAACAAAAGCAATCAAATATTTTATGCTTCAACAGTCGTAAAATTTCTGCAAAGATACAATATCTCATCATTATAAAATGTAATTCGATCCGCGCATTTTTATGAGTTTATACGAGCCTCCTGAAGCCACGTAAATATTTATTTATGCATTTCTTACCGTAAAGTTGAAACAAGGGGAACCAAAATTCTCACAACAATTTAAAATACGGAATTGAATTTTAAAAATATTCTTATTGCTCCAAAAGTTTTCAAGCATATCCCAGTTTCCGTCAGTTTTCTAGAAATCTTAAAATAGTGGCTAGTGTATTAAATTAAATAAGCTACTATTACGAAATGTTAAGTTTTTAGGTGCATCTTCCACATTTTATTCATTCCTTCATTTAGTGATCATTCATTTTGAATATTAATGATCACATAATTATTTGTTTATTAAATGAATTAAGATAATCGATGTTCTTTTTCTTTTAAATTTTTAGTATTTAGTATGATTTAAGCAGGATTATCCTCTTGTTTAATTTATATCATTTAATGAAATTTTTGATAAAGGATTGAATTTAACGTCCCCCCCCCCCCCCCCCAATACAAATATTATTGACAAGGGAAGTCACTTTAGCGTCCCTTTGAGAATTTGCTGAAACTTGGACCATTGATAGATTCGGATGCGCTGATTCCAAATCCGTTTTCAAAATCGGCGCAATATTTATCTGAGCCGAGATATAAGCCGTCAAAGTTCATTTTTTGATGTGCTCATTGATGTGCATTAACCACAAAATGTCCGATACAAGCAATAGCTTAATTATATAAGACGAGCAATTAGCATGAGAAGTGTGGCAGCAGCAGCGAGTGGACGGAGCAATTGGAACGGTATAGTGATCATGGTTGGTTATTGCATTGTGTGTACAGTATTGTTAACGTGTCTAGTTGCTATGCGAGTTGAAAGTTTATTTATTTCGTATTTTGAAATTTTTTTTCATTTATTGCATATTTTTGAAAAATATTTCATTCTGAACAAACGTTTAAAATAACAGCAAACAAAAATTTAACAAAATTAACTTTTCATTAAAAAATTTCAAAAATGTTTTTTTTAGCATCACTTATGTACATCAACTACAAAAATATTAGAAATAAAAACTTCTACAATACAGACATGAAATAAAAGATAGCATATATAAGCGAATTCAGGAAGAAACAATTATTTTTCCGATTTTTAAAATTTTTCTGGTCGTTGTACATTGAACCGATATCATGGCCATGTTGAAGGTGAAAAATTTGCCACCATACATATGAAGGCGTTTAGCATGATGATATACACCAAAATTTTTTTCATGAATGACTTTTAAAATATTGGTCCCGCGAGCAAATTTAAGCGGTGATGGAGCCCCTTACCTTGAGCTACTTCGTTTAAACACATTTGCACTCCTTCCTATGTTGCCCGCTCTACCCATATCAAGGTATGTCAGCCATATATTTTCTCAAACATATCTGCAGCTGCAGATATATCTGTGATACAAGATATACCATCTTTTCTAGTACAAATTTATGGAATTGTGCTAGCAGCATAGGAAGCCGTGCAAATATATTTCTCGAGGTAGCTCAAGGTAAGGGTTACCATCATCGTTATGAATCACTCTACCAAGTTTACTGAATACTGAAGAGTTTAAGTGATTCAGTTAGCACTACCTGAAGTATGAATTTTCGAAGGATTAAAAAAGTTTTCAAAAAATTCCGGAGATAGTTAAAATGCCTGGTTCATAAATTACTTTTAAAATATTGGTCACTCGAGCTAATTTAATCAACAGGATTCAATTTTCAATGTTTATTTTTTCAATTTTTTTTAATTCCATAAATAGAAATTTATAATAGAAAAAAATGGTACATTTTGTAGAAAAAACATGCTTGAGAAGATTTATGGCTGACATACTTGGTGTAAAAGGGTATAGCGGGCAACATAGGAAGGCGTTCAAATGTGCCTATATGAGGTAGCTCAAGGTTAGGGCTTGCATCACCGCTTAAATTAGCTCCCTGGACCAATATTTTAAAAGTAATTTATGAAAAAAATTTTGGTGATTATCATCATGCTAAAAGCCTTCACATGTATGGTGGAAAATTTTTCATCTTCACCATGGCCATGAGATCGGTTCAATGTACAACGACCAGAAAAATGTTTAAAATCGGAAAAATAATTGTTTCTTCCTGAATTCGCTTATATATGCTATCTTTTATTTCATGTCTGTATTGTAGAAGTTTTTATTTCTAATATTTTTGTAGTTGATGTACATAAGTGATGCTAAAAAAAATTTTTTGAAATTTTTTAATGAAAAGTTAATTTTGTTAAATTTTTGTTTGCTGTTATTTTAAACGTTTGTTCAGAATGAAATATTTTTCAAAAATATGCAATAAATGAAAAAAAAATTTCAAAATACGAAATAAATAAACTTTCAACTCGCATAGCAACTAGACACGTTAACAATACTGTACACACAATGCAATAACCAACCATGATCACTATACCGTTCCAATTGCTCCGTCCACTCGCTGCTGCTGCCACACTTCTCATGCTAATTGCTCGTCTTATATAATTAAGCTAATGCTTGTGTCGGACATTTTGTGGTTAATGCACATCAATGAGCACATCAAAAAATGAACTTTGACGGCTTATATCTCGGCTCAGATAAATATTGCGCCGATTTTGAAAACGGATTTGGAATCAGCGCTTCCGAATCTATCAATGGTCCAAGTTTCAGCAAATTCTCAAAGGGACGCTAAAGTGACTTCCCTTGTGAGATTAGCCGCAGTTAGTGTGTAAGTAATTATTAGGATGAACCTAATTTTTTTTGCCGAAAAACTTAAACATAATTATACAAAACATGACAAACAATTAGGTTTCAACGTAAAGACCATTTGACTCTATGATTTGAACCCATCTATCGGCAAGTTGGTCGATCCTGCTACGGTACCACTCCAGGCGAAAAACTCGCGGCATCCGTTTTCGACATCGGCCAGGTCGTTGAAGCTACGACCACAAAGAAAGCCATGGATGGGAAAAGGTGATAATCAGCTGGCACAAGGTCCGGACTATATGCTGAATGTGGAAGAAGTTCAATGTCGTCGAGATTTTTGATGTTTTCCTTCGTTTGTCTGGCCTGGCGGTGTGCGGTTTTGCATTGTCTTGTTAAAGGAGTATCCGCTTCCTATTGATCAATGCTGATTATTTCTCGTGGACGCAATAGAGGTCTGCGTCGATGGTGGGACCATTTAGAACTATCTCGAAGTAAATTACGTCTTCGCAATTCCACCTGAATGTGACCATATTGCCGCCTTCAGCATGGCATATCTTTTTTTGCTGCTGCAATTGCATTGAAGCCTTGTTTCCAGTAATGACGTAAAAGAACACGAATTTCGGATTTTTCCATGTTTCTGTTAAAAAAAGTTTAAAACTTTTATATAAAAACCCAGTTAAAAATTTCAATATACACTAGCTGACAAAAGTTTTGTCACAAATGTTTTTTCGGGTTTAACTTTTTTGTGACTTGACCAAATTGGCTGGTTTTTTGATATGATAGATTCAGGTTGTAGTGGTTGTAGATTATTTTACAAATTTCCACTTGTGATTACGATGATCCGTTTTACAGTGACAAGCGTTTATCGTAAAACGCGTAGCTCAAAGATATTACGCACTTTTCTTGCACTACATTTTTTAATAATTTTTAAAGTTCAATTATATTTTTTTCATAATTTATTGAAAATAGCAGTAATTGGCAACATTTTAGAGATGACTCCACGTAAAGAAACTCCAATTGCCACCCGGCAAGCTGTTATCAATATGAGGGAAAACGGAATGCGTTGTACCGAAATTGCCATGGTAATGTAAACCAAATTTTGCTACTATAACATTTTAAACACTGATTCACATAAAATATCAAAAAATCAGCCAATTTGGTCAAGTCACAGAAAAGTTAAACCTGAAAAACCATTTATGACAAAACTTTTGTCAGCTAGTGTATATTATGATAGAGCTGTTCAAGAGCTTTAATATATATATATATATAAATTTTTATTTGGTAAAAAACCAATTAGACAAAAAGATATAGGAAATCGGAAAAAATATTGGGTCACCCTAATAATGTTTTTAGCTAGTTTGGGACAAGCCTAGTTAACTAGGCATCACAAATTATGTGTTAAAATGACCAAAAGGAGACACACATGCTCAAAATTTGCAAAACCGTTATTTCCCATTGGTTTGCGCCAGAGATGGGCGGAATGACAGTTTTTCAATTTGGAATTCGGAATCGAGAAATGGACTTAAAGCGGCATCAATAATTCCACCGGTATTTGGTTTGTATGAAAAGTGAATTTTCGGAATGCGGAACTAAAATAGAAACTTTTGGAATCCGGAATTCTAAATAGAACAATGGCCGGAATTCCGCCCATCTCTGGTCTGCACATATTTTTATTAAAACAAGGAGCCTACTGACATTGCAAGGCCTTTAATATACCCTTTAGTATACTATTATTCATTTCAGAGATCGATGCCTAATGGAAGAGGAAAATTTTAGGGGCGGGGCAAAGGTCTTGTTTAGGCAGCCACACGGCCACTGAGGCCATCACGTCTCTTCCTCTTTTGTTTGTCATCAATATTTTTATTTCATCCATTTTCATTTTAAAATTAAACTTTTCATTTCTTGTCATCAAAAAATAGATAACAGAAATTGATGAGAAACAAATGAGGAAGAGACGTGATGGCCTTAATGGCCGTGTGGATGCCTAAACAAGACCTTTGCCCCGCCCCTAAAATTTTCCTCTTCCATTAGGCATCGATCTCTGAAATGAATAATAAAAAAAGATTTAGTTTACTTCTTTACCATAGACTACTAGTATTTTTGCACCGAATATTTCACAAACATTGTAGATAATTTTTATAAGCGTGATTAAAATTAAAATTCTAAACTATAGAATTGTGCTAGAAGCTAGAATTAATTACCTACGGTATTACAAATATTGTGATGTTTTTTCTAAGAATATTAGGATTGAAAACTAATTAACGAATTTATGTAACAATAAGAAACGGGGAATTCGCTGATCTGGAATTGTAACTCAAACACTCTAATTGACCTTGTTTTAAAAAAGTACCCAGAAGGACCTTTCTAAACTAAAATTTGGGACAAATGTTAAGCTTTTTTTTGGGACAAATGTTAAGCTTTTAGACAAGCCTACTCATTCTGAACACAATATGTAATTGTATATACAAAATCTGTTTTAAAATTGTACAATATTGTTCATTTCCATTGGGCGTGCTCAAATTCTTTCTTGTAATTCTGTACACAGTTGGTTAAAACACCACGTGTATTTTGGCTATTTCAACACTTTTCCACGCCAAATGAAAACTACATTTTTTTAAAACCCTCAAAAGAGTTTCCTACAAATTCAGTTGACGTACTATTCAAACTTTTACTTGCGAAAGTTGCTAGTACTTATTCAGCTCTTGAATTCTACTCCATTTTTGAAACAAGAATATTCTTTAAAATAAGTTTTATTCCCCTTCAAAATTCCATTAAAAAACACTAAACTTTAAAGAAAACAAAATTAATATTGCTTCGAGTTGTATCCATAATATGGCTGCTCATCATAGTGACCATGGTGGGCTCCATAGTGTGGCTCATTGTAGCCGTACTTTGGCTGCGAGTTGTAGTAGGTGGCTGGCTGGTAGCTCTCATGCTCTTTGCCGTGTCCGTAGCCGTTGTAGCCCTTGTTGTAGTATCCGTCCGAGTGTCCGCCGTACTTGCCGTCCTTGTCCTCGAAAGTCTTCTTGTGGTCGTCGTCTTCGCGGCCGTATTCCGAGTTGGAGGCGCCGTGCTTCGCCTGAGCCTTATCTGCAATCATTACCACTTTTAAACACTTCTTCCAATGCCTTCCTACCGAATCCTTCGTAGCCGTCGGCGTGGTATCCTCCCTTGTTGTTGTGCTTTTGTCCGGCCGCGTGCTCATCGCCGGCGTACTTGTCGGCGTGCTTCTCATCGGTGTGGTACTGCTCCATGTGGTATTGTGGCTGAACGTAGTGGTAGTCGAAGAACCCGAAGGTCTTGGTCTTTACGTCTGCAAAAGCAATCTGAAAGGCGGCTCTGAGCCCAAATCCACCCACTCTTGTTGTAATCAGCGGCATCGTCGACGTACTTGCTGCCAGTGGCCGAGTCATGCTCTTCCTTGTTTTGCTTCTTCTTGGCACCATCATGAGCATAGTCGTCGTGGGAATTACCCTTGCCGTCATTGTAATAACCCTTGTGACCAATATCATGACCGGATGTCTCCGAATCTTTGTGGAAGTTATTCTTGTGAGCCGAATCTGAGCCATAGTCCGATTTGCCGGCGGCATTCTCCTTCCTGGAAAGTAGTCGATTGAGAAACAAAACTCAATGGTTGGTACGTACATTGATGAGCTGAGAGGGCTCGCCAAGACGGAGACTACGAGAAGAGCGGCGATTGCGAGGAGACGAGCTGAAGAAGCGAACATTGTTCGATATGATGCTGATGGAAGTATTCAATCAGCTTTTATACTGCTTGTGATCAAGCAAACTTACAATTATTCACTTTTTTCATGCAATAGTTTTTTTTGAGGATTCAAAACGACCCGGTTTTCTTTAACATCATCATTATTATGCCAATTTATTGTTGTGGTTGTTGTATATTATTATATAGTAGACAAGGTAGTTGCCTAAAGAAATGTTGAAGCAATTTCGAATGGTCCAATTTCCCGTCCTTCTAGTGTGATTAATAATAATGTTGGTTTAATTGTTTTCATGCTAATAACATTGTTGAATTTTGTTCTTTGAAATTTTCTATCATTTTGAGCATTTTAATTCGAATGGAATAGTAATTCACAAATTATTGGACAGAAATATTTGTGCTTTTAAGCTTTCCAATTATTATTTTTCAATTTCCCACTAATTACAATTCATTTAATGTAAGGTTAACACGAAAACAATTTACTGCAACCTGTCACACATTCAAAATCACTCGCCGGTTAATCAACTTCTTAAAGTATTCTCACCATTTCAAACTAGTATGATGGATTGATTCTTGTTTTAAAGAGTGTTACCGTTCTCACGCCACCTAAATCTGACGATTTTAGAAACTTTAGTAAATTAAAATAATGCTTTTCTTCTATTTACACACGTCGTAAAGTTTTTACGTGTAGTTTACGCAAACCTTGTTTGCTCCATTTGGTCACCATTTCTTAAACTAACGAAAAATATTAATATTTCCCAAAAAGCACTAAATTTTAGCACGTTTTCTGAGCTCGTTTTATTAACATTCCAGTTGGCTTGCACGTGTACTATTCTGAATTTTTTAAAAGACAATATTGACTACTTTAAAACATAGAACTCATATAACATTAACATATATAATTAACATATATAATTAAATAAAGTTTTGAAGAGTTAAATGAGCCAGTGTACGCCAATTGCGCTCAGAAAAGTTACTAAAATCAAAAATTTCGTGAAAATTTAAAGCTCCAGTGATATTTTAAGGTAAGCGTTTTTTTACACGTGCAAATTAATTTAATGCCTTTAAATATTGGGAAAAAGTAACTTTCATTTGGCGTGCCAGTGCTTCTATGATAGTCAGTGGTGTGCATTCTATCATTTTATACGTAAATTATTTTTCATTGGATGAATCGAGTTTCTTAAACCTTTAAGGATATTTATTTTATAAATTTTAATGGTCATTTTGTTATTATGTTTATTTGTTAATCACAAAACCATTGAATTTATAATTGTCGCAGATTTAAAAATCCCTGATTGATGTTAATCCGACACACATAGAAGTCTGAAAAATGAGACGATATTCACTTGCTGCCATAAAATGATATTTTGAATCTGCCCTGAATTTAACTCGTAAATGTGCGTAGTGTCGTACCTTTTTAAATCAACGTGCGCGGAGAAATGACTGGTATTAAATGCTGTGCAGTTCGTCTCACTGCATTTTTGCGTCGCGTGTTTTGTTCACATCGAATTATTGTCTTGGTGTAGGTTATTGAAAAAGCAGGTTTAAAGGAGCATTCCGAATAATAAAATGGTCTTGCTATTTCCAATTTTTAAAAATTATTTCGCTTTTCTTTTTTCCATGAAATTTTCTGTTTTATATGGTTTTATTTTAATAAATTGATTGTTACATTAATATAATTATAATTATAGTATGAAAAAATATCGAAATAATAAACAAAATGGAAATTAAATCGACATGATCCCAGGCGAGACCTTTTCATTTTTCGGAATGCTCCTTTAAACCTGCTTTTTCAATAACCTACACCATGACAATATAATTCTATCAAATTTACAAACAATATAATTCTCTTGATTGCCCGCTAATCATAAATTATGATTTTTTTACCATCAAAGACCCTAAATTTAAGTCCGCTCGTTTATTTATAGATATTTCTGATGTAATTTTGTTAGTTAAATAAAGGCAAGAATTCTGACATTAATTTATAATCGGATCAATATCTTTAAATCAATAAATACCACTGAGAACGCAGTAAATTTGAAACAAAAACGTGAGTGTCCGTAAATAACAATAAATGCGCTGAGTCGAACAGTGGCGGTGTTTATGTATTGTCGGAAAATAAAATGTTCGCTTGTTTATTATTGACATAAACAAGCGAACATTTTAAACAAGCAATCATTTTATTTTACGACAGTACGTAAACACCGCCACAGTTCGACTCAGCGCATTTATTGTTATTTACGGACACTCCAAAAAAACTTTCATTAATTCTAACAAATGTATAAACTTTATTAATAATTACATAATTTTTAAAAATTCATATCGTAAAAAATATTCATAATATATTGCTTTTATGGAACTGCGCTTAGACCCTTTTAAGATTGAGTGATTAATGGAAGAATTTTCGCACTAGTCCATTCTAAATTACCACAGTTCTTTGACTATTACTAGCGTTTATTTATGTAGATAGGTGTTTCTGTATTTTTATTTATTAAATAGGATGGATTGTTCTTAATTAAATTCAATAACATTTGTTAAATTAGAAATAAGGTTTTAGATATTCAAGAAATGTTTATTGTAAGAAGATATTCTCGGCCGTTATAATTAGGCCACTTAGAATCTTTTTATTTTTTCTTTCACAAACAAACTTTCATTAATTCTAACAAATATATAAACCTTATAGATAATTAAACCATTGTATATAATGTCTAACCGGGTTCAAATACCAGGAATATGCGATCCAGAGGCTGTAATCGAGGAAAAGAAAGAATCAGTAACGTGAAAATTAGAATTCATACAATCATTTTTTATTAAAGCATTTAAGGTAAGATACAAGATATGTGTTGACTTACGCGAAGGTGCCATCTCGATACAATGCTTGGAACACGGCCAGAAACTCGACTCGAAATTATTCACTGATATTCAGGACGTATCGGGTTGGGTTTGCCATTTATTGCGTGAACATATTATTAACGCTTTGCAGAAGAGGAGGTAACCAGCCTCGGGAGGCAAATAAACGATCGAGATTATGACGACGATCTGGATATTCGTAATAGATAACATTTTAAACCACACTCTGACACACTTCTTTTTCAGATTGCGACCGTTGCAATCAATTCTACCGACCATATTGTCGAATGCACCCTCTCTACCGCATCCCCGACAAGGTTCGCCAATGCCTTATTGCCAGCACATGCCTAGATTGCAGAATCCATCAGATGGCGACAAATCGGGAATGCCGCATGCAATGCGAACCCTGCCGCCTCTATTTAACATAAGCGACTCGAAGATTCCCAACGCCGGTCTTGGAGTGTTTGCTAGCGCGTTTATTCCGGTAAATTGATTCCTTATATGGGATATTTGGATTTGTTTGTAGATGGGAATGGTGTTCGGACCATATAAGGGAATCAAATGCATGCGAAAGAGCGAGTTCTTCATGGATGGCTATGCATGGGAGATCAATGGAAGAGAAAGTAATTTTATATTCTTATGTACTAACTAAATTCCTGGGTGGCTTTGTCTTACACTTCTCTCGAAATTGTAATATTGAGAATTTTTGAGCACCGAATTGTTCGTTGTCTTATTAGATAGTCACAGATAATCTTCATTTCTTACCGACCCTGCTATCAAAATTTACCAAAATCGTTCAGAAACATTCTACATTGACGGATCGGATCAAGACAAATCCAACTGGCTTCGATACATCAACAGCCCGCGACGTATGAATGAAAATGTTCCTAAGAGACCTTACAATACATTTTCTAGACGAAGAAGAGCAAAACATGTTGGCATTTCAAATCAACGGCAAAGTCTTCTATCGCGTCATTAAGCCGATTCGCATCAATGACGAATTACTAGGTAAGACGAGTCTTCAGTTCCACAACTAAATCTTCAATGTTTGCAGTCTGGTACGGTGCGAAATTCGGCAACAGTCTTGTTCACAAATGCAAAGGACCAACGAAACGCTTACCGAACCCGTTTATTTGGTAAATTTTCATACGTGTAAAATATATTTGATAATGTCAACGCACAAAAAACTTACTAACCACAGCATTCTCATTTTGATATTTTGTTTGAATTTGGTATTAATTGTTCACTCATATCATTTTTGTAAATAATAAATTATATTGATTTTATTTTAAGTTCGTCTTCTCAAACTACGATGATGGCCTGACGTTCACGACGCTTTATTTTTGTTACATTTAATTCACACATGTGTCTGTTTTTTATTGTTTTTGGATTGTAAACTCCCTTCTCAAATTGTGTCCGTTATAATATGACGTTATTGTAAATGCAGCGAATTGTTGCAATTGTTGAAACGGTGTATATCTGTATAATTTTATAATAAATTATTTGTTGGTTTGATTAGTGCAAAACAAATTGTCACTCAAGAAACGCTGAATATTGCTGCCACGATTTTGGAGTTACCAGTATTTGTTCATTATCTAAATTATTATATATTCTTTTCGTATTGATGTAGCCTGTATCACGAAATAAGAAAATATCCCTAAAAATAAAACTAAGAAATCTTGTGTGATAATTAAACCGATATGTAGGCCTATGATTTAAAGCATACCAATGTCACGAAACCACGCCTCATTGCAAAAGTTGAAAGTGTGTTAAGAATTAGCGGTGTTTACGCCCTCTCATTAAATAAAATTAAATTTTACAAGGCGCTAAAAAATAAACAAGACAATACTTGATATAGCTATGTTATATATATATATATATATATATATAGCTATTACCTGCCATTTAACTATTTCAATTTAATCAAAAACCTCAATCTGAAGACAAATTTTAACTATCATTTTTTATACTGAAGAAATGTTCCAAATTATCAAAAATGTCAAATCTTTAGTTTTAACGTTTTTGAAGATATTTTAAAAATAGAAGTACTTTGTGCGATGATTGATGATAAATTATACGCAATTGGGAAGCATAGAGATCAAACCACATTTATGTAATTATCTGAATCACGATTATTTAGGCCGAAATTTCAAAATTTACCGAATTTTTTTATGATTTGAAATAGCCAAAACGAATTGTGTAATTGTACGTCAACGAAACACGCGACGTAAAAATACAGTGAGCCAAGCTAGAAACTTTGCCAGGCTGATCGTAAATCTTAATTTTCAAAAGAGAAAAACCTTGTGCTATGATTGAAGATGAATGAAACACCATTGGGAAGCATAGAGATCGATCCCACTAACTGACGTCGAAGATGGAGTTGTTACGTCCATTGAAATCGGTGAAGAAGGCGCGAGGTGTATAAAAATGAAACAAATTAATTGAAAATATAAAAAGAGTTGAATTGAAATAGGTTTCATTCTATAAAAATGTCTAATCTATAAAACAAAAATTGCTTCACGTCAAATTTTAAGATTCTCGCTAGATGATTCCCCTCATAATCATCATCTCATCAACCAGCAAGGTCTCATCCTATAGGAAGATGAGACCTTGCTGGTTGATGGAACTTAGTCAAGTACTTCGATATGAAAATGCAAAATTAATTAAACTTTCGAAGAAAAATATACATTCATATTATAGAATTTTTGTTATTTTTGTTAGATAAAATAAAGCAGCTCCATATCAGAAGATTTTCGCTAAATGCTACCCCTCAATACCATCTAGCGAAGTTCTTCTAATAAATGTCAACCATCAAGCGAGTTTATGATGAGAATTGAACCTTTTTGAAATTAAATATATGTAAAAAGTCAATTTACGGACCTCAGCTTAAGAGCGAATTCAGCCTAAACCCAAGCAAGGGGAAATCGCCTGCGCATAAGCATACATTCAATGTATTTTCAGAAGGAAACCATGTAATCGATGGAATAATAGTCAATCCTGAAAACAAGTCAATATAGATAGAACAACTACATAATCTCTTACCTTCTGTCATGATGGGAAATGTATTCTTTCCTCATTCTCCGAATCAGCTCCGTGACCATTGAACAAGCTATTTGAACGAGAAGATGGAAGTCGTGTGATGAACCATGAAAGATTATTGATTAGATTAATCTCATAATTGAATTTGTTTGAACTATAAACGTCTTATTTAATAAAAATAATAATCAAAAGCAGTTCCTCTTCAAATAGGACGTTGCTCGCTTGATGATACCCCCTCAAATACCATCAAGCGAGACTCCTATAAGAGATGATAATTATTTAAGCAATTTGTGGATTTATTATTAGATTGATGCTCTGTATTTTTAAAATAAAAACAATTAAATTAAATCCTGCCTTTTGTTATAATTGAAGCTATACTGCTCCCATCACTCCGATTGTGCACGGCATTGATCCATTTGAAGCTATTATTTGTCGTCTCCATTGTGCTTGAGTTGCTTATGAAAAAATAAAAATTATAAAGAATATTTTTCAATAGAAATTATTTATTAATTTATATTAGAAAATTAAACTTGTACTTAATTAGATTCATCTGATACTCCGCTTGCTAAATAATACCCCTCAATACCATTTAGCAAGCGTTGTCAGATTAATATAAATTCTAAATGGAATTCTCTCTAGATGATTCCCCTCATAACCATCTAGCGAGTTTCTCCTATTACAAGACAAAATTCCGCGGAATGACGTGAACATTTCATTGCTTTTTTGTAATGATTATTAGTATATTTTATAAAATGAAATCAATTAAAGGACCTCAGCTCAGGTTGGAGGCGAAGAATCCATTCAATCCTTGGTATAATAGTCAATCCTGAAAACAAGTCAATATAGATAGAACAACTACATAATCTCCTACCTTCTGTCATGATTGGAAATGTATTCTGTTCCTCGTTCTACGAATCAGCTCTGTGACCATTGAAGAAGCTATTTGAACGAGAAGATGGAAGTCGTGTGATGAACCATGAAAGATTATTGATTAGATTAATCTCATAATTGAATTCAATTGAACTATAAACGTCTTATTTAATAAAAATAATAATCAAAAGCAGTTCCTCTTCAAATAGGACGTTGCTCGCTTGATGATACCCCCTCAAATACCATCAAGCGAGTCTCCCATAAGAGATGATAATTATTTAACCATTTTGTGGAATTATTAATAGATTGACTGATTCTCTGTATTTTTAAAATAAAAACAATTAAATTAAATCCTGCCTTTTGTTATAATTGAAGCTATATTGTTCCCATCACTCCGATTGTGCACGGCATTGATCCATTTGAAGCTATTATTTGTCGTTTCCATTGTACTTGAGTTGCTTATGAAAAAATTATAAAGAATATTTTTCAATATGAATTATTTTATTAATTTATATTAGACAATTAAACTTGTTCTTAATTAGAGTCATCTGATACTCCGCTTGCTAAATAATACCCCTCAATACCATTTAGCAAGCTTGGTCAGATTAATATGTTCTAGATATCAGATTAATATGTTCTGGTCAGATTAATATGTTCTAGATATCTAGATAGAATTCAAAGCTAAAGCTCGTGAAACTACTTGATTACAATAAATTTTATTTTTTTTTTGAATCATATTAGTTTAATTAACCCACCGCAGCTCATTTTTTGCAGACGAATCCATTCTTCATATCCTCCTGGAATTGAACGCCAAGGAAAAGTAGTTCGAACTTAAAATAAATAATTTAATAAATTCGCCAAGATTCTATAGAACCTACCTTATTCAAGATGACAACCTGATCCCATTGAGATGGCTCATTTGACTAACATCGGGATATTTTAAAATTTAAACTAAATGGGAACTGATTTTATTCTATTAATATAACAACAATGTACCACAGGAAGCTGCACTTTAAATCAGACGATACTTGCTAGATGATACCCCTCAATATCATCTAGCAAGTATATGCTATAAGAAGGCAACATTCCTGGAGTTCATCTTGCAAAACTATTAGAATATAAATTTTTATTAATGAATTATAACGAAATCTTGCTAAAATTTTGGTATTAATCAACAAATTTACTATATCCCTCTATGGAAGCACAATGGAGCCTAGAATATATAATAATTATTATACTTATACTTTTTAACGAAAAATATTCAAAATATGAATAAATTTCAAATCGGATGTTGACAAAATATGAACCCGCCAAAATGGAAGATCAAAAAAATTAAAGGACAAAGTCTGCACAACTGAAAAATAACAAAGTCCTATTAAATACATCAATTAGTTATATTTTAAAGCATTTTACTCATATTTTAATATAACAACTTCTAACTTGAAAATAAAAAAAAGATTTATTTCTGCTTTAAAAATATTATCGAGATAATGAACAAATTTTAAAGAAACAATGAAAATAATAATTCAAATTATTTGAACATAAAATGTTTCAAAATTTTAAAAAATAATTATTTGATCTTCTTGATTGGCGCTTGAAACATTTTTAGATTTTCGAAAAATAACAATTCGAATTTGTTTGAATCACTTTCAAATTCAAATTTTATTTAAAAGCATTATTCAAATATAAGACTTCTATTCTACTTCTAAAGAGCATCATTCTGAATTTACTGCTCAAGATATAAGATATTTTTCAATATTCGAATTTCATTCCACTAATCTTTTCGAAAAGAACTTCTAGATGATATTGAGGGGTATCATCTAGCGAGCATTTTTTGATTTTAAGTTCAGCAAATTTTATATTCTAATAGTCTTGCAAGATGAACTCCAGGAATGTTGCCTTCTTATAGCATATACTTGCTAGATGATATTGAGGGGTATCATCTAGCGAGTATCGTCTCATTTAAAGTGCAGCTTCCTGTGGTACATTGTTGTTATATTAATAGAATTTCCATTTCGTTTAAAATATATCGGAGCTAATGAAGAATGAAGGAATGAATGTTAATGAAGAAGGGATTCGTCGGCAAAAATGAGCTGAGGTGGGTTAATTATTTAAACCAATATGATTTTAAGATAACATTAAAATAATTGCAATCAAGTAGTTTCACGAGCTTTAGCTTTGAATTCTATCTAGAATATATTTATCTGACAACGCTTGCTAAATGGTATTGAGGGGTATTATTTAGCACGCGGAGTATCAGATGAATCTAATTAAGAACAAGTTAATTGCCTATTATAAATTAATAAAATAATTTCTATTGAAAAATATTCTTTATAATTTTTATATTTTCATAAGCAACTAAAGCACAATGGAGACGACAAATAATAGCTTCAAATGGATCAATGTCGTGCACAATCGGAGTGATGGGAACAATATAGCTTCAATTATAATAAAAGGCAGGATTTAATTTAATTGTTTTTATTTTAAAAATACAGAGAATCAGTCAATCTATTAATAATTCCACAAAATGGTTAAATAATTATCATCTCTTATGGGAGACTCGCTTGATGGTATTTGAGGGGGTATCATCAAGCGAGCAACGTCCTATTTGAAGAAGAACTTCTTTTGATTATAATTTTTATTAAATAAGACGTTTATAGTTCAAACAAATTCAATTATGAGATTAATCTAATCAATAATCTTTCATGGTTCATCGCACGACTTCCATCTTCTCGTTCAAATAGCTTCTTCAATGGTCCCAAGCTCATTCGTTGAATGAGGAACAGAATACATTTTCCATCATGACAGAAGGTAAGTGATTATGTAGTTGTTCTATCTATATTGACTTGTTTTCAGGATTGACTATTATTCCATCGATTACTAGCTTTCCTTCTGAAAATACATTGAATGGATGCTTCGCCTTCAACCTGAGCTGAGGTCCTTTAATTGATTTCATTTAATAAAATATACTAATAATCATTACAAAAAAGCAATGAAATGTTCACGTCATTCCGCGGAATTTTGTCTTGTAATAGGAGAAACTCGCTAGATGGTTATGAGGGGAATCATCTAGCGAGAATTCTATCTAGAATTTAAATTAATCCGACAACGCTTGCTAAATGGTATTGAGGGGTATTATTTAGCAAGCGGAGTATCAGATGAATCTAATTAAGAACAAGTTTAATTTTCTAATATAAATTAATAAAATAGTTTCTATTGAAAAATATTCTTTATAATCTTTATTATTTCATGATCAACGCAAGCACAATGGAAACGACAAATAATAGCTTCAAATGGATCAATGTCATGCACACTCGGAGTGATGCGAACAATATAGCTTCAATTATAACAAAAGGCAGGATAATTGTTTTTATTCTAAAAATATAGAGAATCAATCAATTATTAATAAATCCACAAAAGCCTTAAATAATTATCATCTCTTATAGGAGGCCCGCTTGATGGTATTTGAGGGGGTATCATCAAGCGAGAAACGTCCTATTTGAAGAGGAACTTCTTTTGATTATAGTTATTATTAAATAAGATGTTTATAGTTCATACAAATTCAATTATGAGATTAATCTAATCAATAATCTTTCATGGTTCATCGCACGACTTCCATCATCTCGTCAAAATAGCTTCTTCAATGGTCACGGAGCTAATTCGGAGAATGAGGAAAGAATACATTTCCCATCATGACAGAAGGTAAGAGATTATGTAGTTGTTCTATCTATATTGACTTGTTTTCAGGATTGACTATTATTCCATCGATTACATGGTTTCCTTCTGAAAATACATTGAATGTATGCTTATGCGCAGGCGATTTCCCCTTGCTTGGGTTTAGGCTGAATTCGCTCTTAAGCTGAGGTCCGTAAATTGACTTTTTACATATATTTAATTTCAAAAAGGTTCAATTCTCATCATAAACTCGCTTGATGGTTGACATTTATTAGAAGAACTTCGCTAGATGGTATTGAGGGGTAGCATTTAGCGAAAATCTTCTGATATGGAGCTGCTTTATTTTATCTAAAAAAAATAACAAAAATTCTATAATATGAATGTATATTTTTCTTCGAAAGTTTAATTAATTTTGCATTTTCATATCGAAGTACTTGACTAAGTTCCATCAACCAGCAAGGTCTCATCTTCCTATAGGATGAGACCTTGCTGGTTGATGAGATGATGGTTATGAGGGGAATCATCTAGCGAGAATCTTAAAATTTGACGTGAAGCAATTTTTGTTTTATAGATTAGACATTTTTATAGAATGAAACCTATTTCAATTCAACTCTTTTTATATTTTCAATTAATTTGTTTCATTTTTATACACCTCGCGCCTTCTTCACCGATTTCAATGGACGTAACAACTCCATCTTCGACGTCAGTTAGTGGGATCGATCTCTATGCTTCCCAATGGTGTTTCATTCATCTTCAATCATAGCACAAGGTATTTCTCTTTTGAAAATTTAAGATTTAATATCAGCCTGGCAAAGCTTCTACCTTGCCTCACTGTATTTTTACGTCGCGTGTTTGGTTGGCGAACAATTACATAATTCGTTTTGTGTATTTCAAATCGGGTAATCGGGTGATTATAAACAAAAACCTAAATTTAGGCCGAAATAATCGTGAATCAGATAATTATATAATAGCTTGCTTCGAATCCTACAACCGTCGAATTGGCAATGTGCCCATTTTTCATTTTAACAACCCAGAAAGTTGAAATTTTGTGAAAGCGCTTTAGTCAGAGGTTTATTGGATGTCTATTAGCTAATATATTCAGCTAAGACGTTTGTACCTTTAAAACCACATTAATATTTATTTACTAAGGGAAGTTCAAATAATGCGTAATATAAGAGAAAATGGGTTAATCCTTCAGAGATAGGGAAAGAACAGTGAGAAAATTATTTTTCAATACTTTAATTCTTTAGGAGATGTTTAATTTTAGTAATTAAAAAAAATTGTTTTCCACTCATGCACGCGGGGCAAAAATACAGAGGCATTCTGAATTTAATACCACTCCTTGGCAAATTAATAGTCTTCGTCCACTAAAATTAATCTTCTATCTTGCAGGAACGGAATTGTTCAAAACGATGGACTGACTAGTTGGATTTCTCAATCGGTTGAGCCCGTGTCCAGAAGACACCAAGTTCAATCACAGTTTTAATCAAAATCGGCTTGAATCCGTTGGTTTCCCATTTGGAAATCTGTATGAAAATATAAAGCAAAATGAGTGACAAATTGAGAGGGAGTGAGTGGTCATCATTAAAGTGACCATGAATGTGCATTAATGACTCATTTTTCTCTGCACAGACGTAGTGAGATCTCCTCGTTGTTGTTGTTGTTTTCCTAGCATCCACACTTCCTCTTATAAACATTGAGCACGCTTCGTGCTTGTTATCGATCAATATATATTTATTCTTATTTATTACAAATATCCATTGATCATTATCACTTTAATTAAAGAATGGACTAATATTTTCTATTTAAATCATTTCGAGTGTCCGTAAATAACAATAAATGCGCTGAATCGAACTGTGGCGGTGTTTACGTACTGTCGTAAAATAAAACGATTGCTTGTTTAAAATGTTCGCTTGTTTATGTCAATAATAAACAAGCGAACATTTTATTTTCCGACAATACATAAACACCGCCACTGTTCGACTCAGCGCATTTATTGTTATTTACGGACACTCCAAAAACGTGAACTAAAATTTACAAGGCCACGACACAATTCGGAAGAAATTAAAAATTAAACTTTGGTTATTGCGTAAAATGAAATCCATTAGATGTTAACTGCGTACTTTGTGCACATATACGGACTATTAATTGTATTAATTTTAAATGTAATAAGATAAATGGTAAAAAGAACTTTATTAATAAATTAGAATAACTCGATAAATATAAGTAATGTTAATAGGTTTTAAGAGCTTAAATTTTTAATCAAGAAAATAATTAGAAAAAAATCAAAATGTGAACAACTGGTGAACACTGTCGAGGGTAGAACTTCTATAGATTCAATTCAGATTCCACATCACTACTGCTCGACCATCAAACCACTTTTAAATATGCAAATTAGATTGATGATTAGATGATATCAATTAATATTCAAATTTTATCACTGGTCGTGATATTAGGACAAGATTTTGAACTTTCGCATTTTGTTTCACGCGATTTTATTAAATCTAGGAAATTTCTCCCGACGTGAAATAAAATACATTTCCACAACAAATGGCGGAATATTACACCATCTATTATAAAATTCTTCCTCAAACTTCAACGGATTAATTGAAATTAATTAAGATAAAGCAGGATGGGTAGCAATAATTAAATTGGAAGCTCATAAGCTTAACATTGATAAGACTACTATTTCGCGTTGAGTTCTAAAACTTTAAGGGATCATCTATTTATGGGATGTTTGTTTTTAGTAAAATATAAGGATAATTAACCAATTCTAGGAAGCTTATGCGACGATTTAATAAATAATTAGATCGTGTTTCATCATTCTAAATGAAAATAATCATTGAAAAACAATTCGGTAAGCAATTATTCGACAGTCATACGCAACGTAATAATTGAGTCAAATGCATTTGGAATATTAATGAGTAAAGTACCGTTTTTCTAAATTCCCTTCAATTGCAATGGTTTCGACGCAATGCCAAGTTAAACAAAATAAAATCGATCATAGTATTTTTTGCATAAATTGACAATTGATATCAACTTTGCACAAAGGGCAACAATAATACAATATTCAAATATATATTTATTTTGATTAACCAAAACGACAAAAAGATCAATTTTTGCCGAAACACGAATATCCCTACAGTTACAATATAACAAATATATTTGCATACATCAAACAAATAATCCTTAGCATGCAGGAATGTTCCAACAAAGACAATTCTCTGATTCATCAAAAATACAAAACCATATCGAATTACTTAATTACAATTCAAACAAAATAATTACCCAAGTCTGAGATATCAAAACGTATCAATGCAATTAAATTTCCAGATGAAGCTAACTATTAAATAAATAAAATTTATGGCTTTTGAATATAAAAGATGTGCCATATGCTTTTGTTGATTCGTATTATCACTTTATACGAGATTTGCGGCTTACAAAATTAAAAATTGAAGCTGATGGAATTAAATTGGAATCCAGGTTTCCCCAAAACCACCTCAAATTTTAAAAACTTGACCATTGGGGCGGGATCTTGTTTCATTATATCTAAATTCTTTTGCATTCAATCATAGAAGGATAATAATTCAATAAGGAGTATTAATTCCTCTGAAGTGAACGAATTACTACGATTAGAAAGGAATATCTCAACTGGAGAATAATGAATGTTTCGGTCTACTCCACGCCAATTGCAAAATTATTTTATAGTTTCAGATATATACTAGGATTTTAAAAATTATTTATTTCAAGAGCACTAAAAGTGAAAATATAGAAAATATAATAGTTGTATCAGTTTAAAATGTATGTTTTATACTAGGGAGAATTTTGATCACTTTATAATTCGTGCAAAGGTTCTCAAAAAAATAAAAGTAACTGAGCAAATAATTCATAATTTCAATTGGCGTGTAGTATTCGTATATATATATATATAAAAAATAAATAAGAAGAATCTCTAAACAATCTGCGATATATTAAACATCAAATTCAAAAGGAATTATCCAAACACTAAACCATTTCTCATACACTGTCGACATAAATAGTCGACCCGTGCTCAATATTGGCTTCTTCAAAGCTCATCGATTTTTCCAAAAACCCTTCTTCAGGCTCTGCATCCTCTTTTTCAAGGATATCGTAATACCAAGACGGTAAACATGGAACAGGACGGTGTGGCATGATCATATGAACCTTAAAGTGCAGTGGGCACACATCAGAACGAATGACTGTTTCAAATATTTTCTGCAAATTTGACGAAGAATTATAAAACAATTTCCATAATTCAAACCTCTACATTATCGGAAGGTTCGTACTTTAAAATCTTTCTTGATCCATTTGGAAAACGAATCAAAACTTGCTTTGAGCCTTCATTCACCTCTGGAGTTGCATCAATCTTTGCCTTAAATTCTTTGATCATCTAAAATTAAATGATTAAAGTTTTTCCGATTTTGACAAGACCAACGTTGGTTCTTTCTTCAGCTTCCTTCAGCTTCTGCTCTTCTTCTCGCTTCAGTTTCTCAGCTGCTTCCTTTTCCGATTTCTCCTTCGCGATTCTTTCCAAGTCTCGTTTCAAAGACTCTTCATATTCCCGGTTCTGCTCCTGCATCAGCTGTCTTGACTCATTGTGAGCATTACTTAATACTATTAATTACGAAGAACAACTATAAAATATTCTACCGAATTGATTCTTCTTCCGCATCTTGCTCCATCATTGAATTTAATGTTTGCACAATTTCAACATTTACAGCCAACTTGTTATCCAAAGATGAGATCACCAAATGCTAAAAATAAAAACTTGCTGGATTAAAATAAATTGTTAATTTCAAACTCTTTTCAATGTATTTCCTCGAATTCTATAAATCATTACATTTGAGCCTCTCGATAAAAATGTTAAATCGGGTCGAACTAAAGTCAAATAATCAAAAATAAGATCATTTTGGTGAAACTTACGACGATTATCTTCTGAAGAGCGACTAATAGTCCCGTAAAGGACTGCATTATGCTCGGAAATTAGTCGCGAGACATTTGATTCGAGAAGGTTTATTAAAAATGAATCATTGTTCTGGAAATGTGATATTTATTTCAAAAATTCACCAAATTTCTGTACTTACGTCTAATTCATGAATATATACAACAAGATACTTCCAATCTTTGCTGGAAGCTTCATTGCACAAACTTGATAGAGATTTATTATAGAATGCACTTTTCCGCCCCTTATACTTTGGAAGGTGCTTGTCAATATACTCGAAAAGGTTTTTATATTTCGGAGAAGAATATCCTGTAAGAATATACAGATATCGCTAGTTAGACACACGTACCTAGGAAATAATTAAAGACGAAAGATAATATGTATATTGGAATTCTGACCGGCATTGTGACCAAGTGTGCAAATAATTGGAAAATGTAGTGATACCTGCAAGTTTTGACTTTAACTTTTGAAAATAGATCGAAAAACACATACGCTGGTCGAGCAACTTGAGTTGAAGTTGTTTCATTTTGCGGAACATAATTTTGATTGGCAAAAGAGTTGCTGTTATTTTGATCACTAGGTCCTTCATTATCCAAGTCATCAAAGTGATTACCCTAATTAATATTTAAAGAAAGTTATCTAGAGACAATACTCACATCAAAAAAATGTTGAACGGCGGATCCTAAATCATTATATCTACGAAGAAATGCAACTGCTGTCATTTCATCACAATCAGTGATTTCCTAAATTTTAAAATAATAGTATTCATTATAAATTATAAAGCTAAATACCATCATTTGTACAATATCCTCTCTTCTATTCTCGTCCATTTTTAAAAGTATCTACATATAATGGAATTACAACTGAAAATAATCGATTTATGTTATTATCGCAAGGCTAAAAATTCCTTTTTGAAAATAAAAAATTATGTCACGCATGTTGCTCTCGACTTACCATAATTAGGAAATTTTCCAATTATTCCCATTCATGTCATCAATTTATGTTATATATTTTTTGATGATTATTTAATTAATAAAAAAAATGACAAAATTTATGAGATGGAAGGCAAAAGTTGGGCACTTTCGGAATTATGGCAAGTCGAGACCAACGTTTTGGTAAAATGCTTTCTTTTCCAGAAAGCATATTAATATGACGAAGATAATAATTGTTAATAAAAATAAAAACATCGTTATAAAATTGTGACAGAAAGACGAAAACAGAAAACCGACAGGGCTGTTGTTTTTAATGATGTAGTAGCAAGTGTGCGCAATTGCTAAATATTTGGATTACACTTGGCGGTAGTTTAAATAATAATTAGAAAGTAGAAAACTTAAAATCGTTTTTTATGTAATTTGATATATAGAATATATATGAATGGATACAGGAATTTCAGCTGCGCTGAACTGGACTCGACTGCTTCAGAACCTATTTATAGTGTATTAACTCCAATTAATGTATATGAAAACAAAATGAGCATTATTTTCTAAACTCAAATAAGGTATTAAATCCTTTGTTATTTCAACAACTTCCTTCATAAAAAATAAATTGTTCAAACATTAAAAAGTATAATATATAATAAGTTATTCATGACCATCCGAATGTGCACAACAATTTGTACGCATCATGGACACCCCGCCGGTACCAAGCAACGAGCAACAAAGCAGAGCAAAACAGCTAAGAAATTTATTCAAAACCGCCGCTTAAATGTTTCGCTATACATTATACATCTTAATTGTACTCAATATCACGGTTAACGCTCATTCGAATCAATGCTCCGATGAGCAGTTTCGTTGCAACGACGGCAAGGTCGAGTAATATTCGTCGATTATTGCAAATTTATAATGTTTCAGTGCATTCTGCTCATGTGGGTGTGCGATGGGGCTCGTGATTGCAGCGACGGATCAGATGAAGCTCATGAAGCTTGTGACAAGCACAAAACAAGTTGGAATTCGTTTTTATTTGTTTAATTCGATCAAATGTATAGAAAACTCGTCGTGCTTTGGCAATCAGCCCGAATGTGAAGCTCAGGGAGCATTACGATGCATTCCGCATGAATGGCTATGCGATGGTCATCCGGTTTGATACCGATTTCATTATTATTCAATTTATGAATAAATCATAAAGGATTGCGATAAAGGAGAAGATGAAGAAAATTGCACGCTGATAAAGTGGATGAGACAACCAGAACCGCTAATTGAAGATTATCGCAGAATGCAGTTTGCCAAATCTTCAACCATGAAATATTGCCCTTATGGAGACTTTCAGTTTGGTAGTTTATTGGGTTTTAAAGAAAATGAATTTGTTAAGATGTAACGACGGGAAATGCATAGCGAGAGATTTAATATGCAATGGAAGGTTTGATTGTGCACAGCAAGAAGATGAACAGCTTTGTGGGACGAGACCCGCAAAAGGTGAGTTGTTTGTAATGTGACCAATAATTGAGAACGATTTTATGAAAGAGGTGAAATCAAATAAGAATCCGAGTGAATCAACAATGACCAATTTTTCATCAAAGAGCATCACAACGACAACGACATCAAGCACAACAAGACTTCCACAGAGTTTCATCAGAACCTCTTCCCCACCATCTACGACTTCTAAATTTCATTCCACACCATCTACGAACATTGATTCCTCGAAGACCTCTACGACTACAATGTCCTCCTTATCTTCTACTAGCTCCCCAAAGCCTGTAAGTTCTTCAAAGACACCAGAAACCTCGACAACTACCGAAGCCACAACACATCCAAAAACATTCCATGCAAAGAAATATAAAAACACTGCAAAAACGTGGAGCGAGCCGATTGCTGTTGCAGCCAAGACAAAACTGCTAACAAGCACGAAACCATCTCTCATGAGCATTTCTCCTCTTAAATCGCCACCAGTTAATCCGGCAATTATCGGCAATTTAACGGCGACTTCAAACTCATCTATACCATTGTTTGAGCAACTGGTGCTCAGGAACATGGGACCAACGAAACGAGAAGATGTGTTCATCCGCCTTGCGCCCGTCAAATCGATCAAAGGGATCCCGATAAAGCCCCTAAATGTAAGCTCAATCTTGAATGCGATCGAGGAGCGAAACGAAACACAAGTCAATTGATAAGGAGAAACATTGAAATGTTTAATTAGTTTTATTGTAAGTTGAACTAATCTCCATGTCTTCTTATCAGTTTCATTATGATAGGGGGAAATTATTGAACAAAAAACCCAGGTAATTGTGCAAATTGTTTTAATATTTGATGTGTTTTTATTCCTGGTTGTATGTGCTTAATAATGTGATTTATTATTCTTTCTTGTATATTTACATGTTCTATTGATAATAAATGCCAATTTGAATGAATACGAATTGTTTTGTAATTCTCTTTTGTGGTGTTTATTTTCGAATTTTTGAAGACCATATATGATTTAGTGATAAATATATTAATTTTGTTTCAATATTAGAACTTTACTCGAGTTTGGGATAGTTTGATGAATCGAATTTGTCTTAGAATGTTTCATTCTCTTTCAGCTTATAGGTAGTACGTAATAATGAGGATTTTGTGAATTTTTAACGAACTTTTTCAAGTAAATGTCAGATTTAATTTAAAAATTATTAGCTAAAGTAAAATGGTCAGATCAGATATGGGAGCCAACATGTTTTACCCGTAGAACATTTAAAGAGAAGGCTGAGGAGGTACCCACCGCTGATACGGTGAATGATAATAAATGATTAACTTAATAGGGAATAGGGATTACACACGCCGCAATTGTAACATTTGAATTCCCTCTTTTCCTTGGAATGATACTTCTCCCGTTTCTGTAGCCTTTCTTTCTTCAACTCGCCGAACTGTGGTGTCTCTTTCGAGTCCGTTAAAGTTCTCGATTCCTTAATCATCCTCTCAACGCTGCACCATTCATTATACAGCTCATCGATGGTTACCTGAACTTGAACTTTCCACAAAATTAATAAAGTGAGCCCTCATCTTTTGATCCTCCTTATTCCGCAAACCCGTGATGAAATAAAAAACCTTAAAAACGTCAATGGTCATCTCCGCGAATTTCGCATTCTCCACTACTCTATTGACCTTATTGAAAAATTCCAACACTGAACCGTCTTTGATCAACCGTGTGCAAGCGAACCTCCTTGAAAACATCGAGATCTGAGTATTAAATCAATCCTGGAGCACCTCTACCGTCTTCTCGAAGCTCATATCCATTATCTTCATAGGCAGAATTTTTCCGGATAGTTTCCCTATCAATAGCTGTCTCTTCCCGCTATCTCATAGCCCTCCACCTCAAAGGATCCACGATATTTATCGTACCACCTATCGAATGTTTGACCGTCCTCAATGTCATATTCGAACATCTCAATTCCATTAGCGATTGCGCTAATGACTTCCGCTTCTCTGACTTCTGGTTTTTTATTTTCCAGTAACCTTCTCTCCAGTTCTTCGTTTCTTCTTTCCGAACCTTCTAAACACGCTTCCAACTTATCCAACAATGTGAGGATTCTGTCTTCGACTTGCATTCTGTTTCGAATAATAATTGTAGTAATTCAGTCCCTCGAATAGTCCTGATCGTTAATTTTGTTGTGTATTAAATCGTTTATTTCACAACAAATGTCAACTTATGGTCGGGAATTAGGAATGAGTTAAAAGAAATACAATAAATGTGCGATGACAAAATAATAAGGTCACGCTCCACAACACTATTAATATCTTAAAGTGAAACTGTATTTGTTTCATGAATTTTCTTAAAATAAAGATAGCACGCCAAGGAAATTACGATTTTTCGATTTTCAAGCGTGTCTGAAAATTTTTGCAACTTTTTAACAGATAAGTTTTTACTACAATTTAATTAAGCTTGTCTTTAACTATGTAAAAATATTAATATCTTTCCAAAAAGTTGAATTTGAGCACGCTTACTGAGCTCATTTTATTAGCACATCAGTTGGGGTGAGTTAGTTGAAGACTGTACTAGAGATAAATTAATTTCAAAATAGTTTGGTTACGTGAAAAATTTAAGCACTATTTATTATGATGTCTTTTTCTAGAAGTTTGTAAACGGGGGTGAGTAGAGGTTAATTAAAATACCTGAAATTTACCAAAATTAATATTAAAATTGACTTATGTTTGAACAAGACTTACTTAGCTTTCTTAGGATTTGTTTTTCCGAGAACATAGTACTTTTCGCAAAGATTTATTTGAACAAAAAACTAATTATAATAATCAATGAATCAAATATATATTCGTTGTTACTGTTTACGTCTTCCACGCACCTCTCGATCAGTTTGTTAATGCCGTTTCACCAAAAATTCCGGGGGGACTGGTGTCGAAGAAGTTGTTGAGCTAGTTTTTGAGGTGCTCTAAGCCATCGAAGGTAACACCCCTCATTTGGTTTGACAGAAAGCGCAAAAACTGATAATCGGATGGCGCAAGAACTGGAGAGTAGAGTGGATGCTGAAAAACCTCCCAATCGAGCTCTTGGAGGACAGTTTTGACGACTCGTGCAACAAGCGGCCTGGAGAAAGATGACTTGGCCTTGTCGATCGGGTCTTTTCAGTCGAATAGCATCATTTACGCGGCGCAACTGGGCAACATAGTCCTCCTTGGTGACCATGGTTTGGTTCGTTGAGCTCATGAGGTATCTTGGAGAGTTTTTCGAGTTTTACGGCAAATCCCATCCAATGAAGATGGTTAAGGATTGTCTTTTGATCAGAGTTCATTTTTTCGTTCAATTCACGACTAGTTTGGCGACCATCTTCCTTCAATATTGCCTTTATATGGTCTTCGAGGCGTTTCTTCAAGATTAAAGTCGCCATTTTTTGAGCAGTAGACACGTCCAAGTCACCTTGTTCATACATACTGAATTTTCCCGATTCCGCTTCTTTTTGCTTACCAGGTAAAGCGAAGAAGATCAGATGTCGGAAATTCTCATTTTTGCATTCTGGATAGTTCATTTCAAAGCCTGAAAAATGATGGAAATTCAAAATTTCAGAACAAACTAAAAACACCGTTTTATAGAGCAGAAAAAGCGCTATCAGAAAAATATACACACTTTGCCTATGAACAAGAAAATTATTCTGAAACAAAAGATATTAAAAAGTGACTCCTTTCCTAACCGACGGTTTAAATTTAAATATGTACAATCTTCAGTTTAAGCTCGCATATTATCACAAAATGGGCTCTCACAACATTTTCCTTTTTGACTGTATAATAAATTTGGTATTATTAAATGAGTATTAATTAAAAGAATATATGACTGCAATGATTATTAACAAGAGAAAGAAAAAAATCATAAAAATTTAATGATCACTATTGTAATTGACACCAAATCACAATATTGACGTATTCTGCAAGCAAAGTGCAAACAAAAGCAGTCAATGCACAAATTGGTCAAGTTGAAAATGGCTATGATCCAATTAAATAGCGATTAGAAATTATAATACGCGTGCTCGTAGAGTCTATGCAAAAGTTTTCCGGTTGATTATAATCACGAAAAAGAAGAGAAAAAACGCGATGATTATCAATTGCAATATCATTTTTTGACGTGGAAGCTCTTGTCGACCGCATGGGCACTTTTTTGCTTTTAAATGACTGCCTTCCGTTGTTTTTGTCTTGTTTCAATTATGGAATTTTCTATTAATTGCAGAGACAAAATTAGAATCATAGATATAATAAGAAGAAGTAAATATTGTAAGCGGTAATGCCATTACCTTTTGGCAATTATAATGAGGTTTAATTTTTTTTTGAAATAAAAGGTTTTTCTTTTTAGAATAAGCTTAGCTCTCAATTGCTCCGATGGCTTGTTGATCGCGTGCCATATGATGATCCCTTAAGGATCAACGACTTTAGTCACTATGAGTTTGTCGAGAACCTCGGGAGTGGCCGATTTGGAAATGTATAATTGTTTATTGATTTTAAAACCATTTCACGTCTAATATCTAATTGATTTGTTTTCTAGGTTTGTAAATATTTGAATCAAAGTACAAAGACACACGAAACCATCAAAAAGGTTGATATGAAATTGTTCGATCATTGGACACAGGACAAAAATAAATTATCCAATGTAGTTAAATGGCTAATTTGCCAATTACCTAAGCGCACTTGCAGAGACTCGACAACTTCATATTGGAGCTTCGTCGCTTATACCGCGTTAGCAATGATAATCCGCGCATTGTCAACTTTCTCGGATTATATTCCAACGAGTAAGAACGTCCAAGAATAAATTGAAACCTTACTGGCACCTTAAATTAGGGAGAATTTATACATAATGACGGAATATGTGGCAAAGGGATCAGTTAAAGACCGAGTCATGAATGAAGGATTATCCGAAGAGACTGCTATTCGCTATTTACAAGAGGTAAGAGGAAAACCATCGTGATTGATCCAATTACTGCTCAGACTGTCGAAGCTCTCCACTATCTACACACATTATCGCCACCAATTGTGCATCGCGACATCAAAGCGGCGAATCTATTGATAGCTGGAAATGATCGAATCAAGCTGGGCAATTTCGGTTTGGTGCGTGATCTGGCGATCGATGGATTTGGAATGGCAGTCGCGTCCGAAATCACACTGGACTTTCGAGGTTTGTGCTTCAATTAGCACTATGATAATGGGCTCTGCAGGCACTTTGCTGTACACGGCACCGGAAGTGCTTGATAGCCACCTGGGACCGGGTAATCGCATGGCTTATGAATTGCCGGCGGATATTTGGGCTCTGGGATGTACGTTTATTGAAATGTTGCTCAAGTACCCGCCACATTTCGAGTTCTTTGGTCATGTGAGCGAGATTCCCAAGGTCTTGCTGGGATATACGAGAGAGGATGATGGGAAGGTGATCAATTTTAAATTTGGTTAAATCTTGAATCTGTGGATTGTTGGTTTTTAAGTGTTAGAAGTAAAAAAGAATTGTGGCCTCATTTGAAACATATAAAAGATAAATAATACTAGACTTTAGAATAATTAGGGTTAAACTGTTTAAGACTTTAGCGTGTCCTAGGAAGCTCCACGTAAACATTTAAAAACTCTTCATATTGTATTCATGATAATTATGGATTCGAGCCTATTCAATTCATTTATTTAAGAGAATAAAAATTGGTCTCTACTTTCGCGTTGCTAAACCCGTGCATTCATTTTATTGGTGAGCATTTTTTGAAATTAAGAAATAGAGCAGGAACGTGGACGAAATTTTATAACACCTCGAAACAATTTAGAATAGTTTGAAGTACCGTAAAATACACCAATTTGCAACAAACACAAACCGCATTAGAAAAATACAAACTTTTGTTATTTTCAATTTTCCAACGTGGAATCACGATATCTCTTAACGTGTGATTCTATTAATAATTTAAGTCATTATAAAAAAAAATTACAGAGAATTGACCTAAAAAATTTAATATTTTATACGCACGCACTCCAATGTCATGAAACTGCGCCGAATTTAAAAAGACTTCGCACCAATTGCATTTTTAATTTAATAATTTTTTCAATATTTGTTTTATTAACTATTGCTTAACAAGAGAGTATAAACAAAACTATTATATATATACACTAGCTGACAAAAGTTTTGTCACAAATGTTTTTTCGGGTTTAACTTTTTTGTGACTTGACCAAATTGGCTGATTTTTTGATATTTTATGTGAATCAGTGTTTAAAATGTTATAGTAGCAAAATTTGGTTTAAATTACCATGGCAATTTCGGTACCACGCATTCCGTTTTCCCTCATATTGATAACAGCTTGTCGGGTGGCAATTGGAGTTTCTTTACGTGGAGTCATCTCTAAAATGTTGCCAATTACTGCTATTTTCAATAAATTATGAAAAAAATATAATTGAACTTTAAAAATTATTAAAAAATGCAGTGCAAGAAAAGTGCGTAATATCTTTGTGCTACGCGTTTTAGGATAAACGCTTGTCACTGTAAAACGGATCATCGTAATCACAAGCGGGAATTTGTAAAATAATCTACAACCATATGAACCTATCATATCAAAAAATCAGCCAATTTGGTCAAGTCACAAAAAAGTTAAACCCGAAAAAACATTTGTGACAAAACTTTTGTCAGCTAGTGTATATATTAAAAAATAAAATAAAAGTTCGTGCAAATGGTGCGGTCTTTTTCAATGATGCGCGGTTTCGTGGCATTGCGCACGCCAAGTATGGCAATATAATGAGCTCATAAATCGTGCTAAAATATAACTTTGCATGAAAATTTATTTATTTTTATTTTATTTATTTAAAAGTACGTGTACTAGACACACGAAGAAAAGTAATGTAAAATACCACAAAAACATACAAAAAAGAAACCGTAGGGTTTGTTTAAAAAAACTAACAAGAAAGAAAAAAAGTTGAGCAGAATTTAAATAATGTAGATAAAGTTAAATTAAATAGTTCACAGAAGGGAAAACTGATGGGAATAATAATAACTGTGTATATTTTTAGATAGTTTAAGGAAAACCTAGTTAAATTGTCGTTATCAAGGTTTTATTGAAAATAAATTTATATTAGAATATATGTTTAAAATTTAGATTTTTCATTTTTGTTGATATCTCATCATAATTTCGAGTCAATTTCACTTTTTATGTCAATTGTTTCTAGAAAAAAACGACCTATGATAGATCCCATTTTAATTCAATTCTGAGAGAAGGCTACGATGCACCATTGGATTATGGTATTTCTTAACAAATAGAAAACAATGAGATCTAATTGAAAAAATATTCTGAACGCAAAATAATTATTTTTTATAAAGTACGTGAAGAAAGTTATATATAAGTAGAAAGCTGATAATACAGAGAACATTATAACATCAAATTCGTTATATAAAAATAATTTTATTTTGATAAAATATCAACAATAATTAATTTCTAGACATAATAAATTTTGTGGTTTTTCTGAAAAAATATAGTCGTCGCCAAATGCGATTACAACCGCAAAATGGGGCGCACTTTTCAAATATTATTTTTCTTTAAATTTTTAAGATTATTTCCTTGTTTATGCTCGTTCTATACTGTTATAGCTTAAATAAATAGAAGAATATTTTATAGATGTTGTTTAAATAGTGGAATAATTGTGGAAAATAATTATTATCATAAAAATTAAATGAAAAAATAATATTTAAAAAATTGTGCCACATTTTGCGGTGGTAATCGAATTTGGCGGCGACTATAGAAAAAAATGAAATCCATTGAAAAATTCAATTATTTTTACGTGTAAATTTGTAAAGCAAGTTTTAAAATGAAATAATCTATCACAATTTTTTGTTTGTTATGTTATTTTCAAAATATTTTTGAAATTATCACGACTCTTGATATGATTTAAGACAACTCTTAAACACTAATATGATAAAAATTTTTAATTTACTCATGTCAAATTTTTGCAATTTTCAATAGACGTGTGACGCCAAATTAAAATAACAACTTTAAACGTGCCCTTAAAATCTTTGCATCTCTAAAATAATAAATGTTTCACTACAATTTAACAAGGCTTATATTAAACTAATAATATTAATATCTTTCCAGAAATTTATATTTGAGCACGTTTATTGAGCTCATTTTACTTCCATACCAGTTGGCGTGCAGCCTCTGTATGAGCTCCTATTTGTATAATTGTATTTGACGTTCACTGGCGTGGACGTAGTAATAGATATCTTTAATATCATATGATCTAATGTTACTTCCGACGAGCACCAAGAAATAATCAAGTTTTAGAACGGTTTTATGTCATTTTTAAATATAGTTTTAAGGTATTTTGTTTAAAAGGCCCAGAGCACGCCAACTGAAATGCTCGATTTTGCTCAAATTACAGTACTTCACGAGAATATTCCAATTTTATATGTTGTTAAGCTTAACTGTATATCAAAAACTATTCAAATCTAAAAAAAAAATTTGTATAATTAAACTGGGTGGCCTAAAATGAGTCCCGGTTTAAACCTCTGCAGTTGGCGTGTCAGAGAAATCTAAAAATGATTTCATGATTTTTAAAATTACTTTAAAAAGTAAACTAATGAAATTTTTTCCTTTATGAACTCTCTTTTATACTTTTTATTCGACTCCGAAAAAAACAATAAAATTAAGCAGAAAATTTTTTTAAAAATCAATTTATAAAGCTGGAAATAATTCGACAACTCTGCTTCTCCAAACGAGACTCAAACACACTTATTTTATGTGTTTTTAAGTTTTCACTGGACAATACTATTTCTCAAAATGCTTTCCATTTTTGTTGCAACTGGCTTACGTGCCAGTGCCGTTCCCACTTCTGACTTTAAAAAAGTGATTTAGAAACTACCGTACACTGGCGAGGTTTTAGTCCCAACCTCATCCCGAAAAGTGCAAAGAATTGTTGATGCCATCCTAGTCAAAAACCCGGAAAAACGGCCAACAACGAAGAAGCTTAAAACCTTGGTATATTTACATTTTGCCATCGATTAATCGTATCAACGTGCAGATTCCAAACATTGTGCTCACTTCGACAATATCTGCGGACGATCCTAGCACGACTCCCGGTGTAGGAATGCGAGCAGCCATTTTGAATAGAAAGAAATGATTGTTGCAGACGAGCAGCACGGAAGAGGAGCTAGAAGAGCGTGTGATTCGACCGAAGCCAATGATACCGAGGAAGATTGGCAATGCGACGTCGTCATTTCCGATCGAAACCATTGAAAATGGGGTATTCATTGTAACTTGATGGTAGAACTGAAGAGTTTTCAGGTGACAAGACGGAAGAAGAAGAAAATCAAATCGAACAAGTCTTCAAACGATTCTCATGTGTTTACTTGTTTTCTTTACTTTTCGTCCCGTCTAGTATATTTCCTCAGTTAGTTTGATTTAATTAATCAAGAAGAATTAGAAACTTTCAGCAATATTAACCAAATCAGTTGCACATTTACTTTTATTCCTCTTGCTTGGAATAGGATCATTAGCAGTTTTTCTATTCCTATCCTATCTTATAGTCAAATCAGTGCGTTATATAATCGCGCTTCACTGCGAATGCGATCTAATGGAGCCACAATATCTAATCATCTCAGGAATTCTAATCGTTCTCTTATTCGCTTTACTATTCAGGTGAGCTCTCCATAGACAAAACTATTTCCATCAGCCGAGCTGTTATCAAGAAGACCAAACAAGCTCAGTGATAATGAAATGCAAAAAAAAAACAATCAATTGTAATTAATGATTGATGGACGCATTGTGATTTATATCAGTTGATTATTGATTTTTTAATGAATCGAGTGTTCAATTGAGCGTTTTTTGTTTTCAGTTGCTGTATGGTAGCTCTCGGTGAATACAAGTTCCGAATGGCGAATAAAACCTTAAGGAAGTCAAGGTAGACGCAGAACGGCACACATTTTAATATTTTCCTTATTGTCAGGTTTTTCATATCGAGACCAGAGAAATCAGCCAAATTGTGTGGTATTACGGTATTCCCGGGAAAAGAGTCGAAGAAAGAATGGACTGAAACCGATGATATGGTAAAGTTATACGTTACAATCGCACGCCAAATGAAGCGTTTAAACGGAGAGCTCAGAATGTCGTAATATAGTTTAGTAAGAAAAAAGTATTTTGTAATTAACAAGTGTAAGCTTGCAATATTAGAAAATTTGCATTTTCATTTGGCGTGCTATCGGAACTGCTCTTGTTTGCATCTTGAAAGAATCATCTCTAACATTTTTCCTTCTTATAAGGCTCTTAGACTGCACACGAGAAATTAACTCATATTTCTACATAATTCAATTTTTCAGCAACAATTACAGCATGCTCAAACTATTGGAAGGATGAATCAACAAAACGAGGAATATTACTATAATTCTCCATGATCTTATCAGTTATTTCAACTGACAACACAAAACGGTTAAACATATGTTGTTATTTTTTGATTCTCAACAAAAATTCTGTATATTTCACAAAAATAATAATAATAATACAAATAATAATAATAATATTAATAATAATAATAAACAATTTGATGAATACCCGTACTTAAGTTATTATCATGTTGAATCCCGAAAATGGTAATCATTCGCCAATATTGACACTATAATAAGCGAGATAGATGACAAATCCACTGAATGCTAATCCCGCGGCCTGTAAAGGAACTTGGAAATATGATGAATGAATTATTGGGGACTTACGATTAAGATAGCAATGAATAAACGTTTTTGAACGAGTTCTTTGTTGAAACGCGGCTCATTCATTTTGATATCGTAACCTGTAAGAATGGTTGTCTTATTTATATTTCAAGGTTGTTTGTTTGTTTGTTGTTTTCAAAAATATGCTTAACAAGTTATTGTGCAAATGAGTCAGAATTAATTCATCACAATTAATAGAATACCGGGAAAGATTCGTTTGTCTTATCAAAATTTTAAAGAAAGGAATTTTAAGAAAAACAATTTTTATTTGAAATGAATCACGTTTTTATGCAATTATTATTATTATTATTTGATTTTAATGTTATTCATTTGTAAGGAATCACAACAATGAAATGTTTGTTGGCTTAAAGTCAACTAATACTATCTAGTATGCGTAAGCACGCAAAATTCACGCGCACACTAACTGAGCTTGTTAAGAGGCAAGTTTAGTTCAGATGATCACATGAAGCAAAGTGTTTCAGGTTGGCCTAAAATATTGATAAAAATTTGGTGATAGATTCCTTGTGGCTTGATTAATATACTGACAAAATACTAGGAGCCACAAAAATTGAAATCCCGATTATCCACAATGGAATGAAGTTATTGAATTTTAAGTGAAAATGTTTATTTTCAAATAGAAAACAAAAATTGATGAGAAACAAAAGAGGAAGAGAATCGATGGCCTTAGTGGCCGCGTGGATGTCTAAACAAGACCTTTTCTCCGCCCCTAATTTTTTGCTCTTCCATTAGGCATCGATCTCTGAAAAGGACAATAAATAATGATGATGATTTATAGTTAATGTTAATCAATCCCATTTATATTTTAAGAACTATACTATCGTATTATTATTATTTTTTTAAATTTCACGTGGTTTACGTGAAGCTGTATTTCAATAAATATCAGTTTTAAAAACCCTGAAGCATCGGGCAACAGCGCATAATTTGTTTAATAATTTATACATTTAAAGATTTTCATATAAAATCTTGACAATCAAAAAGACCAAAAGCGATTGAGCGATATTTCAAATAGAATCAATAATAGAAACATATCCAAGAAGAACCGAACCCTCGCAAAAATTTGTTATGAAAACACTAAAAATTGTTATGAAAACACGTGCAACACTGCCGCCAGAACATTGCAGCCATCGAACAGCGTCCCAACAGTTTGCTGCAAATTCACGAAAAAAGCACCTCGCGTCCTAACAGGAGCACCTTTCGCGCAAAACACAGTCAAGGAAGCGCCCAGCAGAAAGTGCACTCTGCACTTTGTGCTTAGAAGCCTTCTTACAGAAATACTAAAGGATGTTTGTTGCTCAATTTCAAAACCAAACTTGATTCATTTAATCTCCATAAACATACGCGAAAAAGTAGAAAAAAATGCTCTGCGAGCCTAGAAAATCGGCACTGTTGGAACGTGTAGGCAATAAATAAGCGACATAAACATGATTATTTTTTCATAACAATACATTATGAAAGGACAAATAACCTAGGAGATTTATAAATTGGGCCGGAGAATATTTCAATAAAATCCACGTGCATAATTAGAATTTATTTTTGGTTTTTTTTAGTTTTGCACCAAATGGCTTTAATGTTTGTTCGATACTTAAGCGTATTTTAATATATTATTGTCCTTTTCAGAGATCGGTGCCTAATGGAAGAAGAAAATAATGAGAAAGAAATGAGGTTCTCGTTTGGACGGCCACTCTTGTATCTCATCAATGTGTGTTGTCCTTCAACAAAATGGATAATACACTTCACGCCAAATTGAGTGTTTAAACTGAAAGATCAGAAAACATACTCAAATAGAGTTATGCGTTCAGAGAAGCAGAATTTTATATAGTTTAGAATGTGCATGTCAAGCTTACGTAAAAAGTATATTGAAGTAATTACGGGGAAGGTTATCATATTCATTTTAAGATTAGAAAATGTTAATTTCCGTTTGGCGTGCACATTGAAAAGGAAGAAATTGAGCATTCCTTTGTAGCTGTGTGGCCGTCAAAACGAGACCATTATTGTTTTATTAATCTTTTCCTCTTTCATTACGCACCGAGCTATGAAAAGGACAATATATTAAAATAATAACAGTTGCATTCATTCTGTTAAACGGTGATGGAAAATCATTGATAAATTAGCTTTTCTTGTAAATTAAGTATATTTTTCAATCATTTTTGCAATTTAAATATGATTTCTTGCATAATCCAAATGTTATTTACTTAAAAACGTAGTTTACCATTGATTTTCCATTACCGTTTAACGGATAAATACGTTTGATGGTTTTTAGAATTAAACAGTTGTTACAGAATTTTCAAATCTGTAAATTCTCTCCATCAATTCAATTGAACGATTTGCCATATTTAATCATTTCTATTTAATAATAAAATTTTTAGCTTATTATTATTCTTTTCCTCATTTTGTCAAAATATTATATTTATAGTGGTCGCCAAATGCGATTACCGCCGCAAAGTGTGGCGCACTTTTTTAAATATTTTTTTCCATTTAATTTTTATGATTTTTATTATTTTCCACATTTATTCCACGATTGAAACAACATTTAAAACATATTCTTCAATTTATTTAAGCTATAACAGTATAGAACGAGCCTAAACAAGAAAATAATCATGAAAATTAAAGGAAAAAATAATATTTAAAAAGTGCGTACAATTTGCGGCGGTAATCGCATTTGGCGACGACTATAACAAAAAATGTGAAAATTTTGATTTGGCGTTACTTTCCCATATTTAAAGACTTCCTATGAATCAGATTCTATGAATCTTCCTATGAATCAGATTCTATGAATCAGAAATCAGATTCTTCGACATCTGCTCTTCTTCGATTTTTTCATTGAAAGCAAAAGGCAGCCGAAGCCGCTCGGGAAATATTCAGTGTGTATGGAGAAGGTGACTTAGGCGTGTCTACTGCACAAAAATGGTTCGCAAAGTTAAAAAAATGACGAATTTAATCTCGAAGACACCCCTTGAAGCGGACAAACTGCAGAATTAGCCGAAAAGAACCTAAAGGCATTAAAAATTTTTGAAAAAAACACAACGGTCTAACAAGGCGCACTATGTTACCCCGCTGCGTCGCGTAATTGAGGCTATTCGACTGAAAAGATCCGATCGACAACGCCAAGTCATCTTGCTCCACGACCGCAAGTTACACAAGTCGTCAAAACCACCAAGAGTTTGAATGGGAGCTTCTTAGCATCCACCGTACTCTGCATACCTTGTGCTCTCTGTCAACCCAAAGGATTTCTATCAGTAACGTAAAATATTTTGGAAAAATTTAATTCGAAGAGGTGTATTTAGCTCCTGCTTTCACTATTTTGTTATTATGAAAGAGTTTAACTGTTTTTTTTAATATAGCATCCCTTGGAGAAACTGGCGTACAAAAAAGTTCATTTAGGATACTAATAATATTAGTATTAATTACAAATTATAATTTTTTGCAAATTAAAAGTCTTCATGCCTTGTGAAGCCTTATGAATTACAACTCCAATCTATTTTTAGCACTCAAACGACGTTTATGTACATACAAGTTTCCCTGTTTGTTTGTTTTATGTTAACCTGAGAGATCAAGTGGTCTATTAGTTGAACGAAAAGTATTAAAATGTTGTTAATGATTATTTGACGAAAAATATAAGTTTGTTAAATTTTAATTACACGACACACTGAAAATTTCAATTTTATGGATTTTAATCAAATATTACTCATTTTCACGTGAAAGTTAATTATGAATATTATAAGTGAATCAATCCGCATAAAATTAGGCTCTCTGTCTAAATCTCTGTTTAAAAATCTCTGTCTTCCTGTCTAAAAATATAAATAATATCACAGACGTCCTCCAGGCAACTCACATAAAAATGTTAAAATGAGCTTTCCACTATTTTTGTTTAAACTAGAATTAAAACCTTGTATTTAGATGAGATAAAACCAAAAACATTCTGAATCATCGCAAAACGTATAAAAAAAGTAAAAAGTAAATGTATAATAATGGATATAATATAAGAAATTGTATCATAAATTTGTTTGTTTTCGTTGTTAATAGAATTCTTCAGTTATATACGATAAAACGTGAGAAAACTAAAGATCTATTTTCTAGTAGAATGGATTTGTGAGTTAATTCGAGATGGAAATCGTACAAGATTATAAGTGCAATATGAATGGATGGATAGTTTCAGGAGCACAAGTAAACATGGTATACTGTATATTCCAAAAATCTGTTAGAACCTCAATTGAATTTTACAAATAACTTTATTGCATTCCAAGTTAAAATAGGAAGTAAAGTTCTGGAGCTTTACTTACATTTGAGCACATGTTTATACGAATTAAATTGTTTCGTATTTTAAAGTATGTTTATATTGTTTTAAACATAAATTTAATATTTAAGAGTTTCGTTACGTGAACGAATGAAAAAAAATATTGTTAAAAAATCCAATCAAAATTTGTGTGTTTCTTTTCGAGTTGTAGTTTTATGAAAAAAAAAAACGGAATTAAATGGAAGGTTTCTAAGTATATAACAAGCTGAAAACGTAAAACACTCCACTGCGCAAAAGATTGCGCCACATTCAATTAATTATTAAAAAACTTTTACACGCCAAATGAATTAATGATAAGAGAACCTCAAAAGTGTCACTTAAATCTAAAATGTCTTTAAAATTTAAGATGGTTGTGACATTTTTAAGGAAATCCTATTAAATTAACGCAAAAATTAGTTTTTGACTTTCACGTAATTTTGAATAAAGTGAGTTAAAATATTGACAAATAGTAATTTTTCATAGTGCGCGCGTTTATTTTATGATTAACATTACATTAAATGCTCAGTGGGTTCTTTGGAGAGTTTCTCCTTGAAATTAACATATTTTCTAAAAATATATTGACGAAAGAAAACATAAAAATGATGATTTCTCGAAAATGTACTGGTTTACTTTTACTTAGTAGGTATTAAAAAGGTACTAATTTTGAGTTCTGTCTTAACTTAAAATAGTAAAAATAATTTTTTGAAAGAGTTGTAAGGATTTTCTAATTTTTGAATGAAACGTGCAATTGGTGCGCGATCGTTTTCAAATTGCGCATACTTCGTGACAGTGGAGTGCGTACAATATTTGAACCATTCCTACAGGCTTTTCTTATATTCCTTACATTATAGATTTCACGCGAAACTTTCTTACAATTTCGCAAAAAATTTTTTTTTCTTATAATTTTTTTCTCTCCTCATGAAGTGAGCACTAAATTTGTGAAAATAAGTATTTTAATATTAGAGAGAGAGAGAGAGTCTGAAATAATTGAAGACAATTAGGGTAAAATCCGGCTGAAAAATTTTTAACATACACAATTTTGTTTTTATAATATCACGTATTTGAAGAATAACGTGAAACTATTCTGAAAGGATCATGCGGCTATTTAACAAAAATTATCGTTGAGAAATTTACTGGTTTAAATTTAAGAGATAGGGAAGCACATTTAAACCGGTCAAGCAATATAAATTACAAAGTATTTAGTAACACCACAAGTGTCGCAAGTAATTCTTAGACACAGTACTAGTGCTCAGACCTTAAACATAAGATTCTTAACAGAAGAAACATAAGACCTCTTTGACTTTTTACTAAAATAGCGGGTTTCCGAATGTTATTCATCAAATTCTACTTTATCTTAATATCAAACCGATTAATCAATCCCTTACATTTAAATAATATTAAACTGATACTTATTATTACATTAAATACAAACCATTCCCCGAATAAAAGGCTTACCTGTCGATTTATGCATGATAGAACACTGCTCCTAGACAAAAACAAATCCTCAAAATTTTGGGAACGCTCAAAATACGAACTCGAGCAATGATTGCCCCCAGCCAGGGTTTATCTCCTACACGAAATAAAATAAAAAAAATAATTGGAGTTTGTTCTGATTTAGTGCTCTCTGCGTGGCTCGCGATATTTCCGCTGCTCTCCGCGCCGACAAGCGCGACAGTAACAAACCAAACAAATCAATGAAGATCATATTGAGAAAGCAGCGGCGAGTTCGACATATATTTAACAATTTGCCGAGTGTTACATGTGTATCATAATGTTTAGTAAATAGATTTAGTGATCATTATGTTATATGAAGGCTACATTGGCGTCTCTACTGACGTGAAATCGAATGGAAAAGAAACACGAGTTGTATAAACTTTTGATTAATAATAGCGAATTAAGCTATAAATAAATAAATTGCAATGTTTTTGATTTTCAAACTGTAACTGAAATTGGTTTTATGGGAATGTTTTTTTTTGCGCGTGGTTCCCATGGCAAATTTTTAGATTTAGTGGAATGAAGCAAATAATATATTTATTTGAGACATGTGAGTATAAAGAAATAACAAAAAAGAAGAAGAAACAAGAAGCCTTTCATCAATAATATTTCAACAAGTATTTGTGCGCTTAGTTGACGTTTGTCTCCCATTTGTGCAAGAGAGCATCAAACTTCCATTCATCGGGGTGACCGACGTGCTTCACCTTATCCTTCTAAAATACACAAATAATGCAAAACAATTCGACGAGAATACTCACAAAATCAAAGTTGCTCCATTTGAAAGCAGGAACCTTTCCCCATGTGGGACCACCCTGGGCAACAAATTCCAGCTTCTTCATCATGTCCACATTGGTGCCCTTGTAGTCGAGAGCGCCGTGATTCACATGTCCTTGTCCTGGGAACTCATAGGTTCCATTGGCCGGGTTCAAATCACCGCGAGCAGAAATGGCCGCTTCAGCCGAGTAGGGTGGATTGCATTTGCACTTGGAGAACTCGTCGTGGGTGTAGTCGTTGTATCGCATGAGCTCGGTGAGCGTGGCAATATCGTGCACGTTATGATGATCGCGCTCGAAGATCTTGGCACGTGGCGCGGCTCCCCATTTGAACCAATCGCCCAATTTTTCCGCCTTCAAATATTTTCGTTTTCTCATTAATAACAAACCATTTATTTAGAAAAGAGTGCATACCTGTCCAATGAATCCAGAAATCTCGGTAATCTCCTTATAGAATGGAATGTTGTACGATGGGAAATACGAATACTTTTCAAGGAACCATGTCATGTCCGAATAAACAATCTTTCCTCTGTAAAATCACAACAACCTCAATACGAATTCGAAATACTTACGGCATTTGCTCGAGGACGTAGAAGAGACCGAACTTTGGCAATGGCTTATTCTTCTTGAACTGGTTGTAATCAAGCACGGACCACTGATTATTATAGGTACCCGAGTTGTAGAATGAATAGATCTTGCACCATTCTCTGGCGGTTCTTGCCAATTGATTGGAAACAATTGCGCGGATCCAAGTGGGAAGCTGGCCGGTTGGTTTGGTGTTCTCGAATAGCGATGTATTGAACACGCTGATGGTTGTTTCAATGACAGCCAAGCCGGACGATTGAAGAGCAAAGTCGTCGGATGAGTAAAGAAGACCTGGGTAAGAGGCGATCGAGGTCGCATAACCGGGGTACATTTCGCGATCTGAAATCATACATCAATTGGATTGGGAAATTGGTTTCCAACCATAGCCGAACTTGTAGAGCTTCAGCACGCGTAGCATGTTTTGGAATCCGCTCATGGTGACCTGAGAAATGAAGAGATCCGAATTGCCCGGAGCGACTTTAATCAAGCCGGAGCATTTTCCACCGGTTTGGTCGAAAGTCGGATCCCGCGTCTTGTTCAGTTTCTTCTCGAGATCGTAGAAATCGCCATTGAGGTTGAGGTAGAGAATTGGATGGAGCTCATAGGTAACACGTGGCTTAAACTCGCGTCCCTCGTAGGCATCAATCAAACCAGACAATTGATGGTAGGTGCGATTGACGGCTCCCCAGTACAAATCATCGGGTGGGGTCGACTCGAGCCTAGACTTGATCCAATTTTGGTTCTCGGTCAGGAATCCGCTCAGACGATTGCAATAGTTGGTGAAGTTGTTGCAATATCCTTCCTGTGCGTTTTGCAAATGATAGCTGAGCACCGTCTTCGAGAGCACGCCTTCCAGGTAGCCGGCAGAGTAGGCTTGCAACAGCGGGCAGAAGTCTTTGTTGGTTTCCACCTCAAGGAACGTCCATCTTAAATCGACAAATTTATTTTAAGCTTGTAAATGTTCAAGAAACCCGGTGGTGTTAACGGCGTTTTGCCAGCGAGCAAGCGCGACCTGCTCACGACAGTCGAATCCGTCGACAACCTGCGGTTTGCCATCGACCATACACAATTGCTTGTACGTGTACTTTTCATCACGTCCCTCGCTGTTATCAGCAAATGTTGCCGACGCAGCGAGCAGAAGCACGCTTACTAAATGAGTAGATTTTTTTATGAATTAGGAAATAGGAAGGATTGGTGATGGTTCTTGATCAGTAGTGGAGTTATCAGGCATGATAACAAAGGGTTGTAATGATAGAGCGGTCAGAGTAGTTTTCTTGGAAAACCAAGCTTGATAATATTGATGATTTTTGGCTCAAGATATTGTTGATATTTAAAAATTTTGTTACTTTTATCACAAACGATCATTTTTTCGAATCAATTATTTCCAGGATTTTTAAATAGTTTTTCAATAATGTTATAATCATTATTTGGGGTATCACAAATTGTAAGAAAAGATATGATTTAATGAGATGAACCAAAAATCACTAAGATTATCCATTCGTTCTGAAAGCTATTCTTGAATCTTTAGAACTTTAGAATATCTCCAATGTTCGGTGTTAATGTTTCTATGGATTCACGTAAAATTATTCTCAATTTTTCGTGTTTTTAAATCTTTTACAACGCTTCGTACTGCAATGTGTAATTTATTAATTTAATAATATTTTTTTATAAATTTATAAATAGACTTCAGAATTATAGTACCACAAAAGAGATTCTCTGCACTGGGCGGTGACTTGACAGTGTTTTGCGCGAAATTGTTATCAAAACACGTACAAAACTGCCGCCAGAACATTCAATTCAAACCGAAAATTAACCAAAGTTTCATCAAAATTACACAAAGCGTCCTCACTCCAAAAAACAACATCAACTTTTAACAAAGATTGATGACGTGATTACGCTATATAACAGGATGAGTCTGTTTTCATGCAAAAAGCACCTCGCGTCCTAACAGGAACACTTTTCGTGCAAAACAGTCAAGGAAGCGCCCAGCAGAAAGTGCACAGCTTAAATAAATTTGCTTCACTTTTTCCCTCTAAAACCCTGAGAATCAAGCAAGAATAACCGAAATCGAAGACTTAAATAACGTTACGATCTTTACGTACTCGCTTCAAATAAAATGTTGTCTTTCTTATTTCTCTTAAAACATTCTTAAATTCTTTCTTAAACAGTTCACGTTTTGTTTATATGTCTGCGTCTTGTAATATAGTCGCAGCGTCTGGAGAGAGATGGTCCGCAATCTTCAAGATTGACATGGACTAACCAAGTAACCAAGTAAGTAAGTATTCGACGACAGTATGCAATTATGTCACGTTATTTTACATCTCGATTTTTAGTTCTTTTTAGGGGTTCAGTCTCACTAGTCTAAAATTCTAAAATTTTCAAGAATAAAAATCTAGTGATAGGAGATAATATTACTGCCACTTTGTTAGAGTCGTCGCCAAATGCGATTACCACCGCAAAGTGTGGCGCACTTTTTAAATATTATTTTTTCATAAAATTTTAATGATTATTTTCTTGTTTAGGCTCGTTCTTTACTGTTTTTGCTTAAATAAATAGAAGAATATGTTATAGATGTTGTTTAAATAGTGGAATAATTATGGAAAATAATTATAATCATAAAAATTAAATGAAAAAATAATATTTAAAAAAGTGCGCCACTCTTTGCGGCGGTAATCGCATTTGGCGACGACTATATATTATTTTAAATATTCCCGCAATTTAGTTATTGCAGAATTAAAAAATAGAAAATAATAATTATCCCTTATAGGTAAAATTTTCATTTTTATTTCTAAGAGGCAATCTGTTTGGATTCATTTAGAAATAAACTTATTATCATAGCTAGCAATTGGTTTTATCATAGCAATTGGTTTTATCCTCTGCCTACCCTTGATAGACTTTTATTGTTCTAGAGTTGGACAAACAGTGGATAAAGTTCAATATGATTGGAATTTATCTACAGCCTTATAATACCACACAACCAAAAAACCATAATTCACAAGAATTAAAAAAAACTTACAAAACAGCTTCATGTCGACGGAGCCCTTGAACTGCTGCTTCGCTTATCAGACGCTAATAACGATTTGACATTTTCGGTGCTCCTTATCTAGCACAATGTTGCAACCCCATTTAAGAACTGATTATCTGATAGTTCGCCAATTTTCGCGATAATAGTATTTGATTACAACCTCATTAATAAGACAAACGTTTTTATTAAATTTACGTTATTAAAGCAATCATAAATCACTTGAGAGGGGGGACAATATTTGAATGAAAGGGCACATACACACGAAAATATTTGCTTTGTGAATACCAGTATTCAAGAAATGATTTTTCCTTTGAAACAGATGATAGAAGACAAGAAAAAATAAATTGGAGATACATTGGATGACATGATATTATAATAAAAATAATAAAATCAGCTCAATAAACAGAAAAATACAAAAAAGAGAAACATTCTCGAAAATAAACTTTACAAATCTTTTGTATTTGCCATTTCCATTTCACGACTGGCAAAACTCAATCCATTCGATGGCAATGGGCTCGGAATGAAGCACGAAAAGGCGATGAGGGCCCATCTCAATCCAAGTGATTGGCGCAGGTTCTCAAGGAAACTCAATTGATACGCGTGCACATCCTGAATACAACTAAATATGATTGGATGAAAAATCAAGGCAAACCAATAAATATTCGACTCTCGTTTGCCCGTTATAAATACAAAAGATTTGAGCAGCTACCAAGTAGACCGAAAACAAGAAAACGGTAAATGTGAAGGCAAACAATAGCACGTGCATGAACTCTCCAAGTGTGATCGATCTAAATTTGGAATGATAAACAAACGTTGAACATGAGTTTCAACCTGAACATGAAGGCGACATGTGGTAGCATTATCTGCCAGATTCTTCCCAGGGTGATTCCATTGTCAAACTTCATCGAGAGGAGTTCCCAGGCATATCTGTGCAATTGAATATTAAAATTACTTATTCATAGAATATTACCCAGATAATGGAGCTGACATAAACAGCAAGTTGATCGCAGCAGCGACAAAGTAACTAAAACTCAAATGAATGATTTCATTTGTGTGCATCGACTCACCGCTGATTGAAATGGCCGACACAAACGGCTCCAAACGAGCAATGATGATCACGTCTCAACACGCATACGTCGCAAACTGGACAATGATGAGCTCTTGGAGGGGCATTCATTCGACATCCGTGACAATATCTGAAAGATAATGAGTATGGATTTGCTAGAAAATGTTTAAATACCTGAAGCCGGCCTTGACAACATTTGGTAAAATCGTGTTGCGTCCGCTTGGTCCAACGCGGACCATGAAAATCCAGTTGGAGTACAAGTTGAAGGCGAAGAAGAGAATAGGAATTGCTCTCCATAGCCATTGATCACTCATTGCAACATACCAAGTTGGTATGATGTAGAACAAGTGGATGAATAAACCAAGTGGAATAACAATCAGCAGAATCGCCGTGGCCAACTAAATAAGTAGGTTTTCAACAGTTTTTCCAAAAATTATTCATACCAGGTCTTGAGTTTGTCTCGGAAGTAAACGTTGAATCTTTTTGCTTAAATCCTGGCGACTCGTATCGTAATCGTTGCCGAAATTCATCGCTGAAAAAAATCAACTATGAATAGAACCAGATGATTCGTCGATAACTAATCGAAAGAACTCATCGACTTTAAAATATAAACATTATTGGAGGAAAAAATTGTTTGTTTACTCCACTCGATTGCCATGCCAATTATATTTACACGAATTAACGTCAAACCAGTAAAACTAAAATGTTTGCTAACATTTTTACACAAATTTTTTTGAAAAATAAATAACATTTAATTTAAAATATGATGAAATAATTGAAAGCGATAGAAGGCATTTTCAGAAATGATAACGTAAACAAACAATTTATAAACCAAGTAATAGTTGCGAGCGATAGTCGAAGGACAATCGAAAGGGAAATGAGAGGAAAACACGACTGGTGACCAGATGAGTCTCCTGCTTCTCTTCGAAATGCAATGCTCTTGAGAAATGAGCTCGAGCTTGCCAAGCGGCTCGCGAAATTTCGACACTTGCCAAGACTCAACAGCGGTCAGTTTGGAAATGAGTCAGTTTCCATGAATAATCGAATCAGGAGTTGATAAGGAGAAAAAACGTTTGCATGAGTTTAGTAATATTGATTGTTTGCTTAAATAATCTTCAAATATAACTAGCGGTTTTGTATTAATAAAGGTACTTGAGTAGTCTTGTGCAGAAAATCAATCTTTTGAACTTTTAGGAGACTAATTAAATATATTACTTATATTAGCGATTGTTGAGCTATTTTCCCTTTGACTAATTTTATAAAATACCCAACAATATATACTTAAAATATTTAATGTGATTAATCAAACTGGTAACCTGTTTTGACTTGAAAATACATATACATAATAAATTTTATAGGTCAAGTTGCTGTCTAATTTATGATTCTTAACTAAAATTAAGATCTACAATAAACCCATTTTCAAGTGAAATTATCTAATCTTCACGTCAATATTACAGGCGTCTCTTAAAATATCATTGTGGCCTTAAAGATTTAAAATATATTCGGTTTAAATTACTTTTCTAGATATCTAATTTTAAGAATTCTTAAACAAATTTCCACAATTAACTGTAGTTTAATATTGATAACATACGTTTATTTCCTCGTATATCACTGGGATTCTGACGTTTTTGTTTTTAATTATTAAACTTACTCCAATATAAAGTTCGTTAAAGCAACAATGTTGGTCTTAATTATACGAAGGTTAACCTAAATCATAATTATTTATTTCTGCCTTTATTACACAATAAACAATTTTTTCACGTTATTATATCTAAAATTTTCACAAAATCACTTAAATATCACGCTTTTTTAAACACACAAAATGATGAAATAAGAAATGAGCATTTCGATTAGCAACGTGAACAACAGAGCATACTATCTGATATAATGAGTATTCAACATTATCTACCGTACTCGACTAAAAACGGCAAAACCATAAACTCATTTTTATCACAATTTTTATTGAAATATATTATATATAATCATTACAAAAAAATACACGAAGAAATGAAATACATTGGTTTTATAAAATTACAATAAAAGCACCAGTTCTGGGAATAAATCAACCAATTAAATGCGCAATCGTAATTAACGTAACAATTTCAATGGATGGGGAGAATATATAACTATAACATTATGAGCTAAACAATATTATTATGAAATAAATATTTTATGCCGCTGAATTTTATATATCTGAGGATATCATGAAGACAATTAAACACATAAAAGAGAATTTCGTAAAAAAAAACACTTGGAGCAAATAAAACAATCCCACATATTTAAAATATTATTAACTTGATTATTGAAGTAGGCAACATTGGAATCATTTAGAATAATCATAATAAAACAGAAATAAATGTCTAGAAAATTCAATTAAAACGCAACCATAATTACCTGTCAACGGCTAGAATGACAAAAAGATCAGTTATCTTGCAAATCAACAAAATAAATACTAAACAATATATATATATATATATATATGGAATTAATTTTGATTAAAAAAAACCATAAGTAAACAAAGAACGTTTTCACAACACTTTTTGGACCCATTTTAAACAAATTCACAGTTATAACAAAACTCATCCAATCATTACCTTTACATATTACCTATCATTATAAAATTTAAAAAAAAACAAAATCTAGAAAAAACATATACTCTGGCAAATGATGTACCACGATTCAAAAATCAACAAAATAATTGTAAAACAATCCCGCAAATCATTTCTTGCATTTTCTATTCGCTCGCATCATCCCCATTTCTTCTCGGAATTCTCAAAAAGTTGAGAATCGTTCTTTTCCTGCCATTACTATTATCTCCGCTATCCGGTGCTTGTAATACTCCCAACTGTTGCTGCGTCAGCAAGCATAATGACGAAGCGACAGCGAGTCCCGAAGTTCCACTGGGCGTTGTTGCTCTTCCACCCGTTGGCAATCGCACGGCGATGGTGAACACTCCTGCACGATAATTGCTGCAAGGCTCGATTGAAAGCGGCGTCGGGCCACCAGCCGTCGCCAATTGATTCGGTTTCGGCAGCTCCATTTTAATAGAGCCGAAAGGTCTTGAAGCCATCTGTGGATTAAGATTATAAGCATTTGATTAAAAATAAAGCATTCTTACATGTTCAAACTCATCAATCCTTCGTTGATTCCGACGATAAGCTTCAATGCGCACTTTTATCATCCATAAAAGCCCAGCAACCACAAGAAGAACGATAAAGCACCTGTATTAAAATTTTAAAATTGGACATGTTTCCAAACACATACGCTGCAAAGATAACAAAGAACAAGACCCAATTAATCGGTGGCGATTGAGCAAAACTAACAACTATTTGTATAGGTGTCTTGAAGTTGTACACGCGAACCTTCAAAAATACAGTCATTGCTTTAAATGCTAATAAAACACTCACGAAAAATGTTGTGTTCGCGTCAGGGCCGAATGGATAACCCTTATCCGATGCCACATAAACACGTCGGAAGCCTTTCGAGTCGCACGTGGTATTTATCTAGCAAAATTTTATTTAAAATAGTAATTCTGTTTACAATAAAACCATCATAGTTTGAGTTCTTTCTGGTAAGCCATCAATATAAGACGATGTCATATTGAGAGCAACAAGAGCATTCCCGGATGGCGAATCACAACTTATTTGGAAAGTCACATCGGTGTCCTTCTAAAAATTACAAATGTGCGTATTTTCAATAAATTTGGAAATTTATATATTTTCTAATTTAAAGGCTTATCTTTCTTTTTAATTCATTTTATATATCTGTTATCTAGTTGATTTATGTAAACAGAAAATAAGATGAAGCCGTAATGAACAAACTGTGATAGATGGTGAATTTGCCGACTCATCAATTATATAAATTAAAAAGCCAAATTGCCGACCGGAGTTTCCCCGAGATTTTATGGAAAATAAATTCTAATCTACCATAATAAAGTTATTCGATCTGTACATTTGAATTATTAGAAATGAAGGACTTATATTAACATTTTCTAAAATTTTAATAACTAAAAAATTCATCGATTCACAACTATTTCCATGACGTACTATATTATTTCACGTGCTTACACTATATTCATTCCCTCAAATGTTTCAATCCATAACCGACTATTATAGATAAAACGGAAAATATCTAGTATATGCATACTATTGATCAACTCCAACAATTATAATGATAATATTATTTTACCTTATATGGTACACTGTACAAATATATTTCATTTGTGTGATTATCTTTCTCGTCATTCTTCAATTTAAACGTGAATATAAAATCAACCGCAAGCTCATCTGCAAAAACCAACCTTTAGTAATCAACACATAATTCAAAATCAACTAACAATAACAAGGAGTGCCGTTCTTCGGTGTTCCAGTGTACTTGGATTCGCATTTCTCACAATGATGACCTGTCACTCCCTTCGTACGGCAATAACAATAGCCGGTTGATGCATCACACATGTCCGATTGGCCATTACATTCACACGCTAAAACAATGAATTCATAATCAGTTACAATAAATAATCGATTCATTTCTTACGTTGACACGTTCCACCATTCCGCGAGTCGCCAAAATAGCCGGGCGCGCATTTTTCGCAGTGTTGTCCTGTTGTGTGATTCTCGCATTTCTGGCATTTCTCGATGGTCACTGGTGGAAACGATCCCACTGATGTTACGCATGTCGAATGACCGTTGCATTGACAGGCTACAAGTTTTTAATAAGATTCTAGAAATTAATCCCGAAATTGTTACCTGGACATTCAATAAAATGCCACGTTTCGTTTTCTTCGGCCGCTTCTAGTGGTCCTTTCGATGTTCCTTCAACGCATTTACCCAGGCCGGTTTTCGAGTCATCGGCGAGCCATCCACATTCCGGCGAGCGCTGACATTCAGCACATGTTTTGTGTTGTTGGCAAACGCTCGATTCTAATGGTGAAAATAAGTGAAAAACTAGGATTCGTAAAACAAACCGGCTTGACAGATGCGACCCAGGTTAGATCCTGAAGATGATGTCACCCAGGAATGACATTGTCCATAAGCGAATGACAGTGTGTACGCATCAAAGTTAATACATCTGAATGATGTGATATTTATAAAACGAATACAAAAACAGCAAACCTTTTTGTACTTGGACACCACATGCATTGGTCGAGCTCAATACAATCGCTACAATTTGTTCTCTGTGAGCATGGAAGAGGGCATTCGGATCCGTTTCTAGCTAGAGTGCGACTCAATGATGGAAAATGTGTCGGTGAAAGGAGTCTACCACGATCTTGCAAAATCGATTTTCCATCATATTCATAAACAACCGCGACTAAATGGAACATATTTATACCAACATTTTATTCCATAAACTTACTCAAGTCTTCTTTGCTAACACACGGCGATGATTTGTCGATTGGGTACCAAGCGCAATGCGGAGAGATTTTGCAACTGCCGCAACTCTTCTCCATGTGGCACGGTCTTGGTGTAGCCAATTTCGCTCGCTGCTGCGAGCACTTCTCCCACGCTGTCATCATTGGTGAGCCATCAACGCATTCCTGTTCACTGGGCAAGCATTGCTCGCCGGATGAGCACCAGCCGCAGCCGGATTTCGAAGCACACGACACGCAGTCTTTCTGCTCGTCGCAGATTTGTAGAGCTTGTCGTAGCGGCGTGTTGGTGCACTCGTCGATTTGCTTGGGGTTCGACTCCTTGACAAATGATACGAAATTGGGTTTGTAGGAAACGTTAGGATCATATGGAACACAGTTCTTATCGGTGAACACGCATTTCACGCCATCGTTGATTTCACGGCATTCGTCGGGGCGGCTTGTCGAGTTGCAGCGTGCTGGAGTGAATGTCCATACATCGTTGAGCATTTTGCCGTTGAATCCGCCTAGTACATAGACTTTGCCATTGACTGGTGTTGCCGTATGGCCATAACGACGCATGTGCTCGGGCGTGTTGCTCATATTCGACCATTGCTTGCAACCTATTTTGAATAATGATCAAATATCAATGTGTAACTTCAACCAACCAATGTCATATGATAAAACCATATTTGAGAAGCACTCCGTCTTACCGGAAGTTGATGTATTGTAGCCATTGCCGCCAATGACAATCATTAAACCGTTCAGATGAACAGCGGCATGTAAAAACAATTGAACACCAGATTGCGGCAAATTTGTCCATTTTTTCAATGAAGTATCAAATTGCATTAATGAGTCACTTAGGCTATTATTCCACATTGTACCGCCATAGATAAGAATAGCAATAGAACCCTGAGAAACAATACAATAATGGGAACACTATGGATATATTGAATACCGTTGATGTTTCATAATCAATAGACGAATGTTTGAACCTTCCATGAACATGATCACTTGTGTTTGCAATATCCCACAGCTCAGTTTCTAAACATAAATTGATGATTACAAATTGCACCAAATTGAGTTCGAACCAAAGTTGAATATTTGAACATGATGAAGGAATCCAAAGAACGGATTGTACCCGAAAATCACATACATCTCAGATCCAGCCACATTTGCTGAATGACCGGCTACGGCGAACGGTGGCGTCTGGAAAATGAACAATATCAACAAATAATCCGCTAAAACAAACAATTATTGTTTCATTCTTCGTTTCGATTTGCTTCCATTCTTTTGTATTCAAATCAAGCGACCACAATTCATTGGTTATATTCTGTGGAGTGTTGATCTCATCTCGTCCGCGAATAACACCTCCGAACATGTACAATTTGTTCTAAACAATCGACAATTCATTGAAAACAGTGGTTTGCAATAAGTCAAAATAAACCTTATACTTCACTACGGAATGGTCATATCGAGGTTTAGGCGTTGGGCCGCTGGTTTCAACAATTGACCATTCACGGCTAGTCGTATTGAAAACACGGATCGTATTGCCGTCCTTAGAACCATCGAAAAACTCGCCACCAATGTTCCAAATGCAATCTTCGATAGATATAGAAACATGCGAAGCACGACCGCTCGGCTCATCATTCTTCGGATGGATTATATCCCAGACCGACGAAGTGAGAGGAGCTTGGCAAAATTCACCTGAAAAAGGAATTTTTATATAAAAGAAAACGTTGGCTCGCTTACCATGAGCTTGCTGACATACGCAATGTCCACCTTCACATTGTCCCGAATTACAAGGACCCGTAACAAAGTCAGCGTCAATGGCGCAAACCTCGTGTTCACAATAGTCACCCGTGAATCCGTTGGAGCACTTACAGACGCCACGCTCACATGTACCTCGATTAGAGCAATTATAAGCGCATCTGGAACACATTTTTTATATTTTAAATAATTGTAAATATGTCTTAAATAGTTTCGCTTTTAAAATCAATAAAGAATTATAATAAAAAATAATTTTCGCATTCATAATCATTAAAAATAGTTCATCAAATGTGACACCTAACTTTTTAAAGAATAAAACTAAATAACACCGCTTAATAAATGAATGAGTCATTTAAATAGCTCAATACATTTTCGACGAATAACGTAAAATTCGTGAAAACGAAACATTTAAGAAAATATTGTACCACAATACAAATTTTAAAATTCTTACCGATCGTACTCGTAAGAGATGCTAAACCCGTTATAATTAATGGCTAGATCGCTGAAAAAATAGACAAAGGCCTTTCCAGATGGCGCGGTAAATTCTTGCTGTGGTTGATCACCACTTAAATATAAAATTGAAAGTAAATATTCCATTTAAAAAACGGCATACCAAAGTGCAGCCAGCTGTTTACCATAAACACCATCACCATCGTAAATGTAGAGGTAGTCCCAGCCACATTCTGTAGAGAAGCTTTCAACCTTTATGTTCAATGGACGCGTCTCATTCTGAAATTTGAGAATACGCTAAGGGGGGCGATGAAGAATAGATGACATACCACATCTGGTTCTATTAACCAGGTGCACTTAGATAGCGAACTATAATTGAGAGGCCCATCAGATAATTGACTGTTATTGTCAGATAATCTGCGAATTAATTTGATAATCATAATGATATACGTAATTGAATCACCGAATTCGTCCAAGACAGTGATCGCATTGCGGACCGAACCAGCCTTTCGTACATACACAAGATCGATTCAAGCAAACACCGTTGAAGCAAGGCCTTTCGCAAGACGACAAGCTCTGGAATTGGCTGATTTGATTAAAGCGAGGAGAACAGTGTCGGATACCTTTTCAAAATCGAATGTTGCTTGATTGGCATAACTAAGGGTTATATACACGGCAATAATAAAAAATATGGTCCATATCAACTGTCTTGGGTACTTAGCCCTTGTTAAAATCATCACGAGCTCATTAGTACGGTCTGAATAATTTATAATCAAATGTATGTTGATTTTATCAAAGAGTAAATATATGAATGAGTGTATATTTATGTGTATATATCACATTGTGCTATTAACTTCAAAACACGGAAGCAGTGAATCGAAAATAATTCCGAAATAATTACAGAGAGAGACAATGGGGTCCTAAAAAGAAATAAAAATCAAATTGGTGGTAGTAGTAGTAGTAATAATAATAAGATGCAACCAAACAAGGAAAAGGAACGAAAAAAAATGGAGTACAAGGAAAACTAATGAATCAACTAGGAAAAGAATGAAAAAGGGTTTGGGATGGTTGATTGGTTGGTAGTGCGCGTTATGTGTCGTGTTTGTGTATAAACGTACACCAAATGATGCTGGGCTGGATATGGAGAGACACAGATCGCCGCCGTTTGGTGGTGGTGGAAGAAACAGATCAATCGATGAGTGAAGACCGGACCCCCACATTTCTCCTCCTCAATACACTCCACACTTATACACACATAACCAATCCATTTGCTTTGTTGTTGTTGTTGTTGTTATTTATTATTTCTGCGGCTGTTAGGTTCATCTCTCCTCAAGCAGATACTTACCAGCACGCGGAAAGGAAAAAACGTTGCGGAAAGAAGCACGGAAAACGAGGTGAAGTGCGTCGATCGAGGCCATGTCAGAGTGTGCTTGGGACTCCTCCAGTTTCGCCAAACATAAGCTTCACTAGTTTTGTCTATCCTTTTTCCATATACATTTTTGACGAAAATAATGTTCTCCATGTTCTCCATGAGCGCATTCGCTCCAAGCCAATTTAGATGCATTTTTGTTATTGTTATTTGTTGTCCAACTTTTCTTATTTTCGATCTGTCGTTTTGTTTCTTCCCCAGCATTTCGTAACCGACACAAGCTTATCTAAAACACAAATAGCCAAGAAGTAGCAAAAGGAATGAAGAATAACTAAAAGTTGGGACAAAACCGAACATTTGTCGAAGTTCTTTATTAAAGTCGGCGATTGATACCGAAATAGGTCGTGTAGACATTTTTTGTTAAATATAAATTGTAACAAAATAAGAATTGATTGGGGGAAATTTGTGAACAATCGCCATCTTATAAAAACATAATCAAACGTATTTTAGTAAACATATATTATTAATGGCTATTTGATGTATATTAGATTTCAATTCAAAACCAATTTCCGAAGAGAAAGCTTCAGATTTTTTGTTTATTTAGTTAGCTGAAATCAAACATGAAAAGAAACTTGGTTTGTCTATGTTGGTAATAAAGTGAAAACAACTATTCCAATTCAATATACCTAATTGAAGTTGTCTTATCTAATTGGAAGATCTTTAATTACCCCAAAGGGAAACTTGAGAAGGACATGGTTTGAAGGATAATTTATTTGTTATTAATTATTTAAAACCCTATTTTATTGACTTCATTTATGCTCTATCAACGTCAAACGATAATCGTTTGAATGATGTTTGCAATAAAGAGCACATGAGCATGAGGTAACACATATTCATCTATAATTTATGCATTCTTGTTAAATCATCAACGTATAATTCTAAAATTTATAGAATATTTACCACAGAAACCAAGTAACTCCCGTGATTTTTTAATTCTAAATTTCACAAAAAACTTAACTGATTGCGTTTCAGCTAAAAATAAAATTATATTGTAAGAACTCGTTAAAATTATTATTGCATATAGAGGCCAACTATAATTTCGCAACAACAATTTGAATTTATTTTTTTGCACAATTTTACTAATTATATATTAATAGGATCTGAATTATTTAAATAACATACCTCGATCTTCTTCGCTATCATTGTTTAATAGTGGTATCATGGGTAATATAGTCGATAACTTTCTTTAACTTATGTTATTCCGATGAATGAATAATCGCGGATATATTACGTCAAAATTATTCTCGATGATTATGAAAAAAACACGTGAAAAACTCTAAGACCAGAATCTAAATAGCTCATGCTCCTTTAAAGAATGTGGTTGGCACACGTAAATTTACGCGTAACAACGTATTTATTTAGTGAAATAATTTTTTGTGCATTTTTGTGCGAATTAAAATAACGAAAAAATTGATTAAGTAAGATTATTTATTATATAGAAAAGGGAAAATTATATTTTTCAGACAAAAATAAAATTTGAATAGTTTATTTTTCAGGATTTTCTTACATCACAAGTAATTGTAATATTAAAGATTCATCAATAGATTATCTTGATTCCTTTCAATTACACAATTAATCTGATTAGCCGATTTATTTTAATACCCAATAAATGGATTTAATTCGTATTATCTTTGACATGCTCAAATCGTTTTTGTGTGCGAAAAAGCAAACGATTCAATAAAACTAATATACCGTTTTTTTGTCCGAAGAACTTTGAAAAAAAAAACGAGTTTTGTAAACAAATATTTGTTCAATATCTTATTTATCAGGCAGGCGCATATATCTATTCTTGGCTTCATGTTAACGCTTAAAATTGGTTGAAGTTCGGTGCTTTTGAGTGGGTTTATAATGGCAAACCAGTGAGAGCACAGGCGAGCGAAGAAACACAACTCGGCCGTGGAAATCATAATGTGATTGGTATATGAACGAGAGAGGTGAACTTGTTTCGATTTGTCGTTTCTTCGCTGTCTTCACTGACTCATAATAATAATACTAATAAAAGTTTGATTGAAGTCTATGTGAATCAGTTCAAGAAATGTTTTACTCTTTATTCTTGTCGCTGAGTCAAAGGTTTCATTACTATTTTCTTTCTATAATGTCAACGTTTATAACTCTTTAACTAATTATCATTCAGCTATTATATGTCGTAATTCTAGAACCCGCTAATTTATTTCATTTCGACATTGATGAGAAAACACTTGCTGAGCCAACTAACACATTTGCGCACGAAATCCATCGCATAGAAGATAGCTCGAATATGGAGAGACTATATGTAAAATAGATTTTTTGAGAAAATTAAAAAAAAAAACAACAACAACAACTCGCGAATATAGAATTTAGTGTGGCTTTTAGCTGTCTGCTTCAATGATAATCCAACGCTATTCGTTGCTCTTTATCGATTTTAGATGGAGCACTAGAGTAAAATTGCAGACGAGTGCGCAATATTGAGCCTTCCTTTAATGCTTGATTCTATTTTTTCGTTTTCCTCCGAATTTTTTTCATTTTTGGTTCACATTAACGTTTATTTGTGTCTGAAGTGCATGGTTTTTGATAAAGTTATTCGACTAAAATTTGCTCCCTCTCTTTTCTTATATCAATAAACATGGCAAGCAAAGAGCAAACTATTTAATTATTGACTGTATAGTGATTAAATCAATATAGTCCACAGGGATTGTGTTATCAATCCCGCTCTATTAAACTGTAGTGTTCTGTCAAATCATCTTTTTGTTTGAAATTGTACCCAACTTGTACTCGTGCTGCCATAGAGACCGAAGTAATTAAGCGTGTTGGAATTGATCAATACAGTTGTATTAATTCGATCGATTAGTTGTGAAGAAATTCAAAATTTGCCCGAAAACTGAAATGTCCTTTATTTAATGCACCCAATCGCATTTAGAGCTGATACGGCATTCTGATATTTATAGATATCCATCGATTCAGTCAATCTAGTTGGCATAAGAACCGGGTTTTCGTGCAGTCGCGGCGATTATATCTGCTGCGCGGATTCCATGTTTCGTCATACCGCTTTGATTTCTCGTGCCTTGTTTTTGACTATGCGTATCTTCAAGCTTCTCACTTTATCCATTTTTTATGTCATTCACTGGTGATGTTATTCGTCTCTATCCTAGTGCCAAATCAGTCGAAACAGCCGTCTTTGTGAGACTTGAAGTCTTCATTATTGAATTGTTCTTATTTTTGCCAGTTTCTGATGGTAGTTGAATATTCATTATTTTCGCGATCATTATTTATTCATATTTTTGTTAGTATTAACCGGCGAAAATAGAAAGTATTCTTTTTTTTTAACTAAAGTGAGCATCATTTTAAAATGCTAATACTTCTGTTTTTGTTGGAAATCGATTCAACCAAAAAACAAAAATGAAATGTCCTCTATTTTAATATAACATCTGTTTTATCGATTCTATTATATTAAATTGTGTTCAATATTGCGGCAATTTTGCATTTATTCAAGGTATGTGCTAGTGATGGCTCTTAACGGAACAGAAGGAAGCACATTTATTCGATCGGCGTCGGCTCAAGGCCTCGCTGGCCTTTGCACATGGGCTGCTTTAATTATAACGAGTCACCAGGTAAAGATTCAGAAATATACATTATTTAGTACACGTTGTTAATATTTAGATATACCAACATCTTCGCTGGTACTCATGCCCGGCTGAGCAGCGCTGGATTGTGCGCATCTTGTTCATTGTTCCGATTTATGCGTTCGATTCATGGCTATCTCTTATTTTCTTCTCCGACAATGTCTACATCTTCTTTAACTCGATTCGCGACTGCTATGAAGGTTCAAACGAAGGCATATAATAATAGTTATAATAATTTTTACAGCTTTTGTGATTTACTCATTCCTGTCGCTTTGTTATGAGTACTTGGGTGGAGAAAGTAACATAATGGCCGAGATTCGTGGGAAACCGATTCGCCCAACCAACTACTTTACGTGCACTTGTTGTCTGGCTGGAAAACAATACACGATTGAGTTTTTGCGTTTCTGTAAACAGGTAACACCGTGACACAATGTGCGCGAGTAATGAATCATCTTAGGCAACCCTTCAATTCTGCTTTATCAAACCAATTATGGCGGTAATCACGGTGTTCTTGACGATCATTGGAAAATACGAAGATGGCAACTGGAGTGTGGATCAAGGCTACATTTATATCACTCTCGTCTACAACGTGTCCATTTCTTTGGCTCTTTATGGAATGTTCTTGTTTTATGCGGCCACACGCGATCTTCTAAGCCCTTATCGACCGGTACTTAAGTTCTTGACCGTGAAGAGTGTCATCTTCTTGTCGTTCTGGCAAGGATTCTTGATTGCCGTTTTGGGAGCAACTTCCGTTATTGATCCGGTTCTGGATGCCGAGGGAAATGAGATTATTGGCCGTGGAACAGTTGCGGCGGGATGGCAAAACTTTTTCATTTGCATTGAAATGTTCTTCGCTGCGATTGCTCTCCGATTCGCGTTTAATGTCTCGGCGTATGCTGATGCTCATAATGGTGAGTATGATTATTATAGGGAAGATATGTATTGTCAAAAAGGGTATTAGAATGTGAACTATTTATTTTTGTTTCCAGCCAACACAAGCAATGAAGGAAGACCAGTGACACTGCAATCAATAAGCTCATCGTTGAAGGAAACCATGAACCCGAAGGATATCATGCAAGACGCTATTCATAACTTCCATCCACAATACCAACAATACACTCAAGTAAGTACAATTTAACGCAATCAACACTAATCATCGGTTTTTACAGCATTCGAATCCGCATCGATCGGTCAGTGGTTTGTATTCAGGTTCCTTGCTGCTTTCCCTTTGTTGTTTTTAAACAAAATGAAACGAAATGATGAGATTCTCATCATAATTAACCCGAGTTTTAGTGCACGCAATAAGGCTGCTTACTCACTTCTGCTTATTTGTCCTTGTCAGATATTGCTGTGACGTTGTTCATTGGACTTGGGGGTTTTCGGAATGATTGAATGGAAACGATTCGCAAATTGTCGTGAAATCGGGTTTCAGGCAGAAGCTCCATCGACCTCGGCGTGCTCAGCGACAATGACTGCCTTTTCAGCATCTCAGACGTTTGCAGCAACCACGAGCTCGATGGCGGAAGGCGATCGCAATTGAGCAGAATGTCATCGACTGGCTATGGATCGGTGTCGCTTCACGCGCCGTGTCCTAAAATACGACTGCAGCCGGTGGCTTTGAGCGAAGACGAATTATTGCCGTTTTAAACGATCGCAATTTTGTTGCGGTTTTTAAATATTGATTTGAGTGTAAATATGTAGAAGAGATCAGAAACACATTGCACACAAGAAAAATGTTCACGTTGTTATTATTTATTTATTCATGTTGTGTTTTTTGGTTTATTTTTTGTTTGGTTTTAATGATTTTGTTTTGCTTCTATTGCCGAATTTATCTATCTATGTATCTATCGTTTCCACCCCTTGCATGGTACGAGCCCTGAGTTTGACGAGAAGAGAGAAATGAATATATATGCCCTAATTTGCTTAATGACTAATTTGTTGGATCCTAAACAAACAAAAAACGGTTTTTAATAATTTTGTTGAATTTTTGGAGACCTTGGACGTGGGCATACTTCCCTCTTCGTAATTTCAAATGTACAGGTGTGTCAATTGGTTATTATTTAATAGTGTTATTACGATTCTCCTTCTTATTATAATAATTATTATTACGCGAATAAAATTGATTGCCAAGTGGAACAGTAAAGGGTTGTATGTGAGAATAATGAGAATCATTATTACTTCTGTTCCAAATTAATTAAAAGTGAATGCAATTGTAAAAGAGACAAATAAAACGTTAAAAAATATGAAATTATTGATGTGTTTTGATATTTTATTGTGGTGTTGCTTTGTAATTGTGCTTCTAGTTTGATAAGTGGAAAGCAGTAATGAATTGGTAGAGCATTAAAATTAATAGGAATAGGTGGGATGCTCATTTTAAAGGTGAATCGTTTCAGCAAGCTGGAGCGAGCACGAGCACTGAAGATCAACGCATGGCGAGCGGATCGGGGACGAATTATGCGACAATGACTCATACGGGAGCGCATGGTGTTTCAACGCCAACAGCTCCCGCTGGTTCTACGGCAACTGGCAGTTTACTTGATGCTTAATTATTGATCATTTCCCCCTCTTTATTCAAATGATGTATTTTGTTTGCATTTTTGAGTTTTCTATTAAGGTCCTCTCTATTTGTGTGTGTGTGTGTGCATGTATGTGTGTATTTTGTGTCTGAAAGTGTTCCAGTTTCTATTCTTTGTAAAAAATCTCGATATTGCCATTTGAATGTTCTCAAATTTGATTAACTTGCTGAATGTTTTTGAAATGATATATATTTATATATATAGTGTTTGTGTTTGCTTAGTTAACGTTTTTCTGAGAAACAACAAAAAGTTTCCAGCAGTGAATTGAGGGATTTTTACTTTGCCCCAATTTCTACGTGTTGTCCGTATTTTTGTATTGTCTGCGTTTATTTGGAAGAACATTTGAATTGAAACCCGTAAAGAAATTGTTCGTTATCCACGTCATCAACAAGAATAACAAATTAATCACATGATGTAAATGATAATTAGATGTTAATTGATGATGGATTTGGATTGATTGTGGATCAGTCGAAGCAGCCATCTGATGATCTTATTTATGTGCATAATTTGTTTTGAATAACGAGAATTGAATGTCTATTATTACCTATTTGTTTTTTGTATCGTTTAAATGTCATATCATTTGGTTTTGGCTAGTATTGGACATTTAGTAGCTTTGTGATTGTTTCATTGATTTTTGCCTAATTCAATATATCTATCCTTTCTCATATTTATTTATTTGTTTGAATGCTCCTGGTCCTATTCTATGAAATTACTGAGAATTTATTTTATTTTTCCATGTTAGATTTATGATTGACTATTTTTATTTTGAATGAAACGCGTTTTTTCGATGGATAAATGAGTTTCAAGTTGATTAGAGAGATGTATGAAAACAATTGAATATTTTGGTTTTTAAATATTGGGATTATCGTAATCAGAGTATTTAAGAGACAAAAAAGATTATGAAGAATAAGGTTGAATTTATTCATGGGTTCTAAATTTTGATTTAAATACAAGATTCTTATGTCTATGAAAATAATTTACTAATAAATGCGAGCATTGGAGTTCCAATTAACATCTCTTGTTTATAAAGATAAGTTTAAAGTATTTATATGATAAAATTGTGGTTGAAGTTAAATTTCTATTGAATATTAATGTAGCGCTAATTAGCTTATGGTATTTAGGACTTCAAATCAAAATTGTTTGCCTTAACTCGTTTGGAAAAGTGAATTTTATTGGCATTATTAGTATCTTTTTATATTAAAAATTTAGGTTAAGTTTTAGTGGATATTGAAATTGATATTTAATTCTTTATCACTTTTTTCAGAATAAATTTCAGATATTTTTTTATTAAGCCTTTACAAGAAATAAATATACTTGACTTTCTTTCATCTATGATTTTTATAGAGGTCGTGAACATGCAAAGGATTCTTCCGAAATTCGTCCGAATCTAGAAACCAATCGAAAAATAAAATTTCGTGCAAAATGTTGGAAATTAAAGTAAAGAGACAGTTTAGGCACTAAAACTTTAAATATTAATGTACCGTCTCCGGAGTAAAGTATCATTTGATTGACATTTTAAGACAATTTTTCACGACGACTAGAAGATTATTTTTTAATAAAACAAGAGTGGCAATTGGAGTGATTTAGTATCTCGATAAAATCATTTTTGATGCAGAAATTGATGCAATCCATATAATCTTGGAATAATATTAATGTCGATTTATTATGTCAACAATAATAACAATTTTTAAAAAAATGAATAAATAATCTGAATATGTGCAATATACGTTAAATCGAATAATACCTTCGATAAGAAATAAATAAATAAATATAATCTGCTATTTACACAAAAAACACATGGTGTCTACGAATAGAATGAGCATTGAGCTTCATAATTGAACTCCTCCGGCATTTGAAGGTCGAGGAACAATGCGAACTCCTTCTCCTTTGTCTTCTCTTCAATGATTGGCTGCGCGGTGGTGGTAGCGTCAACCTAAAACGTTATGATTCTGTTTCAAGATTGTTTGTTTACGCGTACCGAGGTGCTTGATTCCGGGGAAGCTGTGGTGGTGGTTGTGGTGGTGGTCGTGGTGGTAGTGGTGGTGGAAGCAGGCTCGGTAGATTTTGGTGGCTTATAGAAGCCGCAGATTGAACGCAATTCTTCACGGATCTCTTTTGGAAGGGATGCGAGGAACTCCTTCTCCTGAAATGATTTGTTCGTCGTGTTCTTGTTAGGACTGATGGGTTTTTACCTTCATACGGAGTTCTTTCCAGCTATCGTAGGCTTCCTTTGCCTTTGGTGACAGTCCAGACACTTTTTTCGCCAATTCTTCCTTTCTCAATTTGAGCTCTTCTTCCCATTTCTTGAACAAGGCGAGCTAGAAATGAATGTTTTCTCCTGAACAAAACGTGAAATGGCTAACCGATTCGCCGGTGAGCATAGAATAGGCAAGCTTCTTCAATGAAGTCTCCTTGTCTTCCAAGCTGAGTCTGTGATCGAACCAGACGGCGCGGAATTCCTTGCGGACTGCCGATGAGACGTTGCGAAGGAATGTCGGGCCGCACTTTCCAGCGAATACCTTTTCGCGTTGATCCTCAGGCAATTGGTGAATGATCTCACTTTAAGAAGACAAAATGATATTAAGGTGATGAATTATGCGGAACCGTGTCTCGCGATGTTCCTTGTCGCATTCGTCGCCTTCCTTGTAATTTAGCCAGATGGCGCGAACCTTCTCGGCGGCGTCTTCAGGCAGGTTTTCAACAAACTTTGGAAGACCACATGGTGGGCCGCGTCGGTGCCATGAGCCGAGTGGGTTAAATGGATCACCGTGACGCGGTGGGAATCCAAGTGCGAGGCATGGAAGAAGGGCAAAGATGACAAGTTTGCACATTCCTGAAAAGCAAAAATGGCTTGAGCCTGTGGGGTGGTGATAAAAGAAAGAAATGATTGCATGTTTTGATTAAATGAGCCAAGTGAGCCCGTCTTTTATATGAGGAGCGGCGAGGTAAAAAAAGCGAGTCTATTGTCGTCATGCTATCCGACACCCGAACGGTCAGCGGCACCGCCCAAGGGCATATGCATACATGAGCATCAACAGCACAAATATACACCAACAAACAAACAAATAAACACACAAACACGCCCTCATAATAACAATAATAAGCAAGCATGAGTGTTATTATTTTCAAATCGCTCCCAATCGCGCACAAACAGAGGTGATCGAGCAAAAACGAGAGCCGGTCACGATCATTGTTCGCCAAGCTGGCTTGTGGCGCGCGATGCGATGTGCTGAACGCGCCCACCTCGCTGAGCTCATTCAACCGGTGAAATGTCGATGAGACTGTTTGCGGCTATTGTTTCAATTATTATAAACGGATGTCATGTAAATGATTGTCGTGTGTCGCTCACTTGCAGAAATTGATCTTTGGATTTGGCTTGTTGCTTTTTTGTGGGAAAAATGGAGCAAGGGTTCAATGAAACAAGATTGTGGGTTTGTAACGTCAGTGGTAAACGGAAACAACTGTAATATATCAAGCAAATCAGCTGATATTTAAAGAATAGTGATTGATTGGCTCAATTCAGAGGAAGAAAAGCTTAGAATTTTTAAAATATGATCCTTTTAGAGAATCGAAACTTCTATTGAAAATTGTGTTTAACTGAATGATATAAGATATATCTTTGGAATAATAATTATAAATATTAATCTTGTAAATTTAGAAAATTGCGCCTTTCTACTGTTACAGAAATGAACTTAATATTTTTATCAACTTAACAGATCGACAGTCTTTAAAATTAAATTCTTAAAATAATAAAAAAGAGATGTTTGAATTGAAATTTAAAAAACAAATTATTTTGACTAATATTTGATAATTTCAAATTCAAAGATTTAACAATGTCGTCGGTCCCGTTGATCTTGTGGACTGGTTTGAGATCCAAAGTTCAGGTGATGCTCAGAAAGTTCAATTGATCCGAAGGGTATCTGTAAATATAGCTTTCCCTCCAATATCAGAGACGTTGGCTTGACTCAACGTTGACTTAACTTCAAATATCTATCATTCGGGAACTTGGCAATGGTTTCGAATCTTAACTGAATCCATTTTTTAAAAATACAAAAAGCACCAAATTTTGCCAAATTTCACTATATATTTATTATTATTTCACATACACGCATAAGAGCGCTGATGATAAATTTTGCGAGTTAGTAAGTTAAACTAAATAAATAAAATTTATTAGTGTTATTATGTATAGCTTTGAACAAGTCGCAGACTGTATTATTCGAATTTGCGTGGGAAAATATTTGGCATAGAGATCTATTGCTGTTTGAAGTCGTCTAAATATTTTTCGTTATAAAAAATGCGTTATAAAAAAATGTGTGCTCAGCAAATAGTGAGAATAACAAATTCTATGACTAAATAAATGTATGAAACCGTAAAGGATGTTTAAAGTTATCCCGCTAAGCCCAGTGTCTTAATAAGTCGTCGTTAAATAATGCGTTACGAAACATTTTACGTTATAAAAAATGCGTTAAATATATTAAACATAATGTTAATTATTGTACTTTTCAGAGATCGGTGCTTAATGGAAGAGCAAAAAACTTGAGGCTCTCGTTTTTCCAGCCACACTCATGTGACCGTCCAAACGAGACTATCAGTTTTTCATATTTTTTTCTTCCATTAGGCACCGATCTCTGAAATGGAAAATATATTAAAACGTATAAAACGTAATAATAAATAATAAATAACCCGCTTTTCATTTATGCATTTTTACGGTAACACTAGAGCACGCCAACTGATATGATAATAAAAGGATCTCAGTAATCGAGCTCAAATCTAACTTTTTGGAAAGATATTATTAGTATTTTTCGGTACTTCAAGGCAAGCATAGTTATATTCTAGTACAAAGTATTTCATTGAAAACACGTAACAATTTTTAGACACGCTTAAAAATCGGAAAATACATTATTCCCTTCCCAGTTGGCGAGAGTGCTAACCCAACTACCGTAGCTCATTGAAACCAAAATTTCTCATCGCGTCGGTAATATCAATAAATCACGGTTTTCAGGCACACCACGCAGGTACACCACGTGTCGAACCAACAGCTCGCGCTCAATGAGCTCCCAATTTGGCAAAGTTCAACTGATGATTAAAATATCGGTGATAAATGCTTTAAATGACCTAGATATTTTATATAAAAATCCTTTAAATGAGCTAGATTTTTATTTTTATATTATTTTATGCTCTACTTTGTTTTTTTTTATTTAACTAATCGTTTTATTATCACGCTCCCGGGCTAATAACGTGAATAATTTATTCTCTTTATTCGAAATTGAACAACTTTTTAAAAATTTGCCTTATCTCATTGCTACCAGAATCATATGGCAATAATCTTGAATACAAAAGTAAACAAACAAAATTGAATGAATCTAGTCCTATAAGCTGATGCCATTTACCGGGTCAGTTTATTTGCACAAAAGTTTATGCATTAAACGAATTGGTCGAATCTATTTTTAACTGCAATTACATGGACATTAATGGAATTAGTCTCACTTCAAGCTAACTTAAAATCATAACATAATCGATTCGATGAAAAACTCATAGCCGCGATATGCAATTTTCAATTTATCTTCAGAATTATAAGAGATTCTTCGGAACAATGATCGGAACAATGTTCATATCGTAATCAAAACACAAGAATTTGAATATTAACACGGCAATATTTGAGTGATGACCTGATCAAACACCAAATGTCACCGACATACATCATAAAACTTGGGATAAAGATGAGTTATCCTGGGAAGTAGGCAGGCAAGATCTGATAAGATTTGCTGATGGGAATAGTGATACCAATCGGTGGTCCAATCATCCTCATTCGGCAGCAATGCGCTCATTGAGAGCTGTGGCAATGTTTTGGATATGTCTCGTTCCCGTCGTCGTTGCGGTATGCAAAGCATTCAGCTGCTTGAAATGGATTCTTGTTTTAGAACTCTTTCTTTGCTGACTTCATCAATGGCAAGGGACCGTACCGACAAGAAGAAGCGCTCCGTTTCATCGACAAGATGAACAAATTGAATCGTCTTCAGGCAAAAATCCTCGACGTAGATGTAAGAATGACACAAACCAGAATAGCAACACACTATGATTTGCAGATTGCCGAGAATGACCAAATTGTGAACACAACTGATGCCGATGCGGCAGCTGAAGCCAAACCAGATGAGATTCCTTATCTGTTTGAAGGAGACATGGTATTGACGGACGAGCAAATGGACTTGATTATCCAGTAAATCAACTCGAATCATTTTATTGTTAAAATCAATTCATTCTAGAAATGCACACGACCAACTTTGGGCGAAAAAGTCGGACGCTGGCGAGCTTCTCTATGCTCTTCGCGGTAAAAGATCAATGGCATCTCAATTGGCATATCGGTGGTCTTTCCCGATTCCATATTATATCAACACAGCTACTGGAGGTATTTTAAAAATGAGAAATGTACTTTAAAAGTTGATTGGATTCAGTCAATTCGAATGCGGTAGAAGCAGGAATTGCGAAATGGGAGTCAGAGACATGTGTGAGATTCACGAAGCTCAAGAACTTGCCATCTTATGGAAATGCGCTGGAATTTATTTTGGGTAGCGGGTTAGTTTTTTCTTTGTTATTATTGCATGCGCTTCTTCTCATCGTTTCAAAGGACACAACAGAGATAATTTGCTAGAATATGCACAATATATTTTTCACAATTCGACTCTACTAGAAAAGGAAATAACAAGTTGTGTCTGATCATAGATTCTGAACTCGATAACACCAAAACCAAGCAAAAAACACTAATTATTACCTGGAAAACTTTCCAGCCCACTTTAAACTATTCCTTCTTCCTTAATTGATATCAAAACTTATCCGTCAATTTTTTCCAACCTCTCCCCTGTTCTCTCCTCCATCAAGTACGGTCACACTTTACGCATAAACAAAAACGAGAATAATAACGCGGAAAAATGGGAGAGACGCGTCTGAAAGGCATCACTTTCACTTTGTCACCGTCCGGCAAAAAACTCGCATCACAAATGCTATAAAAGGCATATTGATGGCAGTAATCATCACACTTGAACCCAAACATGGGCAAGCTCATCTTGATTGGCTCATCAGCCGCTTTGGTCTTCGTTGCCGTTTCGGTGTTTACTCTCAGCTCACTTCTCACTGAGATCAATGACATCCAGTATGAAGTGCAAGAAGGGATGATCGAGTTCCGCGTAAGTCGACCGTACTCTTTTCGCTTACCCATTGCCCCGTTTCTAGGAGATCCATCAGGACACGTGGAGCCGCGTCTTGAGCAAACACTTGAACCCGACTGGCGAGACCGACGCGCCGCCAACCTTCCAGACTTTGTTCGGCGTTCGTCGTGCTCGTCAGACCGGCTTCCCCGAACAGTGCAACTGCGGACCACGCAGCGAAGGCTGTCCAGCGGGACCACCAGGACCACCAGGAGAGCCAGGACACAAGGGAGAGCCAGGACCGGACGGTGACGACGGAACTCCGGGACTCCCAGGCCCATTGGTGGCTATTGTGCACGACCTTCCAGGCGGTTGCATCAAGTGCCCGCCAGGACACCCAGGACCAAAGGGACCACCAGGAGAGCAAGGACCGGCCGGACTTCCAGGAGACAACGGACGCCCAGGACCACCAGGACCACCAGGCCCAGCTGGAGAGAAGGGACCAGAGGGAGACGCCGGAAAGCCAGGAAACGCCGGAAGACCGGGACCACCAGGACCACGTGGAGAGCCAGGAGTCCAATACAAGCCAGGAAACGCCGGAAGACCAGGACCACCAGGACCACGTGGAGAGCCAGGCAGCGCCGGACAGCCAGGAGCTCCAGGAAACGATGGCGAGCCAGGCAAGCAAGGCAACCCAGGACGCCCAGGCCCACCAGGACATCCAGGAAAGAACGGACAGCCAGGAGGACGCGGAGCCGACGCCGAGCCAGGACCAGACGCCGGATACTGCCCATGTCCATCTCGCGCCGCCTTCAAGGCATAGTCAAGATGCTTCCCAATTAAATTTTGTAGTTTCTTTTGTAGTCAATAAAGAATATGGCATTTTATTTTCATTATCAAATTTGACAATCACACAAGAGCACACGCACACGTTTCAATTATGATTTAATTAATTGGTTTTAGATGTTGGTCTTATATCGGAAAGGTTGGCTATTCGTCTCAACAAATCTCGATCGGCCATGGATGTACGTCACTTGGAACCGTTACTCATGAAATTGGTAAATATTTTTTAATACGGCTCGCGGTAATTATTTTAATCTTGCAGGACACGCGCTCGGATTTTATCACGAACAGGCTCGCTATGATCGCGACAATTACGTGAAGATTGTCACACAGAACATCATGAGCAGCTACTTGTCGCAGTTCTCGAAACAATCGTATTCAGCAATGGTCGACTATGGCGTCGGATACGACTATGGCTCAGTGATGCACTATGATCAAACCGCATTCACGTCGAACGGCGGCAACACCATTGCATCGATCGATCCAAACTATCAAGCAACACTTGGACAACGCTCCGAGCCCTCTTTTATGGATATAAAGCGAATCAACTTTGCTTACTGTAATAGCAGCTGTCCATACGCCTTGAGTTGTGAGAATGGCGGTTATACGGATCCGAATAACTGCAACTCGTGCAAGTGCCCGACTGGTTTTGGCGGAAATCTTTGCCAATCGGCCGAGAGCAGCCATCCGAATTGTGGAAGTGGCGATTTGACGGCAACTGATCGTGTCCAATCGATTTCTGCCAGTGGCAATCTGAAATGCAGCTATGTTATTTCGGTAAGATCTTAAAAAATATTTATTGTATTTAATTCTTGCCACTTACAGGTGCCTGCTGGAGCAAAGGTGTATTTCGAATTGGCTAGTGCTCGTTTTACACGATCCGTGCCTTGCTATTCCAACTACTTGGAGATCAAATATGGAAAGGACATGAGCCGAGTTGGAGCAAGGTAGCTCATCAAATCAACTTCATAAAATCATTCTGGTCTCATTTAGATTCTGCACAAGTTATCCGACGATTTCTCTATCCGAGTCTAATAAGCTTGTGGTCATCTATCGCGGATCGGGCAACAGCGCCTTCAAATTGAACTACCGTATTGATCCAATCAATTTCATCAAGCCAACGACTTCCACTTCAACGACCACAACGGCTGCTCCAGCGCCGAGCCCGACGCCTGCAGCTCCGACACCAGCTCCAACTCAACCGGCTGCCACTACCACACAACCAATCCCAACCACGACGCGCAAAGGAAATTGCTCGGCGTGGTCCAAGTGCTCAGCACAGTGCGGTGGATGCGGCACCAGGTTTAGACGCTGCGGCTCCTATATGGAAACGGTTTACTGTAACACGAGCCCGTGCAACGGTGGATACTGCTGTCGGCCGTTCTTCTACGTGACCAGTGCCGGCAAAGGACTGTGCAGACGGCCGCAAGCCAGCGAGGCGCAAATGGAGGAAAGCAGTGACGAGCCTGTGGCGAGTGAGCAACACGATGAAATGAGCTGGAAGAATATTCAAGACCATCCAAAGGCGAGACCAGCCGCCGCTAATAATAAGGGTTTTGCAATTAGCAATAATAATTCGAACTGAGCTGAGAGCTCTATTATTTATGACTTTGCTTCATATTGCAGCTTATTTATTTATTATCTAATAATAATTATTGTAATTTATAATGGAATAAAGGTGTTTTTTTCAAATCGATGGCAGATGTCTATGAATGATTATAATTCCATTATCCAGCAATTATCTCAACACATGTTTCGTTATTTGCCATTTTCTTAGAAGGTTTCATATTTCCATTGTTTTGAAAAAAAAACAATCAAAGAACGTCAGTCTTATCATAAGATTATCTTGGGATATTTTTTTGAAAGAAAAAAAAGAAAGAAAAAAGAAGAAACTTTGAAGTGTGTTCAATTGATTAATCCATCTAGATTCAAATAGAGCTGACAGTTTTTGAATATAATTAATTATTTTTGCTCAATTAAATCATTCAAGTTTTCCCAAATATAACTTCCGCCAATAAGATGAAGAAGTTCCCTGGCGTTTTGAATGGTATTTTTGTGGATGGATCTAACTAGGTAGGACAGTAAGTAGGACAGTAATCTTATTCGATTCATTGAGTTCATTTATACTGGAATATATTACACACAACACGCCAATTTAAAGGATAATCAAATGAAATCAGAAAACGTGCTATAATATAATATTTTGTGAAGATTTTAATAATATCAAAGAGTTTAAGGAACAGTTTACAAACTGGTTTACACAATATTTGTGTAAATTGCACGTGAAAGTTGTACGGCTAACGTGAAAAAAAGAAAATAATTGTTTCGATTTGGTGTTCACACAAGGTGAGTAAACAAAAACTACTAAAACCAGGAGCTTCATGAAAAAAATAATAATAAATGCACGCCGAGGGCAGCCAATAGAAAAATCGTCTCCACATAGAAAGAATGATTAACGAAATTGACCACTCGTTCAACAAATTTATTCTTTTTCGTTCTTTTTTGTAAAACAGTATTTTGGCTATAATAGGAGAACTAGTGATTTTTATGAAACGTAAGATATATCATTCTGTTGCTCGTAAAATTCTGAATTTTTTGAAATGCAACATGACGTGGTTACGGTAATTAACGTTTATTTTACAGTCGATTGAAATTTTAAACTTTAAAAAAATCATAACTTTGCTTAAACGACGAATCTAGTTTAGAGAGAAGTATATTATTGCTCATCGTTATGTCCTCTATCAATAAAGTCTTAATCTCAAAAATTTAAAATAGCGTTTTCGAGATATTCGATCTTAAAGTTTAGCTCTTTACAATACATTAATCTGATAAAAATGAGTAATTTTGTGAGTTTTTATGATTTCTAGCATGAAGATTGGATAAAAGAAGCAAACTAAAATCCATATTATCGAAGATTTTTCAAAAATCGGATTATCCAGCCCTAATTTCCTTAAAATCAGTTTTCACAAAGAACTCAGAATCTTCCTGGTTTTCTGAGCTCTGGAATAACAGAAATACGGAAATCGTTTAAAAATTATAAATAAGCTTGAAATAATTATAAAAAACTAAAAATATATTATTTTTGGTAAAATTGTGCACAAAATTGGCGCTGCTCTGTAACCGTGGAACACCTTATTTGATAATTTTGTAGAATGGGTCTGATTTGAGATGTTACGAAGCCTGTTGTCAAGAGCATATTTTGCACAACAATTTAACACTAAAAGTTAGCAAATTATGTTTGATTGGTGCTTATAGGAGCATTTTTAAGTAGAAACCATATATGGCTCATTTAAGTGGCCATTTTGTGAAAATCATGTTTCTGTACTGACTATAGTCTTTACAAACATTTATTCTAGGAGATAAACTTAATAAAGTAAAAAGGTTTTACGTTTTACGTTGCTTTAAGGCCATTATAAGGTGCAAAATTTTAGAATCAAATAATTTGAAAACTCTATTATAAATTTTTGAGATTAAGACTTTATTGATAGAGGACATAACGATGAGCAATAATATACTTGTCTCTAAATTAGATTCGTCGTTTAAGCAAAGTTATGATTTTTTAAAGTTTAAAATTTCAATCGAGTGTAAAATACACGTTAATTACCGTAACCACGTCATGTTGCATTTCAAAAAATTCAGAATTTTACGAGCAACAGAATGACATATCTTACGTTTCATAAAAATCACTATTTCTCATATTATAGCCAAAATTCTGTTTTACAAAAAAGAACAAAAAAGAATAAATTTGTTGAACGCGTGATCAAATTCGTTGATCTTTATTTCTATGAGAAGGCTGTTTGCCGTTGGCGTGTAAATGTTTAGATATTTGATAGTCGTGGAAAAATCATATTTTCCATATAAAAAGAGAATATTGATCTTCGATATTACGCGAATGATTAGAAACTTAGAAACTGAAGAGGCACGCCAAATGAAAATTACAATTTTACACGTGCCTTATAAATCCTTACGCGTCAATGTAAAAGTTATTTTATTGCTCAATTGCGCATAATTATTCTAAATCATCTTAAAACCTTAAAATTTTATTAAAATTGTAGAGCAGAGGGGCTTATTCGATATTAGATCTCCCTAATAAAGTATCAATAAATGACGTCCGTTTCATGAAAATTTACGTAATAAGAGTAAGAAAGAACCTGAACAATATTGCTCCAAATTAGAAAGGGTAAGATCTACCTACATGAGCGCAGAATATTAATAAAAGTTTCGATAAATTCAGCAAGCCCAGTTAATGTTCAATAAACTTTTAATTTTATTATATTTCTGAACATTTGTTGTCACGTTAATCGTCATGCCCAAGTTATTTGTTATCATCATATCTAGTTGTTGGTTTTATATTAATCTTTTAACCAAGTGAGGTTAATAAATGGTAGTACGTAAAGTCTCTGATCCTCACAAGCCTTCAGAGGATAAATACGTTCTTCTCACTATTTCGGATGCGCGCCAATATCTTTAAGGAAAACATTGCATATATTAACGTATTAAATCTTGCGTTTCCTATTCTCTTTGATGTTCTAAAATCACAAAAAATTAAAAAATGGAAAATCTAGTTGTGGGAAAATGTAAAATTTCCATTAAGCGATCTGCCTTCTAACTCGATTATTTCTTCGTTGTTTTCTCACGCTAATAATACCAAAACTATAATTTAATTAGGGAAAATAAATCTACGGTATACAATTGCGGCGCTTTTTCGTAGCAGTGGAGTGCAATTGTATCATAAAAAATTTTTTTACTTTTGACGGTGGTGGAAAATAATTTTTTAATTATCCTTTACAGTAAATGGAACCATATGTTTTATTTTAAAATATTATTTCTTACATAAACTTGTTTAAATTTATTTATGCAAGTAGTTTATCAATAATTTTCCATCACCAATTAACAGATAAACACATTCTTGCTAATGGGCTTTGAACTTACAAATTGAGAATATCGATTTTCCGTTATTTAAGCGTGTTTTGACTTTATTAGGTTTAATTTACAAAATATGATTCATGTTAGTTCAGCCAAGTCTATCCGAAACCACCCCAAAATGTTAATTTTATTATAACTCGACTTTGGCTTAAAATAAAATAAGAATGAGTTGTTTTACGTAATTTTGCACGAAAAACTGTGCTATTTAGGCTGACTATAGGTCACTATAACTTCCAGTCGATGTCAATAACGTGCACCAAGAAGAGAATACTTAATTTAATCGTAAATTTGGTTAACTTTTACGAAAAGCTGTAGACCCTATGAAACAATTTTCCCGAGATTGGAAATTATGTAATTCTACCAAGCTCATTCTTCTGCTAAAAAATAAGTGTCAATCGATTTATCGGGGCTTAATTTTCGTCGTTTAATGTAGTATTTTAGAAGAATACCTACTTTCTAGCTAATTTGAGACTCATCTGTAATTTTTATATAAAAGCGATTTATGTCGTTAAATATAAGATGGCCTTGTTACTACAATTTTGAAAAAAAATTTTTTTTGAAATAAAACACATTTTTATCAAAAAATCTAAATTTTTGACGGGCGTTCTTTTACACGCTAAATGGAGCAATTTTGAGATGTTTAAACGTGTATGGAAGTTTTTACGTCTTTATAATAAAACATTTTAAAGTATAATTTAAATATTCTCGTCTTAAACTATCTAAAATATGAATACCTTTCAAAAAAGTTAAGTTTGAGCACGTTTGCTGAGCTCATTTTATTATCACACCAATTGGCATGTTTTTTAATCATTTTTAATTTGAAGAAATTAATAGATAAATTGAAAAATAATGAAACTGTTAGCGTAGCTCTTGCATATGAATTCGTAAAACCGAACCTCTTAAAGGTCACACAAATTGAAGATTTGAAAATTAAACCGTCTGAGATATTTAAAGGGAAGACTGTAAAATTGATTCACGCCCAATTGAAATAAATATTTTCGGATTTTTATTCGCGTCATACAATGTATACGTGTACTTTGGAATTTACGTGTACTTTTGGCTTTTTAAGCTCGTTTAGGCATTCCATTCAGAGTGTTGATTAGCAAACGTGTAAATTAATAAAATGCGTTGGAATATTTCAATCGTAATTTTGGTGTATCTGTTTTTATAAAACAATTTAACTTTCTTCAAAAACATTTAATTACAATACAAATGACCATCTGAAAATGATCAACGATTCTGGCATTTATTCTTCTGAAAATATCCAAAATTTCATTCAAGAAAATTCTATTTCGCAATATTTCCACAATCATTTATAATTTCATTGCTTTTGTTATTTTTTTCAAAAACCGAATAACATTATAAACAATTTTATCAGTAATCACAGTCTTATCTTTACATTTTACCTATTCAATAAATAAATATGTCTTAATGTTTCACCCAATCGTAAATTATAAAACATTCTAGCTCATTAAACTTAATACCGAAAAACTTTTAGTGGAGATATTTTTCGTGTCAAAAAATGAAAAGTTTTATTCGCAGAAAAATGTCAATCGAGCCATCGCAAACACTTGTTATTTTTTGCTCCGCTATCAGCGCCTTGTTTTTGCTCCATCTTATCACCTCCCGATTGGGTTCGAGACATATCGTATTTCTCTTGCAGCGGAGTAAAAATCGAACCGAGCCGTCCCGTGGCTGGCAGCTGACCGAACCAATCAACCAAAGGGCGTTGTTGGGTAACCGAGCCTGTTTGTGACTTGTGGGCGGAGCCGCGACACTGATCTGATTCCCGGCCGCATTCAGTACGGTTGGTATTCGCGATGAAGATAAACCGCTTCGTGCTTCTATTGTTGCTGGCAATCTGCAGTGTTGCCTTCTCCAAATATCATCATCGCCGGCATGTACGGCCACTCAGAAGGTTGGACAGCTCACGAGGTCGAGCACAGATTTGTTTACAGAATTGCACTCACCAAGCAGGAGACGTTGCGAGAGCGGCTTCTTCGCACAGGTTCACTTGAGCATTACGCCATCCAGCGTCATCATCATGTGAAGAGACTTCGTCACAAGTACGGCATGGCTGCTTTGGAAGATGTCGAATATGCGAAGCCGCTGGGTGAGATCGATGAGTTGCTCCGCAACTATATGGATGTAATAAAACAATTCGATTTTGAAACTATTATATGGGATGCATTTAGGCTCAATACTTTGGCACAATTTCCATTGGAACGCCGCCACAAAACTTTACCGTCATTTTCGACACGGGATCATCAAACCTCTGGATTCCATCAAGCAAATGCCCATTCTATGATATTGCGTGCAGTTAGTTAAAAGAGCAAATTTGCATTTATTTGCTACACTTGTTTTAGTGCTTCATCACCGTTACGACTCGAAAAAATCGTCGACGTACACTTCGGATGGACGCAAGATGGCCATCCAATACGGAACTGGTTCTATGAAGGGATTCATCTCGAATGATCGTGTCTGCGTAAGATTTGGATTTTGCTCCACTTTCTGTTCAACAAATGCTCTCAGGTTGCTGGAGTTTGTGCCGATGATCAACCGTTTGCCGAGGCGACCAGTGAGCCAGGCATCACCTTTGTGGCGGCCAAGTTTGATGGAATTCTCGGAATGGCTTACCCAAGGATTGCTGTTCTCGGAGTGACGCCGGTTTTCAATACGTTGTTTGAGCAGAAGAAGGTGCCAGAGAATGTGTTCTCATTCTGGCTCAACAGGTTTTTATTAAAATTATTTAGCTGAGGTTGTTGATAATTGCGTTTTTATAGAAACCCAGACTCTGAGATTGGCGGAGAAATCACGTTTGGCGGTTTTGACAAGAGAAGATACGTGGAACCAATTGTCTACACGCCGGTGACACGCAAGGCTTACTGGCAATTCAGAATGGACAAGGTGGTTGGAAGCGATTTTATGACTTGCGCGAACGGATGCGAGGCGATCGCCGACACTGGAACTTCGTTGATCGCTGGACCAAAGCACCAAGTGGAGAAGATTCAGGAATACATTGGCGCCGAGCCGCTAATGAAGGGAGAGTATATTGTGAGCTGCGACAAAGTGCCGACCCTGCCCAACATCACCTTTGTGATTGGCGGCCGTGGATACACGCTCGAAGGCACTGACTACATCTTGAAGGTTTCCACTGCCGGCAAGACTATTTGCTTGTCTGGATTCATGGGAATTGACTTGCCGCCAGCCACTGGAGATTTGTGGATTCTCGGAGATGTTTTCATTGGAAGGTTGTTGGGATTGCAAGATCTATTGGGTTTTAATGGAATGCTTTAGATACTACACAGTGTTTGATTTTGAGAATGATCGTGTTGGATTCGCGCAAGCCAGAACTGCCGACGGTTTGCCGAGTGGTCCGAAAGTATTGAGCTCGAGTGAAGCCGGAGAAGTGTTTTATGATTTGTAATCATAAGAAATAAATGATATGCTCATTTTCCATTTTGATTATCATTATTGATATTTTTGTTATCCTTGAATGATTATTGATTTAGAAAATGAGCCGAATGTTATTTTGTACTATTTAATGATTTTGTATTTATCTATATTATTTGTTATATACCTACCTGAATAAAAATATGATATTTTGGCTATTATTTAGTTTATTTTGGGTATGGTAAAAGGGATTACTTACTTGATAAGTTGGTTAGCCCGTATCAACTGCGAAGATTGCCGACCATCTCTCTCGAGACGTCGCGGCTCTGTCTCGTCATTGTCGACCAAGCCACTTTCTGCTCAAGTAAAATTCATCAAGATAACTAAATTCTACAAATGTGAATGTTTTTGATTAAGCTCAGGCTCTGTGCTACTTAGGCTGAATTAATAAATTAGTTTGATTTGTTACGCTAAGTTAGCAGAAACACTTAATTAAACATAAAAACTAATTATTTTCGTGTATATTCTTTCAAACTGTTCCTGTCTCGAAGAATTAACAAAGTATAGAGTTAATCAGCTTCTTAAACGTTTCTTATTCTGATAAAACCATCCTTGAAGAGGAATCTGATTGATGATTCTCCGTAAATCACAAAAGAGCCTAGCGTATATTTCGCAAAAGTAAGTCCAGATTCGAAAATAATTCTGAATGTGACAATCCTGCATTTCTTTCGCAACAAATGAAAGGCTCATCTATTATATTTGGATCAATTTTGGATAGACACGCTTATACACTAGCTGACAAAAGTTTTGTCACAAAGGTTTTCTGGATTAACTTTTTTGTGACTTGACCAAATTGGCTGATTTTTTGATATTTTATGTGAATCAGTGTTTAAAATGTTATAGTAGCAAAATTTGGTTTAAATTACCATGGCAATTTCGGTACCACGCATTCCGTTTTCCCTCATATTGATAACAGCTTGCCGGGTTGCAATTGGAGTTTCTTTACGTGGAGTCATCTCTAAAATGTTGCCAATTACTGCTATTTTCAATAAATTATGAAAAAATATAATTGAACTTTAAAAATTATTAAAAAAATGCAGTGCAAGGAAAGTGCGTAATATCTTTGAGCTACGAGTTTTACGATAAACGCTTGTCACTGTAAAACGGATCATCGTAATCACAAGCGAGATTTTGTAAAATAATCTACAACCATATGAATCTATCATTTCAAAAAATCAGCCAATTTGGTCAAGTCACAAAAAAGTTAAACACGAAAAAACATTTGTGACAAAACTTTTGTCAGCTAGTGTATATTGGAAAATTATAATAATTCGAAATTTTTAGAATAATACCAGGCCAATAATATATTCCTTAATTTGAAAGGGAGTTCACAGGAAAAAACCGTGAAAATCAGTCGGGCTTCCGCCAAACCAACAAAACGTCGGTTAGCGGATCGTCTCAGATTTGTGCTTCGGAGAACAACTATTTTACTTCAGTGGGCGTTTGATTTTATTTTAATCTGATTGTACACAAAGATTCCTTTGAAGAGCTCAGAGCTTTCTCAGATTTTATAAAAGCTGGCTCACTTTTGAGAAGCCTCAGGTGTATTTTTAACTGAAGTAAGGTTTGCTATTTAAGTTGGTTATTGGTTATTATAGTTTATAAATAAATAGTCTGAACAATTCTTGCGAAATTTGTGAGCAAATCCGCTGCTGCTCGATTTCATCATAATTCCTCATCTTGCCCTATACACTTAAAAACAAGCGATTCATTTTAATCCTCAGAGACATTGCATTTGACACGCAAAAATGCGCACTTCCACCACATCAATTGATCTCGTCGCCATTCATCTAATTTCTCCACTTTAAGGTTAAAACCAGATCAATAACTAGTTGCCACACATTCGGCTCTTTTGTCGGTGCTCCATTTTCGTTTTTAAATATTCATAGATTTGTGTGCTTCGCATATTTGTTATGCTCGGTGTGAAATGATGCCAGTAGACGGAAAATATCAAATTTCATTTATTTCTTCAACAATGTTTTTTTTGTTGGAACGATTGTTCGCGCAGATTTAATATTTATTATTCATATAAATGACTCTTAAAATGGGAATCTGATTTTAAACGAAGATAGTGGTGTGAAGCTTCTTTGGATTCGATTCATCTTAAAAGCAAACACAATTTTCACTTTTTTCCGGCAATAACCGCATTTGTAGTGTGTATATTATAATTATAAAATGCATTTCAATCAATAAATCGTAGTACATCTAGTTTTAATTATTGTTATTATTTGCGTCCAAATCCCTCGTTTTTAACCATTTTCTATTTCCACTTTTACAAATACATCCATCCATTCGCCTTTTGTTTCTATGAGCCGAATATTTGCGTTATTTCATTTTATATGTATATATGTCTATATATATATATACCTGGTTTCCAAACAAATAAATCTATAACAAGGTCATCTCGAAATTAGTGAATTATTTATTGGGATTCTGGCCAGCCCATTCTCCTCATTCAAATATGAATGAAAACGAGGTTGATGATGTTTCGGCTTCTTCTTCTTCTTCTCCTCCTCATTTTTCCTCTTCTTGTCAATGTGTTTTCAAGTATCCGCCAAAGCACGTCCATCAAAAAATGTTCTGCAACCAATTCATTTCTACTGAGCACTTGAATATTTCTACTGACTATTTTATTGTATATCTTGGGTTGCTATGGTAAAAGCACAAAAAACAATAATAATAACAATTATTCTTATACCTTCTAAATCTTTTTGCTTTCTTTTTCAATAATAAATATTGCAGATGTCAGAAAACTTAATTATTCGCTTTAACGTCGGTGGCACAAAGTATGAAACGCTCAAAACCACATTTCCTATTGATTCAATGTTCCACAAATGGTTCGTTTCGCATACAAAGTCATCGCCATTTCTGCTCAATCGGGAAGGCTATTATTTTGTCGACCGCGATCCCAAATCGTACGTTTTTATCATTTTTGTGACAATTCACGTGTATAAAATAAGCATTAAATGCAATATTTTTGATTAACCAAGATTGTTTAAGAAAAGTTTTAGTGCAAGTGCACCCCAACTGGTATGGTAATAAAATGAGCTCAGTAAACGTGTTCAAATCTAACTATTAGTATTTTTAAATAGTTTAAGGAATGCCTAGTAAATAATGTTTTATTGAAATGACGTAACAAAACTTTATTCACGCTTAAAAATCCGAAAAATGATGTTTTCAGTTGGCGTGCAATATCACAAAACTTTGAATAATTTAAAATCAATCACACTAAATTGATTATTTTCCGATTTAATTTAGTGAGAGTAAACTGACGAGGATCGAACTGTAGCGTAGACGTGACTGTGTTTACATATTTTCTTAAAATAAAATTCTCACTTATTTTGTATTGTTTCGAACTATTTTTCTTATTTTTAATTTTTGGCGATTAATTGTCCAGTTGATCATCAAATAAATTATTACGAGATATTTCATTTAAAAATTTTAAAAATATTATTGTCCTTTTCAGAGATCGATGCCTAATGAAAGAGGAAAAAATTAGGATGGAATGATGTTTTTGGACGGCCATTCTTTTTTTCGCAATAATGGGCAGCACACATTGAAGAGGAATTGACGAAAAAGTTGTTTGTGGCTGTGTGGCCGCCCATCATTTTCTCTTCTTTTATTGCTCTTCCATTCGACACCGACCTCTGAAAAGGACAATAAGAAAAATAAGAAAAAAATATTTCGATAAAATAAGTGCGCATTTGATCCAGTCTACGCCACAGTTCGATCCTCGTCATTCGTGTGAGTTTACTCTCACTCGATTCAATTGAAATAATGCGGCATGGTTTTTGTTGTAGTGACCTTAAATTCACGTAATATTTGTCGTCCATACTTTTTTTTTAATAAAAGCGTTTTTTATGATTTCTTTAATAAACAGTTCGAGTTTCGAATTCTTATTGTCATAATAATATGGAGAAAAATATGGGAAATCTTTTATTATATTAGAAATTCTTTTCAATGGCTTTATATCCTGCATAAACAATTCACGTAAAAATGCAAAAACTATTTCCTACTTTAATGTGTAATGGGAACATATATCACACACCCGGACAATAACATTGAAATAGAGGAAACACATTTTTGTTGGCTATTTGCCAAAAGATGGGGGAAGAGAAAAATGTTGACCACTAAAAGTTCGTCTTTTATTTTTAGCTATTTTTTGAAGCGTTAGTATTCGGATTCTAGATAAGGTAAGTTAATTATTTGTATATAAAACAACTGGGAAAAATTATCTGAATATATTAAAATAATTTTAAAACAAATAATAATCATTTTTAATGTTTTTTGCTACGTTGAAATTTTTAGTTAAATATGAATATAAAAAATTATTGTGCTCGGTTATTTTTTGAAAAAGCATTTCATCTGATTCAGCATTAAATTCTGTATCAGATGATATGTTACTTGTCGCTGAAGTTTCTAATAAAAATTTTTTATTCACTAAAACCCATGTAGTTTCATTAACAGAACAATTTTTGTTTGAAATTGAATATTTAGAAGTATTTTGTTTTAAGATTCATTTCATCTGAATCAGCATTAAATTCTCTATAAGATGATATTTTATTTTTCGCTGTAATTCAGCTTTCAAATTTTTTATTCACTAAAAACAATGTAGTTTCATTAACAGGACAATTTTTTTTTGAAATTGAATTTTACAAATAATTTTACAAGTATTTTGTTTTAAGATTCATTTCATCAGAGTCAGAATTAAATTCTCTATAAGATGATATGTTACTTGTCGCTTAAGTTCCAATAAAAACATTTTCACTATCACGCCAGATATTTTTACATCCAAATCATGTATAAAAACGGTTATAAAAAATTTTTACTGGAAAGTTCAGCGACAAGTAACATATCATCTTATAGAGAATTTAATGCTGATTCAGATGAAATGCTTTTTTAAAAAAAAGCCGAGCACAATAATTATTTATAATCAAATTAATGACAGAGCAAAAAATAAAACTATAGAGAATCATTATTTTTTGTCACCAATACGTTCAGATAATTATTCTAATTATTCTAATACAAATAAAAACTTCATTAAACATGTATTCACCATGAAATCAGTATATTTTACAAAATTAAAAAAAATATGACAACAATTGTGCCCGCATTAAAAAAAAAGCGTCAATACTTTTGCTGTTGACGCCGGTTTCGAAGCGGTCCCTTTTTTCGTCCGGGTGTGTATATCATAATGTAAAACAATAAATTCTCTATCGATTGATACCTTTCACGAAAACTGTTGTGTGCAATATTGATTTATATTTGTTCGAGCAAAAATTCATTATTGTGACAGTTTCTTGAAATTCTTTGGCATGTTCTTTAATACTTGATCCTTCAGGAAGACTAGCAAAATCCTGTTCACTGATGGAAGACTCACACAGCAAAAATATATGCATAGTGTCATATGCTAAATAATTCTTCATATTTTTCTCTATATCAGAGATGGGCAGAATTCTGGATTCCAAATTGCGCATTCCGTCTTCCGTCTAATTTTCCACTTCCGGATTATCCAAATTTTGTTTTTCCGAGTTCCACATTCCGAAATTCAAAAAACTTGAATTCCGCCCATCTCAGCTCATTATCATTATAATGACGAAAATTTCTTGCTTTCTCATTGCATTTAAAAATATTAACTTAAGGTATTAATCCGGGAATCCTTTATTTTTAGGAAAAGAAAAAAATTGTATTAAAACATTGTATTAACACTTAAGAGATACTTCTTATTATGAATGTCTGTTTGGAAGAATCTTAACTTGTTCAAAACCATGAAGCACGTCGCTTGAATTTTTAGACCGCCAAATAAATTAACACGTCATGGGAAATTGAAAACGAAATTTGTACAGTGAAGCTTTCTTTAATCTAAAATGAGTAGATTTGACCTAATTTTCGCCTTGATTTTGAAAATTATTTGATTTTTTGGAATCCAACTCCTTTTTTGAGTTCAATTATAGACTTTTTTAAATCAAAAACCTACACTTAAAGCTGATAATAAATGTTTTGAAGAATTACCAATAATGCATTCTTTCAAATAGTCAACTTTAAGTTGTTTAAAATCATTTTACTAATTGCTACATGGGCAGGAAAGGTTTTAACATAAAGAAATGTAAATATTCCAGCACGCCAATTGATATTTTAGAATGCCAATTAATTTAGGACGGCAGGTGATAATGAAGATTAAATTGGTAGAGTGAAGTTTTCTTTGAAGTGAAATTAGTAGACTTGACCTAATTTTTGCCTTGAATTTTAAAAATTATTCGATTTATTTAAAATCTATATCCTTTTCTGAGCCCAATTATTGATTTTTTAAATCCAATTCCTACACTTAAAGTTGATAAAAATGTTTTGAAGTATTACCAATAATGCATTCTTTAAATTAGTCAACTCTACGTTTTTTAAAATCATTTTACTAACTAATAAATATTTTGAAGTACCTCCAATGAAGCTTTCTTTCAACATTTACGTTATTTAAACCAACTTTACTAATTGCTATGTTTTCTGGAAAGATTTGAACAAAAATGAATTTGAATATTCCAGCACGCCAATTGAAAATGGAGATTTTTGAGTATTTAAACGTATATAATAAAGCTTCGCATGAATATTTCTGATATCCATTGATGCAAAATTATTATATTTGTCGAAAATCCTCTCTAAATTCTAAGAAGTGACAGAAATTTAAGCTTCTTATATCACAACTGAGCATCTATTTTACGTGTGCCAGGAAATAAAGAGACATTAATAAGATATAAAATATCTCGTGTTAGCTCAGTAAATGAAATCGGGTTATTATTTGACGTAAAATGTAGTTTTTAGTCCATTTTAAAGGTTTATAAGATTCATTGCAATAATAGAAAATATCAATTTTCATTTGGTTTGCGAGTCCAGTTATCGAGCACTTCAAATATTGCCTAGACAATCTTAGAATTTACACATTTGCTCATATAATTGGAAATAGTGAAGAATTTTTCAACTTTTTTTATTTAAAATTAAACGTTATTCTTAGTTACGAACTGTGACTTACAGAGTTGGGCGGAATGGCAGTTTTTGAATTTTAGAAAAGGTAATTGACATTTCGGAATCCAGAATTTCAAACGTATCCGGTGTTAACGTTTTTATGACAAGAGAATTCTTAAAATTTGGAATCAAAAACACAATTTCGGAATACGGAATGCGGAATGCCGCCCATCTCTGGTGGGTATTATAATCGGGACCCTGTGTGGGCTCGACTTTTTTTTTTTTCGCTGCTCACTAAGTGGCTTAATTTTTTACAGCTACCATGTGTATATGCGCATTTTAATAATTCGATAACATTAAATAAATTAAACAAACACATTTGTCAGATTAATATTAACTTTGTTTTAGCATTTTTTTTTACAGAAATCCACGCTACTTAAAACTTAAAACCGTTCATTTAATTAATTTCCCATGAAAATATTTAAAATCACTCCAAATACAATGCTTGTTTACAGGTTTGGAATCATTCTCAACTATTTCCGTCTATTAAAAGCTGGACAATTATGGGAAGCATGTCTTCCAAAGGATCCCGACAGTCTAGCCATGCTTACACAAGAGGTATTGATTATTGACACAACTCCCAGGCAACCATTATTTTAGGCCGATTACTTCTTCCTGCCAAACTTGAGAGATCAAGCGATTTGTATGTTAAAACTTTGTAGCGAGAAAAATGATTCCAATTATATAAACGAGGTTAGCCGAGTTGTTATTATGTTGAAAGAAAATACACAAGTTGTTTAGATGCTCTTGAAGAGCACTTCATGCCCACAAGGATTCGATAACAATGACGACGACGATGATTAATTGATACATTCAATGAGCCAGCTATGGTTAGAGTGTTTTATAGAATGTGCCAATAAACGTGTTTCATTTTATTGTTCATATTTTGGTTTTGGGACTTTTTGTATTAAACCGGAGAAAAATGAAATTATTGTGTTTGATAGTATGATTGAATATATTGGCTCCAGAAATTAATTTCCGCGTTTTTTACGCATATTAAACTATTAAAAAACTGGACAAACTTAAACAAAACTTTTATTCAAAATAATTTCAGTCATTAATAACAAAATTTTCCCAGAGTTTCGGCAACTTATGGATTCCATCATAATAGAATTTTTCTGGTTTGGCAGTCCATTCAACTAGCCGTTTTTTGACGTTATGATGAACTCGAAAGCTCTGCTCTGCCAGACCATGAGCCATTGACCGAAAAAGATGATATTCCGATGGGGCAATGTCCGGAGAGTACGGCGGGTGCGGTAAGACTTCCCATTTGAACTCTTTCAGCGTATCCTTCACCGCTTGACCAACTTGCGGCCTAGCGTTGTTAGGAAGCAATATGGCCTTTTCGTGTTCAACCGCCCATTCCGGTCTTTTTTACTGCGATTTTTGCACTAGTTGATGTTGATAGCGATTCGCAGTGATTGTTTCGCCAGGTTGGAGCAGTTCAAAGTACAGAATTCTTTGTTGGTCCCACCATATGCACAGTAAGACATTTTTCCCGTGGATGTTGGGTTTCGCGGTCGAAGTTGTCGCTTCACCGGTAATAACCCATGATTTTCTTCGCTTCGGATTGCCGTAGTACACGCACTTTTCATCGCCAGTTATGATGCGGTGTAAAAAGGATTTTCTTTGAATTCTGTCCAAAAAGATTTGTGAAGTTGTTTTTCTCTGCTCTTTGCTGCGTTCTGAGAGCTCATAGGACATCCATTTTCCTTCATTCTGAATCTTCCCCATTGCTTTCAATCGATGATACAAGTTAATAAAAGAAAAAACGTGTTCACGCAGAAAACTCGAAACAAAAACGTGGACTAAACTTTACAAGTCCATCGCAGAGTTCAGAATTATTTCGTGTGTTTAAAGTTATTTTATGTACTATTTTGTTGTTTTAATACATGTTTTATACGTTTTTTTTTAAATATATTTAATGTTGCGTATGTGTCGTCACACATTATTTCACAAATTTTTCTGGAACTGTACTTAGCATGGTAACTTAAAAATTCTGAAACTCATATATTTTTTCACTGAATCTCTTGATTTTTTCTATTTTGTATTAATTAATTTCTCAATAATCGTTTAATTAGGTAAGTTTGAAAAATATTTATTTGATATATTCTAAACGTCTCGAGGGTTTCTCAAAAATTAAATAAACACGACTTTACAATATCTAAATTTCCGTGAAACTGAGCACAATTTCAAATCTCTCCCTGTTTTGAAAAACACAATTTTATTTATATCTAAAAGAAGAATTAAAATTACACACAATTTATTAATGAATTGAGCACAACAATGAAATATATTTCGTTGAAAAAAAAACAAAACAATAAAAAACATTCAATCAATCTTATGAAAAAGCTTAAAGAGGCACATTTGGATTCAACGAATTTCTTTAAAATATATAAATATGATAAATAAAATAGAATTTATCGTTATTGTTGTTATGAATTAATTGTGAGGTAGTAGCTCCAATAAATAATATTAAATACCGTGAATAGTCCCGGAAAGACAATCATTGAAAGAAGGTCAATTTCGTCAGTCGTCCACGTGTGAAATATCTAATAGAACCTTTGTTGTTTATATAAACAAGAAGACAAAACCTTTTTCAATCTGCCTGATGAAAATGATCCAAATTTTGGATCGGTTTGCGTGAATTGTGTTTCTTCAAGACCATCGAGGAGCAAAACCTTTTCAGCTCTGTCAAATAGCTTACATCATGAATAAAGATCGTCCAAAACCTTACCGATTATTTGGAGCATTTGATACTGTACTACTCGAAGCAATCACAATTCTCTTTCTCATACGAGGATCTAAATTTATAAGAAAAGGTTTTCCGAAAATTCCATCTACGAACCAGTGCTCCCATAGTTCTTAAAAGATTGCGATGCCTCATTTGGCATATGATTTCGGCAAATCCTTGGCGAGTTTGGGCACGATACAGGCGTCACAATGTGGTTGGTGCAATTGTTATTCTCACCATCCCTCACTTCGCAAATCTTCTTCGGGCTCTCATCCGACTGCTGCTGACCCTTTCAATAGAAATCATTTCAAACAACCCAAAACTTCCACCCCAACTTGTCGATTTTCCGATCTTGCACCCATGGACCCGATTATCGCGAGCTCTAGTAATGAGCAAAACACAAATGTTAAACAAACGAGCATCCACACATCGAGCGCCTTCACGTAGCTCACACGCGGCAGATTACGCATGATATTCCCAAACTGGAATGTCAATGCGAGCAAGGAATTAACTCCGAGCATCGTGCGAGCCGGTATCATTTTTGGTCCTAGACAGAAGCTAATCCAACTGCAACCGAATTAGAAGCAAAGAACCATCGAATGCAAACCTTATAAAAATGGTGAGATATGTGGGAATATACGCCTGAAATATATACCAACCATACCGTCGGCTAAATACGAATGTCATTGTTAATTCATTCCAAACTCCGGCCGGATAGATCTAATTGCGACTAAATGCCAATTGATTTTACGTGTTGCTCACCTCGTGTTTTAGATAAGTCGTATAATTTGATAATACAAAATCTGGTAGGACGATTTCCTTTTTTAGTAAGGTTAGGGGCATCGTCCAATTGACCCATTGCATGTCAACTTCTTGGTTGTTATAACTGAATGATTCCAATGTAAGGTGGCATAATTGCTGATCCATTGGGAATGCGCTAAAATATTTTGTTCATTATGAAACTTGTCTCAGATCAAAGAACGCAATTAATAGGCTATTTCAATCTTTTTAAAGAAGCGTTGCGAATCGCTGTGCATTGAGACAATTATAAAAAGTAAGAGAGAGAGAGAGAGAGTTTTCTTTTGTGTTACTATGCTTATAATATTCTTGCTGCGCACAGAATTTGAAATAGCCTATATTATTTATAACAATAATTTTTCGATCTCTATTTTGCTTTATTCATTAATTTTAAAGGTTATTTGTATTTCAAAACTAATGTCTCCAAACCGCGCCGCATTGCAAAAGACTTCGCACCAATTGCATAAACACTACATTTTAATTTATTATTTTTTAAATATTTTATTTATTAGTTACTATTTAACAGAAAAGTATAAACAAATCTATTACGCATATATTACATTTTTCCGAACATTATATAACATTTAAACTAATTCTTCTATTAAAAAATGATTAATAAATAAAATATTCAAAAAAATCATTTTAAAAAGTTAGAGTGCGAATGTTAAAATTATTATAAGTTATCGTAAGAAAATGAAGCAAACATTGTGTTTTATAGACATTAAAAATTTGAAATTGCCCATAATCTGCTAAAAAAATTATCATGAAATTGGATTTCTCATATAACTACTGTTAAACCTTCTTTACTATTGGGTTGAGGAATAAGTTCGTAGAGTTTTTTCACAAAGATTTATTTAAAAAAATAATTAGAATAAAAAATTAATCAATTTTAATCGCCGTTACTATTTACGACTTCCTCCCATCTCTTGATTGTTGATGCCGTTCCGCTAAAAATCGCCCGTTGAGCCAGTTTTTGAGGTCCTCGAAGGTAACAACCCTCATTTGGATTGCCAGGAAGAGCGAAAGGTGACAATCGGATGGCGCATGGTCTGGAGAGTACCGTGGATTGTGAAGAATCTCCCAATCGAGCTCTTCGAGCGAGGTTTTGACGACTTATGCAACATGCGGTCGTGGACCAAGATGACTTGGCCTTGTCGATCGGGTATTTTCAGTCGAACAGTCTCATTTACGCGGCGCAGCAGAGAGCTCCCTGATGACCGTGTCGTTTCTTTCGAGCAATTCCCAGGACAACATGCCCTTCCAGTTCCACCAAACGCAGATCATGTTCTTTTTCGGTTAAGATCTTGCTTGACTTTCGGGTTTGGTGTATCTCCTGGAGCCACCCACTCCTTTCTTTACTTCAGATTTCCGTACAGACACCATTTTTCATCTCCCGTGTCGATTCGGTACAAAAATCGCTGTTTATGACCGCGTTTTGCTCGATGGCGAGCGAGATGCTGAGCTGCGATTTGAAGGCGATTTTCTTTGTTTTTTTCCCCTTTTTTCGGCAAATCCCATCGAATGAAGATTATTAAGGATTGTATTTTAATTACTCTTCATTTTTTCGGCCAATTCACGATTTGTTTGGCTACCATCTGCATTTCATAGTGCCTTCAGATGATCTTCGGCTATGTGTGCATGTCTTCACTCTTTGAGCCGTGTCTTTAAGATTAAAGTCGCCATTTTTGAACTTTGCGAACCATTTTTGTGCTGTAGACACGCCTAAGACACTTTCTCCATACACACATTTCCCGAGCGGCTTCGGCTGCTTTTTGCTTTTGATTAAAAGCGGAGAAGAGCAGATGTCGAAAATGCTGATTTCTGCCTACTGGATGGTTCATTTCTAAGCCTGAAAAATTATGAAAATTTAAAGTTTCAGAACAAACTAAAAACATAGTTTTGTAGAGTAGAAAAAACGCTATCAGATAAATATATACACTTTGCCAAACAATGAGAAAAACAAAAGATAATATAAAAACTCTACGAACCTATTCCTCAATTCAATATTCACACCGCAAATCGAAATGAATATTTTCAATATTTAAACGTGTCCAACTAATTTAGATATATTACTTTCTTTTCTGTATTACGACTACGTCATTTTTCTACAAAGTCATAAACAGAAATTTGCAACATGAGCATTTTTTTGAGCCCCTCCAACTTAACCAATCAATTTAGGGTTCTATTAAGAACCTACGTTTGCCAAGTGAGATCAATTTGTTAAAAGATGAGCTCAGAAAATTGATTTGAATCCAAAAATCGTTGAAAAAGATATTTCAAGATATAATTATCAAATAAACGGACTTTAAATTAAATAAAAATCTTTTAATTTTTAAAAATCAAAATATCATTTTCATTTTGCGTGCTCTCACTAAATTATTATCATTTCCCAAACATAAATGCTTCAAAAACCCAAAAACCCACCTGAAATCCATTGTACACGGTCCCTTGACTTGTACACGATAATTCACCCATACAGTACCATTCGGATAAATCATTAGAAAAACATTTTTAAACGGTGATTTGTGAATATTTGCTGATTTACTGTTTATAAAAACCGTATTGGGTTTCCATATTTGATCAAGAATCTGGAATCATCATTAAACACATTTGTTTCAATTATCAAAATAGAAACATCTTGATAATTACCTCAGAATTTAACGATAAATTATATTTGCACGGGTTCAAGTGCTCATAACGAAGTGCTGAGTCCATCCAAAGCTCCGTTATGTAAATATCCATGTCGAAGTCACTCGTGATTTCATTGACCGAGTTGACTTCTTGTACCCATACCTGCAATCACAAACTGTGTTCTGTTAATTGGAATACGAAAAAAAATCATCCGGAATTTCAAATGAAATATTACAATTTGGAGCTCATAAAGGTGCTCACAAGGGAAGTCACTTTAGTCACACACAGCGTCTCTTTGAGATTTTGATGCAACTTGGTCCAGTCATTTGAAACTGAAGCGTTCCCGGTTTGCAGGGCGACACACCAAATCTTTAAGTTGAGAGCTCAGAAAACATGCTCATTTATGGCTATGCCGTAAAATAAGTACTGTAGATAGTTTAGAATGTGATTGACAAATTTACACAAATAGTATTCTGAAATGAATACGTGTAATTTTATAATACTCATTTAAATATTAGAAAATCATCATTTTCATTTGGACTGCCGTCGATCTTTATTTATTTCGTTTTTTAATATTAATTTATAATTAAAATTTAAATTAATAAAATATGTTGTCGTCTGTCGTTTGCCTCTATATTTTAAACTACAAACAGAACCGGGATGGACCGGCAAAACGACCGGTAAGCCGACCAATTACATGGACCGATTCGCTAGCTGAAACATCTCACTCTCCCTCTCTTTTCGGATTCCGAACTTTTCACTTTTCATATAAACGTTAACACCAGATACCGATGAAAATTTCGGATTCCGGTTTCCAGATTTTCAAATGTTATTCCGCATTCCGGATGCTCCCCCATGTCTGGTGCTCATAACACCATTAGTTTCGTAATACTTTAATACTTTAACTGGAACGCTATTATATATAGCTCAGAAATCGTGCTTAAATATAATAGTTTATGAAGATTTTAAAACAGTTTAAGACAAGCTGGAGTGGAAAATATTTAGGTAAAGTCCACGTGGAAATTTTAAGAAAATCATTATTTCAATTTGGCGTGCTTTAATTAAAACCTGTTTAACTCACGTAAAAAGTCGATTGTATTTTACAAATAGGAATTAATAAGACACATTCGAAAATTCCAATTTCGTTTTCAATTTGTCTATAAATGTAAAATTTAAATGTTTCCTTTGGTATTTATTAAGTACGAACGCCAAATGAGCATTTTACACTATTAAAAGAAGTCTTAAAAATTTATAGGAACAAATTTTAAACTACTTGTACTGTAATCTTGGAAAACTTGCCTTAAACTATGGAAAATCTTATATTTTTGGTGAAATTTGCTCAAATTATTTGTGTTATTATGCCTGAAATTTTGTTTGGCCATTAAAAAAGCTTTGAAGTGAAAATCAGTGACGAACAAGAAAATACATTTTTGTGGATTATGAATGAATCGTTTAAGTTGAGACCTCAGAAAACCGGCTCATTCATAGTTATGCCGTAAAATAATCACTGTTTTCTGTAGTTTAAAATGTGTGTGACAATTTCACGTAAAAATTATTTTGAAGTTAATATGTTTAGTTTTATAATACACATTAATATTAGAGAACCTTCATTTTTATCTGGATTTTAGGTTATTTCATACTTAAAATTCAAACGTTTATAGACATCGAAATGGCACGTCAGATTCTAGATTCTCAATTTTTTCTGTGGATTCTTGTTTTCAAAATTTGTCATTTAAATGCTCAGAAGAAGATTTCAGCAAATCTTGCATAAAATTGTTTGATTGAAACAATTAACAAGCTGAAGCACTATTTTACCGTTAACCATGAAACCCAGTTTAACTGTTTTTTCTTTGAAAAGATCAAAGTGTTACAGTACCGCAATAAAATTTATATAGCCAGATTCTACTCTGATCTACAAGATGACGTACGAAAGAGGTTTGGTGCATTTAAACTTTACGAGATATTAAGCTTAAAAAAGATATACCTTTTTCAAAAAAAAAAATTAAAAAAAAAAAAAGAAAAAAAGAGATACCTTTTTTTTTCAAGATACCCCTGCCCCACTTTTCAGCCATTTTTTTTTCTTTCTAACACGAAAGTAAATATAGTATATATATGAAATTTGGCATTCTTACAGAACGTTTGGCAAACTTTTGAATGGTTCAATTTATTTTCACAGGACCCAATTTCAGCCATATTCAAGCTAAAAAGTGTCAAAAATCTATCATCTTTGATATGTTTTGAATAGAAATATCAAGATGTATCATAAAAAATTCCGTGACGTTACTTTTTTTTTTAAATAATCGACTGAAATTTTAGCACTTTTTTTTTAAATTTTACGTCAGAGAGAATATTATACTTCGATACAGAAAAGAATTCTACGTCGATTAATACCAATTTCATGTGGCTGAAAATTTTTTTCACTCTGTCTAAAATTCAAAAACGTCTTCTGAAAAGCAAAGGTTTGTGTAAATGCATTTCAAGATCTATACCATTCGAATCCCCTTTTTCTGCTGATTAATAATCTTTCTTAAAGTTATTAAAGTAAAAGTAAAACCATGCTCTAGTCATGCTCCAGAAAAATGCCTTTTTATTTTTAAACGAACGATAAATTTTTAAAATTTTTAAAATTTTTTGTTTGTGTGTTTTTTTCTTTTTCTTTTTTTCTAATTATAATTAAATTTAGTAGTTTTACTTAAATGAGCTCTGTAATATAAAAAAACAAAAAAGTCAAAAATTGGTTAATCCTTGAATTTCATTGATATCTCTTCTTAATAATTATTAAATTACAAATTAACTACGTCACGTGTATAAGTATAAAAACTCTATTAAATGAAAATTATAAGATTTTTATTACTTTACTTTTACTTAAAGTAAGCAGTTTTTCTTAACTCTAAACCGCCTGGGAGGACTCGTGGAACCAACCACAGCATGGATCCCAATACAATAAATACATCCAGAAAGGACCCTAGGAGAAACTCAATGGACATCCAACTGGCCATTGATTATCCAGCACCATCTAGAAGAATCATCAGAAGTTATCTTCAAGCAGAAAGACTCCACGGACGGCGTCCAGTTCATTAGTGAGAAATACCGGAAAGCTAGAGTTGAATGGGCACGAGCTCATCTCAACTGCATTCGTCAGGATTGGGAAAACACATCTGGTCCGACGAATCCAAGTTCAACCTGTTCGGAAGTGACGGAAATGTATGGATTCGACGCCCGGTTGGGACCAGGTACTCCCCTCAGTATCAGCTTCCAACCTGAATGGTGTAGGGATGCTTCTCAGCAAATGCTATGGGACCGCTGAGACGTATTCATGGCATAATGGATCGATTCCAATACGAAGACATTCTGGAGAACACAATGAGATCATGGGCACTGGCAAATGTGGGTCGTTCTTACCATGGGAGCAATTAGTTATAACGTTGTCGTGTGGATGTGCTCGATTGGCCCAGTCAGTCTCGTAACTTGAATCCGATCGAGCACATGTGGGAAAAAACGGAAAGACAAACCAATGGTCTCCGGGATTCGAACGCCGACCAGAAATTCGCTCAATTGGAAGCTACATGGATGTGGATTCTACTCTCGGTTGCGCACAACCTTCTTGATTCGATTCCGAGAAGATTTCAAGTGTTTATTGATGCATAAGGCTTCGCAACTAAGTATTGAACTTGTTTTTCAATTTCATTTAAGGATTTGGCATTTTTCCTTCTGTTCTTTATACCTGTTTACACTCCAAATTATGTGTTCGATTCAATGCGATCGCGTATTAACTGCTGAGGGGCGTGGCCTTTTTTTAAATTTTATTTTATTTTAATTTTTTCTTATTAATTAAACAATCAACTTAGAGCGTTTTAAATTTTTATTGTTATAATCATATAGAGCAAAACATGGAGAATTTTTTAATATATGATTCAATATATATCATTGTAAATAACAATTGTTTTTATTTAATTTTAAAAAATATCGAAATTACTAAATATATTTTTAAAGGGCTTTGTTTTTTTATTTAAACACATTTCAGTTTGTTAGGCATAAAATTACGAATGTTTTGATACCCATATCATTACTATACTCTCGACCATTTTTTCACAATAACGACTTTCCTATAGGCTATTTTCCTCGTTTTTCTTGACTTATTAATCGTCTCTCTACATTTGTTTTGAAATATTTTATTTATTAAGGATAACAATGAACAATATTAACGAATTGAGACCACGTGTGACAGATCTGCAGCCAGAAAAGAACAAGTAGCCATGTTCAGAAGGTATCATTTTCAACAGATTTTGCACTTTAACTTATTATTTAGGAATCCGTTCTCAATATAAATGAAATTCGTATTGAAAAATGGAGACAGGACGAATGATAAAAGAAGTGACGGCAAACGACATGCTCACACATTGGCGTAATTGCTTTGTTTTTTAATAATTATGACGTGATTAATAAATATTTATTTGAAGAACACGGTTGAAGAGTGAAATCGCGTTGTTGCAGGATAAAAATGAAAGCCTGAAGGCCGTTGGTTTAAACATATTTAAGTTCATATAATAAATAGTTAAAATAAATTTATTCAATATATGGATAAATAACAATTAAGTTATAAACATCAAATTACATAAAGAGAATTATTAAACGGGTTTATAGATGGTTCGTCTGAAAAAAATATAAGCGAATGGTTTCGGGTTATGGGATTGAAAACAAGATTTACAGCTTTTGGTTAGTTGAAATCACTATCTCAACGAAGCAAATGAAATCTGTTGTCTCGAGCCGATTGTGTTAGTGTTCAGTCGTGTACTCATGGAAACAACCTAACTCTGACGGATAGGCATTACAAGGGAATTCGAACAATAAATAAGTGTCAGAGATCCCAATTGCCAAGTTTATCAGCAGTTTATCAGGGCCGATGAATATTGTATAAGAGCAAACCTGACCAGCACCAATATTTATACTGGTGAAAATCTTGTATTTATTGTTAATATAAAAATTGCCTCGACGATTACATTCTGCATCTTTCAAGATCAGTATGGAATGGCATACCCGAATCAATTGATTTACGGGAGATGGAGGAGGCGACATTGGATCTTCATGGGATAGTTTGAATTTTTCATTGCAAATAACATTGCCGCAGTACAATACGCACAATGATTTTTGACGGCTTCAGCATATGATGGGAACGAGAAAGAACTGGAAATAAAATAAGCATCTTCTATAATGCTGACCCTCTTTCAATCCATTATGTTATATGGGGAAGATACAAATTTGGATAAATTGAAATAAACGTACGAGTTTTGTGATTTTAAAATTAATTCCGTTGTTTTTAAATTTTCCACAGCATAGCTCTGCCAATTTTTGTCCGATTTGTGACGCATTACGAGAAGACCATCACAACCAACTAATATTAGCAGCACCAAGAAGACATTGCCCAAACGAAGGTTTCCCAGCCAGCTCTGAGTTAATTGTACCTCCGCCGCTACATATTATTCAAGGTCCTCAATACAATTTTGCATTAGTTTTGTACAAATAAGCAGAAGACACAAGTGTACAGGATATTGAGATCATGGTCGTTAAATGTCTTACTGGTCAGGATTGTAGAAAGTTTCTTCAAAACCTTAGACGGTCATACTCTTCGATAAGCTCGTCCACTAACCAAACAAACAAGTTGCATTTAGTTGAAGCACATTAGTTTCTGCCTATTCTGAAATAAAAGTCGTGAGAAATTATGGAGAACAAGGCCTGGAAGCGTTGCATCGAATATTAAAGCTTCCGACTCCAAGCGGGAATTCTTCATGAAGGCTCTTCTTGGAATAATTTCAGACGAATCAAATGATGACGCTGATAGGGTGAGTAAAGAATTAATAAAAACTGACTTACTTTAGTAAATGCAACATGTTCCATACAAATCGATGTAGCTGAATTACGGGTTGGAGATTGAAGTTAGTCGTTCAAATCAATATCAGATAATATCATTATCACTTAAACTTTCTTTGAATATTATATTTTATTTTAGCAGAAAAATATATCGTCGTATAATAATAATAATAATGAATAAAATGTTCTTGGATGTGCGAAGATACATTGGTTGATTGTCACATTGCCTATTTTCGATCTAAATAAATCAATAACACCAAGGAGAGGGCACAAAGAGGATCAATGAAACACAGAGCACGAGGAAATCAGCCTATAGGAAAGTCGTTATTGTGAAAAAATGGTCGAGAGTATAGTAATGATATGGGTATCAAAACATTCGTAATTTTATGCTTAACAACATGCACTAAGTTTCGGAAAAAAACTAAAGCCCTAAAATCCAATATTTGAATGTTTTTATAATTTTTTGCATAATAAATAACAAGACTTGAAGACAATTGTATATATTGAATCATATATCAAAAAATTCTCCCTGATTTACTCTATATAATGGTAACAAGAAAAATTTAAAGCGGAATAAGTTAATTTTTTAATTAACAAAAAAAATATTAAATAAAAATCATAGAAATTTATTGGACGAAAAAAGCCACACCCCTCTCGCAATGCCGCGATACTCATTGAATCGAACACATTTCAACTATTTTGATTTGGTGTGCTGTTTATGCGATTTTGCGTTTTTGAAAAAATTGTTATTTTTTCATCAATTTTTGAATAGATTGTCTAATTTTTTGTCAGAACAATCACAATTACCGTTAAAATAATGTAACAAAATTTCAGAGTGATAAGATGAATATGAAAAAATTTATGCTCAAAAAACCATTTGTTCATATCTCTATAGCCAGCACTGAATATTCCGGGATGTGAATCCCTCTTGTTTGTAGACCCCATTTACCAAATTTCAGCTTCCAACACTAAAATTCGTCTTTTCGGCCTCAACCCAAATCTAGTAAAAAATCGGATATTTGTTTCTAAAAATAGCCCTAAACTCCACTTGATCCCAAAATTCAGAATGCATTTATAATAAACAAACAACGAACCTCAATCCATACAATGACACCTGCTTCCGACGGCGTCCGAAATGATTTGTAGTTTTGCAATAGCTTTTCAATAATAATTTTATCTGATGTGCACTGGCTTTCCTCATCCTCGGCCTAAAATTGTTTATTAAATATAAAACTCAGAGTAACTTACAAGATCTAGCGACGGTGTGCTGCTTGGTTCCTCGGGTATCAATGGGAACAGTTTATTATCCTGCAAATAATATTATTTGAATTGTTGGAAAAGTGCATTCTTCATGCTTTTATTTTGATTTTCATGCAAATGTTAAGAATTAATTGTTATTATTATTCTCATTATTGTTTAAATTGTTATTCATTCAAGTAGAAAGAGCAACGAGCAATATTTGAAAGCAGAATAGAAGAAGGAGTTAATTAAAGATTCAAGCAAGATCTGAAACACCTCTTTGTATCGCTCACGTAATTCGGTGAGTATCAGATTATTTTGAACGTATAGTTTCCAATAATAGCTCTGAAATATAATTAATGGGCGCGTTTTATTGAAATCACGTAATTGATATTTATGCAATTATTACCTCCAATGACGGTTCGGTTGGGGGTGGCGACGGGATCTGATGCGACTCTTGATTCTTCTGATTACAATAAACTGGGATTAATGAGGCGAGTATCAAATATTCTATTCGGAACATCCGAATGCATTCGATGACTTTGTCTGAAACAACAATAATATTATTTCAATTCCTCTTCATGATTTATGATTAAAGTGCAAAACAAAAACGATTAAATAAAGTATTTTCCGTCAAAATAGTATAAGGAATTATTTAAGGTAGAAGACAGACATCGTAACTAAATGCCAATGAAATATGACTGAACGTTAGCTGCTCTTTTTTGAATAAACAATTGTTTTCAGAGGATTATAAACTTCAAAAAATTCATGCTCCTGCTCTTTCTTCGTTTAGTGTACAGATAGTGGATGAATGCTTTTTGTTGGCTACGCAGCCACCTTGCTTGATTGATAAACGAACATTTCAAATTTATTATTATCATAACGCTAATTTGATTAGGACCACGAGGTGTCAATAACATTCGCTATCAATTTGTTAGAGAGCTCGTTGTTCGGCTCTCGCCTTTCAGTTGGCTCCTCGTCCACATCCGCATAATTAATAATTAGTTGGAATTATTGATGACTTTAATTGAGAGATAAGATATTTGCAATCATTTTGTCGACGATTGTTTGGCCGATTTGTTTTGATTAATGACGATTAATTATGTCAAATCGCTAGAAGTACGTGTAGAAATGTGTGTGGGATGTTGGGAGCACACACATGATTCATCTTGATTTACAGCCAGCAAATGTCTTAAAAATTTACATTTGGAAGAATGGAAGAGGAAGGAAAATCGTCTGATAATAAATTGCTCACGAATTGTCGAATGTCTATCTTATTTTTCTATGACAATTTATAACACTACTAACGTGTTTCCTAGTTAATTTAACAAGGTGGCTCTATTCTCAAGCAGATTTTGTATATTGAATCGGAGTAAAAGTGTTAACTTGTGAAAATTATTTTAAACAGTTATTCAAAGTTATTTACGTAATCTGGAAATCTTCAGAAACGTTTAAAGGTAGAGCTCAGTAAAGCCGCTCAAATCGAATTATCTGGTAACAAAATTTATTGCTCTTATAGTTTAAAATATTTGTGTCAAGCAGAGATGGCGAGAATTCCGGATTCCGCATTCCGAAATTCAAAAACTACCGCCCATCTCTGGTGTCAAGTTTACATGAAAGTTATTCTAGAATTAGCAAGGTAAGTTATTCTAGAATAACATTGTAATAATCATTTAAATAAGGAGAAATGGTCGATTTCATTTCGCGTGCATTTTACCAGAGTACTTAAATAACTTTTAAATACTTTTAACATTTTAAAATGTAAACATTTTTACTCCAATTCAATATGCAACATCTGCTTGAGAATTACAGATTTAACTGAATGTTTTTGTGATAATTGGGCTTCGATGCTATCTCACAAACATGAGCTAGAAATGAGCTATAATACGTTTTCTTTTAACGTCAAAACAAGCTTCAGTTAAAACAGATCATTGAGGAGCAAAGTTATCATGCGTGATCTTTGTAGCAAGCTTATTAATAATGTTATCCGTAATTTTAATTTTAAATTAACAAAGATTTTAAAAAGTTCAACATGTTATAGTCTATGCCAAATGCGATTACCACAGAAAAATGTGGCGCACTTTTTTAAATATTATTTTTTCATTTAATTTTTCTGATTATTATTACTTTCCACATTTATTCCACGATTAAAACCACACCTAAAATATATTCTTCAATTTATTTAAGTAAAAATAGTATAGAACAAGCAAAAACAAGAAAATAGTCATAAAAATTAAATGTAAAAATAATATTTAAAAAGTGCGCCACATTTTGCGGTGAGAATCGCATTTGGCGACGACTATATTTAAAAAAAAATATTATTCTCGGAGAGCACGCCAACTGGAAACTGGAAATAACCATTTTCGAATTTTTAAGCGTTTTTGAAACTTGTCACGTCTTGTCTTCAATACATTGTTCACGACAAATTAACTATGATTTCCAAAAACTATATAAAAATATTAATATCTTTCCAAAAGGATAGATTTGAGCCCGTTTATTGAGCTCATTATTTTACCATACCAATTGGCATTGTACCGTTGTTTACCATTCTTGCTTTTTCAACTCATAATGCGTGAATCATGGCTTGGCCATATCCTTCTTTAAAATATTTTATCACCATGAGGTATTCTCAGCTTTTGTTATTCGCAGAAATTACATATTTTCCACAAAGAATCAAAGACAATGGTATTTATGAGAAACAGAGAAACGACAAGCGCAAAATTTGATATTTCAAACGAAGTGCGTAGAGAAGTTTTTTGTGATTTATTAAGGACATTTTTCACAAAGCAAAACCTCATACAGACAACGCAGATATGGAGAAATAGAGTAGCAGAACGGTCGGAAGAGGAAATTGTTCATATTTTTACAAAACGTTTTAATTCCTTAATGTTATTCTTATAAACCAATGAAAATAGATACAAAGGTAGTGATTGAACATCAAATGAAAAAGACGGCTTTGTAATAATATTAAAACAATATTTAATTAATCTTCAAATCAATTAAAACTATTTTTACGTCACTTCTGCAAGTTCTCCTTAAAGTATCTGTGTTTCTTTCAGTTTTTACGAAACTTCATATTTAGGTGACTTTTCCGAGCTCCTGCTTTGACAAATTCATTTGACGTGGAGATTTCAAATTATAGAATAGAGCATTTTAATATTTAAGAATCGATTTTCTTTTGTATATTTTTCCCAATTTAAGAAGCAGTAAAGGTTTTTAGAAAGTTTTAGAGTTTTTTTTAGGCACATCATAGATTTTGTGGCATTTCTCAAACTAAATTTAATTCTAAAATCTTAAAATTCACTTATCACTGTTCAAATTTTTCGGCTCCAATTTACTAAAAGAGATCTAGATATCCTCATAAGCATATGGCTCAAACAATTTTTACTTTTTCCGAATCTACAAAAAATTAACTTTTAAATGATGTACATACTCAAAATATTCATAATTAATCATTTTATGGATCACGTAAATTGTGTGAAACGTGAAAAAAATTTTGAACCGTAGATAATGAGTTTAGTAAATTCAAAAGTCAAAGGATAAAATCTACAATTTACATCAGAATATATTTAAAATTAATTGAATCGAAGATCTTCGCCATAAAAATGATTTCCAGAATTTTTATTGTGTTTTTTAAATGTGCTAAAATTTTCTTCAAAATAACGTACGCACACCAAATTATTTTTTTTCATTTCCCCTGCAGTTAATTTGCATAACTGCATGCGGCAGTTTGCCAGCCAATTGTCGTATTTGGCAAAACTTTAAGCATTTTTCACGGCTCGAATGAAATGAGTTTTAACATTTTTCCATCATAACTACAAAGAACAGATGCTTAAATACTATATAATAATAAACTTGTTTAAAAATAAACCACCTACAATGGTTCCCGAGCGGGAAGTTAAACAAAATTAACACATCTTTATAGAGTAATATCTTTATTCAATATCGTGGAATTTTTTTCTAACCTATATCATTAGAACCCTTGGATCATGCTGATTCTAATAATACCTGAAATCTTAAAAATTGATCACTGCGTTATCGAGTAATCTTCAATTTTCCTCGACACCCTATATGAACTCCATTCTCTAGTCGACGTTGTTATAACAAGCTAGACCATTCATCCCGATAATGTCTATGCATCAAGTACAGACAAGAATGATAGTCTGGGAGCCTCTCACAATGTCACCTCTACATTCCTCATACTCTTTCCTATATGGTGCCTAACAGTCGAGCTCCTGCACACGAACTATGTGTGAGAACATATCGATTTATATATTAAACAGTTCCATCGCTACTCGCTGCCAAATAGTTGCTGCTGCTAATTATAATTATTCGGATATGACTAAAATTCAATCAAAACGACTAGAAGTTCATCAAGGATTCGAAAACAAGGATTATAAAGGTATATTTTATTATATTTATCACATACTGAAGAATGGAGATTGTCATTGCCGTATGAAAACTATAGGGGAGTATAAACCGAATCAAAATATTTACCGAAATTAAATATCTATTATTTTTAATTCCAAATAATCCAATAAGTTTGTGTTTCATGAAGTACTCAAACTTCAATTTATTATGATAAGCTAAGTAGTTCTTCCTTCCCTTGTTCACTACTAATCGATGAATTTATAAAGATGATTCGATTCCAAGGGGTCTTTGCCGTCCGACAAACAGCAGATATGCTATTAATATTGGTTAATACCATTTCTATTTAATGATCTTGTTTTGTTCTAGCAACGGCAAAGCTCTCTCGGTACGTCCAAGAATTTTCGGTAATCATTATCGTTCAAGATGGAACGGTGAACATGGAATGTTTTCAGGGATAATCCTTATATAAACGGAAATATAAATTCCTTGATTATATAATATTAATATACAAATAATTATATCAAAATCTAGGAAATCTATTCAATTTTCCCTATAATTTTTACGAGCAACTGACAACAGAATTGGAATTATGTCTGTAATAGTACATTTTTCCTTATTTATTCAGATTTCAAGTATATGTTTTCAGAAATGGATTATTCATAGTCGCCAATTCGTGAATTCATCAATAATTGATGTCTTGTTAAGCTACAAGTCGATACGTACAAGTATTGGATCGAACACGACTAGAGAATGGAGTTCATATAGTGTGTCGACTAAAATTGAAGATTAATCGATAATGTAGTGATCAATTTTTAAGATTTCAGGTATCATTAGAATCAGCATGATCCAAGGGTTCTAACGATATAGGTTAGAAAAAAATTCCACGATATTGAATAAAGATATTACTCTATAAAGATGTGTTAATTTTGTTTAACTTCCCGCTCGGGAACCATTGTAGGTGGTTTATTTTTAAACAAGTTTATGATTATATAATATTTAATCATCTGTTCTTTCTATTTATGATGGAAAAATGTTAAAAACGATATCATTCGAGCTGTAAAAAATGCTTAAAATTTTGCCAAATACGACAATGATATGGCAAACTGCCGCATGCAGTTATGCAAATTAACTGCAGGGGAAATGAAAAAAAATAATTTGGTGTGCGTACGTAATACTAACGACACTTTTATAAATTGTCATTTTATGGATCACGTAAATTTTCTGCTTGACAGAAAATATACGTTGTTGTAGCTCAATCAAATTGAAATTTTACGTAGATTAAAATTATTGTCAAATTAAAAGTCAAATAATGAAATCTTCAATTTTAAATCAAATATGTTTAAAAATAGACGATTTTAATATTAAGAGATCTTCGTCATTTTCAGTAATTTGCTTAAAATTTCTTGAAGATAAAAAGTGTTAAGCAAATTTTTATAAATGGTTTGTTTATGTATTAGGTAAATTTTGGGAAACGTGAAAAATCATATGAAACGCCAAATGAAAACCACATTTTTCGCATTTTTAAGCGTGATATTTAAATTTCCACGTAGTAAGAAAAAATTAGTTTTTACCCCAGTTTGATAAACTTGTTTTAGGATATTGAAAAACCTTAAAATGAAACTAGAAAACTGAAAATAAAGTTGTGTTTAAATTTTTATTTTTTTGAAATTTAGATAAAATTTTTCATTGTTTTTGAATTTTTAAAAGAGCAGTTGACGTGCATACCAGTGATGGGAGGGACCCGGTCCCGATCCCGTTTCCTGGGTAGGAAAAAATTGAAGTCCTGGTCCCGGTCCCGGAACCCGGGTTTTGAAAATTTCAATTTTTTTAAGGTCCCGCCCGCCCGGAATTCCAAAAAACGGGGTCCCTCCCATCACTGGTGCATACGATGTTGTATGTGAATTAAATTAAAATTCCCTATAGGTTATGAATATAGACAAGTTAAAAGTATATTGACCTATTGTCCAAATATTAGAAATTGATAATTCATTTTCAACATTTTTGAATTATTTTCAATGGTCTCAAAGAGATCATGAAACAAATATTCAATTTATGTTAATAATTTCTCTCTTTTTCTTCAAAATTTGTAGATCAAATCAGATTTATTACTTTTATTTTTTATGAAAATAAAATTTGGAATTGTCAATTTCTTATATTTTGATAATACAATTTTACGTCAAATTGTATTTAAATTGAAACTAAAATAATACTGTGGCAATCTTTGCCATGAAAAGTAATTCCAACATTGCACAAGAGAAATTGTTTTAGATTATTTTATTTTAACTCTATCTGAAAGCATAAATGAGGAAGTGAGGGAAAATATAACGAAATATCCAATCTCGAAAATAAAACAGGCCTTAGGTAAAAAAAACATTACAATTGCTACCAAACACCAACGTTTCTCAACGAAACATCTAAGGAAACATTTCTTTTATTTATAACAACAAACCAATTGGCGGCTCCAACAATAGAAAATAACAAATAGGGCCAATTATTGCGCAAATATTCACGTGTTTACGAGACGGCTATCGAGCAATTGGTGACAAATTAAAATGCAAATGACTGTTGCTGCAAACAGCAGCGAGCAAAAAAATACCAATGGGGATGATATGAGGCGTCGATAAGAACTAATTAGCTAATAAAGATTTCTCTAGTGATGTTACCCAAACGCTTGGCACAAATATGAAGAAAGAGTTTTGAATGCGGCTCGAAATTATTGGAGGCAAATAATTGTGCGGCTCGCTTTAAGAGATTGAAGATGACAACTCGAATAACAGATGATGATGACGATCCGCCGCACAAATTATTATTACTCTTATTTATTTTTGTTTGCTAGAGATTTCTAATGCAGATATTGCGAAAGTGAGTTTAATAATAAGAAGAAGAAGAATGAACTATTGGGAAAATTGGCAACGATCGCCAAAACTAGAAATTAATAAACAAAAAGCAAACAAATAGATGTGCTTAAAAACCGATTGCTCACTGAGTTTTCTAATTCATCATTTTCTAATTCTTCTTCTTTTCTTCGTATTTTGTGATTATTTTGATTTAACAAAAAAATATAAACTAAAATCAGCTGGAGATAGATTGATTATATTTATTCTTCTACAATTTAAACCCAAAATTATAAAACGAATATGTAAACAAGGCTACATTATTCACATGTATTCCTACAAAAGTTGAGAATTTCAGACAAGAAGGAAAAGAAAAATGACGAAAATAAGAAGAATGAGCAGTACTTGACCGTGCTCTCATCAATTGCACTTCTTAAACAGATTGACACTCGGTGAATATTCCCTTCTAAATGGAAAATACAAAAACAAGATGGATATTTAAAAAAAAACTAATATGAGCCGGTCCGATGACGAGATGGAGCAGTGCAATTTAGAGCATTTTCCAAATAAGAGTGTGGTTTTTTTTCCGTTCAGCCTGAGGCTCTCTTCTGAAATACATACGTGAAGTATATTTGAAGCATTCGCCTCCCCTTTCCTTCAACTATAATCATGTTTTGTCTTGGCGAAAATAATAATTATATGTATTTTATTTTTGATAGTATATGACAAATCTGTTAGGGGAAGAGTTCGAGCTGGTCAATTAATAAATTCTTCACAAAACGTTCAGTTCTAATCTTATTAAAACCAAGTGCAATCTTGTTAATCGAATAACAAGTCAAAAGATAATCTTATATATATATATATAGGCATGACTAAATCAGTGAAATGTACAAAACAGAATGAAGAAGAATTTTTGAAAATGGAGGAAAACCGAGATAGGCTCATTGGATATTTATTAAACTCGTCCAAATACAAAACAAACACATACTTCTTCTATTAACAACATCAAATAATACAGCAATAATAATAATACAAGAATTTGTAATAATCATAAGGAATGTGTTTAAGGTGATAATAATTAACTGAAATTCCGATTTTAAGAGTCAATATAGTTGTAAACTTTTTTATTTTTATTTTTTTGTTAACACCTACTTAAACGGCATAAACGGCCACTTATTTACGTCAAGCAATAGTTGATAGGCGCACGCCAAGTGGTATGGTAATAAAATGAGCTCTGTAAACGTGCTCAAATCGAACTTTTTAGAAGCCTGGTAAAATTTCCATAATCAATTTTTTATTGAAAATACGTAACAATTTTCAGACACGATTTAAAATCGGAAAATCGTGCTGGCGCAGCTGCCATTATTTTATAGAGACACATTTTTACTATAATTGATAAAACGAGAGATTTGCGAACTTTCCCGAGAATAAGGGCGACAATAAGAATTCACCAATATTTGCTGAAGTGCTTTAATATATTCACTTTAACGTTTTTTAGTAATTGAAAAGTAGCCACACAGAAACACTAAAAATGTCAACTATATCTTGACGTAAATAAGTGTCCGTTTATGACGTTCACATTGGTGTTTTTGATTAATATTTGTTGAATTTTATGGAAAAGCACTGATAATGTTTTCCAACACACCAAATTATTCTGGACAGTGTCTGCGGCCTTGTAAATTTTAGTTCCCGTTTTTGTTTAGAATTTACTACTTGTTCCCGTCTATTTTCTTTATTTAATTATATTGATTTACTCTTAAATTTTCGTCAGAATGCTCGCCACTATTTACCGAACAAAACTAAATTAGAAATAGCTGTAAATAAACGCTTAAATTTATGGATTAACGGTAAAAACAAATTTACTTTGGCGTTTTTCCAGTATATTATTATCAAAATATAATTTTTTGATAATTCTCGTCAAAATTTGTTTGCATTTGATTGTAGGATTGATTGTTCAGGCAGGAATAGTTGTCGGGTTGTATTAAATCTAGAAATTTACTCCCCTCGTAAAATAAAATGCACACCAAATTGAATAGTTAAGTTGGGGGCTCAGAACAGATGCTCATATTGTAAATTTCGGTAAGAACGGTATGTTTTTAGATAGTTTAAGACGGGCTTGAAAACGTGACGCATAAAGTTATATGAAAATAATACGTGTAAATTAGTAATACACGTTTAAGTATTGAAAAATATCAAAATATCAACGATTTGGCGTGAAAATGCATTTCCGCAAAAAATCACGGATTATCACAACTTCAAATTTAGAAATCTTCCTCAAACTTCAACGGATTAATTAATTAATTAGGATTCAATTGGATGTGTAGCATACCTGGTAGAGAATTTGACTCACAAAGTACAATGCTTAAGATATATTTTGATTGTGATTTTTTTTATAAAAATGAAAAGAATAGCGATTTGCCGATTTTAAGAGTGTGCTAAAGTATTATACGAGCTTTCTAGAAAACGTCAATGGAAAATCATTTATAAACCACGTTTCTAGGAAAGAGTAATTAAATGAATGTAAGAATTAGTATGGAAATCACAAAATTTTTAATTGACCATTTATATAATTTACTGGAAAAGTTAATTTAGCACTGATATTCCATCACTGTTTTACGGAGAAATACGTTCTTGCATACGACCTCCGAGGCTTGTTCGATTTCTTCGAGAAACAAAAGCTGAAGCATTATGCCACGAAGACACTGATATCTTAATTAGTTAATCCGTTAAAGTTTGATGAAGAATTGTAAGTTAAATAGTATTATATTCGGTGATATCTTGCAGAAAGAGCATTCTATTTTCCGATGGGGACAATTTTTGATATATTTAATAACACCCTAGTTGTGGATTTATTTTTTGAATTGGCTTATTATTTCATTTTATCTTTATTAATGACTATATATAGTTTTTCATCAATTTTATTGTAATTTTCAGAGATCGGTGCGTAATGGAGGAGCAAAAAAATAAGGAAAAATTATAGTCTCGTTTGGACGGCCATACGGCCACAACCATCCATTCCTCTTCAATATGTTCTGCCCATTTTTTTGAGACAACACACATTGATGAGATACCAAAAAGTGACCGTCCAAACGAGAACCTCATTTCGTTCTAATTTTTTTCCTCTTCCATTAGGCACCGATCCTTGAAAAGGACAATATTAAAATATTAATCTTGGCAAGTATTAAAAACGTAATTTATTAATGAATTTCCAACCCAATTGATACTAGCTGAATTCACAGTAATTAGAGCTCAGAAAAGCCTAGCGTAGCGGAAAAACCCTAGAGGTTTAGAGCAAGTAGAAACAACTTTTACGTTACCCACGAGAAGCTGAAAAAAACGTTTAATTACTGAAATTCTACCTTGGAGCGTCGTTTAACGGAGGAACTGATGTAGATTAAGATCTGATTTGTAACAATTCAAGAACTTACTTGTTATAATCATTGAATTATCATAAACTGTTTTTTCTTCTTATGTTTTAACAAGTGTAAATTGAGGAAAAAAATTAAAATAGCACGTTATATTTATTTGATCATTTGGTAAGCCTCCTAATTTGAAAATTAATATTGAATATTTGCTCCCTAAAACGTCTGAAATTCAAGAGTTTCGACGCTTTTCCCAGAGAGATCCTTTGGCGTGCTTAAAAACTCAAAAATGGAATTTTTAAAGACTAATTATTATTAAAAAATAAAAATAATGGAAAATTTTATATAAAGAATAAGAAGAAGAGGTCGTAAGCAAGAATGCATTTAACAGCATAATCAAATTAAACAAGTTCTCTAAGAGATTCCTATAGATTTAATTTGCGTGATGATTGAATTTATTTCATAAAGATTTATTTTTCATACGACCACAGATAATTTTGAATATATAAAGTAATAATTGGTTACTGTACAACTGTAAAACTGTTACTAAAAGGGTGAAAATTTAAACAAAAAAGGCAATGGTAAAATAGATTAAAGAGAAGAACTCACGGCACAAATAAAGTAACATTATTAAGGATTGGGGATGGCAGGCCAAATATAAATGACTGTTGTTCAATATGAAAATGCTAACTATTCGGAAACGATAACATTAAAAAAAAGTATTAGTTCAGAGCGGCTTTATGTGCTCCAATTTTTTTTAGATTTAACTTGAACTAGAGGAATAAGGGAACTAAAATGTTACTAAAATAAAATGCACACTTTCTGAATCATGTTCCGCACGAACTTTGGTTGGAAACTATAGTTTCTTACCGTATTCAAGAAAAAATTGAACATTTGTATTGTTCTAAATCTGTCAGTGAAACTGGAACCAGATATGTATTTTAGAAAAATGGCCACCTGATCAAATACCCATAGTAATATTATTTTCTGGATGATTTTAATTAGAACTTACAAAATAAATTTCAATTACAAAATCTTAAAAGAATTAAAGATCCCACAAAGATCAAAAGTTCGCAATAACTATAATAATCTAATAAAACAAATGCCTCCAATACTCACAACTGATAAGATAGGTTTGCTCGAGTTTCCTATAATAAACATTTTGTGTGGCTATAAAGTAATGGAAGTCATTTGTTTCTTAAATCCAGATGAAGAAATTCGCAAGTAAATCGGAAAAAAGTAACACCTGAACAATGATTTTCGGCGTCTTGTTCGAATTTTCAGTTGAAGACTACTTAATAGTTTAGACAAAGTAATTATTGTTGACTTAATTGTTTTTTATTTCAGGTATTTTTTTTAGATAATGATTGGTAAGTGCTGTGACCTTTGCTCACAGTTTCAAAAGACAATGTTCATTTTGACATTATAAATCTATTATTATTATTCAAAATCCTAATTTCAATCACGTAATTGACAGAGAATGATTACGATTGAAATCATTTGGAGAGATCAGGTTTTATTATCTTAACAGCTTATTACATTAGTTAAAAATTCTACGTTAGACTGGTTAAGTCGGTGATTTGATGACAAATCAGATCTTAATTTAGTATATCATAAAGTGCGAAACTTTATTAGATGTGCTGTGGTATAGGAAATAAAATACAAATATACGGATAACATTGAAATTTAAGCTAAAACTGAAAATTTAAAAATAAATAAAACTGTTCGTTGAAATGTTAGCGCGCCCCATCGCACATCCCTGTCAGTCTATGTGAAGGGGAATTTTCAACTGAGCGCCTTCGGCGTGTGACCGTGTTTAAGGGTTCCTCAAATTGTATCGATGTAAAGTCAGATGATGGAAAAATCGCCCAATCCAATTATTTTATTTAATTTTTTTCGGCATTTAAACAGAGGATTTTGTTAGGAATTACCGTATTCACTCGCTCCTCCTCCTCTTTAAATGTCACTATTACCGTTCAGTGAAGGGGGGAGTCCCCCCGGTCATTTTTCTAAAAAAAAAAGGGGGTCCCGGTGAGGGAAAAAGGTAAGTCCCGGTCCCGCGTATTGAAAAAGAGAAGTTCCGGTCCCGGGTAGAGAAAAATTGAAGTCCCGGTCCCGAGTCCCAGATTTTGAAATTTTCATTTTTTTTAAGGTAAAAGTGGTTTGTGGCCTTTTTATTATTTTTTCTCTTCCATTAGGAAACCTCTGAAAAGTACAATATGTTCGAAAAACCAAATGGAAATGAACATTTCTAAATCTTCTAATGAATCTGGCTAATTTCTACGTGTAAATAAGGTTTGACTAGTCATACACATCGTAAGCTATACATTAATCGGAAATTCTTGTCAAAATTTTAAACTATGGCGCAATTTCTCTGCTCACTGTTAAAGTATCCCATTTGGCGTGTATTTAGTAATTTCTGGGTAAGATTTTCAAATATTTTTTTATGTGTTTAGATTATTTCAAGTCAGAAAATTAGTATATCATTTAAACCATTATCAAAATATAAGAATTTTCATCATTTTTGAATTATTTTCAATGGTCTCAAAGAGATCATGAAATAAATTTTCAATTTATGTTAATAACTTCTCTGTTTACATTATATTTCTTCTACATTTCTAGATCAAATCAGATTTATTACTTTTACACCCCAACTTGTATGGTAATAGAAAGAGACCAGTAAGCATGCTCAAATATAACTTTTTAGAAAGGTATTTGTATTTTCAGATAGCTTAAGACACGCTTAATTAAATAGTAGTAAAAACTCTTTCGTTTTATAGACGTAAAAATTTCCACACATCTTTCAAAATCGGAAAATCGCTATTTTGATTTGGTGTGCTTTTATTTTTTATGAAAATAAAATTGGAATTGTCAATTTCTTATATTTTTTGTAATATATCAGTAAATGGGAATTTAGAAGAAGCGGTTATTTTACTATACGCTGGTATTTTATTCAAATATTGTCCTTTTTAGAGATCGGTGCCTAATGGAAGAGGAAATAAATTAGGATGGAATGAGGTTCTCGTTTGGACGGCCATTCTTTTTTACGAAATTATGGGCAACACATATTTAAGAGGAATTGAGAAAAATGTTGTTGGTGGCCCCATCATTTTCTCTTCTTTTATTACTCTTCCATTAGGCACCGATCTCTGAAAAGGACAATCAAAATATAACAAAATTGAGCGACATTTCTTTCTATTTAGCCTAATCATTAAAGTTATATATTATTATAACCTTTTCAATCAAAAAACCCATGTTTTTGTAGGATATAATTACGGTTACATTAAACAAAATATATTTCGGTTTTAACATTAAACTGCGTTAAATACAATATTTTATATAAAAATCAAAAAATCAAAAAAAAATATACATATAAATATTTTATATTCATTTCAATACTCAAATTCAATTTTGAGCCAAAAACATTCCAACTGAGCCAAATTAAGACGGTTCAATAACTTTTGTCCCATTTCCCGGATCATTCGTCGACAAAATGAAAGTTTTTTGGTTTGCAAACAATTCCGAACAAGGGTGATTATTTGTTTACACAAGTTTTGATAAATATAGATACATTGTTTATCAATAAAAACGGTTCAGATATTTATATCAATGATAGGAAATTGTTGGAAGTAAGATGATACTAGAAAACTGACCACGAACACGCAACTAAATAAACACTGTTTTCTGATTTTTTGCAAAAAAGGTGGTTCCCCGGTTTTTTATCATCAAAACGACCCCCTATAAAAAAGGTTTCTATTTGAAACAGCTCCATTTGAGTTGATATTAATAATTTTATTGGCGTAATACCTAATTTAGTGCACATAATTGTGTCAGCATGCTTCGATTATTAATATTATTACTCATAAATTATTCAATACTTCATTTTGTGCATTCGTGTTCATGGGATGTAAGTCCATTTTATTTATTGGCAACAAATTAATCAATTAAAGTCATGTCATCCGATTTCCGATGATGAGTCGCACATAACTGTTCATTTGATCCCTCACACGCATGACGATTTGGGCTGGATTAAGACCGTTGATCAATATTATTATGGAGGTTTTTAATACCATAATTAGGCTAATAATGTACAATTCAGCTCGAATGAATTTGGTTCCAGTTGGTGTTCAATACATTTACAATACGGTGCTGGACGAACTCGCAAAGAACCCCGACCGACGGTTAACAATAACAATAAAATGGCCCGTTTAAAATTGCAACTCTTTAAAGATTCTCATTCGCCGAAACCGGTTTCCTATGGAGATGGTTTAGCAGCGTCGGTGATGCGGAAAAGCACCGTTTGCAAAAGTTTATCAAAAACGGACAGATTGAATTAATTGGCGGCGGATGGGTACAGAACGATGAAGCAACCGCTCATTACATCGACATTATTGACCAAATGACATTTGGGCTTCAAGTACGTGCGCACACATGCTCCGCAATTCTTACAAAAACCTTCTTGTCATTGTAATTCAATTCTCATATACGCCACTTGTAGAAATTAACACATTTATTCGGCGAATGCGGCAAACCAAAGGCCGCCTGGCAGATTGACCCATTTGGACACTCGCAGGAAATGGCTAACATGTTTTATGAAGTAACCACACATCATTCAAATATGCAATTTTTGGCGTCTCATCAATTGATTGTTCCCACCGCAAAATTAACGACAAAAACCATTAATGTTTGACAATTAAGAGTCGCCAAAAACTGTCTTAGAATGATTTACGTCGCAACTATTTATGATTTGTTTGAGATGGGATACGAATCGTTATTCTTCGCGAGAATTCATTATTTGGAGAAAGAACTTCGTTTGAATAATAAATCACTAGAGTTCATGTGGCAGCCGTCGCCCAAACAAAGTTGATTCTTGATGCGAAACTTTGACGTTATGGTTAATGTTCAGGTGGCAATAAGCTGTACACTTACTCATTCTTCCAAGATAATTATGGGCCGCCGGAAGGATTCTGTTTTGATGCGCTTTGTGGAGATGATCCGATCATGGATAATGAAGAGTTGGAAGAGTATAATGTTGAGGAGAAAGTGAATGCATTTGTGGCACACGTTAATAAGCAGGTAATCCTGATTGAAGAAGGATCACTAAAATTTGGATAAGCGTAGTTTTGCGATAATTGGAACTGGAACTCAAATTGAAATGATAAAAATGATTGCTGAGTTATGATACCAGGACCTTCCATTTCACATCCTTTTCACAATTTAGAAAGTGTTTTAGACGAATATTCTCAATGTTTCATCAATGAAAATTAGAAAAAATTCATGTGACGCTTCATTATATGCTATTAAATTTTCAAATATCACCATTTGGCGTGAACTAGTTTTGACTTTCTTGACGAGCTTTCCTTCATTGGGTCAAACCCTTATTGCTCTAGACATTGCTCCATACCACGCTGTAATTGACAAAAAAAGTTTGCGTGAAACTTCCAGCCTACATTTGTTAATTTAACGCACAATTTCCTTGAAATGAGGCCGAAGAAATTAAACTCATCAAAGCTTCCGTGCGATCGACTTATATAGTACTTTTGCACGCCAACTGTAAGGCTAATAAAAAGAGTTAAGAAAACGCGCACAAGTCTAATACATTGTGAAGATTTTAATATTTTAGAGAAAGCTGCCAAATGGCGTAGACAACAATTCTGAAAAGTAAACGTGAAAGTTTTAATGCAAGGGTAAAAAATAAGAAAATCATTATTTCCATTTGGTATGATTTTGAGTTTGAAATAATTTTTAATTAAAACACGCATTTTTTTTGAGTAACCCCAATTTGATAAACCACATATACCAATTAATCAAATAATGTTTGAGAAAGAGTTTAGAATATGGGTGGCCAACAAATTTTTGTACGAAGACAGGTTTCACTTTTTGGTTTAATATCATCTTTTGCGTAAAGATGCATCATTTTTTGTAGCCGGTAGTGTGCATTAGAGATGGGCGGATTTCCGGATTCCATATCCTGAAATTGAAAAACTATGACACTCCAATTCATAGTTTTTTTTAGATTGCTTAAGACAAGCTTAATTAAATTTCAGTGAGAACTGCCCATCTCTGGTGTGCATCCTCTCTTTTAAGTAACATCTAAGATTCTTTAAATTGTTAAACGGTTTGTTATGATGCACACCAAATTGTGTCATTTTTATTTCAAATTTACTGCGTGAACATGTGTTTTTTCTAGTATTAATGAAATTGATTATTAACTAACGAAAACTGGACCCTAATATTTAATTAACACACCAACTGGTATGATAATAAAATGTTTGGTTTAAGCACGTTTACTGAGCCCATTTTATTATCATAAAATTTGGCGTGCAATAAGTATTTTACAATTAATATCAAACAATTTTACGGACTTAATAAATATAAAATTAAAATTAATTCAAAATGAATTCTAGATGTATTTGCATGAAATCCCGAAATAATCGGATATTACTTGTCATTACAAAATCATCTCGTGTCTTGAGGTCAAGAAGGTATAAATCGAATAACGGATTAAATACTCCGTTTGTCATTTACATAATTTGCACCTAATCCTAATTCAACAAAAACAACGATGGTAATTTGACAAACAATGTAATTGCAGGCATCTTATATGAAAACGAATCAAGTTATGATGCTAATGGGTAGTGACTTCCAGTATACCAATGCCAATTCATGGTACACCAATCTTGACAAGCTTATCAAATATGTTAATAGAGATGTTTGCTCTTTACCATCCAGCTCAAACTAAAATAATGACATTTATTAAGACACGGAAGAATAAGGTGAAGGTTATATACTCGACACCGACTTGCTACACGAATGCGGTGATGTCGAAGAAGCCAAAACTCGAATCGAAAACCGACGACATGTTCCCTTATGCATCTAGCAATCATTCCTACTGGACAGGATACTTCACAAGCCGGCCGACGTTCAAGGGAATGATCAGAGAAGCTAGCCATTACTTAAACGTGAGAATATCAAATTGCCGATGATATGCGCTGTTACTTTTCAGCTGGCCAAGCAATTGGACTTTATGGGTGATTTGAATGAAGACAAGCTTATTGACATCATGAAGAAGGCATCCGCTCTCGTGCAGCATCACGATGGCGTCACGTATGCTCTTAATCAAATCCCCTTAATCAACGACCTTTTCAGAGGAACTGCAAAAGAAGCTGTCACACAAGATTACGTCAAGCAACTCGCCCGCGGCATGAGCCAATTGCAGGTAATATTAATTGACTCGGCAATATTGGCCATTAATTATTTTTGAGACGGTGATAAATGAATATCTGACGAAACGGAGTCCGAAGGCAATTGGGGCCAATGTTGTGCTTTGTCCATTATTGAATGAGACAATATGCGAGCCAATGAAGTTGAATGCACCTTATAAACAAGTAATTTATATGATCATTTTAGTGGCCATGGAATATTTCCAATTGTTGTGTTCAATTCTGATGCACATTATTACAATGGCACCATTCGAATCCCATTATATGAGAAAACGGCGAAGGTGACAACTGCAGATGGCCGAAATGCAATGTATCAGGTAGCCGATTTAATGACAACCTTGTAATTCGTTTATGAAGGACTGCCGCTTAATGGCTCAATTTGTTTGATCGAATTGGTTGAAATTCAAGAGAATTTGATATTCAAAAAGTAATTGAGTTTTGAATACTCACATTTAGGGTGGATTGTTTGATAGAAACCCTCGAATTTGAATAATATTAACACCCCCACTGCAGAGAATCTGAAAACGTCCTTAAATCTTAGAAAAACCCCTCTTTACAGCTAATGGAAACATTTACCCTGTTATTTACCAGTGTATATGATTTAACTGTTAATAATAGAATGTTCATAAATAGTTTTCCCCAATTGTCAGCTGTATTTTCAAATGTTTCTTTTCACATGTGTTCAACAAACTACCATTTCAATAACAATCTTTCATATGTTGCTAACAATCAATGAAAATTATATAGAAAAGAGCTCAGAAGCCCAGAAAAGAGAAAATAACGATTTTCCGACGCGAGTCTGAAAATTGTTAAATCTCTTCAGTAAAACATTGATTACGACAATTTAACCATGTTATCCTTAAACTATCTAAAAGTATAAATTTCTTTCCAAAAAGTTAGATTTTAGCACGTTTACTGATCTCGTTAAATCATCATTTCTTTTTTTAGCTTTTTAGCAAGACTTCTGAAATATATTTTAATAGTTTGACTAACTTTTTGTAATCCTTACTAGAATATTTGAGTGTCAAGCTTTTATATGAACTAATCGCGTTTTTAAATAGCCTTCCGCACGCCAACTGCACTCTTAAAAATGCAAGCTTATTTTTTGGTTTCTAAGAAAATTTTATAGTTCAATTTCAAGCTGCTGTACTTTTCAGAGATCGATGCCTAGTGGAAGAGCAAAAAATAAGAAAAAATGATGATCTCATTTGGACGGCCACACGGCCACAAAGATCTTTTCCAGCTATTCCTCTTCAATGTGTTTTATCCATTTTTTGAGACAACACACATTGATGTGGCAGTCCAAACGAGACCCTCCTTTTAATCGAACATTTTTCCCCTTCCATTAGATAAATATCTCAGAAAAGGACAATATTTAGATATTTGCCGACACATTTAAGACTGTAAATAATTCTTGCCGGCCACTCTCTTCTGTCTCATCAAAAAATGGATAACACACTTTGAAGATGAATAGAAGGAAAAATCCTTTATGGTCTAAACAAGACTTTCGTTTCTTTCTTATTATTTTCCTCTTCCATTAGGCAGCGAACTCTGGAAAGAACAATAGTTTTTATACATTCTCTACCTTTCGCTGGCACGTATTTTTATATTTTCTAAGGGAGAATTAAACAATTGTAAAAATCCACTTCTTCACACCTTTACTTATAAACTGCACACCAAATTGAATAATGCAGTTGGGGGCTCAGAAAAGATGCTCATGTTGGAAATTTCAAGTTAGATGAAAACAATACGTGAAAATTAGTAATACACTTTTAAGTTTCGACAAATGTTAATTTCAATTTGGCGTGTAAACTGCGTTTATAACAAAATCCCTGATATTCAGATAGTTGGCACATTCGCAACCGAATCGCTCAAGGATCGACCACGCGCACCATTTGAAATCCACGTCGGCGTCAATGTGCCGCCACTCGGCTATACGACCATATTCGTCGAAATTAGCGGGTTTACATTTCAACCGCAACTAATACTTAATGACCCCCTCATAATTGGCAGGAACAAATACAGGCATCCCAAGTTGAGTGCTGTCCGTTCGAAGATCCATCAATCATCGGATATTGAGAATGAGGTTGCATCACGATTATTGATCAAAAACATTGTTTACAACTTGATTATAGTTCTTCCGAGTTTCGTTCGATGCGAATGGATATCTATCAAAGGTGACTGACAAGTCGACGCAACAAACGTTCAACATCCGGCAAGAGTTCTTCTACTACGAAGGAGTCAACTCTTCCGACGCACAGCCGTCGGGCGCGTATATTTTCCGGCCCAAATCGCAAACACCGATCGCCTTATCTGACAAGATTAGCATTGATATTATAAAGGTTCATCGAATAGCATTGTTATTTGTTTAATTGATCCAATATTAGGGAGATGTTGTGAGCGAGGTTAGACAAACAATCAATCCCTGGGCAGCGCAGGTGATTCGATTGTCACACAATCAGCCGTTCATTGAATTCGAATGGATTGTGGGTCCCATACCAAAGGAAGAAAAGTAGGAGGGGTGGGTATTTTGAAGCACAAATCGAATTATTGCAGGAATTTCGTGACAAAGGAAGTCGTCACCAGATACATCACAGATATCCAATCGCAAAACGTCTTCTATACCGACGCCAACGGAAGACAGGCGATTAAACGAGAGTGAGAGCGAGTTGTTGCCCGCAGTCGCATCGGTATTGTTGTTCAGATATGGCAAGGCAACTTCATTCACCTACAATGACACCGAACCAGTCGCTGGCAATTATTATCCGATCACCAGTTTCGCATATATCAAGGACGAGACGAATCAGCTGAACATTTTGACTGATCGAGCACAAGGGATGACATCCAAAGATGGATACGTCGAGATAATGGTTTATCAATCAAATAACCGAGTAATTAATACAACCCTGTACAGGTTCATCGCCGTTGTTTCTATGATGATTACTTTGGAGTGGAGGAGGCTTTGGATGAACCAGGACACAATGGAAAGGGATTGGTGGCCATGGGCAAACACCGATTATTTGTTTCAAGTGAACAGGTTAATCAGAACCAAAAATAATTCCTCTAAAAGCACCTCTAGAATGCACGAAGAGCTTTAATAACCGCAGCAATCGCCAATTATCATCAGCCAGTGTTGGCAGTGTCGTCAATCCGCAAAGAAGAGAAATATAAATATCAGCGCCAATTAGAGGTGAAATGCTCTGCCCTACAATTTGATTGCAAACACAACGAATTCGATTTGAATTTATAATTTTATTTTTTCTGTTCAGTTTTCTGGCCTTCGCTTGGAACTGCCACCGATTGTTAATCTGGTTACGTTGGAGAAATGGGAGAATGCGACGACAGGATTGGCTCGCATTGAAATGATCGGAGATGTTGATGACAAATTCGCCCATCTTGATGGATATGAAGTAGGATTACACTTTTGTTGACCTTATATGGGAAAATGATTTAAGGATGCCTTCAAAGACTTTAAAATCGTTGGGTATAAGCGGCTCAAACTTGCGGCAAATCTGGAGAAGAAACACGCGAGCTCGAATAGAATTGGCACTGAAATTGAAACAATTGAAATCAACATCGACCGCCATTTATAAACATTTGTATTATTTATTTGAAATATTATAACTATAAATTATTTATTCGTATTATATTACCTCGTACAGCATATTTAAATAGAATAATTGAAATTATAAATAATTGTGATCATAGAATCGTCGGGATAGGCGAAGAAGATGATGATGAATAATCAGAAAATAAACAAATAAAAGTTGGGACTCATATGGCAACACAAAACGGTAAAATTAATAATATCAATCAAATTACCTAAATTAAACCAATTCTATTCAAAGCAACAATCTGAGTAATTGAAGCAATGTCAACAACAAAACAATCAACAACAAACAAGAAGATCATGAGACTTGTCAATACAACCTGATAGAAGGGAAAAAATGAAAACCTTGCTGGAAAAAATGGATAATTGGACAATGAATGACAACGTAATAAGCATGAAGAAACAACCCATATGACAATAATTGTAATTATTAATATTATTAATAAATGTATGTATATTTATATTCAATTATCTTTGGAATTGATTGAATAGTGATGGATGAAATATATATTTCGAAGGGATCAACAACCGGGGACATAACAGCTAATGGATAAAAGCAGACTAGACCTTTCAAATATTCGTTATGATTGAATAATTGAAGCAGGTGTGTAAATATTTTGGCGAATATTTGATTGATGTACATGATCTACCAATACATGAACACTAGCGAAGCAGCTAGGGCGATGATTGAAGGGATTGTGCAACAAGAGTCCGGCTCGTCTTCTCTAATGTCGTTGATTACGATTGTTGGATCATTTCGGGTTACTTCTGAAAATTATTCTTGTTGTAATTGTTATAATTATTTGTGCGTTTCTCTCTCGCTTTCGATATAACTCACAACATTTTCGCCTTACAATAATTACGGCAATTTAGTTTAAATAATCATTCCATTATATAAATAGAAGACAAGCTAATTCCCAAAACAAAATTAATTAATTTTATTCTTGTCTTTTTTATAATTGTATGATTGATGAATTTGGAGCGCGCTTTCACACATAACCACACAGTGTCAGTTTAGCCAAGTATTTCTGATTTACACGTGAACTTTTCTTTGTGAAATTTTTGGTATTTAAATTCAGTCGTTTTTTTTTATTGCTATATCTTAAACGAGCCAATCGTTGGCGTGAGCCATGTATCTTTAATTTTATAATAGTGAAGATGAAAGCTTTCTTTCATCTGTGTGAAAACGCGCTCTGAATTCATCAATTTTGTTAGCGCTGGTTAATGCCCCAGCTAAAAATCAGATTTATCTTTTCTGTCTATTTTTACATTCCTCAAAGAGTTATTGTAATCAATAAAATATTCCCGATGTTAGGACAAGTGGGACCACAGTAAATTTTGAAAGAAACAATAAACTTTGTTAAACAATCTAAATTTATTTAGCAGCCTGTATTAATTACTACGTAAGGTCTCTATGATAACTATATATATATATATATATATATATATATAAACAATTTAAAAAAACAATAGAAAATATTGGAATATAGGTGTTAAGTTGGTTTTTCCGAAAAGTGTATTTTTTAGGTTTTCTGTACCGGACTTGCTTTTTTTAGCCATAGAGTTTTATACAACGCTCTTAGCTATTATTAAATGTGAAGTTATAGACTTTACACTAATAATTGCTACTGTATTCAATCTTAAATATGTATGCGCTCCACTGCCACGAAGTATGCCGCATATTGCAAAAGACCGCTCACGCCCTTCAATTTTATTATTCTTTATTTACACTTTTTTATTAAATGGTTTCTTCATCTAATTTCATTTACTTTGTTGTTTAGTTCAAACTTGAAGATACGATTTGATAAATAATAAAAAAGTTTAAATAAAGAATAATAAAAAGTGAAGGGCGTGTTATTCTTTCAATTGGCACGCAGTCTTTTGCAATCTGCGGCATACTTCGTGACAGTGGAGTGTGTATTTGGAATGCCGATACAGAAAACATATAAAATGAACTTTTTGGAAAAACCAACCTGAGATGAGTTATATTCCAATTTCTTCTACTAAAATGTAACATGTTTGGTAAGGATGTTTTGCAATCCATTTAAATGCAAAAAATTTCAAAATTAAGTTAGATCAACTATTCTAAAAGTTTATAACGTCTCTAGCTTAATTTTAGAGAATTTTGTTCTAGGATAAGCGGGAATTGCTCCCGTTGGACAATAAAATGCATTTCACGGAATATTACTTATTTTTAAATTTCGATTATTTTCATTAAAAGAACAAAGGATCTCAAGAGAATCGAACCAGCAAAGATTTTACGCGAATCAAATTCTTTCCCAGGTATTCTACGCATCCAATTTAACCCTAATTAATTAAGGTTTTGAAGTTTGAGGAAGAGTTTTAAATTAGCTGGTGAAATATTTCGTAATTTTTTGCGGAAATTCACTTTATTTTACGTCTGGAGCAAATTCTGACTTTCCTAGATTTAATAACATCACAAAATTGATATGCTTCGAACTAAAATTGCGCGAAACGAATTGTTCAACTTGTAAAGCATCTAAGGCAGTATTCAAAAAGGCTTGGAAAAGCTTGGAAAACTGTAAACATGGTTAGTTTTATGAAATTCACTTATTTACTCGACAACATTTAAAAACTCGTATTGGAATCTTGCTCTTAAAACGTTGTCCTATTCGCATGCAAAGAAAACTGTTACAATTTTCCTATGAAATATGTTGCTTACATAACTGTTTTCAAAGCTCGTCCTTACAAATTTAGTTCAAAAATAATTGAACACCTTATTTTAGAAAAAAAAATGTTGATAAACAAGCGGGAAAAGCTGATTCACAAAAGAAGCGCACCATTAAAGGCCTTGAACCTTATATGATTATGATACTATTTAATGACAAACAATGACAATTTGTCGGCGCCACTATTTTAATGGGACACTATTTTGTCTGTTCAATTTCTGCGTCATTTCCCAATAATAATGAACACAAAACGTACCAATATTCTTCGGATGCTCACGAATGATATGGGTGCTCGGGACTGTTTCAATGATTGGCGGCGGCATGCCGGAGCCAGAGCTCTCGATGATAAAATCGTCGCCGTCTTCGTCGTCAATCAGTGCATTGCCGGATGATTCACGCAGCATTGCCCTTGTTTCTTCCTGTCTTATCTGGAAAATAGGTGTTGCATGTGATTTATTAGGAGGTAATCGCTTTTTTTAATAGTTGCCATTGATTATCAAGTACATTAATCAAGATATCTATCAAAATACAATACTTTATGGGGTTTTTTTTGCAATATATTAGTTTTTATTGTTCTCATTTTGTGACAAATGCAAAACTAAACTACACATGTCCATAATCTGTTGAAATTATCTTTCTCTCTTTTTTCAAAAAGTTGCAAAACTCTGACAATTCATCGCATAAACAATTTTTGAAGGGAAGGAACATGGTCCCCTTTATTTTTTTGATTAAATACAATAATTGTGCTCTTGGGAATATTGTTATGAATTCACAATAAAGATTCGAAGCTCAAAAAAGAATTGCAAGCATCATCAATTGTTTTAATGTTTTTTTTTGAAATGTTATGCTTGTGAATCCAAATAGTGCAGATATTTTTTTCTTTTTGCCTAATATCAAGCAATTTTTGCCTCTTGCATAAACTATACGAATTTCATAATTGTTCGAGTAAATTGGTTTTGGCTTTTGTCTCGCATATATCAATTACTTTTCGTGGTGAAAGATGTAGAAGATAGATTATTAAAAGAGATTTATAAATGTTTTATTAAAAACTCAAGTAAACACTCAAGTGGCTTGCCTACAATTTCCGCTTCAAATGTATACAAAATAAACAAAAAAAACTTTTATTTTCGATTGAGTATTACTAGTTATCCCTTTGTATCTTATCTAATTTTGAAAAAAGCCGTTCTTCAAGTCAATTCAAATGCTGTTTTACGATTCTATAAAAAAGGGCTGTAATTTCTTGGCCCTGCTGGAAACAAATTGACAAACTGGATTAATGCAATATTCCCAAGAGTATTGTTGCTCAGAAACAAAAAAATCGCGCCGTTTTCTGTTTCCAAACTCGTTTTTCAAATCTTTTATTTCCAATCCAATTTCAAGGTAGAATGGGGTGCCAAATTGGGTGATTTATTCATATAAAATGTATTGTTTTATAAACCCTAAAAACATACAGCTACTGAATAATTCAAAAGCAATCCAAAAGAACACAAGCGATTTCCTGATTGTGCAGAATTTGCAATTAACAAAAGGATCATCATCTTCTTCATTAACGCTTATTATACAAGCTGTTTGCCGCAATTTTTTCTTCTTGTTCTTCTTTTATTATAAAGCATATGTTCATTAATTTTCACAGCCACCTGCGGACTATCAAAACAAGCTCAAATTTCATACCGTACTAATATTTTCACACCATTAGTGCACTTGACATTTGTGCTCAAGAATTAATGAGGCAAATAAAATTGCGAGCAAATCAAAGCGTATACAAAAATATTCAAAACAAAATACTCACCATTTCCTTTGGTCGGACATCCTTGAACACCGGGATTCCATCGTGCGAGACGCTGAAATAATCAGCACTCGTTAATGGCGCCAAAAGAATCGCGACGACGGCGAATAGTGCCGCCGATGATGCCATCCGGATGATGATGATGATAATAATGATAAACTGTTATATCGGGTCGTTTCGCTAACTGGTGTATATGAATGTGTCAGTCGCACGCCAACCACCAAAACTACTCTTCTCCTTTCTATCCCAACCTCCCCAAAACGAAACGTTTGTCATCTCCACCTCTTCTTGTTCTCCACCTCCTACTCGTCTCCCTCTTCGGTTGTTCATTCTGACAAGGCTCCGCCCTGCCCCCCGGTTCAAACCCTTCTCCGAGGAGCATCGATGCTTTTTGGTCTTGCGAATATTGAAAAGAGTTTCAAAAAAAAAATACACTTTTCCCCCTTCTTCATGTTCTTTTTCTAATTGTGCGGCTAATTGTAAGGAAAGACGGTCTGTTATTAGGCAGGAAATCGAAACATTTCGAGAGAGATGAGAATCCATTCTTATCGGGTTGCTCAATATGTTTTGAGAAAAATTCTTCTTATTATTTTGTTATATATATATAAATTTTTAGAGTGTTCTGTTTATTGATAACAACTGAATGATATTGAATGAATAGAACGGAAAGGCAATTGAACAATGCGGGTTCTCTTTTATGAAACGTTAATTGGATTTGGCGGTTCGGGCGAAATTTCACACGAATTCTGACGTGTAAACTGTTTTTTTCGCTTTGACAATTATTTATAATTTGAATTGAAACTATACTAATATCTATTAAAATTTTAATTCCTCATAAATCATGGTCATTAATATGAAACAATCCGATTCCCACCGTTTGATTAATTAGAACTGAATTAAAATAACAATACGCCTTCGTTCACAAGTGGTCTCATTTGAATCACAATTCCTTACAAACGTAATTTATGCAAAATGCAGATCGAACCCATTTTGAAACCTAAGCCTTGAATCTACTAACGGCGGGGGCTCATTCAATTACAAGCAAACGTGGAGGGGGCTAGATAATGAAGAACAAGTTGCTGGTAATTAACATTTTCATTAGCTTTTATGTATGGCTCGAATTAACTGCACAAAAAAGGCCGGCAACAAACTTTTTCATTAATTCTTTTCGAATTAAACTTTTATTAGTTTTTCATGAAACGAATGGAGTGCTCAATAATTTGCCAATGTCAATTTGACCCGTCTTGCTCGCATAATTGGGGCTCATCATTGTCGTAATTAAGTTGATGAATGGACATTCTTGGCATGAAATGAAATTAACAACATGCTACTAGATTAGCACCTTAAATTGCCAACTGACAGGTGGTTGGATCAAACAACTCAAACATCTGGAGCATCATCGGCGGCAAACTTTCGCCAAATAAATCCCAAAACCTACCCTGTAGAATTGCTCGCACATTCAATGGGAAGCTCAATATCGCACATATTCTTTGCCAACTTGTTCCATACGATGATTGATAGGTGAAGCTGTAATAAGACGTGTTTATGGGAAAGCACTTGAGCTTGCAATCGTTCACACGTATTTGCATTACGGGTCGGTTCAATTCGAGCCGAACCAAGTGATTATTTGCACTTGTTGTGCAATTAGAACTGACCTCTTTCACGGTTTGCTCAGCACGAGAGCGAAACGTTGATGGACGCTTTAGTGGGATGATACGCTTTTCCGGATGGATCCACATGTGTCCGAGATGGCCGCACGTCGATGAGATGCGGCTCGCAAAAGCGGGAGCCTTGCGCTCGACAAAGTAGCGGATGCCGCCGACGAGTCCCCGACGCAGGTAAAGGAACTGCGCGGCGAATGGCTGCGAGTTGGTCAGATTGCTGATCTGCTGCAGTTTGGCATTCCATTCGCTGTTGAAAGCTCCGTAGCACTGTTTGATGGTCTCTTTGCAGTCGCTGCAATTAATTGATTGACATTTTGCGTTCCATTTGCCATTCATTACATTGAATCACTGATTGTTAAATTGACAAATGAATTCACACAATTCGTCGTGATGATTTGATTGGAAGAATTTTGTAATTGCTTTTGAAGATCGATCAATAGTATTTGCGTGCGTCGATAGCGGTAAATGGCTTCGGAAATTCTGAATCATTGCGAATGAGTCAATTGAGTTGTGCACTTTGGTGAAAATTTTGAATTTATAATCTTACATAGTTGCCATTTTCGATGGACTCTCGCCGACGAACTTGCTCCAATGTGATGATTCTCTCATCATGCACTTTTGATACTCGATGGGTACGGTTCGGCATTTGCCGAGTGACACGCACAGGAACGTCGATGGAATCACGTGGGTCAGCAGTTCATTCAAGCTATTTGATATTTCCTGTTTGATGTTGGATAAAGTTGGCTTCTGAAAGGATTATATACAGTTTTATTTTTTAAATATCCAAGTATTAAATTTAAATAAATACTAATAATTCTAGTTGGGTTAATTTGAATAACTCTAGCATAGTGATTTTTCGATTTTTAAGAATGTATTAAGGTTTTTACGGTCTTCATAGAAAGCATTGTTCTTGACAATTCAGTCAAGTTTAACTACCTAAAATATCAATATCTTTATGGAAAATGAGATTTATTAACGTTTAATGAGCTCATTTTATAAGCATACAATTTGACGCAACTCACTATAATAGTAGTTTTAAAAAACAAAACCTGAATATTGAAAAATTGGCTTTCATATCTTGCTCTTTCAATGAGAGTAATGATTTTCTTATTTTTACGCTTTTATTCCAACATTCACGTTTAGTTTACCAAAATATAGCCAACGACAAATTGTCAGGTTTTTTTCTTAAAATCTCTATTGAAACCTTCACAAAATATTATATTTGAGCACGTTTTCTGAGCTCGTTTTATTAGCGTTTTCATGTAATCTTGAGGAAGATATTAGATTTTATTAGAGACAAAACAATTCTCTAAAATCTTCCGAAAAGTGACATTTCAATGCAAATTTGTTGTGCAAGAGTCTAAAAATGTTTTGCAAAATATCTTTCCAAAAATATTGTTGATGAATCTCTCAATCAAAAAGATTTTTTATTCCCACCACATGTTTTTTTTAAATGTTGATGTTTTGCGTGCAAACCAGCGGGAATTTCTATTATTAGGTACTGTTGTTACTTTAAATTTCAAAAATGATATTGTTTTTCATAGGCATAAACATGTTTGCAGTATTATAACTAAATGTCAGCTAAAAATAACAGCGATTCTAGTATAACAATTTGTGAAGGAGGTTAAAATCTAATAAAATCTGGAGATATGTAGGAATACAGGAAATGTGCAAACAATGCGATATGAAATTTGAAAATCTGAGGCAAAATATTTGATATGATACTAATATGAAAATAAACAAGGCGAGTGTAAATATTATTAACAAAATTTAATTGTGACTGAAAAGTGAATTTTTAAAAAAATTTATTTATTAATTTCTAACTTTTCCACTTCAAATCACTTTAGCATAGAAAGTTTAACGTAGGTCTTGAGTAAATCTCAAAATAACTTTTATTTTTTTACGATTATATGTCTGAAATATTTAATTTAATTTTTCCGATTTAAACAAAGTAGATATTAGTTTAACAATTATTGCGATGGCTTCTATTCATTTTGATTCTGGTTGACAACTTGAGTTCACATTTCATAGCAACTTACGAGAAAGAGTTTCACTGATTTTTTATGTTTTCAGATGGTTTCACAGCTTGTCGGGTTTTCATTTATCATTTTAGTATGCTTATTTGCATTCTAACTTGTCTTAAATAAAAATCTATTGTAAAAATCCAGTATTGAAGAAAACGTAGAAAAAAAATCTAATTGTAATTCTACAATTTGCGGCTCAAAACGTGCGCTATATCTCCTTGAGAACGAATGAAAATAATCTTTTTCAGAACCTGAACATCATTCTAGTTTTACATGCGATTCCGATATAAATGTTACACGTGCACTTTTAACTTGTCCATATTCATAACCTACATGGAATTTTAATTTAAATGTCATACATCATCATATACACACCAACTTCTCTCTTAGAAATTCAAAAAAATTCAAACAATTTTTTTTTAAGCAAGTGAAGGTTTCAAGGAAAATTTTCTGGTACTATTTTTATGTTTTTAGATAATTTAAGACAAGTATATTAACTTTGCGTAACAACGTTTTTGTTATTATTACGTGGAAATTCAAAAATCACGCTTTTAGCGTGAATTTCGTATTCTCCTCTTTTCAAAATACATTTTTAAAGTATATCCATTTTGCTCATCATATATTTAATGTTTAAATAGTGCAATTTTAGAATTTAGATTTTTAAATTTAGAATTTAATTAAAAGTCAGTAAGATCTTACAATTAACAAATTAGTAAAATACAGTATACTTTCGACTTGACACCTAAAAATAAAAAATAACAATTCCATTCAATAGCTCAACCCTGAGCTTATAACTCTTCCAAGACAAAAATTAATTGAGACAAATGAATTTGCAAAGAATTTAGTTTTGAATTAACATTCAGGACTCGATTAAACATTCGTCATTTTCATAGTTAAATATAATTAAACTTCCACGGTAATAGAAATGAAACAAATATGTAATTATCACTTAAAATTGGTTATAAAAGTGTATTTTAAATATATTTTTTCTCAAATTTATGATGTATTTTTAAAATTATGAAGCCAATGGGCTGTAAAATTCTTTGATAAATAAATTATTATAGTTAAATAAAATAATAGTTAGATTATTTAAGTTTAAATTAAATGTTCTTCTATATACGATATCAGTAAAGAGCTCTTCAAATGATTTTGTTTTTAATTTATATACCCAAGCACGCCAAATGAAATTAGCGATTTTCCCATTTCTTGCAAAGTTACACGTAACAATTGAAGAATAAATTCTAAGCGAACTCGAAAAGATTTGTCTAAAAGTAACTTTAAATAACTACTTTTTGGTAAAATATAAAATAGATCATGTTATTTTTGCTTAAATTTTTGTAATTTCATTTGACGTGTCCAAGTATTAATAGAAACCTACACATTTAATTCATTGAAATTAACATTAAAAAGCATATAAAAATGTTTTTCCACATTTCCCCTAAAAGACAAAACAATTGCGATGAAAACGTATCGACAATTATCATGTTTAAAACATTTCACACCAACCTTATCACTTTTGAGAATATTGAAGATGGCCTCAAGAAAGGCGTCGAGTTGATACGCAAAATCAGTATACTCCAAAAGAGCATTAAAATGACGTTTCACGTCGTACATCACAGAGTACCGCATTATATCAATCAAATGCTCTTTCTCATCTACAACAAGACAATACAAAAATATTGTTATCAATCTGAACCTTCAATATAGGAAATCGCATTCTTGAATGGTTCGACGAGCCTCTGCACGCCGCTCTCCACGTCATCAAGAAGCAGCAACTTTGCTCGCCGTTGGTGCGAAGTGTAGTCCAACTCGCAAGATGAAGGATCCTAGAAGGATATTTTCGTATTATTTCCTGTGCACGCTTGTTAATTGCATTGAGTGTTAAATAGGTGCGAAAGTTGAGGATATAATGATTGATTGTTATTGATCCATGTGCAATATGATACCATCTGGTATTGTTATGCACGCGATAATTGGGTAAAACAAAAAGTTTTGACGTCGTTATACGTCAATTAAGGCAATTAAGGGACTCACCTTTGTTAGGGTGTCATTAGTGTCGATTTTATTCAAAATCTCATTTTGCTGATCTTCCTCGTTGGATGTGATGGGCCTTAGGAGAAATAAAAGAAAGAAAAATATCCTCATAACCTGTAAGAAATTAAAAAAACGATAAGTAGGTCATCACCATATATTAACATTAAAAATATTATCAATACGAGGAGCAAAAAGAAGAAGAATAATAATGCACAATCTGATAAGACAAATGAGAGGGCCGACCTCATTCTGGATTATCGCCGCATTGCCAAAAGGGGAAGCGAAACAAAAGCCAAGCAGCCAAAATAAACAATCAATCAATTAAATTAACTTGTAATGCTAATTAAATGACTCGCACTGACATTTTCCCTTCATATGCATATGAATTAATGATATTTGCGATGTTTACAAATAAAAAGTTGAATCAAAATAATAATGACAAACAATAAATTTAATAGCAATAATAATCATCATCATAAGGCTAAGAATTGTTGAAACTAAATAAATATGAATGTTAAAACAAATACTGATAAAAAGAATAAATAAAGTTGAATCGAATACACTTATTGAGCAATGCGATGGTCAAGAGAGGGTGGGATCCTGGGTGGAGGACAATGGTGGGAGACCAGCGAATGGGTACGATTGATAATTGTGGATTTGCATGCTACTGGGAACATTTTTACGATTGAGAATATTGCTGATTATGATCATTTGGCAAGTATTGATGGGAGGAGTTTGTAATGGATCTTATTTGGTGGAATTACCGGAAGCAATCTAGGTGGAAAAATGTTAAGTGATAATCCCGACAGGGTTCTAAGCAATCCATTAAAGCTATGGAACCTAAAATTGAATGGTAAATTTGGGGGGCTCAGAAAAGTTGCTCATGCTGCAAATTTCGAAAAGAAGCGCATATTTTTAGATAGTTTAAGGCATGCTAGTAACAATGACGTGTCTGTCAAGTTATATGAGAATAATAAGTTTAAGTTAGTAATACACGTTTAAATATTGAAAAACAGTTTTTTTTTCATTTTGGCGTGCTATGGTTTTGAAACATTTGTTAAATTTTGAGATCTTCTAGTGATAATAAAGACTGAATATAGAAACAGAATGTGATACAAAATATCACGTGTATACGCAATTAAATATAAATTTTTATATTTAAATGCAATCAAAGATATATCTATGATTAGTGGTTGGTTTATATGACCAAACTGCATGAAAATTGCGATTTAATATTTAAACATATTCGACTAATTTTTACCTGTGAATATAAAAAGGTTTACGAAGCTATTCTTTTCTTTCTTTCTTTATTTTTTCTTTAAATTTTGTTCTTATCTTTTTCTTATATTTCTTTCCTATTTTTTCCCTTTATTTTCTTTCACTTTTTCTTAATTAGATTTACAAATCTTCTCTTTCAACAATATATAAGAGGTTTATACACCTAACGTGAACTAGTATCACCGTTATCAGTATACTGAAATACATCACTTATTACGTATTAATTGTTTCGCGTGTACACGCCACCCGTTGTATTAAAATGACACGCTCAATTTAGACCTTTTTAATTTTTTTAGAATTTGAAAATATATGGAATATTTTTCTTCAAATATTAACAATCAGCACACGAAATTGAGTGAAAGCTCAGAAAACCTCCTCAGACATAGTTTTATATAGTTTAGAATGCGCGTCACAAGTTTACGTAAAAATTATTCTGAAGTTAATACAGGAAAGCTTATAATACACATTCAAACATACTAATTTCCACTTGGCGTGCAATCAGCTTAAAATTTATGTTAAAAATTCGCGCAGAGTTTAGTATAACAACATAAAAAAGACGTTTATGGATCTTTTTGTTTGGATAAGCCTATGGAAGTGTAAAATGAGTATACCACTTAATTAATATGGGTGGCATTTATAAATTTATAAAACAAGCCTCACAGTCTCAAAAACTATTTTAAATAAACAATAAAACGAAAAAACTTTCTTTAAACCAAAATCATTTTAATTCAAATATGTAATAAATAAAAATCTGAAATAGGTCCCTCTTAGTAATTTATCTGGAGACATCTTCTTAAGAATTTTATTTTCTACATGGAATGACAACTCCAAATGGAATGACAATACCACGAGCATAGTTAAATGCGCTGAAAGTTAATATTTTAGGAAGATTATACTATTTTTCAATAGTTTAAGAAAATTTCAACTAGCATTTACTGTTTTTACAAATCTCACGTATACATTGTATGAGTAATATTTTAATTTAAAGTTTAAAAAAAGTTTTGTTAAAAAAAGAAAAATATCATTTCTCGATTTTTTATTTGGATTCGCACAATGACGCCAAATGGAATTATTTGTACTTATGACTAATATTTTGACAAGAATTTCAGATCCTTGGATATTTATTTATTTATTTATATACACTACGTGTGCTAGACACGTGAATATAATATAGTGTATGTAAACAATTGACCCATAAATTAAAACAAAATAAAAACCAAAAAAGGAAATAGGTAACGGATAGTAATGAAAATATTGGCCTTACGTGACTTGATTTACACGTCGACATTGGCAAGGATCCTTAGAAGATTGAGAAATGTTCAAAATACAAATTATAATGTGCGTTTTATGTTAGTTCGATTTTGTTCAAGATATATTATTAATTTTTAATTCTTATGTGTATGTTACATAACTGTAATGAATTAGCAGAAACGGAACCTCAAAATTGTTACTTAAATCTAAAATTTCGTAAAAATTTAAAGTTCCAGAAATAATTTAAGGAAACGCTGTAAAATTGACAAAAAATTAGTTTTTAAATTTCACACAAAATAAAATAAAATGATTTTAAATATTGCAAATATTGCACCAATTGGAAATAACGATCTTGCAACTTTTGAGCGTGTCTAACAACATTTACGTCATTTCATCAAAACATTTCTTCAAGACAACGTGACTTAGCTTGTCTGAAACTATCTAAAACTATTAATATCTTCCTAAAAAGTTATATTTGAGCACGTTTACTGAGCTCATTATATTACTATATCAGTTGGAGTGCGTACATTGCTAAAATAGATCTACAGAGTAATATCTATTTCCAATACAAATTTTGCTATAGTTTATCACGTTTTACTAAATTCAGCGTGAACTTTTCATGAAAACTTTATGTGAATTTTCAAGTAAAAAAATGCTCTTACTTTTAAATATGTTTAAGCACTGTAAATTACACAGTAACCTGCTTTGGTTTGGAAATATGTTCCTTTCAATTCACGGCTTTATCAACTTTTTTTAATTTAAAGAATAAAGTAGATGCAGATTAATGTATATTGTAGAAATTCAACAAAATTAAAATCAAACAATTTTATAAAATAGTTGACTACTAAATCAAATTGATTTCTATTAAATAATTTATGAGTTATTTTCAGGAAAAGTTAATCAGTTGTTTATAGTGTAAAAATGATAGCGAAAAAATTTACAAAAAAACGAACACACTAAAATTTAAATAATAAATTAATCGGTTTGATGAATTTAATGTGATAACATTTGTTATAAAATGAAGGATATTCAATACAGAAAATATAAAAACACAATAATATTTATAAACTATAGAAATAGTGCTTTTGAGATAAATAATATTATCAGCACGAAAAGAAGGAACCTTATTAAAAATATATATCTTAAAAACTATTCAAATACAAGGAATAATATAAAATGGGTATTACCCAAATATAAACAAGTAACATGTCAATTATAACACCAACTCAAATTTCATTAATTACATCCTTATATAGTAAATTGAGTTCATATAATTATTGGAGCAAAATATACACAGTATCCGATAGATTTACAATCAACAAAACGAGCAACTTTAGATTCCGAACATTGTAAAACAGTAAACAAAAATGTAAAAAAAGAGCAAGAGCACATGTTGTATAACAGCAAGCAAGGTATATTAGCTGATTGAGCAACGCTACCGGTACCCTCTTAGACAGCGTTCGCGTAACGACCTCCCATGTTGCGGTATCATCAAAACCCGACACAAAAGATTACCGTCCGTTTACGATTTACTTTGTTTGGGAATTCTTAATGAGCCGAGACAGGGTGCGATGCGAGTAGATTGGATGGCAATCAATCATCATGTGTTGCTGGTTAGCACCATTGTTGTTGTTGTTGGGTTTTTTATAGTCGACTCAATGTTTAGCACATGGTGTGCTAAGAGATTAACCGATTACGTGGGACATGATCCGACAATCGACTCGTTTATTTACTTTTTATTGCTTTTGCCGATTAGGAAGTTGAGTTGCAGGACAAAAGGTGACATTTGGATTGTATTGATATGTAGGGTTGTAATATTTTGATAGTCGTTTTTTAAAGGGACACAAAACCTCTTAGCATTCACGTTAATAAACAACGATAAAATAATTGAAGCAAAGAAAAAGAGCCAATTCGAATGCTCATAAAATGAGTTCAGAAAACGTGCCGAAATTGAATATTTCTGGAGGGTGTTAATATTTTTCCATAATTTAAGAAATACGTGACATACTGGCCTAAACTAGAATTTTTTTAATGTACACGTAAAATTTATATGACGTGCATAAAAAACAGGAAATCGTTATTTCCATTTGGCGTGGAATAGCGATATTAAGATTAGGAGAGCCGCGACATTTGATCTTAAAGGAACTGTTTTGGTCTCAATTGGGGCAAATGTAATTTGCAATTTGTTTATTATTTCTGTTTTTTTAAAGATATGTCTTGTTTTATTTTGTAATTCGACTTTACTAATATTTAAAATTGTATCATTATCTTTCGGAAAATGAAAAAAAAATGAAAAATAAACAAAATTAAAATTAAATCGACACCACTGTCTCTTCTTGTTCCGAACAAGACCTTTAGGATGTTCTTAAATCTAGGAAAAGCGGAAATTGCTCCCGTCGGAAAATGAAATGCATTTCCGCAAAAAATCACGGATTATTACACTATCTAATTTTAAATTCTTCCTCAAATTTCAATGGATTAATTAATAAATGCATTTTATTTTCCGACAAGAGCAATCTCTGCTTTTCCGACCTTTAAGCGGTTTTTCTTTAACAATATACAGAACTGGTCAAAAACTTATTCTTTCCTACAGCGCGCCGAAGGCAGCCAGTTGAAAAATCGCCTTCAAATAGAAGGAAAGATCAACGAATTTAACCAAGGTTTCAATAAATGTGTTCTTTTTTATAGACTGTTTCAATTTTTTGACGACGCATTGCAAAAACCTGCGCGCTGCGACAATAATAAAAATAGAAAGTTTTATTTTCTCTTACTGCGCAGCGGTAGGCCATCAAAAAATTTGAAATAGCCTATATTATTTATTTTATATCGACTATTATAATAGAATAATTGACTTTCATGAGAAGTGAGTTACATCATTTTTTTCCTCATAAAATTCTGAATTTTTTTTTAATGAAAAAAGACATGGTTACGGTAATTTTCGTGGACTGTGTAGTCTATTGAATGTTTAAGCTTTAAATATTCAGAATTTTACGACGAATAAAATTTTTTAAGCTAAATCTAATAAAAATTCCTCTTTATCTTAAAATAGTCCAAAAACTGTTTTAAAAAAACCTAATTCGTTGATTTTTCTTTACATTTGAAGGCGCTTTACCGTTGGCGTGCGACTGTTTTCATCACAACGCGGCTCAAACAAAACAAATCATACTAAAAATTGAAATCGTTTTATGGCACTTCACAGAAAAAGGATTTGCACCATTTGCACAAACAATATTTATTGATTTCTTGCAAAACTGTATCTTTTGAACAACTCTTGAAACAAAAAACTTTTTTTAGGGTATTTTAAGACGAATAAGTCATTTAAAAAATCACAGACCACACAAAAACAAAGAGGTACATTTAAATAAAATAGGAGAGTAATTTTACTCGAGTAGGTGGCGCCTAACTCAAAAAAATTAAAAAATTTTTTGCACTCATTTAGGCGGTCTTTCATTAACATTTTCAATTTTTTCCAACACCTAAAAGAACCAAAATTATCGAAATATCAGTTAACAAAAACGCGTCAAATGAATTAGTAAAAACAGAAGCTCATAAAAGTAATTGAAACCTAACACACTCCAATGCCACGAAACTGCGCCGCATTGCAAAAGACTTCGCATCATTTGCACGAAACCTTATCTTTAAATTTATTTTTTTGTTAAATGTTTAGTTTATTAATTATTATTTTAGTTTAAATGTTTATAATCTGCATTTTCTTAAACTTACGCGTTCGCTTCAAACATTAAAATATCTTTAAATTTAAAGGTAATGTTCGCGCAATCTTTGCAATGCGGCGCGGTTTCGTGACATTGGAGTGCTAACATATCGTGGAAATCTAATGTCCAGAAGATATTTTGGGAAAAGCCAGTAAAATTGCTGTAAAAATGAATTGTTAACTTTTACGTGGATTTTAATAAAATGAATCTAAAATTTGCAAAATCGTAATTTACATTTGACGTGCAGAAACTTAGGTTATGAATAATTGAAGCTGAAGTATGCCTAACATGATGTAAAACTCTTTCAGAATTTGATCCCCGCTGTAGCAGAATGGAACGTTAAAGAAACAATGTCACAAAACCTTCATCAGAAGAAGAAAGATGGAAATCTCGGAGAAGAAAACTGTAGCATAGCCCTGAAGTGTGGAGCCAGATGGTCCACAACTGCTTCAAAGTATAACTAATATTAATATTTATTATAAATACAGATAATTGCACTTATCAATATCACATTTGAATGCAACAAAATTATTAATTGCAAAACATTGAAAGATAAATTGAGAATGTAACAATACCCACCAATATAAATTATTGCACATATTAAACTAATCGACATTATATTAATTCAGAGAACGGTTGACTTCATCTTATCACTGCTTCGATTACAGCACGTATACAAGATGATGAAAATTGAAATGACCACAAGCGATGAGTTGAGGAAAACGATAATAGTGGTCCCAATGGCTGTCATGCATATATCGAACTGAACGGTTGCCATTAAATCGACTTTTGTGCTCTCTTCTCACCTTTTGAACGTTAAAGTTTCTCTGCAGCCAATTAAGCGATATGATACTGTCGTCGGGTATGATATAATTGCTGACAACGTCTTCGACATCATCAGAAGTCGAGTTTGACGAAGTTGGCGTCGTTTCATTAAAGGATCGTCGACGGCGAGGGGGATCGGGGCACGATGGCACCTGAATAATGAAGAGATTTGCTATGGTTTTAATGCAATCACTTACGTCGCAATAATCCATGCCCGGCTCTTTGACGCTTATGGATATTTGACAGTCAAAGTACATGTTATCACGATCTGCGTATTTATAAACGTGAGCTTCTCTGCCGGCCATCAAATCAGTCGGATATTCCAAGTTTGTTAGCAAGTATTTATCAAGTGCACATCTGCAAAGATCGAAATCATACTTTGTTTGTTTATTTCAATTGAATTGAATCACGCGATGATATTTAATTTCAATATATCTTCTGTTTCAAATTCCAAATATTCTCATATTTAAGAACTCGGCGTATCTGCTTTTTGAGCAAATTTTTTGTTGTAAATTTCCGCCCAAACTTACCCTTTTTCATTTAACAATTGAACTCTTTGACCATTTCCGTCATCAACAAAGCAAGAATGCACCAACATGCAGAAAGTGTCCGCGTGCTCGCTTTCACAAGTCCATTTGTGGTATACCTTAATGGCAATTATCCGTTTATAATTAGTATAAAATGCATATTACCATTTGACCGACAGTTGCGTACAAAACGGGCTTTCCTGTTGGCGAGCCATCGAGCACTTCATATTTGCACACTGGCATGCTCAATTGTTTTGAATGCATTGTAGGTGGTGGCATACTGTAATTTTTGAATTATTGGAGAAGTGCTCATTATTTATTTCAATTAAATTGTTTAACACAGGATGGAATTTTAGTAATTATCTAGAGGGTTTATCGGTCTTGTTGGAGTATCTCATTTAAGTAAAAAAAATTTGTTGAAATGTTTTTATCATGATGGTTATGATTTTCTTTAACCTTTGATGCAGCTTTTTCTTGTGGCTAACTAAATAAAAACAACTCTATGATTTAGGTAGAGTGATCTTAACTAGAATATTCTTTCACCCTAACTTGTATGGTTAAAGAATGAGCTCAGTAAGCATGCACAAATCTAACTTTTTAGAAAAATATTAATATTTTTGGATAGTTTAAGACATTCTTAATTAAATGGTAGTAAAAAAAATTTTGTTATAAAAACGTACAAATTTCTACACACGTTTGAATATCGCAAAATCGTTTTTTCGATTTGGCGTGCTATTTTTTTTACAATATTGGAAATAACGATTTCTTTCTTTTTACGCTTATATTACAGCTTTCACGTGTACTTTACACAAATAGTATCTACGTCAGCTATTACTTAAATTCTCTAAAAATCATAAAATCTTCACAAAATATTAGATGTTAGAACATTTTCTGAGCCCGTTTTATTAGCCTTCCAGTTGGCGTGTAATTATCTAGAATATGGAAATCTTAACTTGTTTTATTATATGGAAATGCAAAAGAAAAATTTAGTTATTCGGTGAGCTGAGAAAAATTGTGCTCAAGCAATGCAGTACCATAATGTTTACGACTTTTCGTACCATAATTTAGCCAGTTTTGTTTTAAACTATACTAAATTAATAATATCTTCCCAAACGCTTCGATTTGAGCACTTTTTCTGAGCTCATTTTATTTTCATGCAAGAAAATATTATTCCCCAAATTTCCAATGAAGATTTGGGAAACAAGTAGTTTTTGTGGTACATGTTAAAATAATTTAAAAATCTAATTAAACGTGTGAACGTGTTTGGTTTGTAGCGGGGGTACGCCAAATGAAAATAAACATTTTTCTTTATATAAATGAGTTTTAAACAGTTTTATAATTTATGTTTATGTTACATTTATGTTACAATTTTAAAATTTAAAATTTCGCAATATTTTTCACGTAACGCATTTGTTTTATCATATTTATTTTAAACTACGATATATATATATATATTAAACTACAAAATTTGTTCTTCTGCCTAAAATATGTACGTATTTCTCCACATCAATTTGGTCACTATTTGTAGTTATAAACGATTATAATAAAATGAGCTCTACGAAATATTCCAAATGTGCTCTATTTTGTAGCCAAAATAGCCACGCTCTGGAAAAAAAGAAAAATATCACAAAACTAACGAGATTTGTATTTCTTTCTGGATTCGTCGTTCCATTTCCATATAAAAGCATTGAACTTTGAAGATTCGATCATTCTTCGTTAGGTAATCTGGATTAAACGCGACTACTATATTCGTCGATAGGAACATTCCTCGCGGCGATGACTGTAAATTAGTACAATTTCATTCTTTTTGTAAATAAACAAATAATAGCATTCAAATTTCCGGTTAATTCACACTTTTGCAATTCGAAAAAAAGCGCCTAATTCTCGCCATTTCACAAACAAAATGTTGGCGTCATCATCTTGTTTTATCAAATCAATTTGATAAACAAATTGATACCGCGCAGCCGGTTGATTAAATGGCTTAATCGAGTGTGCTCTCCCATACGATACTTGTCCGGTTTCTATTGTTTTGTTCGTGAGCTGCCTCTTTGCGCGTTTATATAAATGCGAAAGCCGCGTTGAATTCATCATTCGATTCCGCTTTGTTTCATTCGCACCTTCCTCATCTCATTTTGTTTCCAGATGCGCTCCTCGATTCTGATTCTTTCTACCGCTACACTTCTAGCTCTTGCTCAGGATTGGGGTGGCGGTGGTTACGGTAAGCCACGCGTCTGTTTTTCCCAATAAGTTGAAATGTTTCAGGCGGTGGACCCGACATGGGTGGATATGGCGGATATGGTGGCGACGGCGGCTACGGTATCTTGGCAGTTTTGTGATGCGCTTAAGTTGAAATGAGCTTGCAGGGGGATACGGTGGCGGAGGTGATATGGGAGGCGGTTACGGCGGCTACGGCGGAGGTGGTGATATGGGTGGCTATGGCGGATACGGTGGAGGTGATATGGGCGGCGGATATGGTGGATATGGCGGTGGCCCCGATATGGGCGGTTATGGTGGATATGGCGGCGGGCCAGACATGGGTGGATATGGTGGCGGTTATGGTGGCAATTATGGCAATGGCAACAATGGCGGAGGCTATGGCTCGGTGCAAGGTGAGAGACTTTTTCTCTATCTCCATCTCTTAATTGGTTTTTTAGGACCAGGACAGGGTGGATTTGGCGGAGGACAAGGCGGATGGCCACCAATGCCTAATTAAATACTAATATGCTTGTATGTACGCTATTTATTCGGAGATTATCACTTTATATGAATAAACATATTGTATCTTATTTTGAAATATGAAGATTAAAATCGAGAAACACACCGAATATCGTTTTTCCACAGAGCATTGATCGAAACCCAATCGAAGGCTCGTGTTCGTTTCAGCAACGGGTGATGAAGAGGCGAATGTGCGGCAGTCGGGATCATCGAGGTGGTTCTTGACAAAAGCGATGCCGCGGAATGTCGAGCGCGTTTCGAATTTAACCTGAACATGGTTGCTGCAAAATGGCGGAAGTGTGGAATCTACCTCAAAGAAATTGTCACCACATTCAACTAGTGGATCTCCAATTATAGCATTGTCAACTTCGCAAAGGGCTAGATTCTAGAGAAGAATTGGTATTTCATAAAAGTGATTTAAAAAAAAAAACTTACTATTAAGGCAAGTAGAAAGACTGTAAATCGATTTGGCATGAAAGTCAACTGAAACAAACATACAACAATAATTCGTCAAGTACGGTTATTTTAGCATTAGACAAACGAAATGATTGCATAATCAAAATTATGGTAATTAGAGGCAAAAGAAGAAACACTAAAAAAACAACAATAAATAACCCAGATGCTAATAAAAAGTACAAACAAAACGGAAATATTTCCAATGTATGGAATTATGAATATAAGTGAGCGAATAAAACGAACAAAACAATGTCAAAATCTTGATTTGGATTGAAAACAATTCAGATGCGAGTGCGGTTCGAGATAGACATCAGTCGTGGAAGGAAGCTAAACGTAAACATATACATAACATATAGTATTTATTCATTCATGTTCAATTGCAATCGCCGTAGAGATCAGAATGCGTTTGTTTCTCGATTGAATATTCACGCTCATTGAGTTTCACATATTCTTATTATTATTATTCTTATTAGTTATTTACATCATATGGCTATTCGACTTTGAGAGAATAACGACGAAAGCGATGATGATCATGATGATTATGAAATTCAATGGAAAGCGAACATTTTCTCAAGTCCATTCACGTTTTATGGATATCCGATCTGTGGGAATTGGTTTAATAGGTTCCTGTTTGAACAGTATTGTATGTGAATATTTAATCATGTTTTAACTTTTTTATCTATAGATGGTCCTAAACTTGAGAAAATAATTTTTGCTTTCAAATAGTTTATTTAATATTTCAAATTGATTTTGTTGATTCTTGAGATACTCGAATACAACAATTGAGTGTTAAAAATACATTTTTTTAATTACGTAAATATGGTATTTTGTTTTTATTCTAAAATTCAGCGTTCCTTTTCAGGTATTAATCTGAAAGGTTACAATACACGCCAATCGAACCTAGGAAGGTCATTTTTGGATCCGAAAGGTTTCGGGCTGAAACTTTGCATGGTGAGAGCTGAGGAAATTTTATTATAGCACACAAAAAATTGTCCAGATCTGTTGGGTTTAAATAGGTAAAAACTCATTTCAAAGATTTTGCTCATTTTTCTTAAAATTACCCAACTTTAATTAGTATAACCTCATAAGTCTATTATTTTGGCTTGATTTCGTGAGCAACGATAGCGTAGTGGATTACAACTTTGGATGGTGGGGTAGAAGAGTAGGGTTCGAGGAACAGCGGCGATTGATGTTAATTATCAGTTTCATTATGCAAATCGAAGCTTCTTTTAAAATTTTGATATGATTTTCTAGAAATCCTAGAAAATATTTTAATCGTTTCAAATTTAACAAAACAACTTTATTAATGCTAACATTTCAATGTGATTTTCAATAATATGTAAAAAGTTAATAAAAGTTATAAAAATGGGAAAAAGGTAAAAAAGTAAGTAAAAAGAAAAAAGAAAATTAGAAGTTCATGTAATGAAGTTAACCACTGTTAAATGACAACTTGAAATGTCAATTTTCCCATTTTTAAATCTACCTTGAAAGGTACTACGCCTTCGTTCATGTGTGCTCGTTAAATTAAGTTAGAATACTCGTCTTAAACTATCTATTAAACATAGTTTCTTACGAATATTTTTCTTGAGCCTACCATAACCGAACTCTAATTTTTCCTTTTACAATTGGCGTGCAACCTGCTATACATGCAACCTATCTAAGTTTGCTTAATAAATCGAGGCAATATTTTCATTTTACATAAGAACGTCAACTGATATGGTAATTAATAAGCTCGGGAACGTGTTGGTTTTGCAATGTTTTGCTCAAAATACGTTCTGATTCAATTAAAACGATTCATTAATATAATATACTCATGAATTGTATACGATTGGCAGGTCTCTTTGAAACCATTCGATTCTGAATTGTTCGGCATCACCATCTGGGTTATTGTTCCATTCAATAGTGATCACGATCATTGGTGGTATCTTCTCGTCTGAACGCGAAAGAATCACACGAGACAGTCATCAAAAGAGCTTCCTTTGGGTCGAGCACACCACAAGGTGGATAGACTCCGAGTCTCTTCATGCTCGTTTTGTGAAGATTTTAAAGGAAAAACTGGCGAATATATGTGTACAATTTATAGAATGAGATTAATGATAAGAACACCCTTATTTCTATTTGGTGTGAATATTTAACTTTCTTAAATTATTATGCTAATATAAAAACCAACTTCTCTCAAAAAGCAAGGTGCAGTCCTTCTTGATCCCCAGCTCAGCTATGGGCAGATCAGTTGTCATTCATTATTTTAAAACTTTTATTTAAAATTGAGAGCTCTGCTATTTTGAATTTTGTCATCAATGTGATATATTAATTTAAAATACCGTTTTATATATTTAAATTTTCGAATGATTCAATGGCAATGAAAACGTTCCATTTTCTAAGAATTTGAGAAAAAAACACTTTATTAATGTTTTATCAGTTCATAAATATTGCAAGAATTTAAAAATTAAATACAAAAAATAGCAAACAATATAAATAAAAAAACAACAAAGAAAAAATCCATAAGTTAGAATTTGAACAATCCAGAAATTCAAAACAAAACAAATGAATAAAGCGACAATTGGAAATGTTTTGAACAGTTGGGAGGGTGGGCTATCCGTACGCTAACAATGAGATAATGCTCAATTTGGGAATATTTTGCATTTTCTAAGAAGAAGAAGATAACAGTAAAGCAAGAAAAGACTCGTTGTGTGTAAATTAATTGTATAATTGCTATACATATACTGAATGCTCAATTAATATATTATGTATGAATCGGATATGAAATGTTTAATTCAATATTTAATTACATTGCATCTTTTGATAGACATCTTGGGAGGAATACAAACTTATATATATATATATATATATGGGAAGTTGAGAGTATAAAATGGGAACAAAAACAATTATGAACATAAATAAACGAACTATGGGGAATTAGTTCAAAATGTATCACAAGGAAATGGAAAAATACAACGTTTGTTTGGTAAGCGTAAGGAATCTTTTATTCCGAATGGGGTAGATGCATCAGTTGTCCAGATCTGAATCGTCGCAATGACCCTGTAATTGATATGCGGGGTCTTAAGGCGAATGTTTGGGAGAATGTGGATTACCTGATTGATTTTGTCGTCTAGCATTCGGAAAAAGTCTGCTTGACTGGCACTTTCTACTTCTCTAAAATTATTAAAATTAGCTTAAATAACTTTTGGAGGCTTAATTACATTATCGGTTTTCCAGCAATTTGAAGAATATTTCCATTCTGACCGTTTCTGAAATTAAAATTATTATAGTATTTAGGATGATCTATAATCTGTAGATGGTAATGTAATTTTACAATTCAAAGAGATAGAGTGTAAAATAATTTAAGACAAACTAGTTCAATATGTGTTCTCTAACGTAGAAAGTCCGCCTCGTCAGTCTGAAGGAATGTAGAAAGTCTCATTAAAGTTGGATTTACACGTGAATATTTATATTGAGAATTTTTAAAAATCGAAATAAATCGATATTTACGAAAGCGCGGCAATTGGAAATTATGATTTTTGAAAATTTAAATTCATAGAAAAGGTTCACGGGAATATTTATGATTTCTGTTAATGCCAACTGACTAGATTTGACTAAAATTATGTCTAAACCATAGAAAGTTTTTAAAATGTAGGCTTTTTGAACATGATTATTAATTTTTATCATGTCTATTGGCGTGCAAAAGTTTTGTAATTTTTTATGAAATGCTTTCAAATTAGAGATGGGCCTCAATTCCGTGTTCCGACTTCTGCATTTTCATTTTCATTCAGAATTCCTGATTCCGGATTCCGCCCATCTATGTTTCAAATAGTAAGCAAAAATAAATTTTTACGCGTGTTTGTTATTTTAAAAAATCAAAGCATTATAAACCTTAAATATTATATTAGAGTGCAGGGAAACACCAATTTATCAAAATTATTTTTAAAAGTATTACAAACTTCAACAAATTACGATCAAGATTCAATTTTGGTATACTACATGGTTTGGAGCGTGATGGTATTCTTTTTCACACGTATTTCTGTTTCAATATTCAGCTCTTCGGCCATCCAGTGCTTAGACGAACGCGGAAATAAAGCTTCGACCCAACGCGGATTCAACTGGCTCCTTTCTGAATGAATCAATGCGGGAAGGCTCGCCGTTAGATTCAATTTTTATCTCGCAAAGCTTCTTGTGGTTCAAGAAGGGGCCGGTTGACTTGTCGGGACGTTTCTTGATCTTCGTACCACATCGTTTGCAAGCCTGCTTGCCTTCGTCACTATCCCGATAATGCTGGTAAGTATCGGCCCGCATTGTACACGTTTAAAAACGGCAAAACAACGAAATTTTGGCGAGAAAAGTGCGTTGAAAGAAGAGGTTACCGTATCTTTAGGACACTTTAACGTCATTCCGTGCGGGACCTAACCTCAATTCGTTTTTCGTTTCGTTTAAACGAAACGAACATCTCAAGTTGTTAATTTAAAATGAATCTGTGATATGACTGAAAAGTTGCATTTTTGAAAATTTTAGATCAGATTAAAGTACTCGATGTCGAGACACCGATGGGATTTCTTGGTCATCTTAAACAAAATTTCAAATAATTATCAATACCAGCAAAAATGCTATTAATTTAATTCATCTGCGTGGACCACAATAATTCATGGTTTTAATTGTTCTGGGACTAGACATTGTCACGTGAAAACACCAATTTGATGAAATTGAAGGTTTATTAACATGGTGGCACTGAACATGGATGACAGTAAGTTTTGCTCTGGGCAAGATGAGTCCAAATGACCGCAGTACGCCATTCGAAAAGCTCACTGTGAAACTTTAAATGGTAGTAAATGTTTTTCTTAGTAAAACTACTTTCAAATTTGCAAAAAGCTCTCAAGCTTATTCAATTAAGTAAGAAAAAGTTAAAAATTATGTTTATCTCTTCTAGTTTTATTTTAAGTTTTATCTACTTCAAGTTTTGTTTTGATTTCTCTTTCACAAGTATTTTCAAATATATAAATAGTGTTACTCGTAAATATTTGAATATGAAAACTTATGTGAATGGAATAAAAAATTCGAAAAAATCTAATTTGAAATGACTGTAACACGCCAACTGCAATAGTTTTAGCCGAGTTACATTTAGGCCGTCAATATGAATAAAAGTGTTGATATTCGTAATAATCTAGATAGTTTCTGATAGGCATTTCAGGTTGAATGTTTAATTTTATCATATTCTTCATGCGAAATACTAGAATACACTACCAAAACTCATTTCATCCGGGGTACTCTAATTTTCTAGAACATCAAGATGCAGCACAACGATTTTGCCTTGTCTACAACTCCACATTTAGTGTAGTTGTTACTCCTGCATAGGTTTTTCGCCTTAATTTCTAATTATACAGTTATTTTGGTAATATTTAAGTGTTCTTTGAATATATAATGCAAGCAAGCCAAAGGCAGCCAATGGAAAAATCGCCTTCTCATAAAAAGAAATATAAACGAGTTTGTTCTATTTGGTTATTTGTTATAAAACAGTTTTTATACTATTTTAAGGGAACGTGTGATTTTTATGAAACGCACATCAAATGAATTCTCAAGAACAAAACCTCAGAAAAGCCACTTAAATATAATATTTTGTATAGTTTTATGAAGCAGACAGTTTTTAATGGAAGGTAGACGATCAATTTAACTTTTATTTTACACGTGGAAAACAATAAAATTGAATATTTTCATTTGGCGTGCGAAATGTGAGTTACATCATTCTGTTCCTCGTTAAATGCTGATTTGAAATTCAACATTCCGTGGTTACGGTAAGTTACGTGGACTGTGTGGTCGATTAAAGGTTTAAAATTTTAAAAATCATAACTTTGCCTAGAAGACGAGTCTAATTTAAACGCAAACAATTTATTGTTTACCGCTTTGTCTTCTATTAATAAACTCTTCATCTCAAAAATTAAGAAGAATGTTTTCGAGTTATTCATTTTTAAAGTTTTGCTCTTTATAGTAAATTAATGTGAAAAGATAAGTATTATTGTGAGTTTTCATGATATTTAGCATGAAGATTGGATCAAAGGAGCGAACTAAAATCCACATTATCGAAAATGTTCAAAAATAGGATTATTTTAGCGATTGATTGTATTATTGATGTGATGATATGACCCCCAGGTCATGATTTACAATGAATAATGGTTATAAATTTCAAAACATATGATAGTTTATTATCAAAATATAAGAAATTGACAATTCATTTTCAACATGTTTGAATTATTTTCAATGGTCTCAAAGAGATCATGCAAGAAATATTCAATTTATGTTAATAATTTCACTGTTTTTCTTCAAAATTTCTAGATCAAATCAGATTTATTACATTTATTTTTATGAAAATAAAATTGAAATTTTCATTTTCTTATATTTTTATAATACAACAAAACGTTGATTGAAAACAATGCTAAAATTGTTCGAATCAGAAATTACCGAAGTACGAACATTTTCGTTGAATAATTTTTTATTTCAAGGAAGTTGATCAAATTATGCATTAATGAGCAATTTTCAATGCTTAATTTGCTGATTTTTGACGCATTCATGCTGGATACATAATTATTTAACGCATTTTCGTTTTGAATTTTTAAATTATATGTTTTTTAACTGTTTTCCGATGTAATTAAGTTCTTGAAGAAAAGAAGATCTTAAAGAAAACTGTATCGATGAATATTTTTTGTATTGGGATATGTTATAGAGCAAATTACGACAAATCGAATGGTGCATAGCTTCTCTCTGTAGTAATAAAACTTTTCGAGATATTCCTGTTTTTATAAGACGCCTATAATACTTCTCTAAGAAATCATTTCATGAAAACATTTATACTTTGGTCATTTCTGAATCGAACATTTCGATCAACGCGCAATAATAAGATAATTAATTAGAGCAAATCATCATTTTATATTCAAATTTTTACAATCGTATTCTAGGACACATATTCTTAAAATAAATCAAATTATGATCTCATCTGCGATAATTATCCAGTTCTTTTTAATTTTTGAAAATAAGAAGGCAAAACAGAAAATAATAATATATTTGTCTTTAAATTTTATTCAACTTGTTATGAGCAAAGTAATGACTTTAAAAAATTTTAATTTTCAATCGACAATAAAACACACGAAAATTACCGTAACCATGTCAAATTGCATTTCAAAAAATTCAGAATTTTACGAGCAACAAAATGATATAACTCACTTCTCATGAAAATCACTAGTTCTCTTAAAATAGTCTAAAAACTGTTTTATAAAAAAAGACAAAAATAATAAATTTGTTGAACTTTGATCTTTCTTTCTATGTGAAGGATGTTTGCCGTGCAATTATACTAGGCTACATTGATTTGACCGTGGCAACTTATAGTAAACGTTTAAAAACTTTACCGACTAAAGATCAAAAAGTTAGCGGAAATACCATAAAGTAGTTGAGTTGATCTTTGGTGTTAATTGTAATTCTACAGTAGCCAAGTTGTTTGAATGGAAATGGGGGAAATTTCTGTGAATTGGCGATTTTATTGTTTTCTATTTTTTCGACTTCAATATTATGTTTAAATGAATAATTTTAATCCTTTAATTAAATCTGAAGCATTCCTAGAAATAATTCCAGACAATAAATAGATTAAACTATACTATTATAAAAAGGATTAAAAAAAGGAAACGTTCAATAACTTTTTCAAGACTAACCTGGGTTCAGGTACGGGCGGCCTATTGAATGCCATCTTCTTTGCCGTTGATATATCTGAATTTTGAATTAGTCATCTAACGATGGATATAATCCAATCGAACCTCCATTCTTTTCAATATTCTTTCGCAGGTCTTCGGATGACGTGCTCCTCGACAACGTGCACCCCATTATCCAGCAAACTCGTGATAAGAAATGAATGTTTGGAATGAGCACACTTTCAGATGGCCAATTTCCAGTTGATTTGATATTTGCTTCTTTCTTTTTGGAGCTAAACAAAACAAATGAAATGAGAATTTGGGAATGATAAGAAAATAAACAAGCTGTTATCATTATAAATGAGTTTCTTTTTTTTTGAAAGATGAATAACAATTTGCTTTGTCTTTCATTAATTAGTATTGAAACAGACGAGGCGAGGCTTTATGTGCATAATTCGAGTTGGAATATAAACTTAGCATAATGAGATTTAGATTTGATCAATATCCGGTCATGCACATGAAAATTGAAAAACTGCACGAAATATTATAATTGGGTGGTGGAAGGAAATCACTTCTACTCATAGATGAATTCACTTTGGTGAGATTATTTAAGACAAAAGATGAAGGAAAACGATTTCTGTTTGAAATTGATATTTCAAAAAATAACAACAACACGCTTTCTTTTATATAATCATCAATTAATTTTTGCCTCGAAAAAAGACCAGGTGCTCAATGGTTTCGTGAAATAATAAACAAACTATATTTATTAATTATGACAAAATAAAAGAAGCAAATAAAATCGAATTATGTTTGATTATCCAATAAAAACGAATGGAAATTCGATAAATTCCAAAGAAACACCTGTGCACTTTGGAGAGCAAATTAGAAATTGAAATGCTTTAATAATGGACTCGATCCTTATTAATTAAATGATAAGAAGCTTTAGAAAGTTGATGTATTAATTTGACGCAAAAAGAAAACATTCAATGATTCATGTTGATTGAGTAAGCTCAATCGACAATGATGAAAAACGGGATTGGATTGTTGAAAACATATACATAATATTAATTGTATTGAATAATGACGAACTTTTATGAAGCATAATTATAATGTTTGAAACGTGATATCGACAAAATATTACGTAATTAGGTTTTTTGAATAACGTTTGATGTACATTTTGTTTGACAAACACCTTGACGGATGAATTTGTTTATGTGGAGATGAATCAAATGAATTATAATGAACGGCGGGGAAAAGATAATAAAAGGAAATTGAGTTCGTTGGAGGATTTTGTATTTAACAATTATTGTCTTTTCATAAATTCTTAATTATCTATTGCTATATTTTAAAATAGACACTATTTTAAGTCACGAAGCTTCGGATAGATCGAATAAATTAAAGTATCATAAAGAGAACGAGTTGTTGACGTGTACATTGCTCATATTTTCAGTGGGAAACTCTAACGGAACAGGTGAAACGCAGGAAAACATTTCCGGAATGATAAGATAGAGAAACCATAATATACTAGAATTTTATGAACACTTGAAGATCACAAAACACATATATATTCTCATTACGGCTTCATTAGGGTCGATATATTAAGAATTTATTCGATAAATTTGAAAATTCGAATAAGTTTTCGATTCTGCCAAGATAAAATTATTACGTGAATATTTTTAATGTTATTTTTATTAGGTTGAACCAAAAATTTTTTCGGTTTTCTATATCTTTTGGTCTAATTGTTTTTTTTACGAAATGAATATTTTTATATACATGTGTTATATATATTTTTAAAGCTCTTGAACAGCTCTATCATAATATATATCAACATTTTTAATTGGTCTTTTATTTAAAATTTGTTTAACTTGTAGAAGAAACATGGAAAAATCCGAAATTCGTGTTGGAACTGGAAACAAGACTTCACCGCAACTGCAGCAGCAAAAAAGATATTCCAAGTTGAAGGCGACAATATGGTCTCGGATCGTACTACGCGAAATTGGTTCAAAAGATTTAACGACGGCGACACCGATCTCGAGGACAAGACACATTGAATAACTCGACTGAAATTCAAGCTCAAAAACTTGTCGAGACTTGCCGAATTTTAATTTGCGTGCGACAGTATTAAATGGACATTATTATCTTCCACCATTTATTTGTTTTACAAATTTAAGCCGAATGAATGATATTCTTAATGGAAAGCACTATAATGCAGTAATATCTGATTTAAGGATCGGAAGGAAATTCATATACATTTACAAGATACATTATTTTATAGTCGTCGCCAAATGCAATTATCACCGCAAAATGTGGCGCACTTTTTAAAAAAATATTTTTTTATTTAATTTTTATAATTATTATTTGCCACATTTATTCCACGATTGAAACAACATCTAAAATATATTCTTCAATTTATTTAAGCAAAAACAGTATAGAACGAGTCTAAACAAGAAAATAATCATACAAATTAAATGAAAAATAATATTTAAAAAAGTGCGCCATATTTTGCGGTGGTAATTGGCATCAACTATAATATTTTCAAATTTTCAATTTTATTGGATGTAGATACCTTAAAGTCTCTTTTATAAAGTTATGGTTTTATAGGGTAAGGGGACCATTTCAGAATTCCGTATTATGGATATATGAAGTACTTAAGAGAAAATTTTAGATGAATCTCTGATATCACTACTGTCGATGAAGAAGAAAATAATTTTTACGAAAAAATTCCGGAAATGGGAAGCTCCAATTATATTCATTAAAAATCATAAATCTTGTTTAGAGTTTCAAAATGTATAATTTTTATAAATTAAAACAATCATATATTGGCAAGATGAATGTTAATGAAAAATTTGGGTTTTAAATTGCATAGTTAGGCAGTATTGGTCTCGCTTGGATAGTGGAACTATCATTTAATCAATCTCTCGTGGAGGCCTTTATAATAGAAACATTACGGTTTCACGCCAAATGAAATTATATAGATGGAAGATCAAATTAGGTATTGTCCTTATCAGAGATCGGTGCCTAATAAAAGAGGAAAAATTAGGATGGAATGAGATTCTCGTTTGGACGGCCACTCATTTATATCTCATCAATGTGTGTTGTCTCAAAATGATAGACAACACACATTGAAGAGGAAGAGATGGAAAAGTTCTTTTACTAACGAGACTATCCTTTTTCTCTTATATTAGGATACCCGATCTCTGAAATCTACAATATTATATTTTTATAATCTTTAAACCCAATATGATTTTCATATAATTTAAAACAAAACAACCACACTCCAATGCAACGAGGTACGCGCAAAAGACAGCGCATCAATTGTACAAAACACGCACTTCCAATTAATTATTTTTTAAAATTTTTTATTTTAATAGAATTAACAGAAGCAGAAAATGAAAAAAGCTTTAACCTTAAATCATTTAAACTAATGTTTCTGCTAAGCAATAAGTAAAAAATAAAAGTTAAAAATTTAATAAATTATAAGGGCGTGTTTGGCGCAATTGGTGCTCAGTCTTTTGCAATTTTCGCGTACAGTGAGGTGCAACCATAATTTACGTAAAATTAATTTTAATATATTAACGTGGAAACGCGCGGGCAAAATTGACTAGTCCAGCTGGTGTTCGGTTTAAAACTTCGAAAACCTAAACTTCTCCAAATTATTCTTAAAACATTTAAAAACCCTTTTCAAAGTATGAGCTGTTAATGGTTTTATTGAAGAATAGAAAATAACTTGAATAGAATTTCTTTATCTAATAGAGACAGAAAAGTTAAATACTAAACACACGTCACAATCTGGGATGTGGATCACGGCACGCGATACGTAAGAGACCCCGAAATTCCATTGAAGATGATCCCCAAAATTTAACTTTTCGTTGAACGTGTAAAATAAATTACATTTTGGTGAACGTGTGTATTTTTTAATTAAAAATATTTTTTGCAATTAATTTGAAGAGCCCCTTTCTTAATGATATTTTCTTTCTTAAATAACCATCTTGAAAAGATCTATGAGTTTCATTTCTCATATAAAAGTAAACAATTTTTACGTAATAATATTTTAAAAAGCAATTAAGCCAGGTACAATTAAAATGACTTCATCGACACCAAAGAAATCAATAATATAAATAAACTTAAAACCCTTGGCCCTAATTTTCTTAAAACTTTAACTTAAAACCCTAATTTGTTCACTAATTTAATTACCATATATTAAAACGTAGTTGTGAAAAAAGTATTTTGGTTTTTGATTTTGTTATAAAGTTAAATGTCAACTCTGAGAACAAATTTAACCAAGCTAATAGAGCGAATAGGAAAAATGTGTGAAATGCTCATGGATCATAACTATTGAAACCGCAAATAAACAAGGAAAACTTCATTAGGGTTTTATTTATTTGAAGAAGAACCTTGGAACCACGTGAACAATATTTATAAAGATTCGAATATTAATATTAAAATCGGTGTGTTTTTTAATATTAAAATGTTGATTTGAACATTCAATTTAATACTTGATATGAGCAATGACGACACGCAATGCAAACTTGAATGCGAGATGGAGAAAGAGTGGAGTGAATGAATAGTTAAATCAAGTTTTGATGCATGGCTTTTGAGCTGTGTGTGATAAGCAGGTGAAGCTCAGAATCGCACTAAGCTCACAAGAAACAACTTTTGATAAACTTGTTAAGACAGAAATAATAATGAAAATAATTGAATCAAATAACAGCTAATAAAAACGTTTCTCATTTACATAATCATCATTGTTATTGTCGCTGCTGATAATTGCTCGTGATGGAATTTAAATAGTTGAAACAGCGTGTTGGGTCAGTAAAAAGAACGTGCTAACATTACGTAACAAGTTTTAGTTTTTAATCAAAAATATTTCGAGGCGCAAAACAAAACAAAATGGAAATGAATATAAACCAAATCGAATATTTAAAAAAAATAATCATAATTAGTTGGAGAATGTAATGTGTTGATTAAAAGGCACGGTAACTAGGTAATAACAAGGGTTTAATTCGAAAATAAGGTTTTTTGCCTTTCTAACATTAAACTGATTAATGTTTTAATGCGATTAATGTTTACATTTGCTCTTTTTTATGTTCGTTTCAATTCTAAACTTGGAATTCATGTTGAACTGTTTCTAGGTTAGTTTTTAATCGATTGTATTAAGTACTCTCAATGTTTAACTGAGTAATATAATTGAAAAATTCTATTCTAGTATACTCTTTCTTCTAAAGGTATGAGATTTTATTTAAATATTCCAAATAGCAATAGTACACTAAAAAATTGTTAGCAAACCATTCTGATACGGTAGTTTTGCGCAAGGCTGGGATTTCGAGCTAGAGTTGTCTCCACAAAATATTTTACTTCCTTTTACTCCCGATCTACGTATAATTAGACGTATACTTTAGCGTGGCGGTTTTATGATATTTTCAAACTTCTGTATTTAATTTTTATGAATATATAAAGTCCTCTTCAGAGAACGGTGCCTAATAGAAGATGAAAAAACTAAAAAGAAATGTGCTATCTCAAAACAATAGACGACACATGCTGAAGAGGAATAGAGAAAAGTTCTTTATGGCAGACCACCATTTTTCGTATTTTTTGCTCTTCTATTAGACACCGATCTCAGAAATGTATGTTATTGATAGCTGATTTGAAATATGAGATTTCGGAAGACTCTTTTCTTTTCTGCGTCTCTGCTCCTCATTAATGACGTTATCTCTAAGATCTGTTGTCTCCATTTTATGGAAAATCTATTTTTTAAAATACGTTTTAATGGAGAGCATTAAAACCAATAATCCTACAGATTGATTAAAAAGTTCATAAAGCTGTCCTATGATTTAAATTGTAACAACTTTCAGTAAAAGAAACAACTGTTGAGGTCACCACGAGATTCAATTGGGCCCTTAAAATAAATTTTAAGTTGATTTAAGTCAAACAATCCCTATAACGTCTATGAATATTTAATGAGACTCGGATTTTACTACTTATGATAAAGAAAAGAACATTTTACAAATGAAAGCTTGTAGAAGATTCAAATTTGATTCCGGAAATGAGAGGTCCAGATTATATTTATTGAAAATATAAATCATACACGCCAAATGATTCCTTTAAACTGAGACCTCAGAAAACATACTCAGGTATAGTGATGCGGAAAGAGAGAACAATGTCCTATACTGTTTATAAGGCGTCTGACAAGTTTACGTGAAAAGTATTCTGAAGTTCATACATGTATGCTTATAATACTCGATTAAATATTAGAAAATGTTTATTTTCATTTGGCGTGAATCTTGTTTAGAGTTTCAAAATGTACACTTTTTATAAATTAAAGATGCAAGTTAACTTATAAAGTACAACGTATTTCTGAAAACCGTTCAGCGAAAAGACATTTATAAACAGAGACACACATATAAAACTCTCTTTGTCCCGGTGTAGAACGGGTCGAAGTGGCGACAAAATTAACTTTATTACAGAATATAGTTATTTGTAACGTTTCGTTTCCTCAGAATACTTTTCATTATGCTCGCTAAACTCGCTTAAATCAAAAAGATTTTCAGAATCACTACGACTATGAGCAGGACAAGACAAGATATGACAATTAAATAATGCAATGTTCATTTAGAATAACATATGATTTCCAAACAAATGGCGAATATTTATTTTCCAGCATTCATTTATTTTAAGAAGCATGCATTATCATTTGATTTTATTCGTACACTTTGAGTTTTTCATGTTGACTAATTGCATTTTATCAAAATAGAAAACAACAACAAAAAGGAATAAAAGAAATCATTAAATTTTGTTTTATAAAAATGACGCAGCTGACTCGAGGAAAATCAACTGGAAGAACATGGATTAGAAGAAGAAGAAGAAGAAGAGTTGATGCTCCTTATTCAACAAGTCAACAATTCATCGAAAATAGGATGGAAATAAATGACGACAACAACAACAAGTTTTAAGCAAAAAAAAAGTTGATGAAAGTGGAGCCATTTCTAAATCTAATCGAAGGACAGTTTTATACTCGCTTTTTTCCTATATCAATTGGAAAATATTTGAAAACGAGCCATTCAATTTGAAAATTGTGATTATAATTGCTCATTTCTAATCTTCGCCTATTCATGGGTGTTGTTTCGAGTCAAACAATCGAGGTTTGTGTGTGAGCATGAGCCCCACTATCATTTTTGTTGGATTATTATTTCGAATAAAATGCAAACATGAATAGGAATGAATTGGGAAACGATGTGATTTGATTATAGTTTCTAAATAGAACAGAGCAAATTGGATAGCTCCGAACATTAACTACGAGTAGAAGCTGACAAGAAGAAGAAGAAGAAGAGGAATTTAATGAAAAAAATAAATAAAAACATTTGCATCAAGCCAATTGAGGAATAAAAAGAACAGAGTGCATTCTTGTTTTAGTTAATTTAGTTTTAAAAATTAAATGATTTTGATTTTTTTCTTCCATGCACAAGAGAACGGATATTTCGAAAATTGGATTCATTCGCCCGCATTTTATTGTTCGCTTTAATTTCAAACAAAAAGTTTCATTCAGAGCACTTTGGGTTGAAGTAATTAATCATATTTTGCCAAAAATGTGTTAGGTTAGAATGGAAATGAGGAAGAAATGCGAATGAATTTCAAAATGAAATCAATGGAGAAGATTAGTTTTGTTGGTTGAATGGTTAATAGACCGTTTAGAGATTATCAGCTGATTCGGATTAGAATTCGATGGATTTTAATGGAAACGGCGGCGGAGGGGGCGGAAGACTTAAGAGTAATTCCATTTTATTGAAGATTTTGAGACATTGAGACACTCCACTGCCTCGAAACCGCTTCGCGTTGCAAAAGACTTGGCACCAATTGCAAATACAACCTTTTAATTTATTATTTTTATTTTCAATATTTACAAGTCACTTATGCACTTTGACGATGAAGTCCTCTTCTGGTCCATTAATTGAGGTACTAAGAATTTATTTTCATTAATTCATCAGGATTTCTGCAGAATGAAACGTTAACTTATAAATAAAATATTGAAAATAAAAAGAATAAATTAAAAGGAAGTGTTTGCAATTAGTGCGAAGTCTTTTGCAATTCGGCGCGGTTTCTTGTCAGTGGAGTGCGGAGAAAGAACATCGATATTCTAGTATTATTTAGTGGACATACTGAGATAAATTTAATATTTAGAGATTATTTCTTCTTCGAGGTTGCATTCTTCGACTTCTATATTCTACGTGAACTATTTCAGAACAGAAAATTAATAAAATTGGAAAGAGAAATACGTCATATAAAATTCTCATTGTCTAATTAGGTACTATTCTCATAAAATAATCTAACCCTACAAGATTAAAATGACTAAAATTTTTAAAGGCATAAAAATAGATATAAATTTATAAAATAACTAGTTTCACGCAATGAAGGTGATGCTGTTTTTTATGTTTTATAAATATCCGCGAGGTTTCTTTGGAATATTGTCAAATTAATTATGGATACACGCCGAGGGCAGCCAATAGCAAAATCGTCTTCACATAGAAAGAATGTTCAACGAATTTGATGACGCGTTCAACAAATTTATTCTTTTTTGTTCTTTTTTGTAAAACAGTATTTTGGCTATTATAGGAGAACCAGTGATTTTTATGAAACGTGAGTTATATCATTTTGTTGCTCGAAAAATTCTGAATTCTTTGAAATGCAACATGACGTGGTATTTCGCCTATATATTGATTTATTTGATTTGATTTAATATTGATTTCGCCTATGTAAAAATGAGATATATTCTTGTCATTTTGCTATTACAATTGGCGTGCATACGACATCAAATCCCGGGAGGAAATTAAGAATATTTGGTGCATCGACGATCGAAACGAAACCGGACAAGGAAACAATAGGTCAGTCGATTTTTTAAGACCCGCGTGGCACTACAAGAGCATCAACACTCAATAGTCTTGTCCCCTTGCATGCGCTTTAAGAACTTTGTCATTTAATTGCTGTGAAGTCCGTTAAAAACTTGTGAAATGAACAGTAACCTGCGATATTTACTGGGCCAAACAACAAGATCACATGTGCCCGTAGGGAGGAATACTTATTCATATTAAAAGAACGAGAAGCAAATCTAGAAGATAGGATGAAGGATTTAGTAGAAAAATTTAGTACACTAGATCCCCATGTTTATGATATTATCGATAAGAAAAAAATGGAGACCCTATATTCTTGTGATTTTACTATTACAATTGACGTGGAAATTAAGAATTAAGATCTTATAAACTACTGATGATTTTGCAATATTTCAACGCAATCCACGTGTCAGTAACAAACTAATTGTTACGTCAATATTACAGGCTTTTATTGAAATAGCTCGTACGCTTTAATTTTGTACAATTATATTAGGTTCAAACTACTTTTTTGAGCTCTAGTGTTTACAAATTCATGATGCGCTTTTGACAATTTGGCGTACGTCCACGCTACTATTTCTTTACTTTATTTACAAGCTATAAGATATTAATTCCCTTGATTTTATTATTTATCATAACACAAATTTAAAGGAATCCTTGAAAATCGAAAGGGAAGGGTTTCGTCTATATAAAGTAACAAGAATCAAAAACTGAAAAAAATTCAGCCAACAATCTTTTTTAAATCGTTTAAATTTTATAAAGTACGTGAAACTCACATTTTGTCAAAATTAATAAGAATATAATGGCTTAAGGCTTGATTGGAGCAAAGAGATGAAGCGGTGTCGATTTAGTTTTCAAATTGGTTAATGTTTTGCTTTTCTTTTTTACTATCTAGCTTAAAAGCTGTTCAACCTTACAACAAAATGTATGCGACATTGATATATTCAACTTTAATTTCATAAAAATAAAGTGCAATTAGAAATTTTGAAGAATCATAACATTAATAAATATAATATTTTTTATCACTTTGTTAAAAAGTAAGTAAAAGAAGAAATGGAAAGAAAAATAAATACGAAATAATGAAATTTGAAATTAAAGATACGCTCTGTCTCTTGGCCCCAAGCGAGACCATAACGTCCTCCCTTTATGCTCCTTTAAATAAAATTTCTCATTAAATTTCAAAGTTTCCCAACATTTTTAGTTGGAATCGTCACTTTTTCTGTTAGTAAGTTGTTAGTAAAATAATATGAGTTGAAGAGGATGACAATTGACCAAACAAAGACAAGGAACAAAGTAAAACTAGTAGATTAAATGTAATAATGACAGCCGAGTTTATCACGTTATGGAACATGCAGAGTACAATAATGATATAATTCTCACCACAACATTGCCAAGGCATATCATTTCTCTTACGTAATATTCCGGAAAAAACGTAAATATGGGGTCATATTTTTAAGCTTAATCTAAAATATTACGAGAAGCTTAGTGATTATATTCTACGTAGGTAGTTCTCCACCCAGAGGGGTTTTCTAGTAATCGAGGAATTCGTTTAGGGCAACGGACAATGATCTAGTCAATCGACGATCATTCAGTGCGTGTTTTTTCCAGTTTGAGCACGGACCTATCTATTACACCAACTATTTAATAAACGTCAATGAAGGGCTTAGATTAGCACCCTTCTCTTATTACAGTAGGATTCTGCACATCTTATTGTCAAACTTGTCTGTGGTCACCCTTGTCCGCTGTAGTGTAGCCACGGTATACAAATTAGTGCAGTTACAATATACACATGATTAATATATTTAAGTGGTTTTACTTCCAAGAGAACACATAATAGTCAAATGACTGTCTAATTAAAAACTGAACTTACCAATAAAATTTAATATTTTTGAAGAATCAGTGATGGGCGGAATGGGTGTTTTTGAATTTCGAAATCCGTAATTCCGCCCATCTCTGGTAATAAACAAGGAAAAATCAACCAGCAGAACTAAAATGGTAGTCTTTGTTTAACGACTTAAATCTTCATTAACTCATATGGCATTTCCGAAAACTAGCTATAAGTTCTTAAAATTACTTTTAAAATTGTGGGTAGCTTTATGTATGTGTATCAAGTTGGATCATTTCGGCAGCTCACCAAACATTACATTATTTACGCACTGTGTTTACTAACGGAAGCTAGTAAAAAAGTAAGTTTCTTGGCAAAGTTTAGATCTTTTAAGACAATAATGGATTGCGAGGATAAAACCAATCTACAGTAACCAAAAACTAACGTATACTAAGTTATTATACTAGCGATTTCGAAGAAAAAACAAATATACAGTATATATTGTAAATTTCAGAGATCGGTGCCTAATGGAAGAGAAAAAAAGGAAAAAGTGATAGTCTCGATTGGACGGACACACGGTCACGAAAGCCTTTTTTCTATTCCTCTTCAAAGTGTGTTATCCATTTTTCATGAGACAACACATATTGATGAGAGAGAAAAAGATGGCCGTCAAAACGAGAGACTCAGTCCATACTAATTTTCTGAAAAGAAAAGGACAGTGTTTCAATATTTGAAAATCGGTATTTTCTGCGTGAGAAAACTTTACAAATGTGGCATTTTCTGATTTCGCACTAATTTAAGGGAATTTTGGTTGTTTTAAGTAAAACAAATCTTATAACATCCAAGTTACACCTATAAAATACTTACAAATTTAAATCAAATAGTCATTTTACTAGCCGAAATATCAATTTTGAGAATATACAGATCTTATAGAATCTGAAATATTTTATGGGAATCAAGAAAGTATTTATATTCCTACAGTCGCTTTAGCATCAAGTTCAAGTGGTATAATTCTTATAAATCCTTCAATGAGAAACTATTTCCAAATATTTAATCGAGTATTATACGCATACACGTATTAATCTCAGAATATTTTTCACGTAAAATTGTCAGACACAGTCTAAAATCTATAGGGCATCGCTTCTATGTTCTCCGAGCTCTCAGTTTAAAGGCTTCATTTGGCTTGCAAGGTGTATAGTTGCATAAAACACAATTGAGAAAAAGATTTTAATCTTTCATTAGTTTTTTTTTTCAGTATTTCTATCGGAGTTTATCAGATTAATTCTCTGCAAGATTTGTTTGTAACAACCAAGACGAAAAATGAAGAATAAAGTGAAAAAAAAACTACAAAATAGTATATTCTTTAAAAGTACAAAGAGCAAGAAACGATTTTCTTTAATTCACTAACAAAGATAACATTTTCAGACAATTATAACTAAGGTAATAATAACAAAAAATAATATTAATTACCTAACAATCAAGGGAACATAAAAAAAGAGCACGTTAAAGGGCAAAATAAGATTATTCGATAATTCCATATAAAAACAAATTAAAAAAAACATCATAATTATATATTAGATCGATGGATTTTTTAAAATCAAAACTGAAACAAAATATTGAATCTAATATTGTATGAATTATACAAAATTCGAATAAAACTTGTTATTAGAAGAAATGAATATACTTGAAAATCTTTTGAATTGAAACCTCGTGTCTCACATTTTATTTTGCTCAACTTGTCAAAATTGGAAATAGATTTTTAATCTCTTAGTTTAATTCCCCTAAAGCGTAAATGGTGTGTATTATGTATTATTATTTGAAAAATGTTAGATTTTGTGAATTAAAAATGAAAGAAAAGACAGGAAAAAGATTATTCAAGAATCATAAGGTCTCTCGATTTTTATTTACAAAATCATTAAAAAGAGAATAATAATAATAAGAACAAGAATACGAAAAAAATCGAAATTATGATTAGTATCATTAAGCAAAACACGACAATTTTCTTGTGCATATAAATATTTGAAATTTATACCCAAAAAGAAATTGATTAAATAAATCTCCCTTGTCGATTATATTGTTTGTTTCATTTTTTTCGTCTTCTTATTCCTCTTTCTTTCTTTCTGATAGCTTCTCGTTTACAAGAATTAGCTTATGAAATATTTATAATGCACATGGTCGTGTTATTCACGGATAAGTGAATTTAAGTCGGTTTGTTTAAGATGGCAAACTATAAATATAATTGTTATTATTCGTATCTTATGAGAAATAAATGTAGTTGGAGTTGAAGTTATAAAAAGTGCTAATATTTTACTAATAATAAGATACTCAGAGGGAACTTTTTCGAATATTTCTTTATGTGTTGTCTTAATTTTAAAGTTTATAGAGTTTATGGGAAAAGCAGCCAATCTTTTTTTTTACTGGAATACTTGCATTTTTCTAGATTTTTTAGTGCTTCAAATTGATTTTTACTTAGCACTTCAAGTTTTATTTCAACAAATAACAAAAACCAATACTCGATAAGTAGAGATAAAATTGCAAAATTCGTTAAATTTGTGATTTTCACGTAAAGTGATCAAGCGTGCCAATTTCACGATAACAAATTTTATCCTTACAATTTTTAATGGACTATGTGTTTAAATATCCGCAAAAAATCACATTCAAAATGGAAAATAATTATTGTGCTTTCAGAGATCGGTGAATAATGGAAGAGCAAAAAAAGAATAAAAAATTATGGACGACCACACGGAGCACAACCGACTTTTTCGTCAATTCCTCTTAAATATGTGTTGCCCATAATTTCGTTAATGGCCGTCCAAACGAGAACATCATTCCATCCTAATTTTTTCCTCATCCATTAGGCAACGATCTCTGAAAAGGACAATACATACACTAGCTGACAAAAGTTTTGTCACAAATGTTTTTCGGGTTTAACTTTTTTTTGACTTGACCAAATTAGCTGATTTTTTGATATGATGGATTCATATGGTTGTAGATTATTTTACAAATTCCCGCTTGTGATTACGATGATCCGTTTTACAGTGACAAGCGTTTATCGTAAAACGCGTAGCTCAAAGATATTACGCACTTTTCTTGCACTGCATTTTTTAATAATTTTTAAAGTTCAATTATATTTTTTCATAATTTATTGAAAATAGCAGTAATTGGCAACATTTTAGAGATGACTCCACGTAAAGAAACTCCAATTGCCACCCGGCAAGCTGTTATCAATATGAGGGAAAACGGAATGCGTGGTACCGAAATTTCCATGGTAATTTAAACCAAATTTTTTTAAACACTGATTCACATAAAATATCAAAAAATCAGCCAATTTGGTCAAGTCACAAAAAAGTTAAACCCGAAAAAACATTTGTGACAAAACTTTTGTCAGCTAGTGTAAGTCATTCATTTTTCTATTGCGGGTGGCCAATTCCACGGTATTTGAAGCTCTCCTCGTACCTCACCAACTTAAAACCACATTTTTCACAAGTTTAAGCGTGATTTTTGAATTTCCACGTAGTAATAACAAATAAGTATTTAAAAAAGTTTAATAAACTTTTATTAAAATATTTAAAACCCTTAAATCTGTATCAGAAACTTTTCTTAGAAACCCACTAACGAGCTTGCATTTTTAAGAGTACAGTTGACGTGCGGGTGTATACCAGTGATGGACGGAATTCCGTATTATGTATTCTGCGTTCCGTATTCCGGAAAAAGAAATTTCATTCCACGAACATCACAGTTTTTTGATTTACAGAAGGGAAAAATTGTATATTCATATTTTATGTTACTGAAGTTAACATGTTAATTTCAAAAAAATGACGTTTTTATTTTTACTAAGTATGTATTCAATACTTTTAAAAATCTCATACTCTAGAATAACATGTTCTCTAAATTATCAACAGTTCCGTGGAGAAAAAAGATGCAATGAACCAGTTAATCAAAAATTGAATTGAAACACCAAAAATATGTGATCATTAATGGAATAATATCGAGCTTTTATTGAAAATATTAAAGCTACTGCTCCAGCTGACTCTATCCTCGGAAAAATATTTTATTCAAATGTTTCTACTATCATTTCTTCGAGTTTAGGATCATATGATTCATAAAACGACAATGGATAATAAGAAATTTTTCTTTAACGTTAAGCTAACGCTTCTATGAAAAAAATGCGAAAAATGATAAAATTAGAGAAATTTTTTAGAAATTTAAGAAATGCTTATTTTTATTTGGCTTGTGATCGCTAAATGAAATACGCCTTTTGTTTCTCATCATTCAATGTGTTTCGGATTTAATTTTATAAGAAATCATGTTACAACTTTCTTATTTTGTACTCAGTGTTCCGCGTTCCGTATTCTGAAATTGAACATTTCTACTCCGTTCATCACTGGTGTATACATTCACCATTTTGTAAACAGAGAGCTCTGAAAAACCTGTCGAATCTAAAATTTTAGAAAATCAAACAGTTACAATTAGAATTAAAAATAAACAATGTTTTTTTTTTTTTAAATTTTATTCTGTCTCAGTTTAATATATCTAAATTAATTATTTATTTATTTACACTGCGCCCGCCAAATGCAAATGATAAATTTTCAATGTTTAATCACGTTTCATTATAATATATTTCTAAGTTTTTTTACGTAAATTCATCAGGTGTTCTCTAAACTAGCCGAGAGCATTAATATCTTTACTAAATATTCTCCTACCAACTGAAATAACCGTTTTTTAAGCTTGTCTGAAAATTGTTAAGACTTTTCAATCAGACATTGATTTTGACAAATTAACTAGGATTTTTTAAACTATCTGAAAGTATTTAAAACCTTTCTAAGAACGTCGATTTGAGCATTTTACTGTGCTCATCTTAGTATCATTCCAGCTGGCAAGCAGCAACTTAATATATTTTTTTTTCATATTTTAAAAACTGCGTTTGACGTGCACTACGTGAATATAATTAATTATAGGCCAAATTAGTCAACCTCATTAAACGTCAAATGAGTGTTGTTTGCTATATTTTGTGGAGAAAGATAAATCACAGCATATCTAGTGGTTTTTTCCTTATTTTCTATTATTAGTAAGGAAATGATGCCACTCAAAGACAATGTTTCCGGAATATTTGAATATACTAGGATTGTTTAGGACGAAATAGTGTGTTATTTGCAAGACGCGTTAAAACACTCGTCATTTTAATTTTGTTTGTTACAAGAAAGTGAAGTTGAAAGTTGATGTATTTTTACTATTTTTTAACTAAAGATGTGAAATTCCAAATGATCAGAAAGAACAGAAAAGTTGGGTTATAGGATAATTTGGAGACACATCTCCCAGAGTGCACGCCAACTAGAAATAACGATTTTCCAATTTTTAAGCGTGTCAGAAAATTGTTACGTATTTTCAATAAAATTAGGACAATTTAACTAAGCTTTCCTTAAACTACCTAAAAATTATAATTCTTTTTCCAAAAAGTACTGAGCTCATTTTATTACAATAACAGCTGGCGTTCAGGATGTAACTTATAATTAATATAACAATAAAGCGCAAACTTGTTCATTCTACCAACTTTTTACAAGCCATATTTATATCTTGAAAAGATATATAGAATTTTAAAATTATAAAACGAGCAAAAAGATCGTTGCATATTCGTCCCGCACGCCAATTGGAATTTTAAATTTCAACTTTTCCTTAATATTGTAGACGTTTATGATAACTTTACTATAATTTCAGGTGTATATGTTATCTTATCATAAATATGATATTTAAAGGTTTGCTTGGAAATTCAAAAGAAACATTTAAAAATATGAAAATTTATATATTCAATAGGCGTGGTTTTTTTTCTAAAATAAGTCAAATATATAAATAAATGAACTTTTAAAAAATATTTAAACCTATCATACCGTAAAATTTAAAGGTATTGTTAAATAAGCTATAATTGCTGGAAAATTTTAAAACCACACCCACTGCTACAAAGTCTGCGCCGAATTGCAAAAGACTGCGCACCAATTGAACAAAACAAGACCTTTCAATTTATTATTTTTTTAAATCTTTTACAAGACAAATGAATTGTTCGATTTGCAAAATTTTAACTGAGTTTTCTGGAATTCCACGTGAGCATTCTAACAGAATAAAATGTTAAACATGAAGAATATGTCAACATATATCACAATCAGCAAGCCCGCATTATTTCCTCTGGATGGTTTAAATGCACGTCGGCTTCAAGTTTTGCAATTGGCGTGCTTTTATTTATTAATTATTGTTTAATAGAACCATTTGTGTAAATGATGTATTCTGTTCAGAAAAATGTTATAGTTTTTTTTTAATAATTTACTGTTTCTGTTAATTCTATTAAACAATAATTAATAAATACTTTAAAAATAATGAATTGAAAGAATTTGCGGGGTATTTTGTAATTTGCGTGAACTTCCTTGCAATTAATAAATTTTGTCCAAATTTCGCAAAACATCACTTTCATTTAGCGTGTAAGCATTTTTGCTCAGTTTCAGTGTTTAATCACGTTTAGATAATTTTTTTTGGAATTGTTTTTAATTTACGACTATTTGACGGCAAAGAATAAATCGCATTAAAATGAATTAACATTTGTACAATATTTAAACGTCTATAGTAGTATTTTAGAACGATCTTCCTATTCATGACACTTTTTCGTATTCTTCTGAATGATATCTCAGAGCCATGTTTTAAAATTTTTAGATTAAAGAGTCATAAATAGATCTTATATTTCTTAGAAATTAGAATATGAAACGAAAGCAAAAACGATTTTTGAATTTTTTTGGAAAATACAGTACCACACCTAATGGAAATAATGACGATTGTCTTATATCTTTCACGTAGTCTTTAAACAATTATTGTCTACTCCAGTTTGTCAGGTTTTTCTTAAACTTTCTAAAAATTATCAAAACTTCACAAAATGTTAGATTTGAGCACGTTTTCTGAGCACATTTTATTAGGCTTCCAGTTAGACTGCAGTACTCAGAAGCTGAAATATATCAGAAGATATAACGTAATTATATTTTATCTGGTTAATCTGGAGCATTGTGGAGCAAGAATTTAAAAATCTACAAGAGGTCCTTTAGAATTTTTTTTTAGAATTTTAAGAATATTGACTCGTTTGGTTTTCATCACAAGTCGTGTTTTAACGGTATTTCTTAATTTTTGATTCTTACAGATAGCTATACTATACTATGTAATAGCTATACTCGCGAGGGAACCACCCCAACTTGTATGGTAAAAGAGTGAGCTCAGTAATCATTCTCAAACTTAACTTTTCAGAAAGAGATTAATATTTTAGATAGTTTAAGACAATCTTAATGAAATTGTAGTGAAAACTTTTTAGTTATAAAGACGTAAAAATTTCCACACAAGTTTAAATATTGCAAATTTGTTATTTCAATTTGACGTGAGTGAAGTTTTTTTGGTCAAAATCGAAACTTTGCAAAAGATTCGTTTTGGGTTTAAAGATATGCATAAAACGTTTCAGCTCGCCAAGGTTATTTTAAGATACTTTGAAGACTGAAAACCTATTTTTGTAAATTTTTGAACAATTTTCATAATAGTTCTTAATTAATGCGTAAATATTCAGGAATAGTTTCAGGCAAATTTATTAGAAAATGTCTTTCTACGTGTAAATTTACACCTTTAGTAAATATAGTGAGCTTCACGCGAAAGCTCAAAAATTGTAGAAAAAGTTCTTTAGGAGCATATAAACAATGACAATTTTTTGACGTACAAATTTTAAAGAATAATTATTTTTCTTCTACAAAAATCAGGAGCATGCTAATGGAAATGAGACAGTTTAAAATATTTGTTTTTATATAAAATTTTTACGACAAACAATTGCCAACTTATATGCTCTTAAAGAGCACAAATTTGACTGAAATTATTCCTGAATATTTACGCGCTAATTGAGAACTATTTTGAAAAATGCTCAAAAATAGAACAATTCTGAGCTAATAACAAGAGTTGTTCTTTCAGTAAGAATATTCTTGAGATAATCTCAGGACAAGTTCCGAAAAAATGGGCACGATCTCTGAGAGATGTCATAAGAGGTATTTAAAAATGAAGAAATTTGATAATAAACGAACAATAGAAAGATTTGAATGAGCGATGAGCAGAATGGCGCGCTTCTATTCATTTCCAATGATTATTCAAGTCTTTTCAAATAAAAAGAATAATAATTGTTATGATTATTATTGTTTTAACATAAATATAAATAAACAGGAACATTGTCTCACGTTATCTGAAGCAAAAATGAAAACATGTCATCCTGTTTTTGTGTTTCTTGGTTTCCAGCAACTAAATAAGATAAAATATGTGAAGAAAAAATAACAACGAGCACAAGAGGAACTGAACTGCTTGTCAACTGCATATCTGTGAGCTTGAGCTAGATTCCGCTTGTGTCTGTGTCTTTGTGTTTTTTTGGTGTTAGTTGGTTTTTCACTCTATAAAAGATGAGATTCATTTTTCTAGCTAGTTTTTTTCTTAAAAAATTAAATTTAAATGAATTTTGAAAAAAAATCATATTTAAAAATGGAAAAATAATTGAAATGAAACAATTGTTGTAAAGAAGCATAAATTTGCTCATAAAATGAAAACCATGAAGAAAAATAAATTCTCATCACAAAGCTCTTGAGTTTGAGAGCCCTACGGGTCCGTCCATTGAATAACAATAATTATTATTATTTATTAATTCTGCAATATTTCAACAAAAAAACACCTAGTGATGTATGTTTGTTTTGTTTGCATATTTGGTGTGAAGATAAATAAAAGTATTTCATTTCATCGTCTTCATTCATTATTTCGCTCCACCTCCACACCTCACATTGTCAGCTAAGTCTTGAACGCACAAAATAAAAATTTGCCATCAGAATGTGTGCTGTTTGTTGCCTTGGGAAGTCACTGGATATATATATATATATATAATTTCTTCGTTTTTTTGAATAAATGAGGAAAAGAAGCAGCTGCAATTGAAATTGTTTGCCTTTATAAGGAGAACGAGCATAAAACATTTTTAAAAACGAGAATTGGCCAAAAACAAAACAATTGGTGTGACATATTTTCCAAGGGCGAAAAGTTATAAAAATAAATGGATACATGTTCGCAAAAAAATGTGACTTGAGTTCGTGTGCTTCCCAAAAACAACAATTGCTCATTCTTTTTGGGATCAATCGGGTGACCTTTATGTCACTCGCCTAATTGGATAATAGGGTTCGACAGAAATTCAATTAGCAGTTATCTTTGGTTTCTGGATGGGAAAAGCAAAAATCAGTAGAGAGAGAGAGATATTTAAATTGAATAATGGGAAATGGTTGAAGTTTGAAAGAAGAAGAAGAAGAAGAAGAAGAAGAAGAAGAAGAAGAAGAAGAAGAAGAAGAAGAAGAAGAAGAAGAAGAAGAAGAAGAAGAAGAAGAAGAAGAAGAAGAAGAAGAAGAAGAAGAAGAAGAAGAAGAAAGAAGAAGAAGAAGAAGAAGAAGAAGAAGAAGAAGAAGAAGAAGAAGAAGAAGAAGAAGAAGAAGAAGAAGAAGAAGAAGAAGAAGAAGAAGAAGAAGAAGAAGAAGAAGAAGAAGAAGAAGAAGAAGAAGAAGAAGAAGAAGAAGAAGAAGAAGAAGAAGAAGAAGAAGAAGAAGAAGAAGAAGAAGAAGAAGAAGAAGAAGAAGAAGAAGAAGAAGAAGAAGAAGAAGAAGAAGAAGAAGAAGAAGAAGAAGAAGAAGAAGAAGAAGAAGAAGAAGAAGAAGAAGAAGAAGAAGAAGAGAAGAAGAAGAAGAAGAAGAAGAAGAAGAAGAAGAAGAAGAAGAAGAAGAAGAAGAAGAAGAAGAAGAAGAAGAAGAAGAAGAAGAAGAAGAAGAAGAAGAAGAAGAAGAAGAAGAAGAAGAAGAAGAAGAAGAAGAAGAAGAAGAAGAAGAAGAAGAAGAAGAAGAAAGAAGAAGAAGAAGAAGAAGAAGAAGAAGAAGAAGAAGAAGAAGAAGAAGAAGAAGAACAAGAAGAAGAAGAAGAAGAAGAACAAGAAGAAGAAGAAGAAGAAGAACAAGAAGAAGAAGAAGAAGAAGAACAAGAAGAAGAACAAGAAGAAGAACAAGAAGAAGAAGAAGAAGAAGAAGAAGAAGAAGAAGAAGAAGAAGAAGAAGAAGAAGAAGAACAAGAAGAA